>JAKSZT010000049.1:24788106-24965053 GCA_026826555.1 Tolypeutes matacus | reverse complement strand
ACAATAAATGAGGGAATCTGAATTCCTAGCCTGGAGAGCTCTGCCACAGTCTCCAAGGGAGCAGCAATAGTCCTCTGAGTGTAGGGACAGTGCCTGTCAAAATAGGATGACCCACTGATGTGTTTTTTTTTTATTGATGACTACCCTTGTGAGTCTTTGCTCTTGTAAATGATTCTTAGCCTGCAGTTGTGGGGTGCCTAAGGGTTGCCACCTGAGAGCCTCCTAGTTGCTCAAATGTGGCCTCTCTCAGCCAAACTCAGCATATGATTGCATTACCTTCCCCCCCAACGTGGGACATGACTCCCGGGGATGAGCCTCCCTGGCAACGAGGGATTAATACCAAGTGCCAACTGGCAACACAACTGGAAAAAGACCTTGAATAAAAGGGGGAAATGGTAAAGACAAATGAGTTCAAGTGGCTAAGAGATTTCAAAGAGAGTCGGGAGGTCATCCCAGAGGTAACTCTTACGCACAGCTCAGTAGGAGCTCATAGAACATCTAAGTGCCTATCACTCCACTCAGAGGGGTTCCTGAGAGCTCCAGAGACACCCTGGACCTATATAAGGGGGGATAGCCCCAGAGACTGATGCCTTATCAGTGGGTTCTATTTTGGAATCTGTGCTCCTGAGAGTGACAGAATTAGACTCAAATAAGTCCTCCCTGCACATGGTTCACCAGTCCCTTCTATTCAAACCTATATGTGATGCTGGAGTTTTTAGGTATACTTCCAGAGACTGGAGCCTCCCACCTACCTATGTGCCAGGTGTGCATGAAATCTAGGTGGAGCGGCAACTCCTACCCTACAGTTCAATGGACTCATCCAAGTCACCTGGTGAGGAGACAACGATGGGCAATGGGCATCCCAGGGAATGGAGAGGGCCTGCATCTGCAGGCAGGATCATCCCACCCACCATATCCATGGGATATAAGCCCTCTCTCACTTGGAGTTGGAGTAGACACCACCATCCCAGTCCCCTCAGGATTGGGGGAAGAACTATGGACTAGAGTGGACTTGATGGTATTCTCTTGTTCACATATGGTGATTCTAGCAATGCAAGAAATTATAACAATGAGGTGGAGCCAGTGGCCACACGACACTTTTGGGGTAGGGAGGGGATGAGCAGTTGAAATACAGGGGCTTCTTTGGGAGTTGGAGGTTGTCCTGAGTACTGTTGTGGCAACGGATGTAGGCCATTTTAAATCAGCACACACCACTCAGAACTGAGTGGGAGAGAGTGTGGTCTACAGTGTGAACTGTGGTCTATGGTTGGTGGCAAGGCTCCAGGATGGGTAAGTTCATTGAGGGTGGTGGGCCACATTTGTGGGAGATGTTTGTGTGGGATGTGGTGGGAGGTGTGGGAGGTGGGCAACATGGGAATCCCAGTGGGTTCCGTGTAATATTTTGGGTAATCTAAGCACCTCTTAAAATATATATATATAAAATAAATGTATATATATATAACATTTTTGTAAGCAAAAAAAAAAAAAAAAAAAAATGCTATTGGGGATTATCCCTGCGGCATGTTGGGATTAGGAATGGTTTCCATTCTTTACACCATTCTGAGTTTCCACATTTTATAAGGAGTATGCATTAGTTTTATAATTAGAGCAAAATATGAAGACTATTACTTTGGTCCCCTGGTTGAACTGACCTCTCTTCACCCTTGTGTTCACTCTGCCCCTGAACAGTGAATTATCCTAGAATAGTGTATCAGTCAGCCAAAGGGGTGCTTAGGCAAGGTACCAAAAATCTGTTGGCTTTTATTTGGGGTATTTATTTGGGGTAAAAGCTTACAGTTACAAGGCTCCTAAAGAGTCCAACTCAAGGTACCAGAAGACATACTTCCTCACCCAAAGTCTGTTGCCACGTTTTGAAGCAAGATGGCAGGTGACATCTACAAGGGTTCAGCCTTCCTCTTTCCTCTTAAGGCTCCATGGGTCCAGCTTCTTCTGATCTCCGCTGTAGGCTGGAGGGCTCATCTCTCTTCCCAGGGCTCATTTCTTTCTGGGCTCAGCTGCTCTGTTCTCGTCACAAGGTCAGCTATAAACTATCAGATGAATAGCTCATTTCTCCTCCCGGGGTCTCTGCTGTGTTTATGGAGCTGTCTTCTTCCATATTCTTGATTGAGCATCCGTTTATATAGCCCACCAAGGGGGCTGTACTCAAACTGAGTCACTCTAATGATGTGGTCAAATCAAAGCCCTAATCTTAACATAACTTAATCAAAGTCATCTCAGCTGATCCAATACAACCAAAGGGTATTATACCCAGAGGAACAGACCAGTTTACAAACATAATCTATATCTCTTTTTGGAATTCATAACATCAAACTACCACAAACACTTTATTGCATTTCTTGACACCTAAGTCTCCCGCCAATATTGTATAGATGCTTTCAGGACAAGGATTTAAGATGATGAATGAAGGAAGGAATGGAAGGAAAAATGAAAGAAAGATGAATGGAAAATAACTGACATCTGCATGAGTACAATTAAGATTCATTGTTAGTACAGATTTTGGCATGATGAAAATGAGTGCTAAAAGAATGAGAGTATCTTGCAGAGGCAGCAAAATCTGTATATTCAAGCTGGAAAGCTTGGACAATGAATTACTTGATGGCAAGAGCCAGGCCTTAAGTGGATTAGCATCAGGATGAGGAACCTGCTGGGCTGGAGCTTCCTCATGGCCATCTCTGAGATGTACACATTGGCACAAATACCTGGGAAAGATTGTTTTCTCCCCAATCAGTGAAGCTCAAGCTTGACCATGGGGATCTGAGGCCATTTGTCAGAAGCAAGCCTGGAGGCCTCTCCTGGCTCAGCAGGTGCTGGCCCTGCTGTACTCTGGCTCCAAATCCCACTGACTGGCACCAGTGCTTTACATAGTGGAGCCTGCGTAGTCTCTTTAGGTTCCCCCTGTCCTGCCCGTGGGGCTGTGAGCTGCCCTGTCCCTTTCTCAAGCCATACAGAAATGTCTTTAGTAGGGCAAGGGCACTGGAGCTAACAGTTTGAGTGGTGAAACAACTGCTTATGTCTGGATGGCAGGAAGGGCTTTTATTACATTCTAAAGACAAGAATCATTCTCTTTTCCATAAATCTACAGATGCTGATGATTTAAAATAACATAGACTCTGTTATCACCAATGGTGCCAAGGATCTGGCTGACCTTAGAGAAAGCAGTGGTGACAGTGGAAACCGCCTGTCTGCCTCAGAATAATTTCTGACCTGTCACATTTGTTCCATGACCGCTTTATTGTGGAAGATACTCCAGGAGAACTTGGGAAATCACAAAATGGGAATGTGGCAAAATCCCAAATGATTCCTCAGTGAACTGAGAGAAGTTTCTCTGCTGTCCTAAGTACCTAATTTCTAACACGGGAAAGGCTTGAGTTATGAAAGAGAATTCCACTCACTTTCACTTGTATTAGAGCCTCCATCACTAGATTTTTATAACTACGGGAAAGGTATTTGTGATGGCTGTTCTCTTTGCCGGCCCCCTCCTCTTGCCCCCGGTCCATTCTGCACCCATCTCGGCCCAGCTGTGTCTGCACATCAACGCTCCCTTGCCCTATCACTGTAGGTGACTTGGGGCAACAGGAGGCCCCTGCGAAATCAGGAGGGAAGGGAGAGCAGGTGTTTTCCCCCTCTGCATCCCTCCCAGGTCTGGCAGTGGCTGCCTTTCTCTACTCTTGGTGGGCTCTTGCCGGGCTCTGTTACCAGGGGTCCCTACCTTTGCCCCATTTGGCCAACAAGCTGGAATGACTTCCCACAGTTCCTGGGTGGTGGCAGCTTCCAACCCACTGGTTCTCTTAATTCTGCCCAGACCTCTGTAAAGACTCCCTGCATTGACCTTTTCCATTTTATTCTTCACATGTATCCTGCATGGATACAGTGTTTTTAATATATTCACAATAACATTTTTCATAAACTCAAATCCAAATAAGAACATCAGATTAACTGGAAAAAAATTAAGCTTTTAGAAGAAACAGATATATCACGAGAACAAGAAAATGGCAGGGACTTGAATGTGTTATGCTCCTCCCAGCCTCAGAAGCTGCCTCCTCCGCCTGAAGAGCCCCGGCCACTGCATACCCCCATCACCCTCCCCTACCACCCCACGGTCCTTCAGTGGTGTAGACTCCACTTCCTCCAGAAAAGCTTTAGTCAGCCGTCTATCCTGGGGCTCTTGGCCCCAGGGTACCCTGATTTTTCGTGGTAACCCCCAGGACACCTGGAATTCCATGCTTACGGGCCGACTTTCTTAGAGAACAAGGTCCGGGAGGAGCCAGACCACCACGACTGCACGGTTCAGTACCCGGCACTCAGGGCCCGGCGTGGTGCCAGGTGCCTCGTCCATACAGCCGCGCTTGCTGAGTAAGTACAGAAGGTACACACCTATGATAGAGCTGGCACGTGTGAACTCCCTTAGAGTAACAGAAGCCTTTGAAAGGAAATCTTACACCGAACTCAATTTTAGAGATTAAAACAGAAGTGCCCTGGGAGCAAGGGGTCTTTTGAGTCCTTTGTTCCTATAATATCACGGGATACCAGGATACCATAGAGCATAGTTTGACAACCTCTGTTCTAGATTTATCTGCACTGCCTCCATTCCTTACATATTTCCTTAAAATCCTGACCAATGAGAAGTGGAGTTCAAAATGATGATGATATTTCAAGGAAAGCTTTTCCTATTTTCATAGTGGGCTAATATATTTTAGAAAGATAATAAATTTCAAAGTTTGTAATAAAGATGAGTCACTGTTTAATACCTGTTCAACAGGAAATTAAATTAATTAATACAACCCCACCCTCAAATAGTCCAGGTAATCAGAATTTCGATCTGGCAAACTTTAATGTATTAATATAATTTAAGAAGAGGTTTTGTTTTTTCCTCCTTAAACCTCAATAGGCAAGCCAAGATAAATCCATATAAATTTCAAGACGTCTAGAATTTAAAATCTGGTTACTCAGTTAGACCATCGCCACTTCAAGTGCTTAATAGCCACATGTGGTTAGTGGTGACCATATTGGACAGAGCCCTTACAGAACATTTCTATCATTGCAGAAAATTATATTAGGTAGCACTGGAGACCAGTTAGTAATCATCCATCCATGTAATAATCCTCACATGCATTTGCATGACTTGGTCTCTCAAAGGAAAACAAAGCAGATGCTTTGACCTCTTTGAAAGTAGGTACCTTTGTTCTATTTTATGGCTCTAGGATTTATCCTTGCCATGGAGCTTCTGGTTACAGGGAGGACTGGTGGGTAAAGGTATGTGGAAAGAGCCACACAGATAAACAATGACTAACAACAACTGGAAACTCCCAGTCTGTGGTGGAAATATGGCAGTCTGCTTCCTCATATACAAAGGGGGACCTTCTCACATCACCCTTCTCACTGAGGATCTAGAAATTATTTTAAGTAATGAACTTGAGTTATCATTCTAACACTAGGAAGTTACTCACATCTCATGATTCATAATGCTTTGATATTTTCTTTCAAGAAGAAAAATGATCAGTTCAGTATGGATAATTGATATCTCAAGAATGGACAATGGCTCTGATCATGACAGAATCCAAAAAAAAAAAAAAAAAGCCATGATTTCATACTAGAAAAAGAAAGAACAATCCAGAGAGAAATGTATATATTTGGTAAAAGAGGGCATGATCTACGCAGCTGTGGCTTCGGGGGAAGTCTCAGTTACAGCAGAAGTTAATTCCAGCTCTGATTTTGAAAAGAGACTTTTGCAAGACCTTGAAGTTCATTCCATAGATCCAAGATTATTAAGTTCATTCCATAGATCCAAGATTATTGGATCTAAGATTCAGAGCCAAGGAGAAGGGCAAAAGACAATTTCATAAATTTAACGCTATCACTTCTTCTTGCCAAAAAAGAAGCAAATGCTTTACCAATGTCACTGAGTAATGGTATATGGCTAAACAGAACAGCTGTCAAAATGTGAGATGAGAGGGTTCTTGAGGTGTTAGCCAATCCTCAGTGCAGACGTTCCTCCCATAACAGGCTCAGGTTGAGAAATGTTCAGTGCTAAACATAAAGACGCTAACCCATGCCTCCCAGAAGTAAACAGCAGCTGACTTACAAATCAAAAAACAGACATACACAATATGTTTATTAAACTACTGAATGCATCCTAGTGTCTGACAATTAGACATAAGTATTAACATCACCCCAGTGTAAACTAATGCTCAGAGACCTTAAGCCGCTTGCCTCAACCTTCAACAGCTTGCTAGTAACTAGGGTGACTGTTGAACACAGTTCCTATGTTATCATCCCCATAACATGGAGTCATTTTTAAAAAGTCACTCTTCCCCCCCCACCCCCCTTAAAACAGACCAGAAGTAATTAAAACCTGTCAGAGAAATCTGAATGTTTAGCATAGCCCTGTGATCCCCAATCTGATGCCCTTTCATCTAGCACATCCTGTCAACAAGAATGAGCAATTTCTAGTCAGAAACAGAAATGATGTTTCAATATTGGAAGAAAATCTTCCTATACAAGACTTCTGTACTCCCCCGTGTTTGTGTGTGTGTGCATGTACGGCTCTCATTCCTTTCTTCTCGATTCATTCTTGGACATTCTCTTGGTTAATTCTTGGATAGATTTGGGTCTTCACTTAGTGAAGATGGTAATAGCACGTGTTTTAGTTTCCTAGACTCTTAAGCAAATATCACGAAATGGTTCAGCTTAAACAATGGGAATTTATTCGTTCATGGTTTTGCGGCCTGGAAAATGTCCAAATTGAGGCATTGTCAAGCTGATGCTGTCTTCCCAAATACCGGCTGTTAGCGATTCTTGGCTCTTCTGCCACATTGCAAGGCACATGGTGGTGTCTGTTGGTCTGTCCCTTCTCTTATGGGTTTCAGTAATTTCATCTTTCTGCTTCCATGCTCTCTCTTTCTTCTGTGGCTTTCTCTCTGAATTTCATTCTCTTATAAAGGACTCCAGTAATAGGTTTAAGATCTACTGTGATTGATTAGGTCACACCTGAACAGAAGTAGCCTCATCAAAAGGTCTTACTTACAATGGGTTCATATCCACAGGAATGGATTAAATTTAAGAACGTGTTTTTTTCTGGGGTACATACAGCTTCAAACCACCACAATGTGCATAACAAAGCTCTTACCTAACATGCCACAGAAACAACAAAAAGCACCATTAGAGGTGATTTCCTTCTAAGGTTTGCACACAGTCAGATGTGAGTAGAATTGAGTCATTCTTTTCAGCTTCGACTGAAATGTTCCACAGCTTAGTCTCAAGAAGAAAGTAAATGACATACTAAGGTTCCAAAAACATCCTTGACAACTTAAGTTTTTTTTTGTACATTTTCTATTTTCTTTTCTGATTGAGTTATTATAAATAGGACTGGGACAGATTGAGTAGCTTTCTGTCATTTCATTTTGTGAATAGAATTCAGTAAACAGTTAGAAAATGAAATATTTCAAATCTACCAAAAGCAGAGCGAACAATGTAATGAACACATGTCCCTACCAACCAAAAGCAGAAATAAAGCTACAAATGAATAAAAATAAAATTGAAGTCCCCTGTCTACTCATTTCACATTCCCCCTTTTCCCCTTTTCCTCCCCATTCCCAGGTAACTTCCCTAAACTTGGTATTTACTACCACTTTCCATCAACTGTGTTATTTGCTTCCTTGTTCTTGCTTCATCATGCCTTTTAGTCACCAGCTCCAAATGTTTTTATTGCTTTAAATAGTTGAAGTTTGCTTAGATTTTCCCATGTTTACCAATTTTTTGCTCATGTTCTTTCTTGTTTCTCAGTTTGGTTCTTCCTCCTGTCTAATTTTTTTTTAACATCCTTTAGTTTTCACTCAGGATCTGTTGGTTGTGTTCCCTGTCAGTTGTTATTTTCCTGAGTGGAAGCCTAGCTGGCTCGACAATTCTAAGTTGACAAGCATTTCTCTCAGCTTCTGCACTTGTCTATGGATGCTGTCATGCTGTTCTTACTCATTTGTAGGTTATCTGTCTTTTCCTTCTGAGGCTTTAAGATCCTTAGCTCTTTAATGTTTTTTTAGTTTCACTACAATGTGTTCTAGCTGTGAATTTTTTTTTATTCATTGCATCTGGCATTTTTAAGCTTTCTGAATCTTAGAACTGGAGCCTCAAACAAATTTTGGAAAACTTGTAGCCACTACCCATCTTATTTTCTCCTAAGACCATGTTAGACCTTATCCTTCTACCCTCTATGCCTCTAAACCTATTACATTTTCTATCCCTTTGTTTCTCTAGGCTGTAGTCTAGGTAATTTCCTTAGACTGTTTGTTTCCATTCCAGAATTCTCTTTCTGTCTGTATCTAACTTGCTATTCCATGTATCTACTTGATTTTCATTGTTTTAGAAGGTATATATAAGATCTAAACAAGAGTATCTTGTTTTTGGTTCATATTTTCAATTCCCTCTTTTTAAAAATCATTTTAAATCTATTTATTTGTATTCTGTACCTTACAATTCCACTATCTCAAGTTTTAGAATGTAATGGCAATGTGTGTCATCTGTTGACTTTTGTTCAAAGTGGCCTTTTCCTTTGTGTAGTCTGTAAATCTGTTTTACAGACTCATGTTCAGAGTTTATGGGGATCCTGTGAGGCCTGGGAAAGAGGGTTCCTTTCACATACGACCTGTGCTTGTTTCTGCTGGGTACCCCTGCAAACTGCCAATTCAGGAAATGAACTTCGTGTTCATTTCTCGCTCAGTGTTTCCTGCACCATGTACATAATCACCATAGGAAACTCAACTTGCAAAAGAGCAGGCCTGTGTGACAGATTCTAGGGAGAGACCTTTTGAATTTTCCTCATGAAAAGTCAAGGCTGATAAAGAGCTCTCCTTGTCACCTTCATTATCAGAATTTGGAGTTTTAGTCCACCCTTTCACTGAAAGCCTAATTCTCGTAGGGTCCTGGCTTTATGAGATCCCAATTCCAGAGGCCTGCCTTGCCTGAGCTTAGGGCCTTAAGTCCTGCTCTGTGAAGCCCTTACATCCAGGGCCCTTCACTAATGGGCTCAGCAAATGCCCCAGGGAACCCGAATGCCAGTCCTGCCTATCATGCTACTCCCAGCTCCTTTGAAATCCCAATTATGCATCTTAAGGGATCATTTTAATGATATTTTGCTAAGTATTTTGGGGTGATTTGTAGTGGGTGGTTTTACTCCCAAATTCTTACATAAGAGTTTATTTTTTTGTTGAAAATGTTAGGTTATCATTGGTTAATTTAATTCATTCCCTTCCACACATTGACTGAACACTTAATTTGATCCAGATACTGTGCAAGTTGCCTTGGGAAATACAAAGATGACTAAGAGATGGGTGCCACCCACAAGCCATATTTTCATCACATGAACATTTATTTTGGGGACTGTTCCAGGAGACAGTATATAAATCAGAAATTAAGATAGGTATGAATTAAATTTTTTTGTTTCTGTATTCACTAAGAAAATAGGAATATCCACATTTCAAATTATAGTAGTTTGCTCAAAGCTGGTTTAGATTTTATACACCCTGTATTTCCAATCATTCAAGAAGGCTTAATTTGGTTACTCACAAATCGCCTCCATTAAGGTCTTGGCGAAGCAAAGTAGCCTACATGTCAAGTTAGAGACCTTCTGAATCTAACTGCAGAGCTGGGAAGGTCTTGCCAGGTACAGGCCATTTAGCCAGAGAATGCATAATGACCATGGCAGCAATAGCTGAGCCCTGAATGTGAGTGATGCACGGAATGCTGGGCTCTAGGAAAGCCTGGGCAGCCTTCAGCTCACTGGGACATAACTCCATGGAACATTTAGGGAACAAGATTTTTTTCTTGTGGTCAAATTTTAAGACAAAGAGGCAAATCCCAAGAAAATAATCAGGAATCTCTGCTGAAGTGGGTAGGATGAACACCTTTTATGGTTTTTCTGGGTCGCGTAGACATTCATCCCCATTCCTTGTACCACTACCAACATCCACAGAATTACAGAATAAGAATTAAAGTTCAAGCCCCGAAGAACCAGGCAAAAATTTCAATCTTCAGTGCAAGCTTTAATTTATTTTCATTACAGGTGGCTAAGCCAGCCAAGAGGCCTTAAGCGCTGAAAAAGTGTTACATCAGTGGCCTTTGTCTCTGGACTTCAGGAATCTCACAGGCTCCACCTCCCACAGCCTTTTCTGTTTTCTTTCTCTGGGGTCTTCAGTTAGGTCCCTGGCATTAGATGCTTCAGAGAACTCCCACCCCCATCTGGTGGCTTCAGATGAAATGATTTGTTCTGAGGGTGTCCTTGATTCTTGGTACTATTTTTGCCGTGAATACTGAATTTTATTCTTCCTGTGAATCCCCAGCTGCTCTTATAGGTCAAACTCCTCCTCACCCCCAGTTTTGACTTCCTGAGGCTCAGGCTTATTCAAAAGGGGAGTTCAGCCAATAAAAAGCAAACTCTTAAATATTAGAGAGATTGTTCCTAAGGGAACGGATTGAAAGGGTTTCTCTTTAAAGTTAGGTCTAGATAAGGCAAATGTTTTGGTAAATTGGCACTCATAATATATAATTCCATATATGTATATATAAACAAAACCAAAAACACTCCACAGTTATATTGTCTAGCATGTAGTAGAGAATCATTAAATACTTGTTGCATGCATGAACGACTGAAATGTCAGGCATGAAAATAAATGTAAATAGAATAGCTACAAATAACCAAACAAATATCAGTGCTGAGTCTTGAAGGCTCATAGAATATGATACATATGAGTGTAAAATTTAAGAGATCAATGGAGGAAATGGAAGTCAACTTACATTATGTAAGAAAGTAATAAGAAAATAAAAGATGAACTCATTATAAGAGATAAAATGATATACATTTTTAAAAACATAGATCTACCGACACTGGATAAAATAAAATCCAACTCTCTTTCTCTTTTGATAAAAAACACATTAAAATGACAAAAATATCAAAAGTAAAAAGGAAAGGTAGATGTATATTAAGCAAATAATAAAAAAGACAGTGAAAACAGCAATATTTCAGAGAAAGCAGAATTTGAGGTAGAAAACCTTGTCTCAGACGAGAAGAAGAGAATTATATTGATAAGTTACAATCTATACACAACATCAAATAAATAAAGCAAACAGAAACAAAGCAGAAATTAACAGAAACGCAATGGTAATGGAGATTTTAACATTCTACAGTCAACATGTGATAATGAATAATGTCGATGAATAATAAAGTTTATTGAGCATTAAGTGCCAGCACTGATGTAAGCATTTTAAATGTATTGCCATTTAATTATCATAACATCCTAAAAGGTAGTGAAGGAAACGATCTCACATTGCCAGTCTCCCAGGGGACACTTGGGGATGCGGGCACCAGCTATCTGCACCTTGTCTGTACATAAGCACATGGTCATTGTGTCTAGAACAGTCAGAGGAGGAGGCTGGCAGGATTTCTGGTGATCTCCACAGTTGTGCGTCGCCGAAGGTCCTGGGAAGCCATAGCTCCATCTGGGAGTATGTGTTAGTTCCTGTTTTCTGTAATCCTCTTTGAAAGTTACCATACCTTTTCACAATAACTACAGCCTCTTACTTTGGTGTCTTTTTGCCAGTCTCATCATTGTCCTGTTATGAAATCTATGCATATGACAATATTATAATTCCTACTTTACTGATGAAGAAAAAGTATGGAAAGGTACCGCATCTTGACCAATTTAGTAGGGGATGAGATTTTAACTCAGGAAAATGGTGCCAGAACCTATGCTATTAACCACCACCAAATACCCCCTTAAGAAATAGAACATTGAGGACTTGAACAATGTATTTTCTAAGGTTAAATATATATATATGTATATATATATATATGTATGTGTATATATACATATATATATGTATGTATAGATGTGTATGTGTGTGTTTTGTAATACATTATAAACAGTCACATTTTTCAACTATTCATGAGGTATGAAAAAAATTAATCACTAAAAGACTCACATGAAAACCTGGATGAATCCAGGAAGAAGATATTATAAAGAAACATCTTAATGATATGGGTGTTTAAATGTTTCCCTGAATAAACTCTTAAAGAAATAAAATTAAAATCAGAAAAATAGTAGGTTTATTTGGGAAATAGGAAAAAAATGGAAACATATCAAACCTAATGTCAAAACTATACTCAGAGGCATAATTATAGCTTTGAATGCTTTTGTTGATAAATCAGAAAATAAAGCAGTCAACTAGGAAGCCAGAAAACTAATAAAAACAAGCCTAAGTAAAGCAAGAAGAAGGAAATAATAAGGATAAAGCACACAAACAAAAGCATCAGAAAGTAAGCTCCTCCCTAGAAAACTAACTCCATAAGGGCACAGATTTTTTGTTTGTTTTATTTACGGATGTATATTCCAAATGCCTGGAACAGGCCTGGCACATAGTAAAAGTGCTCAACAAATATTTAAGGAAGTTAGGAAAATATGGCCAGAAAAAAAACATATAAGCCACTATAATAGATACATTTATGAAACATCAAAACAAGAAAATAATTTTAAATACTTAAAATTTATTTTACACACATATATATGTTTTTAATTAAAGAAAGTACTATGCATAACTATGCATAAGTCGGTGCTAGCAAAGTCACAGCCTCAAGGAAATGGATAATAGTCTGTGGGGGGAAGGGGTTGTAAAAATTACCAGATTCAAAGAAAACTTAAAAATACCAACAACCAGGGAAGAAATTTTTTAAAAGTTGATGAAATATAATCTGTAAAAATGGCACTGAACCCAGATGTTTTAACAGGTGAGTTATTTCAGTTTTCTAAGGAACAATTTATTACTGGGATATAAAAATTGTTCAAGAACATAATAACAAAAAAAGGAAAAGCAAATCATTTTATTTACAAAACTAGTGTAAGTCAGATCTCCAAATCAGACAATATGCTAAAATAAAAATAAACAAAAAAACTACAAACCAATTTCACTTATAAATGAAGAAGGGAAAAATTCCAGATAAAATACTTAGGATAACATAAAATCAATTTAGAAGTATGTTATAAAAAGAAACACAGCCCTCAACCAAGCAGATTTTCCCAAGTATGCAAAGATGATACATAATTATGATTAACATTTGTCAATGGAAAATTCTTATCTCAATCGACACACATCTACCCTTGTTTATTTTTTAAAGTAAATAGAATTATAACTCCTTAGGACAAATTAATTAGGACAAATAATTGTAGGCAACAGGTAGTGCTGTGTAGGCTGTTGGTACCAGGGGAGAGGGTGGGGATAGGGAACGCGAAGTTAAGGCTTAAAATGTATAGGGCTCCGATTTGGAAAGATGGAAATGTTTTGGTAATGGTTGGTGGTGATGGTAATGCAACACTGTGAATGTAATTAACAGCACTGAAATATATATATCTGAATGTGATTAAAACGGGAAATGTTAGATTGTATATACGGTAACAGGATAAAAATAAAAAAATAAAATAAATAAAGCACGGCAAATAAACATTTTGACCATATTGGAAAAGAAGAAGAAAAAACAACACTATTATTTGTGGATGGGATAATTGCTACCTACAAAAATCAAAGAAAATTAATGAAAATAATAAAACTATCAGATATGCTTTTTTATAGGGTTCCATTCAAAATAGCACTACAAATGGTAAAATATTGAGGTCTAAAACTAACAAAAAATGTTCTGGGCCCAAAATGAGGACACTGAAACACTTCCCTGAGGAAGAACAGAGAAATGTGAATAAAGAGGGAGGCCACATTTTGATATGAAAAGACTCAACATGGTAATTAATTTATGAGATTTAATTCAATGCCAATAAAAGTCATGAGAATTTTCTGGCGGGAGGTGGATGATAGAAATTCTCAAGTTATTTGGTAGGATAAAAAGCTGAGACTAGTCCTAGGAATCCTGTTGCGGGGTAATTAAAGTAGAGTGGAGATAGCAAAAATATCAACTGAGCAATAAGCAGATCCCAGGATTTACTATATGATAAAGATGGATTGTAACATTAGTGGGGAAAGGATAGACTAGTCAATATATGGTTCTGGGAGAGTTAATTTTAGGTGAAAAAAATAAACGTATTTATTTATCACACTTACTTCAAATAAATTTCAAGTGGATTAGAGAGTTGATGTAAAAAAAATCACAAAATAAGAGGAAAAATACAGGTGACTAGTGGCTGCTGCTAGAATGCAAAGATCTAAGTACAAAAGCAAAGGAAGAATCCACAAAGTAAAAGACAAATAGATTTTTAAAAAATTATTTGTGCACTATAAAATACCTTAAAGGTTAAAGACAAAATGGGGGAAATATTTGCAACATACCTAACGAAAATAAGGGCAAAGTCTTTCATTAATAAAGTACTCTCACAAGTGAATAAGAACAGAAAAAGCCCAAATAGAAAAACTGGCAAAGGAAACAAGCCAAAACTAAAACAAAATAGTTTAATAATAAACCTAGGCAGATCTTTAAGCCCAATTTAATCCATTAGCAATCAATAAAATGCAATGAAAACAATTTCATTTTTTGCTCATAAAAATGGTGATAACTGAAAAAAATATGAAACCCTGTGTTGGTGAGATAAGTGTAATAGGCACTCACATATATCCCTCGTGAGAATGTACATTAGCATAGTGGTTTGGGAACATAATTTGACAGTATACATAAAGAACATTAAAAATAGTCCTATCCTTTGGCCCAGGAATTTCAGATTTGTACAAAAATTTGTTTATTAATTAAAACAGCAAAATGTTAGAAACAACCTAAATTGTGAACAAGTAAACTGTTCATAAAGCATAATGGCAACTTTGAAATGGACATACAAGTACAGGGAAAGGAAAGGAAGGTGATATTCCCCACATGCTGGCTGTACTATTCAGTTACGGAAATGCTTTTCTTCTTTATACTTTCCTGGCTGCCCCCTAAAGCCCATGTTCTGTGTTTACAATGCACATGGATTACATATATAATCAGAAAAACAGGGAAACGAGTAAAGATTTTATACCACAGAAGTCAACAGTGGACTGTTGAGAGATGAGGTGTGTTGATAACCGAGGCTTTAGTTTTCAGTTCTTAGTAACGTTACTCTCAAATTCTCAGAGGCAAAAAATACACGTCTATTTTTACATATCTTGAAGAAATACACAGGAACTCAAGTCTTAGGTATTCATGAGTCACATTCATAATTTGCGTTGGGTACCCTCTGCCACATAACAGACTTCATGCAAGCTTCTTCGCAGTGCCAGACTCTACAAACTAACACGAATGTTAACTTGAGCAAAGCACAATTAAGGATGCAAATCTTTTGGGGAAAATGGCAGCAAATTCCAGAGCTGGACCCCTCCCACCTTAACTTGGTATTAGAATGCCACGGTTCTCCTTCAGCCACGAGGGGATTATTTGATATTCCATTGCTGTAACTTTTTGACACACATGCAAAATTACTTCAAATGTCTGGCTGAATTTAATGTTCAATTTTGACCCAAACAAGATAAGAGGATAAAATATCCTATTACAAATCATTGTTATGACTAGATATCTAGAAGAATTTGCTTTCCTTAAGCCAACAATAAGAAATCAAAGACATAGGAATAACTGAAATTCATAACTCTCATTTATTTAATAAATATTTTTGGTACCCACTATGTGTGAGGTACAATGGAGAAGCAGGTAGTTTGGGGTAGGAGTGTCTCTATATCTATGATAAGTTAACTTGAGAAATATATTCTTTTGCTGATTTTGTAATAGCATAGTTTTTGGAGTCAGACTTGTCAAATTAAGTCTATACTACTACCAAACACCTTAATATAAGCTAGCATTAGTTTCTGTATGTTTTCAATGGGAATAAAAGGCAATCTCACAGGTTATATAATATATACAATAGCTCTTAACGAGCCCATGATTTATAATTACAATAACTGGCCCTAAATACAGTGAGGTTACTATTCTATGCAAAGAATGTCAAGAAAATGTGAACTGAAGTTTTGTTAGAGATAATTAACTTAAAATTCATTTGTGAAGCACACTATTGAATAGCCTGGTCTTTGCAGATCCTTTTGAAAAGTTTAGGATCCTGCTATTACCCCCAAACTATTATTAATATACATTTAGAGTCTGGTGTATTGCCATGGGGTTAAAAAAAGAAAAAAACAAAACAAAACAGGGCAGACTCTATTATGGGATGTGTATTTTGCCTTTTCTCTAAAGATCAAATAACTTTTTCACTATCATCTAAGAGAATACCTTCAGTTAAACCCTTTAATTATATTTGGTTCTAATTTATGTAATTGAGTTTCAGATTTGATCTGTCTGTGTGAGGAAGCAAGGAAAAACCTTACACTGTGTAATATTCTCTGTGGAGCCAGTATATCCGTTTTAAATATAAATAAAAAATACAATGAAACTAACTGGGTTGAAATAATGTAAATGAAAACAGTGCATGCTACTTTTTTGATGCCTATATTCTTTAAACATGTTTTTAAATTTATCTTATATTAGTTCTGAATTAATCTTAACTTATCTTAAATTAATTACCGAATTTGTTTACCCATTTCCTTTGGAATTCTAAAGCAATAGAACAGGCTGTACTTTTAAAAAAAGAGAGAGGAAGTGTGGTATTGGGGATTGTGGAGTGATGCCATTCCCTTGTGGGTATGAGAGAAGGTCATTAAATGCATGATGGAGGTGCTTAAGTCTGCCCCGAGGGCCATCCTCTGTCCTAGCAGTTTATTTATTTTTAATTAAAATATTAAAAAAAATTTTTTTTTTATTAGAGAAGTTGTGAGCTTTCCAAATACTCATGCATAATGTGCAGAATTCCCATACATCACCCCTTCACCAACACCTTACACTGTTGTGGAACATTTGTTACAGGTTATGAAAAAACATGATCAGATTATCACCACTAACTATGGTCCATAACATACACTTGGTATACTTTTTTCCTTACACCCCCTATTATTAACACTATGTATTAGTATTGTACATTTGTTATCGTTCATGAGAGAACACGCTCATATTTGTACTATTAATCACAGTCCATCTCCCACGACATGGTTCACTGTGTTATATAATCCCATGCATTGTACATTCTATCCAAAGTATTTACTCAGTGGCTCTCCCTTTCATCTCAGAATTGTGCAGTCATCGTCCAGTAAACCTTTGAATGCTTTCCGTAGTCCAAAAGAAAAAATCCTATACTCCTCTATTTTTCAGCCTTAGCTTTGATATAGTACCTTCTTTGTCCTTGATGCAAGAATATTACAATATTGCGGTTAACTATAGTCCATAATTTACATTACTTGAGGGGTGTTAGCTTTTTATTGTTCCACGGACCCCTATGTCAGTCAGGTGAAAACCACGGACCCCTTAGTAAATCCACACTATACTGTGCATTATTTAATAAATATATCACGCCCACACCAACACATCCCTACAAAAATAATCTTTTTTTGAATTTTAATTCAAGCTCATGGACCCCTTTTAAGATTTATTTATTTATTCATTTATCCCCCCCTTGCTGCTTGTGCTCACTGGGTCAGCTAACCACGCCACGCGGGCGGGCTTGCCTTCACCAGGAGGCCCCGGGAACCGAACCCCGGGCCTCCCATATGGTAAACGGGAGCCCTATTGATTGAGCCACAGCCGCTTCCCCATGGACCCCTTTTAATGTGTTGTTGGATTTTATTAGCAAGTACTTTGTTGAGGATTTTTGCATCTGTATTAATTAAGGAAATGGACCTGTAATTTTCTTTTGTAATATCTTTATCTGCTTTTGGTATTAGGGTTATATCGGCTTCATAGAACGAGTCTGATAGCTTTCCTTCCTGTTCAATTTTTTGGAAGAGTTTGAATAAGATTGGTATTAAATCTTCTTTGGATACTTGGTAGAATTCACCTGTGAAGCCATCTGGTAATGGGCTTTTCATTTTGGGGAGTTTTTTGCTAACCATTTCAATCTTTTTGCTTGTGACTGGTTTGTTGAGGTCTTCTATTTCTTCTAGGTTTGGTGTAGGTTGTTTGTATGTTCCTAGGAATTTTTCCATTTCATATACATTGTCTAGTTTTTTAGCATACAATTGTTCATAATATCCTCTTATGATCGCTTATATTTCTATGGGGTCAGTAATAATGTCTCCATTTTCATTTCTGATTTATTTGCAGCTTCTCTCTTTTTTTCTTTGTCACTCTAGCTAAGGGTTTATCCATTCTGTTGATCTTCTTGAAGAACCAAATTCTGGTTTGTTAATTCTCTCTATTGTTTTTATTTGTTCTCAATTTCATTCATTTCTGCTTTGATCTTTGTTATTTCATGCTTTCTGCTTACTTTGGGCATAATTTGCTGTTCTTTATCTAGTTCTGCCAGCTGTGTAGTTAGGTAATTGATTTTAGCGCTTCTTTTTAAGTAAGCATTGATGGCTATAAATTTCTCTCTCAGCACTGCTTTCACTGCATACCATAGGTTCTCATATGTTGTATTCTCGTTTTCATTTGTCTTGAGATATTTATTGATTTCAATTTCTTCTTTGACCCACTGATTATTTAATAGTGTGTTGTTTAATCTCCATGTATTTGTGAGTTTGTCCTTTTTCTGCCTGTTATTAATTTTCAGCTTTATTCCATTACAATCAGAGAAAGTGCTTTGTATAAGTTTGATTTTTTAAAATTTATTGAGATCTGTTTTGTGACCCAACATATGGTCTAGCCTGGAGAAAGATCCATGTGCACTTGAGAAGAATGTATATCCTGCTGTTTTGGGGTGCAATGTTCTGTATATATCTATTAGGTTTAGTTTGTTTATCATATTATTCAAGCTCTCAGTTTCTTCATTGGTCCTCCACCCAGATGATCTATCCACTGATGAGAGTGGTATATTGAAGTCTCCAACTATTACTGTAGGGACATCTATTTCTCCCTTCAGTTTTGCCCATGTGTGCCTCATGTAATTTTGGGGCATCCTGACTTGGTGCATATACATTTACGATTCTTATTTTCTCCTGGTGAATTGCCTCTCTTATTAGTATATAATGCCCTTCCTTGTCTCTTTTAACAGCTTTGCTTTTAAAGCCTATTTCATCAATATAACTACAGCTTTTTTTTTGTTTGTTTGTTACTGCATGTGTGGAATAGCATATTTTAGCCTTTTACTTTCAGTCTATTAGTCTCTTTGGGTCGAAGGTGAGTCTCTTGTAGACAGCGTATAGATGGCTTATATTTTCTTATCCCTTCCACCAGACTGTGTTTTTTGATTGGGGAGTTTAATCCATTAATATTCAATGTTATTACTGTAAACACAATTCTTACTTCACTCATTTTGAACTTTGGGTTTTACCTGTCATATCTTGTTTTCACCACTCTTTTTACACTTTCAATTACTTTTACTAATATAGCCTTCATTTCTAGACTCTCTTCCAAACCTCTCTCTCCTTTCCTTTCTTTTCAGGCTGTAGCACTCCCTTTAGAGTTTCCTGCAAAGCCAGTTTCTTCATTATAAACACTTTCAGTTTCTGTTTATCTGTGAATATCCTAAATTCATCCTCATTTTTGAAAGACAGTTTTGCCGAATATAAGATTCTTGGCTGGAAGTTTTTCTCCTTCAGTATCTTAAATATATCACACCCCTGCCTTCTTGCCTCCATGGTTTCTGATGAGAAATCAGCACTTAATCTTATTGGCCATCCCTTGTATGTGATGAATCACTTCTCTTGCTTATATCAGGATTCTCTCTTAATTTTTGGCATTTGACATTCTGATTAGTGTGTGTCTTGGAGCAGGTCTATTCAGATTTATTTGGATGGGAGTATGTTGTACTTCTTGGACATGATATCCATGTCCTTCAATAGGGTTGGGAAATTTTCTACCATTATTCCTTGAAATATTCCTTCTGCCCCCTTTTCCTTCTCTTCTCCTTCTTGGACACCTGTAGCATGTGTGTTTGCATGTCTCTTGCTGTCATTTAGTTTCCAGAGACCCTTGTCTTAGTCTGCCAAAGTGGTGCCGATGTAAAGTACCATAAATTTGTTAGGTTTTATAATGGGAGTTTATTTGAGGGTAAAAGCTTACAGCTCCAAGGTCATAAAAAGTCCAACTCCAAGCACCATAAGAGGTGTTTTCTCACCAAAGTCAGCTGACACATGTTAAAGCAAAATGGCCACCGATCTCTGGCTGGTTTCTGCCTTCCCCTCTGGGCTCACCTTTCCTCTTGAGTTTTGTGGTCCCAGCCTCTTGAGGCTTCATGCTTAAATGATCCTGCAGTCCTCTCTCTCCTGCCATAGGGCTTGTTTCTTTCTGGGCCTCCTGTATCAGTTTTGGATGGTCTGGTCCCTTCCCAATCTCAGCTGTAAGCTATTAGGAAAATGGCTCATCTCTGGGGCCTCAGCTGTTTGAACCTTCTCCTTTCTGTCACATGGCAGAATAAAAAATGACAGAGCTCTCTTTTCAGGTGTTTATCTGTGTGAGTGTCTGTTTATATCAGACCCAGCAAAGGCGTGGGGACTCAACCTGAGTCACACCCACTGACTTAGTTGAATTGAAAGCCCAAAGCAGTCTTATCAAATAATATAATCAAAGGCCCCTCATCTCACTGTCCTGATTTTGTGATAATCAGGGTTAGGCTAAACATTCGCTGTATTAGAAACCATGCATGTGTCGCCAGACCTAGTTTTTCTCCCTAGGTCTGGTTTTTAGGAGGCTGGTGATAAACCAAGCCTGATTTATTATATGATCATCCTGTATGGGAAATGACTGTAAATCTAGGTATCTTTAGTCAACCTTAAGAGATATAGCAGGGGAACAGATGTGGCTCAAATGGTTGGGTGTCTGTCTCCCAAATGGAGGGACCTGGGTTCGATCCTCGGGACCTCCCAATAAAAATTTAAAAAAAAGAAAAATATAGAAGGCATGTGGGCCACTAGGCCCCGCATGCGGGTGAGTCCCCCAGGCCCCGTGCATGGGTGCGCCGCTAGTCCCCATGTGTGGGTGAGCAGTCAGGCCCTGTGTGTGGGTGCACCATCAGGCCCCGCAAGCCACACAGCAAAATGATGACATAACAGGAGAGTGACAAAAGGGAGAGTCAAGATGAGACACGCTGAAAAACCAGGAAGTAAGGTGGCGCAGGCAGTAGGATGCCTTTCTCTCACATCAGAGGTTCCGAGGATCGAATCCCAGTGAAGACAGGAGGAGAAGGATGAGAAGAGAGGGCAGGAAATGGACACAGAGAGTTGCTCAGCGAATGGACACAAAAACAACAAAAACAGCAAAAATGGGGGGGGGGTAAAATGGATAAAAGTAAATAAATAGATAAATAAATCCTTAAAAAAACATGTATAGGGGAGTAAGATATGGACTATAGTTAGTAGTAATACTTTGACAATGCTCTTTCATAATTTGTTAACAAATGTGTCACAACAATGCAGAGTGTTTGTGGTGGGGTGATGTGTGGGAGCCCTGTATGATGTTATGTGTGTTTGTTTTGTAAGTTCACAATACTTACTGAACACTTATAGTTTTATGTATTTTCATGTATGAATGATATACTTCAATAAATTGTTTAAAAAGATTTAAAAAAAAATTTTTTAAAGGCATCTCAGCTGAATTAATGCAAAAAAGGGGTATTACACACAGAGGAATAGACTAGTTTATAAACATAATCTCTCTCTTTTGGAGATTCATAAAATAATCTCAAATAGTCATAAGCCTGTTCCATTTTTTCCATTCTTTTCTTTATCTGTTCTTTTTTATGTTCCCTTTCAGAGGCCCTGTCTTCAAGCTCACTGATCCTTTCTTTTGCCTCTTCAAATCTGCTGTTACTGCCTCCATTGTATTTTTAATTTCATTTATTGTGCCTTTCATTCCCATAAAATCTGCAATTTTTCTATGTATGCTTTCAAACTCTTCTTTGTGCTCACCCAGTGTCTTCTTGATGTCCTTAATCTCTTTAGTCATCTCATTGAATTTATTAAGGAGATTTATTAGAAAATCTATGATTACTTGTCTCAACACCTTTATGTCATCTGGAGGCTTTGTACCTTTGACTGTTTCTTGGCATGGATTATAATTTTGGAATCTGATTTATTCTTCACCTTTTTTGTCTCTGTAGTCTAGGGCTTTCTGTTTGGCTTTGTGCTACAGCCCCTCTTTGATACCTGGTTCAACTTAATTTGAACTTTATAGTGGTTCGTGTTTAGTCAATCTGATTTTTTTCAGTTTTTCTTTGTTTCTTGACCTTTCTCCCTTGCTGGTTATGGAATAGTTGCTGAGGATGTGGTTGTTACTGTAAGCCATGGAGGCTGAAGCTTCCCACATTGCGCCAGGAACCAATGAAGACTTTCCCACCTTTCTCCACTGCCAGGAGTAAGGATGTAGCCACAGCTGTGGCAATAATCCAAACTGTGCAGGCCAAAACCATCTGGAGTTGCCTGGAGAGACTGATGAAGCATTTGCCCCCCTCCTCCCCTGCCAGTATGCCAAACAATCTAGTCTGTGCAGGCTGAAAGCAATTGCAGTTACCCTGAGAGGGTGAGGGAGCACTGTCCCTCCTCCTGCTCTGTCAGGGTTAAGGACAGAGTCACAGACATATCCAATAATCTAGTTCATGTGGGCCAAAAGTGGCTACAGTTGTTGGGGAGGCTGAGGGAGCATTGTTCCTTCTGCCCTGTCAGGGACAGGAAGAGATCCACAGGAGTGTCCAACACTCTAGTCCTTGTGGGCCAGAAGTGCCTGCAGTTGCCCAGAGAGGTTGAAGAAATACCACCCCTCTCCTATCCTAGGTCTCTACCATCAATCTGATTTTCAATCAGCCCTGCATCCCCTCATGCTGGAGGTAGAGTTAAAATGGAGGCCACTGGCCTCTTTCTGATTTGGACAGGCTCAAACTTTAGCCATTCTTAGACTGGACTTTAGCCAGCTAAATTTACTCATCAGTAGCTGAAATTGGTGCCTGACTGTCTCTTCCTCCCTGACTTTTGGGAATCGGAGCTTCCAACTCCAGCCAGGGAATAGCTCCCAAGGTATCTTGAGCTACCAATGGGGGATGCGCCCTGGCCTCTGTGGAGTTGAGTGCTTTACTCATGAATATTCACTGCTGATGGGAAGTCTCCTTCCGTTCTTCCAAAGATGTTGCAAGGTGCTCTTCTGGTCTCCTGGGCCCCCCAAACAGGTGATTTAGATAGTTCTGGCTGATTACTAACTGCACTATAGGATGAGCTGACTCTTGGAGCTCCTTACTCTACTGCCATCTTGCCCACTCCATCCTAGTAGTTTTTAAGCCTGGCTGCAAATTTGAATTGCCTGGTACCTAAACCCACCTGAAGAGATTCCTATTTGTCTGGTTGGGGCCGAGGTATTGGTACTTTATAAAAGGTTCCCAGGTAATTCTAATGTGCATCCAAGAGTGCAAACCATGACTCTATAGCTTATACCAATGGTTCTCAAAACTGCAGCTGCAGCATCACCTGAGAACTTGTTAGAAATGCAAATTCTCAGGCCCAACACAAACTTGCTGGATCAGAAAGCCCTGGTGCATAAAGCCCACAACCTGTGCTTTAACCTACTCTCCAAGTGATTCTGATGCAGCTGAAGCTTAAGAACCACTGGTCTCTCTATGGGAGATAGTTATGAAAGGTAAATTGTAACTTTTTCATTCCCTTCACAGAACAAAGGCTTTAACAAGGAATGTGGGGTCGGATGTGGCTCAACTGGTTGGGCGTCCGTCTCCCATATGGAGGGACCCGGGTTCGATCCCCAGGACCTCCCCGTAAAAAGGAAAAAATAAATAAAAATTAAAAAAAAAAAAAATAAATAAATAAATAAAAACAAGGAATGTAAGACCATCCAGGATTCAAGCCCACCTAATTCTCTAGCTTTACATCCTGTCACTCCGCTTCTTAAATTCTATAGTCTAATAACCATCTGTTTGCATTTCCTTGCTTGCACATTCCTATTTTAATCATGCTGTTTTTCTAGAATGCCCTTCCTAGCTTCATTCTCTTGCCTTTCCTTTGGTATTCGTTATTCTCTAGGAAACCAGCCCCTATCCCAGGTTTGGATCAGGTCCCATATTTCTGTCTGACCACTTACTATGTAACATTGAAGTGACTGCTCTCTCCATCCTCACCCCTGCCCCCATTGGACTGGAAGCTCCTTGAGAGCAGGGAATATGCCTTTTCACCTTCATGACCAACCCCAGTCCCTAGCACAGTCCTGGACACACAATGTGCCACTTTGAGCTACTGCAGAGCTTCCCAGTTTCCAAAGCCCTCTCATGTACTCATCTCATGTGATCTTCACAACAGAAGATGAAATGGGGGAGAGCTGGTATGAGTACCTTCATCTAAGAAAGGGAGACCAAAGGTTAAAGATACTAAATAAGTGGAAAAGCATAACCATAGGGTCAGAAAGATCTAGGCTTGAGCCCTAGCCCTGCCACTTATAGGTGCCATCATCTTGACCAAGTTTGGTGAAGTCCCCGAGTCTTAATTATATCATTTACACATGAACATACATAAACAAAAAGTTTATAGTAAAAGTTGTGAACTTAAAAAACAAACATGCATATCAGACGGGGCTCCCGCCATACATCACCCCACCACTAACACCTTGCGTTGTTGTGAAACATTTGTTACAATCTATGGAAGAAGATCGTCAAAATATTACTACTAACTATAGCCAATATCTCACAATTGGTGCATTTTCCCCCCAACTCATCCCATCATCAACACCCGTATTAGTATTATATATTTGCTATAGTTCATGACAGAATGTTTTCACGTTTGTTCTGTTAACCACGGTCCATCTTCCATCACAGGATTCACTGTGCTACATGCTTTGTACAACCCATTCAAAGTGTATACTCAGTGGCTCTCATTTTCATCACAGAGTTGTGCTGTTATCACCTCAATCAATTTTAGAACGTTTTCCTTACTCCAAAAGGAAAAATCCCATACCCCCCTTTAATCCCTTATTGTTGTCCCTTAGAATTGATATAAAATCTTCCTTAATGACTTTTCTCAATACTTGACCAGTGGATCTTGGCAGTAGAAAGACCCTGTCTGACTTTTGGGGCTTTCCCTGAGATTTCTCAGAGGAGTGCTTGGGGCATTGATATGGGTAGTAAAGAGAGAAAACTCATAAAAAAAAAAAAAAAAAAAAAGCCAAAACACCACTGTAGATAAAAGTGAAATGAATAAAATATGCAGAGCTTCAAAATGTATAAGAACTAAGATCCTTATCATTTTCTTTTTGCTGTGGCTGTGGTTCTCCATATGTAGAGGACAAGGCGTCCTTCTAGAATATATTTAAAATGTTGATCATTCTCTCAAGGATGCATCGCTCAGATTCTGAATCATAAACACCTTTCAGATTTTTACAAGGCTAATCAGGGTGATGGGGCAGGTATACCCTCTGAAAACATCCATATCACTTATCACCAACCGAGAAAAGTGAGGAAGGTACAATTAAATTTCAGCATGTTCATAAAATGCTATTGTTCCAAGTTGTAAACAATCTCTAAATTATGAAAGCTCTGTCATCACCAAAATAAGAGATGAAAACTTAAAAATCCAGTCAGCCAGCTGTTAAAGACACACTGGATCAAATAGCTTAACTAACTGATTTTTTTTCCCTCCAGTGAAATGATTTCATGCATTTCCTATTCTTGAACTGTGTTGAAGCGGGCTAGTAAAATAGGGAATCAGTAGATGGATCTGGAACCTGGCGTGGACATTGATACCCCCAAGATGGCTGCTGGAAGACCCTCGCGAGATTTCCGCCACTCAGAATGAGATTCCCAGAGATTCCCAGAAGAAGCTTTGGATATTCTCTAGGGAAATTATTATTGGCCCCACCCGGGGGATTGATGGGTGGGGTAATCAATCAAAACAGCAAACACCTGGGACTCCTCCTATGCCATTAGCAAAGGGGTGGAACAATTAACAGTTTAAAAAGCAGGCGCAAAGGTCAAATCGCTCTCTTGCTCCCCTGCTCCCTGCTCCCAACTCTCTCTAGGCCCTTGTGGCTTCTGTGCCCTGCTCTTGCCATGTCCCCCCTGCGCGGATCAACATGCAAGTAAAACCTGGGCATTTATAATCTATAATGGGAAATTGTAGTCTATAAATCAACCCTCTTTATCACTCTTCAGCCCCTTACCCTCTACCCAGGACCAGTGATCTGCTATTTTCTCCCATTTCTCTTCTCTCCCTACCTTAATAAATTACTGGCTTAACTAACCCGACGTGCTCTGAAATTCATTTCTGCAGCATGAGTCAACCTAAAGCATGAATTTTGGCTGCAAATGTAGTTGTGGAACAAAATAGCCTACTATGATGATGCAGAAAAAGACCACTCTTCTAGGAAACTAAAAATCAAACCGCAGCCTTTGCAGGCCTCAGAGTTTTCTCATCAGCAGAATGACTGAGTGCAAAGGTGGATTTGCCATGAAGCTCAGGCAGGTTAAGATTTCGGGCAGGACCTCACCTGTCTGGCCCCAAGTGAAAGTAGGGAGTTGTGGACCTGAGAGTTGGGAAGGTCAGGGGGTTTGTAATCAGCAGGCATTATTATGTAAATTTCTGGCAAACTGCCTAAAGGTCTTTCACACAAAGAGGACTTAAATGCCCCATGGTCCAGGAACTTATGATTCCATTTCTCATTCTAAATAAATATTCACTTTTATATTTAACTTTGTATTTTTTAAATATAGTTTTATTACAGAAGTTGTGAACTTACAAAACAGTCATGCACATGTGTTGAATTCCCATACAACACCCCTTCACCAACACACCACACGTTGTGGAACATTTGTTACAGATTATGAGATATCATCAGACTATTACCACTATGGTCCACAGCGTACATTTGGCACACTTTTCCCATACACCCCTATTATTAACACAGTATATCTTTGGCATTGACGTGAGAATATTACAGTATTGTTGTTAACTATAATCCATAGTTTATATTAATTATATTTTTCTCATGCTTCTCCACATCCCCACCACCCAGCAATAGTGATGTACATCTCTTCTAATTCACAGAAGGACATTGTTGCATTTGTACTATTAACCACAATTCTCATCCACCTCTGGGTTCACTGTGTTATTCAGGCTAATTTTGTATTTTTAATGTTACATTCTTTTTCTTAAAAAAATTTCCTCCAATTGTTCCAGCTTAGCCCCCATGAACCTTGGTCCAACCCTAGTCTGAGTTAGCACAGAATGATTCCAGGGTGCCTTGTCATTGAAATGTGGAGAAGGAATGAAAATTGACCAAGAGGGGAAAAAACCTCGACTGGAGGGTTTCCTTACCAAATGACCTTAATTAAATGATCTGTGTCTTTTTACACAGAAAGGTTTGCAAATATTGAGTACTGAAAAATCAATTTAAGGACTGGCCAGAAGAAACTCTCTCTGCTGTGCATGCAGTCCCTAGGAACTCGGCTCTGGAAATGTCACATCTGATGGGGCTGGCTTGGGCGGGCAGGGTCAGTCCTAGCTTCTGCAAACACACTGGGACAAAGTGACTATGTTTTCACATGCTTCTGAGCGAGCACAACCCATCACTCGATCCACTCGTGATGCAAGCTCAGCAGGACCCATGTCCTTGTAATTTTACTGGCCTGAAAAGCACTGGCTAGGTGAGATGCTTTTAAAGGGACCCACAGTCTTTCACCATACATTTGTAATTTTCATTTACTTGTAAAGGCACTTCAAAATATGTTATTACCATTACAAAATCAGATAGGAAGGGAAAAATAATCATGTCCAAGGAATGCTTCCCTCTTTCTTAATACTACTTTTGAAGCCAGAAATGGCCTTGTACTGCTGGAGGGAAGGGCCACTTGGCTCTGGTGACTTTGGGGTTGTGGTGGAGATGGGAACCTTCCATTCTGTCCTCATAACTCATGCCTCAGAATCATGACAGACAAACCTCACACCCACCTTTAAACTGCAAAGTCCGGCCTGGAAAGACAATGCGAATCCTAGAAAAGGTCCGGGGGACTGGACCTACCCTGATGGACTGTGTGAGCTTGGGCAAGTCAGCTCACCTTTCTGAGCTCAGTTTCCTCATCTCTAAAATATCTGTGTTGGGCAAGGTGATATCTAAGTTCTCTTCCAACTCAAACCTTCCATGAACATATCTGCCCTGGAGCTACAATGGTAAACAGAGTCCTTCTCAAGGAATGCTATGCTAAACCGTGGGCTAGATCAGTCTTTTCCAAACAATGAGTCATAACTAGGATGACCAAACATTCCAGTTTGCTCAGGACAGTCCTGGATTATGTCCATTGTCCTGGAGTAATTATTAATAGCTCTCTTTCACTCTTGTGTGGGTTATGCAATCGATTTAATGGATAACAATCAATTTTTTAAAAAATGGAGTCTAGGAAATGCAGTGTTGTGAAATGTTTGCATTGGGTCAAGTATAAAATGCATTTCTAACTGTGGGTTCTTAATAAAAAAAAAGTTGAAAGCCACTTGGCTTACTAATGAGCTCTGCAGCTCAGCTCCTGGTGGCTGCCTACAGCCTGTCTGGATGTACACAATGGCAGGGGTCACATGCATTCTAGAAACACCCCCATGAACTTTTCTGATAAAAGTCTAGGTCCATTTTCTCACTCCATCCTTTAGCTGATTTATAAACTCATAAAATAGACCCTCTTCTGCATCCTAATTTCCTGAACCTATTTTACATACTCTTTATCATACACATCAGTCTTGGAAACGACTCGTTTCTTCCAGAACCCTTTTAGGGATACAGTGAGAAAAGCAGCCTGTTTGCAGCACTGGGACAGCTGGAGAAGCCTGAGAAAAAAAGATTCATCAGGTAGGGCAGGAACAACTCTAAGGGCACTAGAAGACAAGCAGGGAAGTTTGGGTACCATGCAGAGACAACCATTAAATACTAAGAGCATGCTCAATTTTGCTTCAACTTCTCCCTTTTTCTTATTTCCTAGAGAAAATCTGATAGTTCTCCTATTTCCTCTATCAGGTCTTTAGATTCCTGCAGAGAAGGCAACAGGGCTAAGTGGACTGAGATGCTTCATTATGCTTTGGGCACTAGCAAGTAGCAGTGTCAGAAGACTGGGTCAGAGTTTTGACCAGGTCTCTAAAGGGATGGCTTCATGCTGCAGAAAAAGCTTGCAGTCTTGGATGAGAACCCTGGAGTATGTACAGACCCTGGCCAGCTGGTCTTTTCTTCTTTCTTGGGCTTTGGAAGCAGGGTTGTAGGAAAGATTTCCACAGCCTTTGGAACTAGCAGCCCTCACTGGAGGTGACCCAATGGCCTCTTGGTCTCAGAGCAAGGGGTGCCTGTTTTTTCCCATAAAATGTAGAAGACTGAAGCTTTCTTTGGCTCTACAAATGTTTTAAAGGTCATCAGAAATCACAACCACAATGTTTTCATGGAGAATGTCTCCCAAGATTTCATTTATTTCCCAAGTGCCTGTTCCTAAGTACCTGATAGACCCATCAAAGCATCCTTTCCCAAGGTTTATATACCTTTTCAAGATTCAGGATGAAGCTCATGATCATCATATTCTTGGGGAAAAATCAGCATGTAGAGTCTTTCTTCTTGTTCATTAATGGCAGAATATCTTTTAAGATCAACCTATTCTACCACGACTTATTCTGCTTGGGAGACTGTAACAATAATTGTAATGATGGTGGAGTGTTTTGCAGTTTATAAAATGTCACACACAAAATCAGTTCATTTACTTCTCCCAATAGTGTTGTGAAGGAAGTAGATCTAGTATTTTTGCTATACGCCCATTATACAGACGAGGAACCTGAGCCTCAGGGAGGTTAGTGACAAGTTCAAAGACACCCAGCTATTAAGTTGTAGAGCTAGGAATAGAGCCTAAATCCTATGGCATCCTCTCATACTATGAGGCCTCCCCCAATTAGAAGCCACAGCTACTCAATGCTTTTTTCTTTAAAAGAACTGATCAAAGCCTATTGGACAATTTAGGAAAGACTGCCATCTTGAAAATGTGTGTGTGTGTGTGTGTATGCATATCAGGGAGGAGGGCTAAGGAGAATTGTTTTCCAACAATTCCAAAATAAACCTTGGTTTATTTTATCAAGGCAATGTGAAAATCAAGCCCTATATTGAGCTTAGCCAGTGAAAGGTGGCTCTCTGTTCTAACTGATGCGGCATGGCTGGGAGTGAAAGGGACCAAGCAGCATCCCCGAGTGGGGCAATAGGGGGTCCTTCCTAACGCACACCCTGAGCCTATGTAGTTGAGCTGTAACAACTTATGTTCGGCAAATGAGAAGAGCTGTGGGAAATTATAAGGTGGTGCCTACATGACTGCAACGCAAGCTTTTTTTGGCTTAAACAACGAGCATTTATTAGCTCACAGTTTTGGAGGCTAGGAGTCCAAAATCAAGACGTTGGCAAAGCCATGCTTTCTCCCCGAAGGCTGTAGCCTTCTGATGGTGGTTTGCTGCAATCCCTAGGGTTCCCTGGTTAGCAGCTCTGCCTCCCATTGCAACGCAAGCTTTTGATGTATCTTCTGCATAACTAGAGACAAGCACACACTCATGGTGGGATGGCAGTGTGAAGTATTTTTAAGGGCTACTGTTCCTTTTTAAAGAGGCAATTCTCCATGAGCTCCTGTACTGAATCGCCCAGGACCCTCATGTCCCACTCGTGCTGTCTCACATATGCCCTTCCAGTGAGACTCCAAGTCCTTTGAACAGGACTTCTCCTTGTGATTCTTTTGTACTCTCTTTTCAACCTGGCACCCTGCTAAGCAGAGCATAAGGGCACTATTACTTATTGGTAATCATGTCATAAATGCAAAACTGATAAATTTCTCTGAAATGGTAAAAGTGAATCTTGAAGTTTGGTTTATGAAGCCTAGCAGTTTGTCATCAGAATCTGTGAATAAAATGCCAGCACCTGACTCCAAAGGTCTAGGGAGGGGTCGCGTGTCTTCTCTAGTGAAGAAAACTAAACTGCTGTCATGAGTCTAACTGTAAGGCGAGAATTCCAGAATAAGCTGAAAACAAAGAAAAACCAAAAACGAGCCACTCTGCAATTTTTCTTCATGTTTCAATTTGTACCTGGAACAATGGGGCAGGGCTGAAATGCAATAAAAGTCATTAGTGATTTCAACACTTATAAACATAACCTACGTACATTATGTTTCTTTTTAGAGAAAGCAAGCAATGAACCAAAGGCTTTTCTGGTAAGTGAAGAATGGTTCCTCCTCTACCTCCACCAGCATATTGTCTGTTGACCTTGGACTACAACTCAACTTTAACAGAGGAAAGCTGATATCTGAAGCAACACATCAGATCCAGTTTGCAAGGAGACTTGGGATGTTCATTCCAGTCACATTACCCAAGTCATTGATGAGTAAAGGCTAGGACAGTGTTTCCCAAGATAGACCAAGTTCTAGTTTGTGTAGGGTCACTTGGGTCAAATACAATGTCCAGATCTTGACAAATGGGTGTCACCTAGGGGTAGGGATGGTGATGGAGTGAAGATAAAACAAACAAAAATGATTATACTGGAATCTACCCAAGCTCTTCCAATCACTACCTGGAAACAATGTTGATAACATAATCCTGGCTTTCTCAGTGTATGACCTGAGCCTTTCCATGCCTCAGTACCTTCATCTATAAAATGGGAATAGTTCCTATCCTCTAGTGTTGTGTAGCTTAAATTATACAATTACAAATAAAGTGCTTAGAACACAGTAAGCCCTTTAATTATAATAATTATCATTGTAATTAATATCAGCACATTCTAGATGTTCAATAAATGTTTACGATTTTCGTTAGCTAGTCATTAAACACTTTATAACTCATGTTTCTCTATAAAACTAAAAAAAAAACCACCTGTCCCACAGCTTTAAAAAGTAAATGAGACTCTAACAGTCAACAAATCTTTACTGACTACCTACCATGTGCAAGAAACAGGTCTGAAGCTGCATTTTTATGAGTTCAAATTATTCCACATGTAGAAGAATACCATTATTAATAAGGACCACTGGGGGAGGGGGAGGGAGAAATTGCTTGTGGAAGGAAAAACAGCAAATGAAATCATTGCTCAGCAGGCGTCTCAATGCAGAGAAAGGAGCACAAAGACTGGGAACTAAGCAACCCATATTTGTCCCGGCTCTGTGTGTCCTTCGGAGAAACATCTAAACACTCAGTTTCCTCCTCTGTAAAAAGGCAGCATTAGAGAGTTGATGCCATGGTGCTTCAACTCTAATCTGTGGTTTCCTTTCTTAGCTCCGAGATTTAGGAAAAGGAAGGAAAGAGAGGACTTCAAAGAAAGGTTTTGGGGAATGGACTTTTCTATGGCTTTCAAGTGGAAAGCTCTTAAATTCTTTTCTGTCTTGATAAAGTGCACAGCCTATTAAAGAAGCAGCTTTCTTGTTTTCACAGCTACCAGTGAAGCATCTCTAATTTCATTACCAGAAAATGAGGATCGTCTCACAAATACCTCCAGGTAGGGCTGCCATTTCTTAATGTAATTTCTGAGAAAGAGAAGTCAGACAATTTTTTTCAGTGATGTCCAGGAGCATTTCACTACCTAATTTCAGTTCCTGCTAATAGGGTTCACAGGATGAAATCCTTTTCTCTGAGCAGGAAAGGGAATCATTTATACTTATGAATAAGGAGTACACCACGGCCATGGCATCATCAGAAATGAATCTCAGGTTCCTTAGAGTGATATGAAGTCCCGTGACAGGTCATGGAATTTTTGTGGCAAAAGGCAATATAATATGGGATGGACACCTCATAAATGGCTCAGATCCCATTTATATTCTGTTCTTTGTTTCCTCATCCAAGCAGTTGAGACCAGGCAGCCAAATTAATAAAGCCTTGTTTCCTTGGGAACCACATTTCTTTCACTCCGTGAGCTCACACCAAATCATAGAATGATCATGGTGTCGCAGAGCGGGAGTAACAGAGCTAAAATTAATATGGTATTTTAAGGAGTACAAGATGATTCTGGCATCATGTTTAAGATAGTAGTTAATATCTCAGACTAGAGGGTTTAAATTCTTCTCTTATTACCTGATAAGACTGTGGGTTATTTACTCTTTCTAAGTGTGTTTCCCTTACTGTAAATGATAATAACAGTACTTTATCTCATGGGGTTGTTGGGGGATTAAATGAGATAATCCACGTAAAGACCTTAGCATGTGCCTGACACTCAGTCAATGCTCCATAAATGATTTATATTATTTGGTCTGATTTTGTAATGAAAAGGATTTTTTTGTAATGAAAAGGGAATTTAAAGGGTAGCTAATCCAATGTCCAAAGCCCTACTTACTCAGGGTAAGAAATACTTCTAAAGCCTCCTTTCTACCCCTCTGCTTCACAGACAAACACAGAACAAGCCCAGTCCAACCCTCCACACGCTTGTCCTTCATATATTTGAGGATGATTTCCTGGGGGGCCCATTCAGGCCTCAAACCCGGAACCAGCAGTCGAAGGACCTTGGGACCAGGAATTGTCAGGGGCCAAGTCAGCAGAGTGGTGGGGACCTTCTGTGATTCCTCCTTGAGTTCAAGTCCAGGTAGTAATTCTCAGATGTGAATACTGGTTTGTCCCCCAATGGCCAGGAGAACTACAGGAAGCTCAATGGGAAGAAACAGAAACATCTGGAAGAAAGCCTGGCATGACTACGTGCACCTCAGAATCAACCTCCTGAGCGGTGGATAAGGAGCCCTACTGGCTCACTGCAGACTTCTTTTCCCATCACCCTTGCATGAACTCTTGTCTTCAATTCCACAGACCAAAAATGTAGTGCCCTTGAGGGGGAGATCAAAGCTAGGACTGCCCCTAAGTCACTGGGCAATCCTGGTTAGGAAAGCCACCCAAAACCTGGGCTGCAGTTAATCCTATGGAAAATGGAGATAACAATCCCTTAATCCTTTCTATATATGTATATATGTGAGATGCTGCTGGGAAATTTCCTTGAGGAACAGGCTCCTCTTCACCTGCAAAGGCCAGCTCGTCTGAATACAGTAACTCTACAGGCTGAACTCATTTTTGAGCAGGAGGAAACAGTAATAGACTCACTGGTTCCATAATTCAGAGCTAAACAGGTGAATCTGATGGTCATAAAACTGACAGCTGAGGACACCAGGTGCAATGAAAACAAGTCCTTCCCTAGTCTTTCCTACTTTAGCCAATCCATTGCAGAGTTGCCCAGACACCATATTCTAATTCAACATTACAACGAGGAAATAATTACTTATTGACTTGCTTTATTATACCATTCTATCCTTTCCTTCTGGGATTTTCACTTCAAAATTAAAGGGTGAATGGTGAGCTTCTGGATTCTGAACTCTCACTGCCCACTGAAATAGTTGTTTATCTTCAAAATATTCATTCCTGTCCCCCTCCTTTTTCTTAAAGAGCCCTGACCCATTCAGGTTCCACAGTTAGTAGTATCAGCACAACTCGAACCCAAACCACTCAAAATCCCGTCCTTCCAGTAGCAATCCTGAATGCTTTTTGGCAAGATACAGTTTTCACTGAGGTTTTGTGTTTGTAGGAGGGTATGGTTAGTGTCTGAAATGCGGCTTTCTGATGAATGCTGGGAGGTGCTGTGGATCCGCTGCCGTGTCTGCAGCTCCTGGAGGTTCTCGCGGTGCTGACTGCAGCGTCCAGAGACGCTTCTTCAGTACTGACTCTTCATCCTGGCCACGTGCATTATGACCAACGAGGGCCCTCCTTTTCCTTCCAAGTTTTAGATTCTTGGTCAAGACAGACCAAGTAACTGCTGAAGCCCCAACGTCTGATCCCCGTTACCTCCCGCCCAACTGTTGGCAAGTATATTCTATCCCTCTCCAGGGGAGTTGCAAAGGGACCAGGATGACACTCGTGGCACGTTTAACTTGGTGCCCAAACTTCCCTCTGGACAAAACCAAACATTGAAAAGTACTTCTTACTTCTCCGATATGATAATCACAGCCATAGTCACAGATTTGATACTGTTTTTGAGGGCTCCAGTGGATGATAAAAGGGTTGTCACCATCTCTTCAAACTACATGGTCAGGGCTCCTGCATATGATGCTGCAGTCCTGGCTTTGGGAAATGATTCCACTTAAGACATCAGGGTCTACTTTTTAAATATAAAGTATCTAGTCCTTAGGCTGACTTCGTCTTAATAAAAGGAAGGAGCCCCTCTACCTTACACAGGGAAGAGTTGAGAAAACAGACTTACTTTTGACCACTAGAAAATGGCCTCTCCTGTCAGAGGCTCAGACCCAGAGGTCTCCCAGCCCCAGAGAGGCACCAGGGACCAAGAGGCGGAAGACAGCGTGGCATGTGCCTGCACGCGCCTTCAACTGTTCTCCACAAATCTACCTCAAAGCCGTTACATTTCCACTCTCTACTGCCCTGGGGGGAAAGGTATTAAATCTGTACCATCCTAGTAAAGAACACTTAAACGAGTATATTACCACGTGGATTAGAAGTTGGGAATGCAAAGTAGAGAAAGATCTACTTGGAAAGAATGTTTTTTCACCCTCTACATTTCCTCCCCTGCTTCTTCTGAAGTAAATGATTATATAAATAAGCACATTTTTAAAAAGCACAAGACTGAAAATGAAATTAAGAACTGCTCCTCCCACAACAAATAGAGCATGTCTCCTCGAGGCTCGACTGCTTGGCCCTCTCCCCGGGAAGGGGCTCCTCTGGGCTTTTCAGGCCAAATAACCTTCAAGAAGCCTTATCCTGAACTGTCCATGAGCCATTCTCAAAGGCCTGTTAGATTTCCTTGGAGAGTAACAAGTCTCTCCTCTTCTAAGTACTGCTGTTTGCTTTTTCTGACATCCTTATTTTGGGATGTTGTTATTAAATATTTGGATGGAAAGTATGCTGAGGGTGTCTAATGGCTTTGGAAGTACTGAGTGGTACCAAGAGGTGAACCTGTGCCTTGGATTTCCTGGCAGTGGCTTTAGGGATGGAAAAGACTGCCTCAAGCTCTAAAAGGGAGCCATGATTTTTCAATCCAAGCAAATTATTTTTAAATCACTCAAGAAGCCAGAAGAGAGATGTAGACCAAGGGAACAGTCACTCTCAATTGTTATTTACAATATTGCTCCTTATTGCTCCTTACAGAGACACCTCTTCCTGCAGAAATGCTCCATCCCAAACAAGGCCAGGGAGATAAAAGGCAATTATCTGGGTGATTGCAGCCAAAGTGAGCTTAAATTACCCTGTTAAGTTTCCACTTTCTCTAGACCTTAATTGCTTTGTTTGCGACTGTAAAACCAACACAGGAACCGAACTGCTTCATTTTCAGAACCAAGAGGAGGAAGGCACTGCTTGTAGCATTCAGTCATCATTGATATAGGAGGGGGACTCGTTATTTTATGCAACCAGCAACCCTGGTTCCAAGGGCTACCCTCACCCCCCTCCAATCTCCCAGTCCTTCAAGTATTTAGGAACTGGGAGTGGTTGCTGAATCCCAAGGGGGAGCTGGACCCCAGGGGGAATCTGTCTAGAACACTTAGACGCACACGTGGGAAAGCTGTGTGGGTGAACAGCAGACATCCAGGAGGTGTTTGAGTCCTTCTCTCCAGTGTGAGTTTCAGACTGCACTAATGAGTCGTGAGCTGCAGTGCCAGGGCTAGATGTGACACCTGTCATAGGAACTCCCAAATTAAGGCCGCAGGTATCAGTTGCATCCTCGCAGTCTGCGATGTCACGGGTTCTGCTCCCGAGGAATAAACAGAGACATCCAGAAGTGGACGGCTTCTCGAATTCTTTGATGCTTCATGAGTGCCATTCACTGAGTAAAGGATGACGTGCAATGATCACCAAGCGGAATGCTGCTGGCGTCAGGGGACGCAGAGCTCAGCTGTTCCTATTTTAAATGAAGGTTGCTTTCCCATGGAAAAACCGAGATTGTTATTACCCCAAGTAAGAATACTTTAGGGCTAAGCCTGCAGTGATAATTGCAATGTGATTTTGCAGTTTCCTTGTAGTGCAGCCCTCCAATAGTGACATTTTAAAGAAGACATGGTTCTTGGAAGAGTCTGTGTGTATGTAATAAGGTGTTGTTATACTATGTAAGCACATAATTACCATTACTTCATGGCTTGCTTGCGACAGAACATCTTATTTTAAGTAGCTACATTGAGCATTGCTTTTCTGGTGTAGAGGGGTTGGATTGATATTCTACTGATATACTGTATTCTACAGAAAAGAATACCGATATTCTTTCAAAATCCAAATATGACATGCCTGAGCTAAAGAAACAGTCATAGATATTTTAAAGCATTTTATCCCAATGAGGTCTATTTTGAACATAAGGTTCATGAAGAAAGAAAGTGGCTTTGCAACCAAATATTCTTAACTTTGCTTTAAGAAATATCACTGGCAGCTAACCTAATGGTGAGAAGACACCAGACAGCTCCAACTGCAAGCCGTTCTATAAAATACCAGGCTGTCCCAGACTAAAGGAGACTAAAGAACCATGACAACTAAATGTAATACATGATCTCGTACTTGGAAAAAAGATGCTATAAAGAACATTATTGGGACAAATGATGAAATTAGAATATCAATAGCAGATTAGATAATAGCATGGCAAAAATGTTAAATTTTATAAATTTGGTAACTGTAGTGACATTATATAAGAGGCTATTCTTCTTTGTAGGAAATAGCCCTAATATTTTAACAAGTAAAAAGGCATGATGTTTGCAACCTACTCTCCAATGATTATATACTCCCCCCCACACACACATACTGTGAGAGGGGGAGAAAGAGAAGAGGGAGAGACAAAGAATGATAAAAGAAAATGTGACAAAAGGTTAACAACTGGCAAATCTGGTTCAAGAGTACATGGGAGTTCCTTGCACTATTCTTGCAACTTTAAGTTTTAAATGACTTCAAAAGTAGATTTTAAAAAAAGATATGGCAGAGAGAGTACGCAGCAACTGAGTTCCCTCATCACCCTGACAAAGTTCAGGGTTAAAGCAGCAGGGCTAAAGACGAATAAAATAAATCTGAAAAATCATTTGGCAAACTTGGCATGGATTTGAAATTTGTCGGTTTTGAGGACTTAAAATTTGATTTTATTTGAATACACAGGTAAGATATAATACATGCTTATTATCTGAGAACGTAGAAAACGTAACAAGGGGCATTTCAAAAGGAAAGCACTACTATTAAGAGGAACTGCCTGGATATAAGTCCCCCAACATCTCTTCCCTTTATCAGCCAGTTGGTCCTGAACCCCTCCCACCTACCCCTATTTCATCAGTTGCTGACCACTCATTTGCCCACTTACCCCCCTCTGTCTCCTCACATTCCCCACCAGTCATCTTTGTCCCAAATCAAACTGATGTGATAGATAGTGCTAATTTGACAATCTGTAGGTGAACTTTCTCAAAACTCTGTCTTCTCCTTTTTCTAGGTCTTTGACAGAGCTCACTAGCACCCTGTAAAACAAACATTGTTAGTTTCTATATTCTCTTTAATCATTTCTTAGAAGTATAAATATTTAGACCTTTAGACTATACATCCGTAGCACTAGCAGGGTTATCCAACCAATGACCCAGGACTCCTGGAGCTCCTTGGAGTTGCCTAACAACAAGCTAGCTGGGGCCAAGGAGGAAAAAGTTGTGGCCAGAACTCAACTTACTTGTGGCTTCCCTCCCCAGAAAGAGGGTGTGTACTTGATCAACTTCCCCTGTTGCTTCCTCAAGGATTCCAGGTATGGGGCAGCCAGCTTTCCAGCTCTCATCAGCTGGCACCTAAGAGCTCAGAATGCCAGATGTCTAAGACCAAAACAATTGTTTCCCCCATGCAAGGCTGCCTGCACGCGAGCCTAATAAAAAGAAGGAGCAACTGGGAGATTGAGCTCCTCCCCTGGAGCACAGTTCCATGTTGGGTACAACTGCACCTCAGCCCAAGCTCACCTCTGCAAGGCTGGAACCAGCACGCTAGTTTAACCTTCTCCCCAAGAATTCCAGCCTGCACCAAGTGACTCTTGCTAATGTTTGCCCAAGCCCTCTGTTTGCCATACCTTGGCTCCATCATCTTTTTAGTAGAGAAAAAACTGAGGCTGAAAGCGTGTCAATCTGTCCAAGGTCACACACACTTAACAGCAGAGTCCTGTTCAAGGACTAGAGCTCCTGACTCCGTGCCTCTGTCTTTGAGTGTCCAGAGTTCAGCAGACACATCATTACTTCCATCCAGTATGTGCATCTTACCTCTGGTGTCTGGCAGATCTGAGCCAAGAAACACCTCTTACTGAAACCACTGGCTCCTCCTGCAGTGTCGCCTTAGGGTGTTTCTTTATTTATTTGTTTTCATTCTATTTCCTATTTTCTTACCTGGATAGGGTAGTCTCACTTGTTGGCTTATCCTAATGGGATCTCCTTTGTTCTTTCTTCTTGATTATATTGACCTCTAATTTCTATATCTTCATTTCCCTTCAAAGAATCTTTTTAGACCAAACCCATCCCTGGGACAAGAGCATATCTATAGTATTTCCTTCTAAACCTCGTCTCCCTGGTCCCCTTTGTCCATTGACCTTGAAAAGACTTACTCAGTTATTGGGCAAGTATTAAGTATCATGTGCACAGAGTTCAATTAAAACTAGCAGTGAAAATAGCTAATAAGTGTGTCTGTTCTTGTAATGACTTCTAAATCCTATTTCCACTACAGGTCAGGTCTGCCTGAACCCCAAAGTCAATATGTGTTGTTTTACTCAAGCTCAGCCTCGCTGCCCACCAGAGGTAGCCTTGGTGTCTGGCTCCCTGGTAACTGAAGGCCAGCCCAATTCATCCACTTATTCTGATCCCTCACCATCCTATCCAAATTGCTGAGCCTTAAGGCATTTCTTTAGTCTGTCTCCTCCATGATTGATTGCCTCCTGTTGGCTTGCCAAATTGTTCCTGCTCCAAATGCCATCCACTCTCATTGCCTGAGGAGACTGTCCAGTGCAGCTGGCTTGCAATGAGCATGGCAGTCATGATGCTCACTCAAAACTGTGGAGGGAAGGCTTCTTGCTGCGATTTGATGTGCCATGAAATGAAGACACTATGGGTGACTCTTGTTAAGGAGCTGAATAAAGTCATAGTCTCAACCCTGACATAAACAACCATGGAGTATATTTGTACAACACATCTTGGATTAATTTGTATACTCAATTCTGGTGCCTAAAGGAATATTCCTGCTACCTTTAGAAGAAAAACAAATTCATGGTCTTCTATAGGGATAAATAACGTTACAGGCTAGAGATGTTTTCCTGGTAGACACCAACAGATAATGACTTTGCATTTCTCCATAAGTTACAGCCACTTGCCTTTTAGAGACCAGGCTGGGTACGAACTATATTTCTGTAAATTGGAATAGAGTTGTTACTTGTGGAAAACTTAAGATTCAAACAACATTGATCCTTCAACCCCCCATGAAAAAAATGGCTCAGATTTCTGGGCTCACTAAAAAAAAAAAAGAAAGACAAGAAAAGAAATGCAGTAGCAGCATGGTTTACAAAACAACAACAAAAACAAAACAACAACAAAGAGGGTATAAATAGGTAAAACTCAAAAGAAGGCAAAAATACATCAGATTACCGAATTGATAATTATTCAAGAGACTAGCTTTAGAAATCCAACTCCATCTGGTTCAAACCCTCTGTTTTAGTTTCCTAAGCTGCTTAAAGCAAATACCATGAAAATAGTTCGGCTTGAGCAATGAGAATTTACTAGTTAACAGTTTTGAGGCAGAAAAAATGTCCAATCAAGGCATCATCAAGGTGATGCGATCTTCCTGAAGACTGACTGTCAGCAATCATTGGCTTCCCTGCCACATGGCAAGGAGCATGGCAGTGTCTTCTGGTCTCTCCCTCATCTTCCGGGTTTTGTTGATTTCAGCTTTTTGCTTCCATGGCTTTCTCTCTCCCTCCCTCTCTCTGTCTCTCTGTCTCTCTCTCTTTCTCTCTATTTATCCCATTTATAAAGGACTCCAGGAAGGGGATGAAGATCCATTCCATCGTGAATGAGATGGGTCACACCTTAACGGAAAAGATCCTACTTACAATGGGCCCATACCCAAAGGAATGGATTAGATTTAAGAACCTATTTTTCTGGGGTACATACAGCTTCAAACCACCACACTCTCCTACTTCATGACTCTCATATGAGATGAAATCAATTAACTGGGATATTTAGCCAGGACGAAAGAACATACTGCTTAACAAGATGAGCTCTGAAGCCTGACTGCCTGGGTTCAAACCCTGATTCTAACTCTTCATTGCTGAGTGACCTTGGGCAAGTTACTCAGCATCTCTCTGCCTAGGATTCTTCATTTGTGAAATTGGGACACTAGTATATACCTCATTAGTTGTGAGATAATTAAATAGTGCCTGGCACATAAATACCTAATAATGTGATTAGTTAGAGTTATTGTTGTTTAGGGATGGAGAATGTTAGGGACAGAGAATGTTAGGAAAGTGAAATTAGCAGTCAGTGGTTTGAATGCTGATAGAAAAATACCTACATATTTTTAGGAATATGGCATAATAAGGAAGAAATGTGTCCACTTGATGCATGAGAAGTCTAAAATGTCAAACAGTTCTCTTGGCTAAATTTAGCAGAAGTGCTCTTTACTTAAGAAATATGTTAGCAAATATATAATATAGAAGACATACTGAAGCATATAAGCTTGAGTATAAAACCAAGAAAAAGCCACCCACTTATTACTGGGGTTGTTGCTCTATAGCACAGCTGGCCTGGCCATGGAAACCAAGACAGGCCGGGCAGTGAGTAAGAGGCAGCAGAGAGAGGCAGAGAGCAATGTGTGGTAACTGAAATTTAGCCAAGAGGATGGGTTCTGTGCTAGAAGAAATTCTAGGGTCATCCAGGAAGTACTTCTGATATTCAGGAGAAAGGAGGCTTCTCTGAGGCCTACAGAAACTCATTGTGATTGCTAAATTTCTAGGTGTTTTCATGTTTCACTGGCTCACAGAATCCCTGGGTAATCAGATGAGGGGGAGACAATGGGTAGCAGGTGGGAAATTAAGACACAGAGCCAGGCCCATTGGAATGAGGCAGACCTGGAGCCTCAAGGGAGCCTATGATACAGGAGTGAAAGTTAGATCCTGGCAAAGGAGAATATGACTGGCTGGATGAGCAGCACAGCCAAGTGGACTATCCCAGGGAGCTGCGAGGGCACTTTTTTCCCCACCCACTTTCAAAAGAGACTCAGGTTCTGAGCTGGAAAGGGCCTGGGGCAGGGATAGGGAGCAGCAGATGCTGTAATAGACAGCTGAACAGATTATACCATTAGGAACTCCTGCAAGTGGAACATGGAATCACTCCACCATACTGGAGAATGAGACACTCTTCTGCCTCTGCAGCTAAAAACATAATGCCCAAGACAACTTCCTATGTATATTAGACCCTCAGCATCCTAAAGATAAACTATAAATACCCAGTGGGTAGGGAAATCCACATGTTCCCATAAGGATGGAGAGGGAAGGGGATGGGCATCCAAGCTAAGAGGTGTCACTAAAATATGAGTCTGACCTGTTTTTCCTCTAGCAGCCATCGGCAGGCTCAAGTATCTTGCCCATTCACCTCTCTCTAGCCCTTGATTTCCTCTCCGACCACCCCACCCACCCACCCTCACCAAGGACCGTGTGAGGAACTAGATGATGAAACATGAACCCTGGGCTGAACTCCACAGAGTGTCTGGACTACAGGCAGACAAGTCCCGGGGTCTGGCTCTGGGCCTGAGGGGATAGTGTGAAGGTTGCAGCCTTGACACCATCATCTGGGCACAGAGGCTGGCAGAGGCCCTGAACGAGGCACAGCTATCCTTCAATATTGGGAAAATCCTTCCACCTCAGACCTGCCTCCCAATAAAGTTGCCGTGGTGGTCACTTTTCCATCAAGGGTAGTCATCACAATTAACCCTGATGGAAAGCCATAGAAATAGGGACATATATCTGGCCACCCACTTTGGAAAGATTTGCAGAACGACCTACAACAGTCTTTGACAACCATTCAAAAGTAACCCCCTTACACGTCCACCCATATCTATCGTTGACAACAGGAGCAATGTCTGGCATGGTGGCAGGGCTTCAAAGGGTTAAAAGTCTTAGAGGATCAATTAGTTTATCCCCCTGATTGACCCTGACCTCAGTAAGGGAAATCCAAAATACTGCACTATTTTATCCATACCTAAGAAAAAAATGTCCAAATTTCTGAAAGAGATTTCTCCCCCACCCCCACCCCCCCTTTTTTTTTCAGGTTGGGGAGATGTGGGGCTCAGGATTTTGCTCATTGCAGGCTCACCATCCCAGAACTTGCTCAGCACTATAGGAGATAACAGAGCAGCTAATATACTGTAGGAGAGTAATCGACTGTAGCTGCCTGAGATAAAGTATTACCAGCTTTAAGATACAATATAGCACATGGGACCAGGAGAAAAGACTGTTTCTTAGGGGAAAGAAGGAACATTTGGATTTGTGTAAACACAGGAATCCCTAAGCTATGTGTGACAAGATGCATGCTCAGAGAAACTTGTGATCCCTACCCTTTTGCCTCAGGCTGCTCTTTAGACCTATTTTTAGGTTAGCTAAGCTCAGACTGAGAGCACTTGCACAGGCCAATGTGCAAAGACTGAGGAAATTGTTTTTTGTTTTTTTTTAAATTTTTGTTCATTTTTGTTGTTGTTTGTGTCCACTATTCAAGAAAATCTGTCATAACACTAGCTAGTACAAGATTAAAGAACAGGGAAACGGATGTGGCTCAAGAGGTTCGGCGTCCGTCTACCATATGGAGAGACCAGGGTTCGATCCCCGGGACCTCCCGGTAAAAAAAAAAAAAAAAAAAAAAAGATTAAAGAACAGGGATCTCAATGATGAAATTCCAGCTATAACTCAAAAATTTTAAATGCCAAGTGTGCAACAAAAGATTACAAGGCATGCAAAAAAACAGGAGCAAATTAAAGATTAGGAACTATCAACAAGGAAGAGCCAGACTATGACATGCCAGATAAAGTCTTTAAAAATAATTGTCTTAAATATTCTTGAAGAGATAAAGGAAACCACAAAGAATTAAAGGAAATCCAGAAAATGGCAAAAAGAGAATTACAATAAAGAGATAACTCATAGAAAGGACCCAAATAGAGCAGAAGACCACAGTGAAAGAAATAAAAATTCCCTAGAGGTATTCAACATCAGATTGGAGCTGGCAAAAGAAAGAACCAGTGAATGTTAAGATAAAACAATGGAAATTATAGAGTCTGAAGAGCAGAAAGAAAAAAGAATGAAGAAAAGTGAATAGAGCCTAAGACACCTGAGGGACACCATCAAGCATACCAATATATGTACTACGGGAATCCCAGAAGAAGAAAGAAAGGAATGAATAGAATTTTCAAAGAAATAATAGCTGTGAACTTCTCAAATTTAATGAAACACATGAATATATATATCAAAGAAGCTCAAGGAACTCCAAATCAAGACATCATAAAGGTGACACTTTCTCCCTGAAGACTGTGGTGCTCTGGGGCTGGCTGCTAGCAATCCTTGGTCCTGGGTTCCTCTTTCACATGGCAATGCACATGATGGCCTCTCCCTTTTATTTTTCTGGATTTCGCTGACCTTCAGCTTCTTGCTTTCTCTCTATTTGTCTGAATTTCATTCTTTTTATAAAGGATTCCAGTAAAAGGATTAAGATTCATCCTGAATGAGGTGGGTCACAACTTAACAGAAGTAACCTCATCAAAAGGTCCTACTTACACTGGGCTCACATCCACAGGAATGGATTAAGTTCACAAACATGTTTTTCTGGGGTACATATCTCTGAACCACCACACAGGGTACACTCAAAAAGACCTACACTGAGACACTTTATAATCAAACAGTTGAATGCCAGAGACAAAGTAAGAACCCTGAAAGGCACAAGAGAGAAGTAAAGCATCATGTACAAAGGAGCCTCAATAAAATCAAGTGCCTAATTACAGGAGGCAAGACTGCAGTGGGATGGCATGTTTAAAGTGTTAAAAGGCAAAACTTTAAACCAAGAATTCTATAGCTGGCAAAACTGTCTTTCAAAAATGAGGGAGAGATTAAATCATTCTCAGATAAACAGAAGTTGAGGGAACTCATCACCCCTATATTTGCCCTACATGAAATGCTAAAAGGAATTCTTCAGGTTGAAAGGAAAGAACACTAGACAGTAGACTGAAGGTGCATAAAGACATAAAGATCTCCAGTAAAGGTAACTCTCTGGGTAACTATAAATGCCAGTATTATTGTATTGTTGGTTTGTACCTCTACTTTACAGGATCTAAAATGCAAATTCACAAAAAGTAATGATAAATCTGTGATTTTGTTAACACAATATATAAAGATATAATTTGTAATTTGTAAAGGCAAGAACAACATAAAGGTGGGGAATATAGGGGTGTAGGAACATATTTTCTGCATGAAATGAAATTAAGCTGGTAACCAGTGAAAAAAGATTGTTATAGATTTAGGATGATAAATTTAAGCCCCATGGTAACCACAACAAAAATAGCTGAAAAATATGCAGAGTAAGAAATGAGAAGGGTTTCTAAAAGGTTTACTGTGAAAGATCAACTAAATATTAAAGAATGGAAGAACTGAGTGACGAAAAGGGTATAAGACTTGCAAAAACCCTAAGAGCAAATGGCAGGCAAAAATCCCATATTATTAGTAGTTACTTAAAATGTAAATGGGTTAAACCTTCTAGTCAAAAGGCAAAGGATGGTAGAATAGATAAAAAGCATGACCCAACTATATGTTGTTTACAGGAGACTCACCTTAAATTCCAAGACACAAGTAGGTTGAAAGAGAAAGGAAAGATGGGGGGAAAAAGTTCCATGCAAACAGTAACAAAAGAGAGTAGGAATAGCTACATTAATACAAGAAAAAAAAAAGAGTTTAAGTCAAAAAGTGTTAAAATGGACAAAGAAGGACATAAAATATTGACAAAAGGGTCAATTCATTAAGAAGATGTAATGATTATAAACATATATACACCTAACAACAAAGTCTCAAAATATATGAAGCGAATATTGACAGATTTGAAGGCAGAAAAAAATGGTTCAACATTAATAGTAGGAAACTTCAATATACCACTTTTAATAATAGATAGAACACTTAGAAGATCAGTAAGGAGATATAAGGCTTGAACAATACTATAAACCAATTATACTGAGCATGTATTACTTCATCCAACAACAGAATACACATTCTTCACATTCTTCTCAAGTGTCCTAGGTTAGATCATGTGTTAGGTCACAAAATAAGACTCAATAAATTTTAAATAAACTTTAAAAGATTGAAGTCTTACAAATCATACATCTTATCCAACCAGAATGGAATGAAGCTAGAAATCAGTAACACAGGGAGAATTGTAAAATTCAGAAAAATGTGGAAATAAACAATACACTCTTAAGCAACCAATGGGTCAGAGAACAAATCACAAAAGAAACTAGGAAACATCTTGAAATGAATGAAAATGATAACATAACATACCAAAATTTATGTGATGCAATAAAGACAGTGCTGAAAGGGAAATTTAGAGCTTTGAATTCTTAGATTTAAAAGAAAGATCCAAGATCAGTACCTAATATCACACCTGAAGGATCTAGAAAAAGAAGAGCAAAGTAAATCCAAAGTGAGCAGAAGGAAGGAAATAAAAAAGATTAGAGCGAGATAAATGAAATAGAGAATAGCAAAACAATAGAATTTAAAACATGCTGGTTCTCTGAAAAGATCAATAAAATTGACAATCCTTTAGCTAGGCTAACAGAAAAAAATAGAGGATACAAACAATAAAAATCAGAAATGAAAAGGAGGGCATTAGTACAAACCTCACAAAAATAAAACAGATTGTAAGATGATACTGTGAACAATTGTAAACCAACAAACCAAATAATCTAGATGAAATGGACAAATTCCTAGAATCTCAATCAAATTACCTCAACTAAATCAAAAAGAAATAGAAGGTCTCAACAGACCAATAACAAGAGATTGAATCAGTAATCAAAAACCTCTCAACAAAGGAAAGCACAGGACCAGGTGGCTTCACTGGTGAATTTTACCGAACATTCAAAGAACTAACACCAATCCTTCTCAAACTCTCAAAAACAAACAAAACAAAAAAACAAACAAAAAAGTGAAGATGAGGGAACATTTCCTAACCCATTCTATGAGGCCAGCATCACCCTAATACCAAAGCCTGACAAAGATATCACAAGAAAGGAAAATTACAGACCCATATACCTTATGAATATAGATGTAAAAATCCTAAACAAAATACTAGCAAACCAAATCCAACAGCAAATTAAAAGAATTATACACCATGGTCAGGTAGGATTTATCCCAGCTATGCAAGAGTAATTCAACATGAGAAAATCAAACAATTTAATATATTACATTAATAGAATGTAGAGGGAAATGGTGAATATTTCTATTGATGCAGAAAAAGCATTTGATAAAATCCAGCACCCTTTCTTGATAAAACTCTCGGAGCTAGGAATAGGATGGAACTTCCTCAACACAATAAAAGGGATACATGAATAACCCACTGCTAACAGCATACTTAATAGCAAATGACTGAAGTTTTCCCTCTAAGATCAGGAACAAGATAAGGATGCCCACTTCCACCGCTACTATTCAACATTGCACTGAATATTCGAACCAGAGCTATTAGGCAAGAAAATGATATAAATGGTACCCAAATTGAAAAGAAAAAAGCAAAGCTCCTAATTGCAGATGACATGATCCTATACATAGAAAATCCAGAAAATCTTCAAGAAAACTACTGGAGCTAATAAACAAATTCAGCAAAGTGTCAGGACACAAGATTAATACACAAAAATCACTGGTGCTTCTTTACATCAACAATTAACAACTCAAAAAGGTTATCAAGCAAACAATTCAATTACACTATCAACTAAAAGAATCAAATATCTAGGAATGAATTCAATAAAGGATGTAAAGGACTTGTACACAAGAAACTACAAATCATTGCTGAAAGAAATTAAAGAAGACCCAAAATAAATGGAAAGATGTCCCATACTTATGGAATGGAAGATTTAATATCTTTAAGATGTCAATACTACCTAAAGTGATGAACATATTCAATGCAAGAGCAAACAAAATTCCAACAGCCTTCTTTGCAAAAATGGAAAATCTAATTATCAAGTTCATATGGAAGGGCAAGGGGCTCCAAATGGCCAAAAACATCTTGACAAAGAGCAAAGTCAGAGGGCTCAAACTTCTTAATTTCAAAACTCATTCCACAAAGCTACAGTAATCAAAACAGTGTAGTACTGGTACAAAGGCATATAAACTAATGGAACAGAATTGAGAGTTCATCAATAAACCAACATATCCAAGGCTAAATGATTTTTCGCAAGAGTGCCAAGTCCACTCAACGGTGAAAGAATAATTTCTTCAACAAAGGTTGCAGGGAAAACTGGATATCCACATGCAAAAAGATTAAAATGGACCCCTACCTCATAACATATACAAAAATTAACACAAAATGGATCAAAGGCCTAAGTATAAGAGATAAAACTTATCTTTTAGAAGAAAACATAGGGAAATAGCTTCAGGACTCCGTCTTAGGCAATGGATTCTCAGACATTATACCAGAAGTACAAGCAACATATTTTACATATCAAGGACTTTAGCAAAAAGTGAGAAGACAACCTACAGAATGAGAAAAAATATTTGGAAGCCATATGTCTGATAAGGGTTTAATATTAAGAATATAAAAAGAACTCCTACAACTTAACAACAGAGACAAAACAGAGACAAAACAAACAAACAAATAAAACAAACTAATAAAATTGGTCAAAGGACTTGAATAGACATTCCTCCAAATAAGGCATACAAATGGCCAATTAGCACATGAAAAGATGCTCAACATTATTAGCCATTAAGGAAATGCAAATGAAATCCACAATGAGATGCAATTTCACACCCACTAGAAAGGCTATTATTGAAAAACAAAACAAAACAAAACCCAGAAAATAATAAGTCCTAACAAAGATCGAAGAGAAATAGGAAGCTTCATACATTGTTGATGAGAATGTAAAATGTGCAGCCAGTGTGGCAAGCAATTTCTTGGTTCCTCACCAAGTTAAACATCAAATTACTACATGACCAAGCAGGGACTCAAACAGATTTTTTATACCCGTGTTCATAGCAACATATTCACAATAACCAAAAGGTGGATGCAATCCATGTATCCATCAACAGATCAACAGATAAACAAACAAAATGTGGTACCTACATACAATGGAATATTACTCAGTTGTAAAAAGGAATGAAGTTTTGATACATGCTACAACATGGATGAACCTTTAAGATATCAGGTTGAGTGAATCAGCCAGACACAAAGGAACAGATATTATATGAAGCCAATTATATGAAATAAATAGAATATGCAAATTCATAGAGACGGAAAGTAGAGTTCAGGTTACCAGGGGCTGAGGTTAGGGCAAAAAGGGATTATATGCATAATAGGTGCAGGGTCTCTGTTTGGGGTGATGAAAACTTTTCAATAACAGATAATGATGATGGTAGCACAATATTGTGCATGTGATTAATGCCAATGAACTGTATAATTGGGAGTGGTTGAGATGGGAAATTTTGTGTTGTATATATTTTACACAATTTTACAAAGAGAAAGAGAGACTAAAGAGACTATGACAAATATAATATATGACCCTGGACTGGATCTAATAATGGAGGTAAAAATGCCCAAAAGGACATTTTTGGGACAAGTGAAAAAACTGAATTAGACTGTATGCTTTATATCAGTGTTAAATTTCTTGAACTTGCTAATTGTACTTAATGTGGTTATAGAATAGAATATTCTTGTTCTTAGGAAATACACATGGAAATATTAATTTGTAAAGGATATATGCAACCTACTCTCTAACATTTAGAAAAGAGATCAATAGATTGCTAGAAAGAAGGATAGAGAAGGCAACAGAGAGGGGGAGAGACAGAGGGACCAAATGTGGCAAAATGTTAAAATTTGGTAAATCTGGGCATCTGGGTAAGGGGTATATAAAATTCTTGGTATTTTTTGCAACTTTGCTCTAAGTTTGAAATTATTTCAAAATAAAAATTTTTAAAAATTTACTGTTTTTGAGGTCAAGAAAGTAAAATCTTGAACCACCAACAAAACCCTCTTACTAATACTTGGGTCTTCCTTGGTTCAAAAAGAGAAGGATCTACATAGATAATGGCGTCAGCCATCATTTGAGAGATTATATGGGGTCTTAAATTCCTTTTCCCTTTCCAGAAGATTTCCCATTATTGATTGTATTTTCTTTCTTAAGTCTCTCACCTTTTGCTGCCAAGCCTGTGGATTTTTGGACACTAATTTATTTTTTTCTTGAACTTAATTAATTTTGAAACCAATAAAGCCTGCACACACAACACCCAGGGTAGGATTTAGCTGTGTGCAAGCAGGAAATCCAATTAAAAATATAAATCTGGGAAGAAAGTGAAACTCTGATGAAATCATGAGTTCACTGAGGGGAAGAAGGAAACCCTGGTTTAATCCTACCAGGGATGTTGCACCTTCATTCAACCCGGGAAGGCTGGACTGCAAGTTCAGGATTTGGTTCTGACTGCTCAGCAACCAAGTGAGGCCCTTTCCTCGTGCCCAGGATGGTGCGCAGGGGCGTCTGAAGCCCCAGGTTTCATGTAGCATTCTTTCCATCTTTGAAATGATTTCCTAAAACAACCAAGTATTCAAAATTCACAGAGGAAACAGCAATCAGGAAAAATAATTATTCATTTTTTTGTATGCCATCATTTTTCTCACATTAAAGTGTTTCGACTTCCTAATCTATTAGCAGGGAATGTGCATTTATGATATTTGCAGACTCTCTGAAATGTTTTAGGAGAAAAATGCCTTTTTGAACCAAATGAAAAGACATCAGGGAATTACAGAGGGCTCTGTGACTCATGCAAGCAGGATACAGTAGCAGGCCTTTCCAAAGAATCAAATGGACAAAGGAGAGTTTTCCAGATGGTTTCACTAGAAATGCCACCTCATGTGTGGAGGAAAGGGGAAAAAGTATAAGAAGCAGCATTAGTGTTTGAGTTCTGAAGTGTGCTTATATAGTCAAGAATGGCATTTAGCTCACACTACTGTCCCGGATTCAATATTACTCTTCTTTATAACCGTAGGACAGAGCTCAGAACAGAGGTTCTCAAAAAATGTTTATACATTGAATGGGTGAAAGGAAGGGGAAAAGGAAGGGGAAGGGAAAAGGGAAGGGAGGGAGGGAGGGAAGAAGATGAACATAATGCTCACACCTTTTACAGGGACTTGCATACACAAGGTTCTGAATCAGTGTTGCTGATGTGGTCTCAAGGGTATGTGTTCTTTGAGTGGCAGGTAATGACATTTGAATGAGTTCTTTCTATTTATGGAAGTTAGCAATTTTTACACACACACATGCATGCACATACACACAAACACACAAGACATGCTGCTTTTTCACTCAGTTGGTATTTCTTGACGCTCACCGTGGCAAGTACACATCATTGTGCTAATTGCTAGAGACACAGAATGAAGAGTCACCGATGTCACACACACAACATATATGAATGAATGTAAACTTCAGAAGTCCAACCCACCACTGCTACCACCACATTGTTGACTGAAGCCCCCAAGATTCTGAGTCACACACTTTCTGCCTTTCCCAGCTCCCTGGTACCTGTCTCCACTGCCTCTAACAAAATCTCACCAAACCCCAGCAGGTCAAGACTCTGGGAGGTTCTTCCAGGGGAGGGGGAGGTGTGGCAGGGTTTGCTATGGAAGCCACTCCTGGATCCCTGGTCATCATGCTGGGGGTGGGGAATCCCCCTCCTGGGTCTAAGAACTCTTCTTTCTACAGAAACAATCCCTTAACTAGGATTAAATTCTATAAAATTTAAGGTCTTATTCTTGGAGAGCCAATGTCATTCAACAGTATGGTTTCCTGGTTTGGACATATTAAACAGCAATTTAGAGCTAGCTCATCTAGGAGCTTGAACACTGCTTCATACAGTTTCTATGGAAAAATGTATTCTGAATTCAGATTAAACATGAATAGATTAGTGAATTTGCGCAAGGGACTGTGTTATCAACAGCCAAGTGAAGTAAGTGGTATTTAGCCCCATTTTTCAAGAAAGTTAAATGGCTGCTGTGGTAATTTAGAGCTGCATGTACCCCCAGAAAATTGAAAATTGCGTTCTTAAAGTTAATCCATTTCTGTGGATGTGAATCTATTGTAAGTAGGATCTTGTACTGAAGCTACTTCAGTTAAGGTGTGGTCCATCCTTAGTCCTCTTACTGGAGTCCTATATAAATGGGATGAATGCAGAGAGAGAGTGAGAAAGCCGTGGAAGCAAGAGGCTGAAAAAGCAACGAAACCCGTAAGAGAAAGACCAGCAGATGCCGCCACGTGCCTTGCAATGTGGCAGAAACACCAAGGATCGCAGCAGCTGGTCTTTGGGAAGAAAGCAGAGTCTTGATGATATCTTGATTTGGACATTGTCATGCCCTAAGACTATAAGCTAGTAAATTCCCATTGTTTAAGCCAAACCCATTTCATGGTACCTGCTTTCAGCAGCCTAAGAAACTGAAACAGCTGCCCAAAGTTATCAGGCACAATTAGGATTTAGGGCTTTTTCCACCACTTTGTACTTATAGCCAAACAAGAGACGCACATAAAGACTCAAACCCCATGACCTGCTTCAGTGGGAACTAGATGGGTTTTATTTGTGGGGCTCTAATAAACACAAAGGAAAGTCCTGTACACCAAGAGACCAACTATCACTGGCATACAGGATAAACTTGTAGGTAACTTCTCAGTACTGTGATGAAACAGAACGTGATTAAGCTTCAAAATGAGTAGGATAAAAATTCTATAAGAGTTTAGTGATGAGGGGTAAGAAACAGGAAAGTCTGTGGAAAATGTAAGCTGCCAGTTAAACCTTGAAGGATGCAAAGGACTGAAAGCAAGGATAAAGGAGAAGGGAATTTATAGGACATTTCTGTTGCATTAAATTCTAAATATGGTTAAAATTTTAATGAAGTCATGGAATCTATTCTCCTGGGTCTAAGTTTCTCTGAGGTTGGTAAGTTAACTCCTACATGTCGGCTGGGGTGTGCAGGGTGGAATTTAGCAGCACTAAGTTCCAAATGTTTTTCCTATAATCACTGGGTCCCAGATGCACAAAATGGCCCCCTGACACAGAATCTGAAGCATCTCTTCCGATGACCTGAAAGAACGGAGGTGTCACCCCAAGCCGTTCGCTTTTAACCAAAGGGTGACTGAGCTGCTGAGGAGAATGTTAAATACATTTGACATAGAAAAGCTAATGCCGGTAATTATGTACAACTGAAATAGAACAGAGAATAGAACAAAGGGGAAGCTGGGTTCTAGCAATATTTAATAAGGCCTTTCCTTCACTCACATCACCACAACTTAAAAAGAAGCTCCCTTTCCTACAAAAGACTAGTGTAGCTGGCAGTTGTCATTACTGTAACACTGCACACGATAGAATCAAGGTACCAGCAGTACAGAATTTATTTCATAAGGGAGGTTTTAACAATTTTACCATGTCTCCATAGCTGAGAGTCTAATCATTATGTTCTCACCGAGAGGCTTCACTGAAAAGTATCCAAAATTGATATTTACCATCTCTGCCTCAAGGGTCTTACGGAAGTGTGCACTGAGCATATCTTGGGTACCTGGAAGCCAGGTCTCCTGACACTCACCGTGGATCTCTCTCAGCTACCCTAGAAGGGCCACCACAATGGAATCTCTTTATTTTTTTAAGAACACAGTTGCGTATCACCATGGGCTACACGTCCAACTGAGGTCCCCAGTCCAGGCTGCTTGTGTAGACCTGTTAATGCCCAAGGTTGGTGCTTTCAGCCTAAGCCAGCCTCAGTGAAAACTCCCCTGCCAAGCAGAGTTAATGGGTCAGACTAGCTCCACAATTTAGAGCTCAAGCTTTAGAGTCTAACAGATAAGGGTTCCAGTCAGGGTATCCACTTAGGAACTGGCGGACTTTGAGAAAGCGATCTGATTTCTCTAAAACATACTTTCCCTGTAGGTAAAAAGGGTTATTGTCAGCATAAAATGTGATAATATTGACAACAGTATCTGGTACATAGTGACCACACAACAATGTCAGCTACCACCACCATCATTATTCACTGTTGGCCAGAGGTCAGGAGTTTTATCTTCCAGTTAGGGGGATACTGGCTAAAATACAGGATTCCTCCTTGCCTAGAGTTTAATAAGTCAGTGGGCAAAGAATTGGCTTTAAATTGTAAATCTTAGTAAACAGAGTAAAGAAAGCTCCTCTGTAATAAAGAAGTGTGCAAGATTTGTCAATTCCCCTGGAAAAATAATCCAACAGAAACATTGCCATAGGTTCACTAAGTGGCAGGCATGGCAGATGGAAGCAGGAACAGTGAGAAGCCAAGGACTCAGGTAAGGAGAGGGAACAAACATCCAAAGGGGCAGGTGTGAAGAGAAGTGGGGAAATGGCAGCAGTGTAGAACAGATGATTTTACCCAATATTTTGTGGGCTTGTAGAAAAATATTTGTATATGTATAGATAGATATTTCCTAAGGCTCCTTTCAAACGGTTTCTGGTCTCTACCATGTAATTAATACCTTGGCCTGGGTTCAATGTATGCAGGAAACTGTGTATTTCAATATACACCTTTGACTTTAGGTTTATAAGGTGCTCACCTATCCCCAACAGTGCTGTGAAGTATTTGAAAACAACATAGACTGCTCTGAAGAAGGGTTAACAGGGACCTGCTGAGAAGGAAGACAGTAATCTGTTTTCCTGGTGATAAAATAAACCATGATCTTACAATGTTTCAGGGTGAGAGCCCAGGAACAAATAGCAATCTGATCCCAAGTGCTGAGAAAGTTTACACAGCCAGAATTCCCGCGCAGAGAGTTTTACCAGAGTTGAAGGCTGACACGCTCAGAGCTTAGGAAAAATGTCCTCAGTTACTTAACAGTAACATCATGGGAGAAAGGGTTCACCAAGAATATGACACCTCCGAGATCTCTTTGAAAACAGCGCTAGCAAATTAAGGCAGACCTGACAAGGAGGGAAGCTTGACCCTGGCTGCATCACCACAATAGTGTGAGATAAATTGCTAGCAGCGTACCTGCTGCCCACATACCTTTCAACTAAGGATGGCCTGAGTCTCTTCGTTTGCAAGAGAATGTTTTAATTTTGATTATATCTCTGCTCCTGGCTTAGGGCTAAGGGAAAAAATACTGCCATGGCTTCTCAACAGTGAAATCTTAAATGAGGCAAAGAAACATAAATGGCAGCAAGGGTAGAACTCTCAGGATGCAATCTCAAAAGCTAAGTTTATTTCAAGCAGGCAGAGACGCCACTCTTCAGGTGTCTCTTCACAACTGTCAGCAGCATGCTGATAGCAGGCAAAGAAAATCAGTCTCCCCCTTCTCAGCAATGATGAAACAACCCAATCATTCCAAATGCCTGGCAACAGAATCGAAATAGGGTCTTCACTTAATTTGGCCAATAAGAAGTAGCACTGTTACTCAGAATAATGGAAATAATTCTTTGAGGTCAGGAAACAGACTCTGTTTAATGTAACTGAATGAAAAAGGTAAAAGATCAAGTAAAATGTGAGAAACCACCTAGGGATGCTCTTACCTTATTTTCATCCTCAAGGTCATTATAGCCACATGCATTTATGAAATCTGGAAACATCTCGGACCATCCGTCACTTGTACAATTTTTGCTTATGTTTCCTGTAACGTAAAATCGAGACATTTGATCTGCAAGTCCATGGAAACTGGCCTTAGTAGCAAATTCTGAAGGGTCAGCCATGATACAATCACAAGAGACTTGATCTTAGGGACAGAAGTCCTGAGACTGAATTCTAGCCCAGCCATTTACCAGCTTTGTAAACTTACTCTCTCCAGACTCAGTTTGCTTATCCACTATAACCTGGACAGTAAATCCCACTTCATGGGAAACTCCTAAGAGATGGGAGTGAAAACATTTTGACTATCATAAAGTACAAGTGGAATAATAATTATTATTTTTATAATTATTATTTTGAGCAGAATGAAATCTCTTAACAGACAAGAGACTGTTCTGTCACCATAAGCGATATTTACAGCCAAATCCTATCATTATGGAGCCAATTATCCAGTTTTATCCCAATCCTGATGGCTTGCTATCTTTTTTGGGCCAGCGTCCTCACCCCTTCACTGCTCTATAAGACAGTGACCACAGTGTACAGGTGAGGGTACCTCCTGGTCACTGGTGTTGGAGGAAAAATGACTGGAAGACTTAATAAGGCTTAAGTTGCATGAAATAAAGGCAGTTTTGGTCTTATAATCCCATTATGTGCTCCTAAATAATCCAAAATTGTATGTTACGCTTCACCCTGGTGGATGACTACACAAAACAGGAGTTGGGATGGTAATGAATAAAATAAGGGAGGGGGCAGGCAGCCAGGCACTAATTACCTGTGTCCTGCCAGTGACCTTCCCTGAAACCTCCAGATAGGATGTTAGATGGACTCACAGAAGAGCACACGGTCTAAGGGACTTCCTGCAGTTAGCCAGTGGTGCTGCCAAAACTGGGGCCCCAGTGTCTCCACAAAGCAGCTGTTCTTCCCACCGTACCGCGGACTCACACTGTCTAGGCCTTTCAGATTTAGCAAATGATTCGACTCGCATGATCTCTCTGTTTCTGGAACAACTTGTGAGGCCGACTTGGTAGGTATGGCTGTTACCATTATATAGATGGGAAAAGAAGGTCCAGAAAGTTCAGTAACAGGCCTGAGGTTCTGAATGTACTGAGTGGCAGATAGAAGTTTTTTGTCTCAAGGATCATCCTCTTCTATACCGTAGCAGCCTACCGATTCATTTGTTTTCATTAACCAGATGAAATCAAGAGCATAAGCACTTACTGTGATGCTGTGTGGTGAGAGGCAGGGGGTGGGCCCAGGTGCCCAGATCCTGAGTCTCCTAGGAGGGGAAGTGGGAATGGGGTGTAGGGCTCAGCAAATCCACTGGTAATGCTGCTTGCCCTCCCCATTTGCTCACTAACACACCCATCCCTTAGGCTTTTGTGATTCCCAAAGCCAGCACCCTCCTCCTGCTCCAGCTCCCAGAGGAAGCTTCCAGGTCAGCTGCAGCCAGCTAATTCTGGGGGTAGCACAGGTACCGGAACCACAGTGAAAAGTGGAGGTAAGACATAGCCTTCAAAGAGGCAAGGTTACTTAAAGATCTGGTCCTGCCCTCCCACTTTACAGACAAAAAAAACTGAGGCCCACAGAGGCAAAAGTGATCTGACCATCAAAATCACTCTTGGCAGAATCAGAAAAGAATTATACTAATGATAGTAATAGTAATGGAGGCTACTATTTACTGAGCACTTACCACGTGCCAGGCACAGTGCTAAGGCTCCTATGTGTAGCAACTCATTACTCCTGTCAACTATATGAGGTAGGTCCTTTGATTGTCCTCATTTTATTGAAGAGGATTAAAGACGTTGTCACTTGCCCAAAGTCACACAGCTACTAAGTGATGAGGCCCAGTTTCACACCCCAGCAGTCTGGCTCTTAGTCTGCACAAGACTCCTGACACCCAACTCTGCACCGCATCAGTTTTGGTACTTGACAACCTGATAAGGGTGACTGACTAAGATCTAAGCTTGTGCATTCAGCACTTTGTGAAGCATGACTCTTTCTTTATCCTCATTGGCTTTCTATTCTTTCTGAGACATGTGGCAGGTAGAAGTGGCAGGTGAACTTCAGAATCAGTGCCTGAAGCTTGCAATCTGCAGAGACTGGTGAGTGAGGACGAGGAAAGGCAGTGGGGACTGTGGGCAGAGTCTGGTGGGCCGAGGAGCAAGCGGTGGCAGGGGTCTACCTCCGAAGGGCGCCTGGGGCCTCCCCCTCTACAGTTCTAAGTTTAGCCCACGTTCCATCAGGGGCTGTCAGTGGAGTGTCACAGGCGCCTACCTCCCCAGCTTCCCAAAGTTGATTGCACACTCTGTTTCCAAAGCTTCTGACTTTCCAGCAGGAGCGTTCATTAAACGTAAGCTTAATTATGACGGTGGTTAATGTAATGAGCAATGTTTAAGGCACCTCTAATCTCAACACCCTGGGCTGAAAGGATCCTTAGAAGTCTTGAAGCCCACCATCCTGCCCAATAAAGGAATGATGGCCAGGGTGTCTCCACGAGGCACTGCCAAAGGGGATCACGACTTTCTACAACAGTCTTTTGTGGCACAGCTCTAACCGTTTAAAGTCTGGGCTCACACAAACCCACATAAAAGCAGCCAGGATCTCCTAGGTGCTATGCTAAACCTTTGCCAGAGGCCTCACAGCCACCCTCTAAGGACAGTCCTGTGCCACAGGTGGCTACGTGACTTGTTCAAGTTCCCTCAGAGATAGGGTGGCAGAGCCAGAACAGGGACCTGTCTGGCTGCCAAGCGCAGGCTCCGACCCTCTGTGCACTTGTCCGGGCCTTACCCACTGGGCGCAGAACGCATCCATTCCATCTTCCACTTGGTAGAACTGTTAATACTTGAAGACATCCAGCATGTCCCCCTGAGGTGCCAATTCTTCAGAAGAAATATTCCAAGTTCCCATCAAACCCTGCATCACATCCATGTGACACTCATTCTTTGTTGACACCCCCTTTAAAGAGTATACTCAGAACTGTGCACAGCACCGCAGGTGTGCTCAACGCAGCACAGGTGGTTGAACTAGGTCTCTCTTTAGCACGGAAATGGCCTACACCTAGCCTGGTAGGTGGAGATCACGAAGCTTGTGGGCAATTAAAAGCATGTAACATATGTCAAGAAAAAAGAACAGAGCTGTAAGAGCTGCTATGGCCAGGGCATTCTTATCCTCTGTGATATAGTGGATAGAGCACTAAAAAGTGTTCTGTCACTTGCTGTAGGTGACCTCTGTGAAATAAGGACAGTACCATAGCACTGCTTCTCCAACCCTCCATATAACTTCCCCCTTTTCCTCTGAAGAGTTAGCTCACTGCCTGGGGGAAGAGATATGGTAAGAAATGCAAAAAGGCACCTCTTCCTGTCCCCACAGCTTTCCCCTCGCCCTGGAACAAGAGTCCCCACCCAGGCCTGGAGAGGCTTTGCACCCCATAGCCTAAGCACTGCCGCAGTGTAGGACCCCAGAGAAAGAATCCGAGGCAACCTCACAAGATTCCAGTGTTTTACCTGGCTTGGAAACAACAGAGGGTCAGGGTACTGACTGCCTGTAATGACAAACAGCCAGAGACCCTCTCCCTCACTCAACAATATATAAGCCCCACCAAACTTTGCTCAACACAAAGAGAAGCTGAAAGTGCCCCGCCTGTCTTGAGGGATGAAAGCTCAAAAGAGACAATAAGACGTTTTAAAAATATATAGATCAATTTCTGGAATATCTGTGTTTGTGGGCTGAAATTATTACTGAGCATTCTAGGATAGCCCAGTTGTGAGGGGCAAATATCGTATATGTAAAAGTGTTTTTGTAAACATACAGATTTAAGGCTTCACAATTCCTTAATCTGACTGCAAAACGTCCATTTTTTCACTGCTGAATTTCACCTTTGAGCCATCAGCCCACTGCCATACAATGCCAGTCCAGCCCCACTCAGCTCCCAGCTCCATATTCTGCCCCTGTTCCTCTAAGTGCTATAAATGCTCTGTTATATAAAGACTTCTATAGACCTCTTCCCTCTATTAGTCAACAGTTTGTGTAGGTCATCTCATATTTCATATTTCTGGTCAATTGAAAAAGTGGAAACATATGTAGTTAAGATCATCTAGCTGTGATTATCCAGACCTAAGGAAACTGGCAAATTTCCCCATCATAGACACATTCCCCACAAGGAAAACCAAGGGCAAGGCAGTATCAGGTTCCCAGTTTGAAAAAGAATGACAAGCATATAAGCCAAAATGGACTGGGAATTTTCATTCTCCAAATTAGAGGGCAGCCTAATAATTCAGAGCACAACCAGCTTCACACCTGGCCTGGCCTGGCCCCTGGGCTGACCCAGATTGCTCCTGGGTGGCAGGGGATCGAGCTGGGTGCAAAAGATGGCCTGGCCATGGCAGTCCTGCTGTTTGCCAATTTGAAAATTGTCAGGCTGCTCGTGTGCTCCTCTGGGAACTGTCAATCACACTATCAGATTGGGAAAAGCCTTAAGTATATGCCAATTCATTTGGAATTTCCAGGGAATATTTATAACCCAAATCATTCAGCAGTAATATTACTAATTAGATGGGATGTTTTTTAAAGCTTAGATCTTCTAAAATTATTTAGGCTCTCCAATTTGGAGATGATCAGTGATGCTAAGGCAAGCACCAACCCAGCCTTCATGCCATTTCTTGGCCGATTAACTCAAGATTAGGAAAATTTACACTAATGGCCCAAGGCAAGTCCTAAGAAGACAAGAAATGAGATCCTTCTTTTCTGAATCACCTTTTCTTCTACCCCTTTTCTGCCCCCCAGAACTCTGTTTAAAGCACGTCAACATTAATAGTTCTCAAAGTGTTTACCCTGTTTAACACGCCCAAGACAAAAATAAGTTCTCTACAGTACTCAAAGTAGTATGCATTTCTGCTTTCCAGGTGTATCTTCTATTTTTCCCAATAGATTTCTTCATGTTATGAAAATCTGGATCACTTATAAAACAAAATAACCACCTTTTCAGTAATGAGCCAAGAGATATTTTTTTTAGCACAAATGCAAGCATACCCACCTAGAGTAGAAACTAGTTTCCTAGTCAGTAATTGGCTGTAGGGACTCAAATGTTCACACTTCCCTCTTGATCTGGAGGATATAGCTGTGAGGGTTTATGAGAACCCAAATCTATATATATGAACACAATCATATATTCTCAACTGTGTCTAAAGTCAACTGTCCCTCCTTGTCTTGGCTGCCATCATACCCACACTCTGGGTGTTTAGGATTTTATCTGTTTGTGTATTTGACTCCTTCTGCCAAAGGAGGGGCACTGCACAAGTGTTCCCCTGTGGCTTCTCTCCTGTAGTGACTTCGTTGCTCTTCCTTCGTTATGTTTGCGGTGGATAACCCCAGCAGGAAGCTTTACATTCTCCTGCCCCCTAAAACTAACATTTATCACCCAGTGGTTCCATGATTTTATTCAGTGGAAGGAAACAGCTAGAATTTACCAAAGAGAACTGGTGATCTTACTTCTTGCTGCTTTAATGGAAAAACATATGACACTTTCTGTAATGAACACTCTGAAGGAACACAAGAATTCAATACAAATGGGCAGTACCTGGTTTGCTGTAAAAATTGCTGAAAACTTTTGGACAGGGGACTGTGACGGTCTCTCCTATATCAGCAGGGCGCCAGCATGTGATGTTGTCCCACACACCACTACAGGCTAGACAAAAGATAAAATGAAGAAAGGACTATTAGCTCATATGCCAAAGAAAGTACACATAAATCACAGCTTGGAGGGAAAGAGGCAAGTTGATACAGTATTTGTTTAAAAGCTTTGCAAATAGAAAATCCATCAATTAGATAATTGTCTTGCAAATTATTTTTTTCTGGGAAACAAACTTGTACCAACAATATCATTGAGAATACAGTTAGCTTGTTGTATTCATGCTAATTAGCTTTGGAGAGAGAACTCAGATCTGTGGTAGAAAGCATTTGAGCAATTCAGCGTGTACTGTGACATTTTTTAATTTTGAGAGTCATTATTATTATTATTAATTTATTTTTTTGCCTCTCTGCCTTCTCCCAGTGTGTTAAATTGTGCACAGTTAGGTATCAGTACAAGTCTTGAAGACTTAGGGTCCTCCTGGATGAAAATATGCTGGTGCTTTTAGAGAATCTTCAATGATAATTTGAAAATTAAAATATTTGACAAGATGGATTGATTTTAGCCATCAAGATACCAGATTAGTGACAAAACCTTAGGTTACTTTCATGGAGTTATAAAATAACTTAATTTGCATAATGTTTTTCAGACTTTTTATTTGATCTTAATAATCACCTAGTGAGGCTAAGTCATACAGATATTGCATTAATCATCTTACAGATGAAAAGCACTAGGTTCAAGTGTTTAAGGACTCACTCAAAGCCATACAAGCAGTAAGTGACAGAGTGCAGATTTGAACCCAGGACTCTTTACTACAAGTTCTAGAGCTTTTGTACTATATTTCATGAACTCTAAAATTTTATAATTTGTTTATATTTCAATATAGGAGGAGCTATGTGTTAATTTAGGTAAAAAAAAAATGAAGCTAGGTAGATCAATAAATAGATGATAGATGATCAGTAATAGCTTTTGCTCTCTAACATACTATCCAAACCTGTCAAATAATTGCAGGAATACAGCAATAGAGCATATACATTTTTGGAGTGATTTACTTTACAGATATATCTCTGAAAAGTTTGGCTATAAATCAAGTTTTGCTGATGAAAATACTTTCTAAAGGTATTTTTTATAAAAATGAAAATATGTTCATTACAAAAATGGAAAATGGAACTATGTATTGATGATTAAATAGAGGAACATGGATGCATACTACTTAACCCCATATTTAAAGTTTAGAAAACGAGAGTTTTCTTTTAAAATATTCAAAACAGGTCATAAATATAATATAAAATACATTCCTAGAAACTGCAGCTATTCCTCTAGGGCAAGAGTGGCAAGGGCAGAAAGTGTGCCCTGTGTGAAGCTGCACTTAGGTCCTAAGTAACTGTGCCATTGAAAGTGCTGAGCTAATGAACTGAACACCATTTGACTCTGGAAGTAAGCGAGACAGTTGGTGAGACTGGATGAGATGGGTCATGACTAGGTTTTACAGAGAGTCAACAACCACGATGAGAAAGGGAGATTGTCCAGGCTTCCAGCGAAAACCCTTCAGATCCCCACCTCTGATAAAGCAGCATGTTCTCGAAGAAGCTTTACAGCTGGTTATTTTGAAGGTTCAATTCTCTTCACCACAAGAGTAAACAATGCTCTGCTTTAATAACGAAAGCTTAACAGATATTAAATTCTTGGGTTCATTTCAAGCAATCTTTGTATTACAGTGGGATTTGATTCAAGTAGACAGACTTTGATTTACTATCGTGTTCCTTCAATCTTTTTTAAGGATGCCTTCCCTTTATTGGTTCATTTATTGAACTCCGCCTGCAAGGAACTGTGCTAGAAGCTGTGCAGGAGTTTTTCGATACAGTGAATAAGAAAGTAACTGACTCGAATCCTCACAATACAAGTTACAGTTGCCAGTACCCGAAGAGCAGAGTACCGGGTCCAGAAGGCAGTGGCTGGCCCAGTGCCGCAGCCTGGGAAGGAGAGCTTTAACATGTACTGTGAGCCTGAGGGCAAGAGACTTCCTACTCAACACCGCAGGAGGAATATATGACTTTCTCTTTTGCATGTCCCAAATCTCACTAAAATGACAATAAAGACATTTAAAAGGGCGGAACCAAGAGCTGTCAATAAAATTTTAAAGATAGAAAGCATACGAGTTTGTGTTCAAGAACCAGGCAGGGCGGAGGAAGGTGCAGCCAGTGCCTGAAGGAGGGCGAGAGACTAAGTAGCAGGAAATTCTCTTTTCGCCTTTGGAAAGGTTAAATCAGCCTTTGGAAAGGTTAAATCAGAGAGGCTCTGGACACTGCGGCACCAGGCCCATCCCATGGGAGGACTTAATTCAAGAGAATTGAGACAAAGTTTGAATTCTGAATACGGAGACCTCCAGCTTTCTTTCCCTTGCTAGGTTTTTAGAATTCTGGAAGCAGGTTTATGTACCTAACTGGAACGGAACCCACAGAAAGCCCAGGGACCAACCAGCCCCAGACTCTAGGACAGGGACAGGGGCTCTAAACCTTTTTTGTTCCACAGACCCCTTTGGCAGTCAGGTGAAAATGATGTACCCTTACTAAGTCCACACTATACTGTGTATTATTTAATAAATATATCACACCCACACCAACACGTCCCCACAAGAATGATGTCTTTTTGAATATCAAGTCAAGCTCACAGACCCCTGGTTAAGAACCCCTCTTCTAGAAGAAAAATATAGGACTTTGAGATTATCTTATTTATTTGGTTATAGTGAGAGTATTTTGTTGTTTTATTCTGGCATGAAGTTCGATGCTTAATTATTGATAGGTATATAGAAAACTAGAAAAATGAGGCAATAATTATTTCAGAAAAAGCAAAAAATTATATAAGAAGGGAAATGTGGATTGTTATATGGTTCATCTGTGATCATAATAATATAAACCAACAATTGATATAACTATATTAGGAGGGTGGGGAATGCTTTATGTGTATATGGGTGGAAAGAATGGTATAAGAGAGAAAAGTCCCTATTCAAAATAGAAGTTCAATGGACAATGACCCAAATTGGAAAAAAAAAAAGAAAAGAAAAGAAAATGCAGCATAAGCATGCTGTTTAGAAATATGAAAATAAATATCAGAGGAAACACCTAGAAGAGTTGAAGGTATTTGCCATAAGGAAATGAGACTTGGATTTGAGGCAGGTGAGCCCAGAGATTATTATCCTTATTAAAAGTCTTGTAATTTTATTTACCTTTTTGAACCTTAAAAATGCACTGCTTTGTAAAAATTAAAATTTAAGATATATTATAATATTATTAAAATGCCTATTTTAAAATTTTATCTCACATTAAAAAAAATGTGCAGGCCAAAGTAAAATAGTGTATAAACAGGCCATCATTTCATAATATCCAATGCTAGTGATACAAATTAGGTGCTATAATATTTAAAATGAGGAATAGGTCATTTCTGGCCGGGAAACCACAAATGGCTCCAGAGAAGATAGTATCTGAGCCAAACTTGGAAGATGGATAGAAATTTGATATATAGGGGCCATCCACAATAGAAAAGCAGCTTAAATGAAGACTTTAAATTTAGGAGAGAAGGTTTGTTTGGAAAGTAGCAAGTAATTTGGCTTAAAAAAGGGCTCAAATACAAAGATAGCAAGAAATAAATAATAGTGGACTAGATGAGACAAAAGAGAGTGTTATGTAAGGAATTTGACTTCTCTTAAGCATTGGTAGCAACCTAGGTTTTTGAGATTTGGTAATAAAATCAAAGATCAGTCTGAAAAGAGAAAAAATTCATTTCTATCAATAGACTGAAAAGTTTCTGATAAAATTCAGCAGCCCTTACAAATTGGTCAGAGCAATTAACAATTAATTGCTTAAAATAGAAAACATTATTAGAAATGGTAAAACATAAAATGTATAACCAAAATCAGGAACCAAACTGGATACTTGCTATCACCATTATTATTGACAATATAACAGAAACTTTAACCAAAACAGTAGATTAAGAAAAATAAACTATAAGTGCTATATATTATTATCAAGAAAAGAAACATAATCCCAGAACTGCATTTTCCAGTAGACACATGTAGCTATTTAAATTTAAGTTTGTTAAATCACTACACCCTATTAGAATGTCTAAAATCCAAAAATATGACAATACCAAATGCTGACAAGGTTGCTGAGTAGCAGGAATACTATAATGGAGGGTAGGTAACATTATTTATTTGTGAAAATCCAAAGAACTGTACAACAAAAAGAGTGGGCTCTAATGGAAACTATAGACATTAGTTACTAATAACGTATTAATATTGTTTCATCAATTGTAACTAATGTACAGTATGAATGCAAGATGTTAATAGTAGGGGAAATTGTGTGTAGGGGCATGGGGATATACAGTAAGTCTGTACTTTCTTCAAAATTTTTCTGTAAACTTAAAATCGTTCCAAAAATAAAATCTATTAATTAAAAAATACATTAAAAATCCAGTTCCTTAGCTACTCTAGTCACATTTCAAATGCTCAATTGCCAGATGTGGCTTGTAACTATCATATTGGGCAGCTCACATATAGAACATTACCATCATCACGGAAAGTTCTAGTGGACAGCACTGTCCCAGAGAATGCAGTTAAAACAAACAACAAAATAAACTACAATAAACACCTAGAATTAACAAGTAACAAATCAAAAGAAGCTAAAAGTAAATACAGAAAATAATACATAAACTTAACATTAGTCTCTATATACTAACATTGAGGTAAACTAGTTCAGTCAGATGAGTCATTTCTTCATGCCCTGGTTTTTCAGCTTAAAAATTCATATAAATTGTTTCAAATACTATTTGAATAGACACAATTGAATGCATCTTTTATAAAAATGTACTTCTCATTTATCACCTAAGCCTTTACTATCTTTCAAATTCCAACAAGTAGATGATAAAGAAGCTTCCAAAGTGATGTCACAGTAGATGGCAGAGTAGGAAATTCCAGGAACCAGTCCCTACCCTGAAATAAAGATTGAGTTAGCAAGAATTGTCGTAATCAACTATTTTAGAATTCTGGAGGCTAGCCAAACCTTTCCAGTTTCCAGAGAAGTGCCTGATAAAGAAAAGCTAATAAACTGAGGTGAGTTAGTGTGTTTTGCAAAGTAGGCTCCACCACCAGCTTCCAGCAGGCAGCTGTAGAACTATGCTCCATGACCTTTGTGCAGCTAGCTGGTGCCAGGTTGGGCAATAAGGACCTTGTTCACCAAGGGTTGGTGTTGTATGTTTTGGCTGCCTGGTGGGTCACTGAGGGACAAACAATGGGGCTAGTCATTTTTTTTCAGACCCTTCAGGCTAAACCAGCTTCCAGGGCCACATTTGACAGATTCACATGCCACCCCCCCCTTTTTTTTTTCCTCTCACTCTTTTCTTATCAGATCCAGGCATTCAAGAAATGTCTGTCAGGTAAATGGCTGGCAGTGGAGATTAAAAAAACAAACAGAAATTTTAGTGACTACACATGACAAGGAATATAGTTTGGAAAATTCATGCAACAAATGGATGACTGCACCCATCAACAAGCAACATCACTAACACCTAGGGCAGGGGAAGAATTGATTTCCAGAGTTACATATTACAATAATGAAAATGATGAGTTCTCAACAGAAAAAAAATTGCAAAGAAACAGGAAAGCATATGCCATTCACAGGAAAAAAAAACAGATAGAAAACATCCCTGAGGAAGTCCAGATATTGAATTTACTATACAAAGATTTTAAATTAACTACCTTAAATATGCTCAAAGAGATTAAACAAACCCTGGACAAAAAAAACAAAAGGAAATCAGGAGAACAATGTATGAACAAGTAGGTAATATCAATAAAGAGATATAAATGATAAAAAAGGAACCCAAGAGAAATTCTAAAGCTGAAAAGCACAAAAACTGAAATTAAAATTCACTATAAGGGTTCAAGAGCAGATTTGAAAAAACTGAAGAAAGAGTCAATGAATAGGCAGATAATGATAATTCAAATGAAATTATCCAGTCTCAGGAGCAGAAAAAAGAATAATGAAGAAAAATGAACTGAGCCTAAAAGACTTGTGGGACCTCATCAAGCATAACAACATATGCAAAACTGGAGTCCCAGGAGAAGAGGAGAGAGAGTGGGCCAGAAAATGACTTGAAGAAATGACCAAAACCTTCCAAGATTTGATGAAAGACATGAATGTACACAATCCAAGAAGCTCAACAAACTCCAAACAGGATCAACTCAAAGAGATCCACACTGAGACACATTATATCAAACTGTTGAGAGCCAAAGGTAAAGAGAAAATCTTGAAAACAACAGGAGGGAAGCAATTCATTATATACAATGGATCGTTAATAAGATTAGCAGCCAGTTTCTCACCAGAAGCTATGGAGGCCAAAAGGAGTGGGATGATCTACTCAAAGTGTTGGGGAAAAAAATAACACATCAAACAGGATCTATATATTTGCTATATTTGGAAAAACTATTCTTCAAAAACGAAAGAGAGATTAAGACATTCCCAGATAAAAGCTAAGGGATTCTGTTACTAGTAGGCCTACCCTACAAGAAATGCTTCAGGCTAAAACTAAAGAATGCTGATGGGACTAAAAGCCATGTGAAGAAACAAAGATCTCTGGTAAAGTTAACTATATAGGTAAATGTAAAAGCTAGTGTGGTAGATTGAAACAAAAGACATGTTCTTAATCTTAATCCATGTTCCTCTGGGTGTTAACCCATTTGTAAATAGAAACATTTGATTATGTATTACCAGTCAGAATATGGTATCATTTGTGAATAGGATCTTCTAAGATCATATTTAGGTGTGTTCAAACTGAATCATGGTGGGCCTAACTCATATTACTGGAGGCCTTATCAAGATTGTCATGTGAGCAAGAACACACAGAAGCACACTCAGTAGAGGACTGGCATCACCAGAACACTGCTGATTCCAGGAACCTTGTTGACATTTCTTTTTCTTGTTGATGACATCTTGATTTTGGACTTCCAGCCTCCAAACTGGAAGCCAAAAAATGCTTGTTGTTTAAGCCAACACACAGTGTGGTATCTGTCACAGCACAGCCTTGGCAAATTAAGACAGCTAGGATTATTGTATTTTTTGTTTGTAACTCCTCTTTTTGTTTTCTATATGACTTAAAAGACAAATGCATGAAACAATTATCACAAATCTATGTTAGTGGGCAAACAATGTATACAGATGTAATTCGTGATAATGACAATAGAAGTGGGGAAAGAGTTGAACAGTAGCAGAGTTAATATATGCTATTGAAGCTAAGTGGGTTTTAATAAAACCAGATTGGAATAAATTTAGGATGTTAAGTGTAATCCCCCTAGTAACCACAAAGAAAATATCTTTAAAAAGACAAAAAAAAAAAAAAAAAAAAAAAAAAAAGGAAAAGAAGAGGGAATTTAAATGGTACATTGAAAAAAATCAACCCAACAAGAAGGAAGGCAGTAGTGGAAGAACTGCGGAACAACACAGATATAACACACATGGAAAACAAATTGCAGAAGGTAGAAGTCTTCATTATTAGTAACCACTTTAAATGTAAATGGATTAAACTCACCAATTAAATGACAGATTGGCAGAATGGATTTAAAAAAAGCAAGATCCAACTCTCTGCTGCTTACAAAGACTCATTTAGACCCAAAGACACAAATAGGTTAAAAGTGAAAGGATGGAAAATGATAGTCTGTGGAAATAGTCACCAAAAGAGAGCTGTGGTGGTAAAAACAGATTTAAGTTAAAAATTGTTACAAGAGAGAAAGAAGGGCATTATATACTGATAAAAGAGACAATTCATCAAGAAGGTATAACAATTATAAACATAAACACACCAAGGAACAAGGTTCCAAAATAAATGAAACACATTAACAGAATTGAAGGGAGAAAATAGGCGGTTCTAAAATAATGGTTGAAGATTTTAATACTCCACTTTCAATAATGGATATAGCATGTATAGAGAAGATCAATAAGGAAATAAAGGACTTGAATAGCAGTATAAACCAACTCTATATACTAGACATTTACAGAACACTCACCCAACAGCAGCAGAATACACATTATTCCCAAATTCACATGAAAACATTCTCCAGGATTATGATGGCTTGATGCTGGATGGACCCAGAAAACTATGTCCTTACATCTATTCCATTCCTGTTGGTGTGAACTTATTGTAGGTGGGACCTTTTGATCAGATCACACAAGTTAAGGGCATTGATTAGATTACTTTGGTAAGGCATGACCCAGGGTGGGTCTTAATCTTCTTAGTCCTTTATAAATGGGAAGAATATGGAAAGACACACAGGGAGACAAAGGAACTCAGAGAGGAACACACAGAAGCACAGAAAAAAACCCACAGGAGCAGAGAGGGAAAGCCACAAAAACAAGGAGCTGAAGCAACTAAACCGGAAGAGAAAGGAGATACTAGAAGATAACTCTATGTGGGTCTTCAGGGAGAAATCATTGCCTGATGATGCCTTGATTTGGACACTTTCATGGCCTTAGAACTGTAAGCTTGCAATCTAATAAATCCCCACTGTAAATGCTAGTCCATTTTTGGTATGTTGCTTTTGGCAGCTTTCAGCAAATTAAAACAGATTTTCCTACCAGGCAAGTGGAGGTGCTGTGATTGCAAATGCCAAAAATGCTAAAAAAGACTCCTTAAATGGCTAATGAGTAGAGATGAGAAGTGAGAAAAGCTTGATAGAAAAGCCTTAGATTGCTCTGAAGAGATTGTTCGTAGAAATATGGACACTAAAGGTACCTCCAATGAGGCCTTAGACATAAATGATTAATGTGTCATTGCAAACTGGAATAAAGGCAACACTTGTTTTAAAGTGGCAGTAGTTTGATGAATTGAAAAACATGGTTAAAGTAGAGAACCATAAACACAACAATATATACTTTAAACATCTTACTTAATTTAAAATGCAAAAATGCATGTTTAAAAGCACGTAGGTGCAAAATGGTAGAGTAGGAAGTTTTATAAATCATTCCTTCAACTAGATAAATGAAAAAGCTGGAAAAAGAGAATGAAACTAACTAGGTAGTAACTTTGGAGCCAGAAGGGACATTTAGAACAACGACAGGAGTGCCAGAGGAAGCAAAAGGATGCTAAGATTTAAATTTTTATAAGTGAAAAAGCATGAACCAGTGACCAGTCCCTACTGCTCAGAACTGAAACCTCTGCCTCTAAAAGTTAGGGGGAGGGCCAAGGTCAGTTTGGAGTATCCAGAAGATATCAGCATGTAAGCTGGTCTCAGTTTCAGCCCTCTTGGCAGCAGCGCTTCCAGCCCGCCACCAGCATCCACCTGGATGTAAAGAACTAGTGGATCCTCTTTGCTGTTTTATTTCTCCCTTCTGTGTGTGGGCCTTTCATGGACTGGATCCCTGAAGGTACAGGTAGAATTGGGTCTTGGTTTCAGCCCTCTTTGCAGCAGCAGCTTCTGGCCTCACACCAGCATTTATCAGGACTTAAAGACCCAGTGCACTCACTGGTTGGGTATCTTCTCTCTCTCTCTCATGTTGTTTAGTCTGGTGGATCCTTGAGAGTCCAGAGCAGATGCTCGGTTTTTCTCAAAAACAAAAACAAAAACCACCTTCTTGCCTTACACCAGCATCTACAGGGACATAAAGAGATAGTGTATCCTTTTCTTGTTTTTTTTTTTTTTTTTTTTTTTTTTCTATTGGTTGTTTTTTTCTTTCTATACTTTATAATTTTGGGTCTGGTGGATCCCTGAGGGACAAGCAAGGATAGTGACCTAGGTTTGGGTCCTGAAAATAGCAGCTTCTGGCTTCCCACTGGCAGATAACAAAGGAGTCTGAGAGACAGAACACTTACTTTTTCTTCTTTTTTGTCGTGTTTCCTTGTACATGTGGGGTGGGGGAAGTTTTCTGTTTGTTAGTATTCTCTTATTTTCTTCTTTCTCTTTCTTTACTTCCTTTTTTTCCTTCTTGTTCTTAGTCTGGTAGACTGAGGAGGGTTCACAACATACTACTCAGAATGTCCAAATCTCAACAAAAAATTGCAAAACATACAAGGAGACAGGAAAGTATGCCAGTCACAAAAAATAATTTGCTGGAAAACTTTCCAGAGGAAGTATAGCCTCTGGAATTACTATTCAAAGGTCTTAGAAAAACTGTCATAAATAGGTCAGTGAACTAAAGGGAAAGATGGACAAAGAGTTAAAGGAAATCAGGAAAACAATATGAACAAATTGAGATTATCAATAATAAGATAGAAATTATAAGGAAGAACCATATGGAAATTCTGGAACTCAAAAGTACAATAAATGAAGTGAAAAATTCAATGGAGGAGTTCAAGAGCAGATTGGAGGAGGCAAAAGGATCAGTATACTTGAAGATAAAACAATTGAAATTGTCCATGTTTAGGAACAGAAAGAATAAAATAAATTAAAAAAAACAATAAAAAGATTTTGAGGAATCTGTGGGACACTATTAATCATACTAATATATACATCATAGGAGTCTCAGAAGGAGAAGAGATAAAAGGTCAGAAAAAATATTAGAAGAAATAATAGCAGAAAACAACCCAAATCTGATAAAAGATATATACAAATCCAAGATGCTCAATGAATGCCAAGCAGTATGAACCCAAACAGATCTACACTAAGACATATTATGATCAAACTGTGATGGTTTGATACTGGAGGGACTCCAGAAAATTATGTCCTTATAGCTAATTTATTCCTGTGGGTGTGAACCTATTGTAGGTGGTACCATTTGATTAGATTACCTCAGTAGGGCGTGACCCAGGGTTGGTCTTAATCCTCTTACTGGAGTTCTTTATAAATGGATTGAATATAGAGAAAGAAGGCCACAGAAGTAGAGAGAAATCTACAGAAGCACAGAGAGAAAGCCACAGGAGCAGAAAGAAAGCCAGAGGAAGTCAGAAGCTGAAAGCAACAAAACCCAGTAGAAAATGGAGAGACCAGCAGATTGCCATGTACCTTGTGCCTTGTCAAATGAGAGAGAAGTCCAGGATCACCAGTAGCCGGTCTTTGGGGAGAAAGCATCACTTGATGATGCCTTGATTTGGACATTTTTCTCAGCCTCAAAACTGTAAGTTTACAACTTAATAAATCTCTATTGTAAAAGCCAACCCATTTCTGGTATATTGCATTTTGACAGCTTAATTAACAAAAACACTGTCCAATACCAAAGACAAAGAACGAAGTCTTAAAAACAGTGAGAGAACTGATGTGTCACATGTAAGAGATTCTTAATAAAATTAACATCAATTCCTCAGTAAAAAACATGGAGGCCAGAAGGCAGTGGGAAGACATATTTAAAGTACTGAAAGAAAAAAAAAAGTTATCTGAGAATAATATATCTGGCATAACTGTCCTTCAAAAACGAGGGAGAAATTAAGACATTTTGAGACAAACAAAAGCTGAAGTAGTTCATTAGCATTAGACCTGCCTTAGAGGAAATGCTGAAGGGAGTCCTCCATGTTGAAAGGAAAAGACACTAGATAGCATTTTGATGCTAGATGAAGAAATAAAGATCTCTACTATAAGTAACAATATGGGTAAATATATATGCCAGAATTATTTCACTTTTCATTTTTTAATGCTGCATTTTGTTGCTTAATAAGGCTGAAAATTCATAGACATTTTATAAAAGTGCAAATCTTTGTTACTGGGCACACGAGACATAAAGATATAATTTGTGACATGAACAACATAAAAGGAAGGAATAGGTAATATGTATCTGTAGGTTATTGAAGTCAGTTGGAATCAATACAAACTGAATTGAAATAGATTTAGTATGCTAAATGTAATCCTTATGGCAATTATAAAGAAAATGTCTAAAAAATGTACACAAAAGGAATGGAAAAGCAATTCAAAATCACTCGCTATAAAAGATTATCTAAACAGCAAAAAGGCAGTAATGGAGGAAAGGAAGGTAAAAAAGCAATTAGCAAAAGAGCCAAAGTAAATTTTGCTATATCAAGATGGATTAAATGGATTAAATGCACTAATCAAATGGCAGAAATTGGAAGAACAGATAGAAACATGACCCAACCACATGCTGTTTATAAGAGACCCATCTTAGATCAATAGACAGAAACAGTTGAAAGTAAAAGGATGAAAAAATTTTTCACACAAATAGTAATGAAAAGAGAGAGGGATGCCTATATAAATATGTCAAAATAAACTTCCAGTCAAAAACTGTTATAAGAGACAAAGGAGGATGTTATATATCAATAAAAGGGTCAAATCAACAGGCAGGTTTAATAATTATAAACATATATGCACCTAACAGCAGAGTGCCAAACACTGACAGAATTGAAGGGAGGAAGAAGAGTTCTACAATGACAGTTGGAGACTTCAATACACTACTGCATAGAACACCTAAACAGAAGATCAATAAGGAAATACAGCACCTGAAATGAGCAAGTAAATCTAACCAACATATGTAGAACACTTCACCCAACCACAGCAGAATATACATTCTTTTCTAGTGCACACGGATCACCATGTAGGATAGAACATATGTTAGGGCATAAGAGGGGTCTAAATAAAATTTTAACTATTGAAATAATAAAAAATAACTTCTCTGATAACAATGGAATGAAGGCAGAAAATCAATAACAGAAGGAAAACTGGAAAATGTAATAAATATGTGGAAATTATACAGCATACTCTTAACAATAAATGGGTTAAAGAAGAAATTACAAGAGAAATTAGAAATAGAAACTGCAAGAGAAATTAAAGAAGAATTAAAACAAAAACACAGCATACCAAAATGTATGGGATACAGTGGAAGCAGTGCTAAGAGAGAGATTTATAGCTATGAAAGTCTATGTTAAAAAAGAATGATCTCAAATTAGTAATCTAACATTACATCTTGAGGAACTAAAAAATAAGAGCACAGTAAACCTAAAGTTAGCAGAAAATAGGGAATAATTAATATTAGAACAGAGATAAATGAAATAGAGAACAGAAAAACAATTGACAGAATAAACAGAACAAAAAGTTGTTTTTAAAAAAAATCAATAAGATTGATAAACCTTCAGCTAGATTCACAATGAAAAAAAAAAGATGAAAATAACTAAAATCAGAAAAAATAGTGATATCACTACTGACCTTACAAAAATAAAAAGCATTATAAGAGAATACTATGAACAATTACATGCTAACAAACTAGAAATCTAGAAGAAATGGAAAAATTCCTAGAAATACATCACTGACCCCAAATGTCTCAAGAAGAAATAGAAAACATCAATATACCTATAATAAGCAGACAGATCGAATTGAATCACTAATCAAAAATCTTCCACCAAAGCAAAGCCTAGGACCAGATGGTGTCACAGATGAATTTTACCAAACATTTAAAGAAGAATTAATACTAAACCTTCTTAAACTTTTCCAGAGAATTCAAGAGGAGGGAACACTTTCTAATTTATTCTATGAGGACAGCATTACTCTGATAGCACAAGGAAAGTAAATTACAGACCAATTTTCCTTATGAATATAGATGCAAAAATCCTTAACAAAATACTGGTAAACCAAATCCAATGGCACACTAAAGAGATTATACACCATGACCAAATGGGATTCATTCCAAGTATACAAGGGTAGTACAACACACAAAAAAATCAATGTGATACACTACATAAATAGAATGAAGGTTGGGGGAAACCCTGCATGATTCTCTCAATAGATGCAGGAAAAGCATTCATTTGTCACTTTAAAACAAGGATCGCCTTTCCTCCAATTTCCTGTGGAAATTATACCTCTAATGTACTGTCTTAAATTTTCTGTTTTATTTAAATTAGAATAAATATAAACTCTCACCAAGGTAGAATTTTATAATTCAACCCCCCTGATCTTTTACAGTTGCTTTTCACACATCTAAGTCTACAACTGCTTAGCAACTCGCTTTTTATAGTCTTTCCAAAGCATCCAAATTAGTTTTCCTAGAGACAAGTGTTTCTTTTCATATTGTATCAGCTTACTTGCTATTTAATTAAGTGGTGAACAGTAACATATTTAACGGGCATAGCTGTTTGTAACCTTGGTGGTGAACCTCCAAAGACAGCTGCCATCAATTCCTTCCCTCCCTTTATGCACATATGGCTCCATCCAGAGGCGGAATCTATTTCCCTGCCTTTGAATCTGGGCTGATCTTGTGACTTTCTTTGACCAACAGAATGAATGGGAGCAACATTGCCTGCCTTAATCATTCGTATCCGACAGCTTCTGTTTTCCTTCTGGAAGGTAGCCATCATGTAAGAAGTCCATTTACCTTGAGATCCCTGTAATGAGAGGTAGACCAAACTAGCCATATGGAGGGGCCACAAGGCGAGGCGCCAAGATGCCAGACATGAGAATGAAGACCTATACCTTCCACTCTTGCCTGGGTGCCAGCTGAACGCAGCTAAAGAAGAACCATCAACAGACCCAGTCAGACCACAGAATTATGGGAGATAGTAAATTGCTGGGTATTTTTGAGGCCACTAAGTTTTCGGGTGGTTTTTTATACAGCCCTAAATAAGTAAAACAAGAACAAACCTTACTCATTCTTGGTAAATGTGGAGCCCAGCTACGTGGAACAGAAGTACACCAGTATTACAGAGAGAGGCCTATTAGCTGCTCAGCATGATGGGAGAGTCAGCGTGATTCAAGGAAGAAATGACGCTGTAGATAAGTGACCAGTGAGTCAGCTAAGAGTGCTGGTCAAGAGGGTTTCTAGTGAACTAGCAAAGTTTCAGAGGAAAAGAAAAAAAGCAAAGAAGTCCAATATAAACTGATATTGGGGGTTTTCTAACTTGTTGCTTGAAAGGCAGTTTAGTCTACTGAAAATGACGTTTAGACTAAGTGATTCAGAAAACTGATCTTAGGTAGCGAGCCTACAGACATTTCTTAAACCTCACAGTGTCTTCAATGGAATATACACAGGAAATTGATGAATGGTATTTAGGAAAAGCTGTTATTTGAATGTGTAGTTATCAACATACTGGAAAATATAGGGCACAGAGGAAAGATTAACTACAATTGGAAATTCTGAGGAAGACAGTGGTAATTGAACTTACATGAACTCACCTAGCCAAGGGGGGAAGGGCCAACTGAGTGGAGGACACTGTAATCCCACTGTACTCAAAGAATCTTTTTTTCTTTAAAGTGCTCCTAGCAAGTCATAACTCTGACAGACAATGGCAGATGTGTAATTTTGACTCTTGGGTTTGGATTTCTTTTCTCATTATCTCAATGATATAAACATCAATTCATTTTCAAGAAAATTGCAACACAAATCTACTACTTGCACGTTATACTTGCATAGCACTTTAACTAGGAAAGAACTTTTGCAAATGTCTTATTTGATTCTCATAGCAACTCCTGGAAGGAGGCAGCAACTCTCATTCTTACACTCCATGGTGAGGAAACAAGGTTCACAGAGTTAACAGTATTGTTCAAAGTCACAGAATGAAGAGGAAAAGCTGGGCGGGAATTCAGGTCTTCTGACTCCATAGTCGTTGCTGTTTTTCCTAGAAGATCACTGTTCTGTTAGCCAGCACCTCATAGGACTTGTTACCAATACCACAATGGGGACATTTGGATAGTTTCACATGATTGAGTATTTTCAATGTGCAAGATGATGTAATGATAAAAGCACTGGACATGGAGCTAAAAGATATGTATTTGAGTCCAAATTTCTCTTTAAACCCCAAATGTAAAATGGAAATAGATCCCTTCCAATTAACACATTTGAAGGTATTTTATGTAGAATGAAGTGCCAGGCAAATGCAAATGTTATTTTTAAGATAAGACTGTAAATATTTACCTAATAAGAACATTGATGAATGTGTTATATCTGTTCTACACTCTCTTTGCATGCACCATGGTTCCCAGTCACATATTACTTCATAAATTCTTGGATTGCACTGAACTGTGCAACACGTGTTTTGTTTGGAGAAGCAGTACGTCAGTGTGGCAGTGATTGAATGCCCAATTTTTGCACTTTTTTCCCTCCCTCCTGCCGCTGTTTCTTTCTTGAAAAAGGTCTAGTCTCCTACACTATATCCAGCACCACAAATACAGAAGAGGTAAAATTGTTTAGGAAAACCTGGCCAGCATTACTCATGAAGATAAAACTGTAGTGTCCTCATTCATACAATGGTAAAAAAAAAAAAAAAAGTGTTTCATGTTAAGAAATAGTGAGCAGTTGCAGCAAGTGGCTGATATTGCTATCACCTACTGTAACCCAACTGCTGTAACTCAAGACGGGGAAAGGAGAGAAGAATGAACCTACAGAGTGGGATTGGGTGCCCTAAAGATTAACACTAGGAAACTTCAGCATCCTGAATTACCTTTCTCTAGAAGTTATATGAGGAATGGGGTGCAGCATCAAGGGAGTGGAAAAAGGAAAAACTGAGAAATCAACCTGTTTCAGATACTAAGGTCTCAGGAAAGGAAGCTTGTAATGTGCTTCCCTCTATATTTTAAGAGCAAATATTACCAATAATATTCTGCATTCAAGAAAGTTTATTTTAAATCTAAAGTCATATGCAGCAAATCTTCTGCCAAACATCTGACTGTAGGAAAGCCTAGAACTTACTGAGAGTGAGCTCAAAGAAGACCTCTTAGTCAACTTATCTCCAGTGCACAGCAAATAACAGGTACTCAGTGAATGACTCTTTCTTCTTTTCCGGGGACGTGGTTAATGAAGGCCTTATAACTACTCACTCAACCGAGAGGATAGTTAAAGATTTTGCCAGAACAAACTTCCCAACTGCAGTGTCTGCAAGGGGCAGAGTTCTCTGGTGTCCCCACTGCTTCTGCTCCAGATGATAATGACCAAAATTCTTTCCAAAGAGACCAATATGAGTAAGATCCCTTCAAAATGACCTATATCAGGAATTTCAATTGTTTGGATATCATGGAATATTCTACTAAATATTGTTTTACTTGCTTCACAGTGCTATATAGGAACCTGAGCAGCCAGCCAAATGCACCAAAAAAAAAAAAAAAAAAGTTTTGAATGCAGCAAGATAAAAGAATTAAGTGCACCTCACTTCACCCTTTTCTTCCTCCTGGATTTCTGTCTCTTTTGTTGCACAGTGGTTAGTTCAGGGACATGTTTAAATGTGAATAGGATGATTCAAGAGAAAAAGGATAAGAGAAACTGAAAAGTAATTGCTGTTAAGTGGCAAGAAGAAAAAATGGTAAAGGCCCCAATTTGGGATCAGCACAGCTCTACTGGCCTCCCTCTCTGCTTGTCCTCAAAGAAAGCACAATCAAGTCCAAGTTCTTTCATTATGGAGATAAATTTTTTTCTTTAAAGAAATTATTTCACCTAAAGAGAAATCAGGAAAAAGCACTTCTTGTACCCTGATCATTCCTTATATAGAGTTTGCAGTGGCCAGAACAAAACCATTTCCAAGGGTCATTTGGCAGGACATGGAGATAGATTATATAGAACTCCTCTCTTTGATGTTTATTAGTTGCAATGGGTTTTTATCTGTATATAGTAATATTCCGGAACTGATTAAGAAGAGGACAGGGATTTGCTATACAGTATTTCTGTCTTCCTCTTGTGGGTTCAAATTTAGAGGAAAAATTTAGCAACAACCACCACCCATATTTCAGCTGCAGACATGAAAGGCTATGGTTATGGGACTAGATAGTGGCAAAGCAGTAAGTAGGACAGAGATCTTGTGGAACCCAGCCCTTTGGTCCTTCCAGTTTAAGCATCCTGACCTCTTCCTGGTGAAGGTGAGTAGCGGTGGCTCATCAGTCCCAGCTGCAGAGTATTCACCTGGGAAGCACTATAAATACCCATGGCTGGGCTGCACCTGCTAGAGGCTCCGATTTCATCTGCCTGGGCACAGTGTGCTTTTGTATCTAAAATTAATGCTAAAAGGACCTTGACGATCACTAGTGAAGTGGTTCTCTCCAAGTCTCTGACCAGCAGGAGACCACTTGGGAATTTGGTAGAAATGATTTCCCACCCCACCCCAGGTCAGGTGACTCAGAAACCCTGAGAGTGAGGCCCAGTAATCTGGGTTTTAACAAGCCCTCCGAGTGATTCTGCTGCATGCTCCTGTTTGAAAAGCAGTAGCAATGTAGCAATCCCCCTCCTCCCAACACACAAACCAGGAGCAGGAGGCACGAGGTGGTCAAGTGCACCGGCTGAGTTTCCGCTCCCACTCTGCAGTTTACTAGCTCTGACCCTGAGCAAAGTACTCTGCCGCAGTTTCCTCAGCTGTAAAAGGGAGATAATTCCCTTGGCAGAGTTTAACAGTAGATAATTACAACAACCACTTGGCATGGTGCTTGGTACCCAGTGAGCCCCCAGAAGGTAGCTGTGCTGACACTTTCTATTATTATTACAGTTTCAAGTGACCTGGAGGTCTCCAGCTGAATAAGATTGGGACTCAGCTCTCTGGTCCTCCCTCTATGCCTCCAGGATGGCACGTAGGATGCTAAAGCAACTGGCCGGACCACAAGTCATTTTTTTTTTTAGAAGATGGGAAATCTTTGTTTTGTCTTTTTTTAAAAAAAGCTTTATTTATTTCCACCACCACCCCCACCACTCCCTTGTTGTTTTGCACTTGCTGTCTGCTCTCTGTGTGTCCTTCTGTGTCTGCTTGTCTTCTCTTTGGGCGGCACTGGGAATCAATCCTGGGACCTTCTGGAGTGGAGAGAGGCTGCTCAATCTCTTGTGCCACCTCCGCTCCCTGGTCTGCTGTGTCTCTTCTTGTCTCTCTTCTGTGTCTCTTTTTGTTGCGTCATCGTGCTGTGTCAAGCTCCCTGTGTGGGCCGGCGCTCCACGTGGGCCAGCTCTCAGCTCGGGCCCGCTTGGCCTTCACCAGGAGGCCAGGGAATCGAACCCTGGACCTCCTATATGGTAGACAGGAGCCCGACCGCTTGAGCCACATCTGCGCCCCCCACAAGTCATTTTTAAAGGAATATAGATGATGTGTTGGTTCTTTTCTGGTTTCTGTTCTGTGTCCAGGAATAATATTAATAAAAACGATGCTAGCAGCAGCTAACAAATGGAAGACCTATGACGGGCAGGCACCGCCCTGCATGCCTTGTGTATATTAACTCATTTAACCACCATAAAAAGATCCAGAAGGCAGTAGTATTATTAGTCTCATTTCACCTATGAGGAAACTGAGGTGCACTAGCGTAAGTAAATTGCCCAAGATAAGGTAGCTAGTAAGTGGCTGAGCCCCTTTGCTTACGCACCTGCCTACACTGCCTCTCTTGTTATTTACTCCAGCCTGGTGAGGTACGGCACGGTAAGTTGCCTTGTATTCTTGACCTGTCCCTCCACAGTGCTTAGGTCAACTGAGGCCACTTCTGCATACACCCTGGCAGGTGGGGTCTTCTGGAAACTTCCGTCACTCCTGGGGGTGGGGAAGAATTTAATGAGAACACCACACCCAGCCTATGTGCGGCTCCCACCTGTGGCATGTGGCTCCACTGGGAGCCTCTGAACTATGTGCCCATAAGGTAACACCATCTTTGAGCCATGGCTACTTGGGGCTCCTCCGAGGAAATGGAAATGGGCTCTCCTGCAGCAGCATCAGGGAGGAGGAAGCCATGTGGTGGAGTGAATGGAAGGACCAGGGAAGCCCAGAGCCAGCCCCACAGAGAGCCTGGCAGGGAGGAGATTTGTTTTTTTGTTTTGTTTTGTATTTTGTTTTAGGCGGTACTGGGGGTTGAACCTGGCACCTTGTGCATGGGAAGCAGGTGCTCAAACAGCTGAGCTACACCCCTGCTACCCGGGAGAAGGGTTTTTGTTGTGCTGGTTGCTATTGCTTTCAGTATTTTGGTCTGGGATAATTCTGACCAGACTAACTCCTAAAGACTGAACGGGAAAAGGCACTTAAAAAAGCAAATTTCATGTTTCTCCCACTCTATTTGTAAATAGAGTTTAAAATAAGTCCCAGGGCTCTGCCAGGGGAAGAATAGGAAATTACTCTGGATTAGAGGGTCAACTAGAAAATAGTATCATTTTAAAAGAGGGAAGGATTTTAGAGTGGTAAAGAACCTTTTAGCCCACCTAGTTAAACATTCTGTTTTACAGAGGACAAAGTCAATGCCCTAAAGAGGTTGTGACTCGATCAAGGTCATAAAATTCATGAGAAACAGACCAAAAATCATCACCATTCCTTTTCTTTTTGCGCGTACTTAAGGAACGTTTGGATTTGATTCCAGTGGCCATATAATACTTTCCTAATTTAAAGATACAAGCCTAGACTATAAATAGAATTTTAAAGGCATATTTAAATGAGGTGTTTTTATTATCAACTTAAATAATGAAAAGTGCTAGGCTGTTTCCTTTAGAAAGCAATTATGGTGGTATAGTGGAAGGGCCACTGCCTCTCAGGGCAGCCCTCTCTGTGCAGCGAGACTGTGATGCTGGCAGCCACAATCTCTAATCCTGATATTTTCCCAAGTAGAAGTTTCTCTCAACCACTCCTCTCATTGATCTCCATAGGAGAGGGGGTGAAATTGCACAGCATCCCAACAATCCTCTCCAAAGAAATCTCCCAAACAGTTCTTCCGCCCTGCCTCTCCCTCAGCTTAGAGATGCCTGATGTCAGTGTTGAGTCCACTATTACAAACCAATCTAACCTCTTTCATAAGTCCTGCACAGGTAGCCTAGTTCCTTGCTTTGAAAATGTATCTGTCACCTTCAGTGCCTTAAGGAAACTGAGACACAATGAGTCCCATTTTTTTTTTTTTTTTTTTTTAAGATTTTATTTATTTATTCATTTATCCCCCCCCTTGCTGCTTGTGCTCACTGGGTCAGCTAACCACGCCGTGCGGGCGGGCTTGCCTTCACCAGAAGGCCCCGGGAACCGAACCCGGCAATGAGTCCCATTTTGACATCCCATTACACATGTGTATGCACACATGTATATGTATATTCACATAGATATTACATATAATTTCTTTTTACAAAAATGGGATCTTATATATACTGATCTTCCTTGCTTTTCCCATTTAAGAATATATCACTCATTTTTTTCATGTTATTCACTCAAAGTAGCATCACTTTTAATGGCTACATAATATTCCATATTATGGATTATAACACAATTAAATCCCCCATTGTATATACTCCTTAAAGTCATTTGTAAACCAGCAATATCCATTATATTTATGATATAAACAAAGAGCAATGAAATAATAGTCTGATAGGAAATCTAGTTACTAAGTACTTAAAAGATGTCCAAACAACAGATGATTAGCTTGTCTTTTTAGAAGGAAGTGTAGCTCTTTCCCAGTTGATGAGGAAAATCTCTTTATGAAGAAGGGTAGTTAATATGTAAACAGTGATTAGAATTAGAAAAATCAATGTCTTCTAACTCCCAAAAAAGTCAATGTCTTCTAAATCCCAAACCTGATTCAGGCGAGAATCACCAGCAGATACAAAAACCATCATGTGAAAGGTTTACGAGGAACTAGACTGTACATGGGGCCAGCAATCCCACAGACTACTTGCCGATAGCAAAGGAAAAAAATAACTTTGTATTTGAAGGATCAGGCAGTCATTTCCCAAAACAAGGGCTCAATCAGCATGAATGAGAACAGCCACCCCGTGTGCCGGGCGAGGCCCATCCATCTCCACGTGCAGTCTGCTCCCAGAACGGCTGGCTCCCAGCACTTCACCCCCTTTTCCCTATGTTTGAAATGTTGAAAGGGAGGTACAAGAAACTCTCAGATGCTCACAGTCAAAAAATAGATTAAAAGGTTTGACCGAAATTGAATCAAGCCTTTAGACCCAATTTCAGTTTAAAGGAAATACAGGGGATCGAGGAACAATTCAGTAACACCATAGGAAACATTCAGACAAATCCAGAATGTGGGATTCTCTGCAAGATAATTGGCCTGTCTTTTTTAAAAAAAGTCAATGTCACAGAGGGGAAAAAAGTGAAGGAAACTCTACCAGATTAAGAAATTAAAGAGCTACAATAATAAATGCAAAACATGAACCTTGATTAGATCCCAGCTCAAAAAAAAAAAAAAAAAAAAAAATAGCAGTTATAAAGAGATTATGGACAAAATTGGAGAAACCAGAATATGGACTAGATATAAGATACCTTAGGGATAAATTGGGAGAGATAGCTAGATAGGAAATCACTGTAATTTTCTTAGGTGTGACAATGGAATTGTGGATATGTAAGAAAAATGTCTTTATTTTTAGCAGATGTAGGCTGAAGTGCTTCTGGGTGAAGCTGCAGCTCCACCAAACATATACTCTGTAATCTATAAACATATAGAGCTAAAGTAGATATGCAAACTGTTAGCAACTGCTGAATTGCGAGCACTGAGAGCTTATTGTACCTCTCCCTCAATATTTTAATTACACAAGTTTTCAAGCATAGGGAAAAGATGAGGAAAAAATGCTGGGAGACAGCCTTTCTGTTGGAAAACTGGTTGTTAAGATGAGAAGGAAGAGCAACAAATTCCTTTACCTGCAATATCATTCCTGGCACAAGAATAACACGGCACAACGTGGAATCATGGGTGCTCATTTGAAGTGAAGTACCTGGCTATGCAGTGCTCCCGCCAACAAAAGCTCAGGTGAGCTCTCTGTCTCTGCAAGGCCCTGGGAGGTGGAGGTGGGAGTGGGGGTGGGGTGGGACGGGCAGGGAAGAGAAGCCTGTTCCTGGCTCAGGCCTGGGTGAGCTGGCACAGCTGCCTTCTGAGAAGGGAGACTCCCTGCTCACTGCAGTCACAAGGCAAAGGTAGCACAAAACAAAACAATGGCTGGGTGCCTGGGTGGTTACAAGGGATGGGGTTGTCAAGGAAGAAAATGTGCTGTGGTTGGGATCTATTTTTAGAGGCCTTCAACATCTCCAGAGCAGTTAGCTCTCTTTTGCGTCCACATAGCTCATTTATTTTTATTCCTTGAAGAAGAGGACTTATGCTTTGCTCTAACTGCCTTTGTGTTCCCTTAGGAAAAGACCAAACCTTGGTTAAAAACTTATAGGGGTGGCAAAGCATCGTGGACGTTCTTACCATGCTTTTTGCCACTGGATGGATCTGGAAAATATTAACTGAATTTCTGAATTCCTCCCCTTAACCGACAGTTACAGAGCCTTACAGCTGCAGACTTCCATCTCTTCTTCTGGAAGACGAGTGTACTGAACAAGGAGATTTTTTTAAGATTCCTTTGAGTTCTAAAATTATGATAAGAGTCTCTTTAAAATAATGAATTATCTTCATTTTTGCCATCAAAGCTATTGATCTATTTCCTATGCTTAGCCCTCCTCCACACCTATTACCAACTTAAAGGACTAAAAGCTTGATGAAATGACTCACCAACTGAGTTGAAAAACAAAGCAAAACAATACATTTTCTAAAGTGCTTTGTCCTTCTCTGTGAACTATAACCATTTATTCTGACCTGAATCTTCAGAGACAAAAAAGGCTCTTACTCACTAGTATCACAAAGCCAGCTTTGAAGAAGAAATGATGAGCTATCCAATAGTTCATATTTAAAGCCAGACTTACTGAGTGGAGAAGAAATATCTTCACTGCCTTCCATCCTTTCCTGCAATGTAGTCACAAATAAGTAAATGTGTAAGTCATTCTACAAAAGGACACTGTGGTTAGACAGATGCGACCAACACTCCCTTCCTCACTTGTAGAGTAGAATCCCAGAGCAGTGGACATCCAGGACTCAAAGGGACCACAGAGGTGATCTAAGGTATCCTAAACTGATCCTTTAATTACTCCCAGAGCCTAGGAAGTCAGTACCTCCTAAAGTAGTTCATTCTGCTCCAGGTATCTGAAATTCATTATGAAATACTTCCTGATATCCTAGGGCCAAGATCTGACTACTTATAGTTTCTACCCCCAAAGTTCTAGTTCTGCCTTCTGGAACCTTAAAAGGACAGTTGCAGTTACAATTTGCAGCAATTTAGCAATATTTCCATCTCCACCTTACTTTGACTAATTTTTGGCTCAAAGAGACCCCCCATAAAATAATACCATTTTAGAACACTTGGTGTCAGCCTGGACATTTATTGCCATCATTTCTCAGCAGCCTGAGTTGGCCACATTATAATAAGAATCCCACGGTATCTTTAACTATATTCTGAGCTCAGGATGCACGCGGTTGGGATGTGGAAGTTATCATCTGAACAGCTGTCAGCTGTTTATGCCCATTCTACCAAGGAGTCATGGCACAAGAGGGCTTTGTTATTCTAATATTGGCATTCCATGACTGTCTTGTCTCAATGTTTAAAGTAAACAAGGCTCCAAAATGAAGCTGACTAGACATTCAAAACACTGAATATAATATCAAGTGGGTTCAGATTTCACAGCTCTAAGAAAGTTGAATATGATTACTCTGGTAAACCTTTAACTGGATCTGGAGATTGCTGAGACACTGGGCCATACTTCCAGTCTGCTGAATTGTCCATGTCTGTTTCCTCTTTCTGATGTGTATTCCTCTTTAGCCATCTCTGAATGTTGCCTGTTCAGGTGATCAATTGTAAAATAGACCTATAGGGTCTATAGACCCTATAGAATCCCAGTTATTCCAAACACTAATAATGATGACATACATTCTACTAAATGAGGGATTCCTTCTTTCTTTTTGTTCTAAGGACTCATGTTTCAATCATTTGTTCTTGAAATATTTGCCAATGATATAAGGAAGCCTATACCTATGCATTAGCTAAGCTGGTTACAGTGCCAAATGTTGTTTTAGAACTGCTGTAATTAGGAATGATGACAAAAATTGCTTTTGGCAAAAGCAGAGTGGAAAGAAGCCTTTTGAGGGAAATACCCAAAGCAATAACTGTCAAAACTAATAAAAGGAATCTACTCAAGAATGCATGGGATACAAAAATGAGAATGTATTCTTCTCAGGAGACAATCAGTTTAGGTGAAAGATGACCAAACATTGGGAAAGTGTTAACTACAATGACAAGTTGAAGGAACGATTCAAAAGACAATTTAATAGAAGAAGCTCAGAGTGTGATAATAATCAAATTGTCCATGGAGATAGAAAGTAAACAGAAGGTCAAACCAATAAATTGCACTTTCTTCCTGATTTATCATAGCTCTTAGGTAAGCTGGAGCCATGCCTTCTTGTAATTTTCAGTGACAAGTATTCATTTCTTCAAAATGTTTATTGGGCCTCCACTAAACCCCCAAGCACTCTATAACTGTCATGTACCAGGAATGGCCCTGATAAAGAGCTTTTCCTGCCAGAAAGAACTGCATAAGATCAACTATGCTAACAGAGCCAAAGATTTTGGGATTTGCTCTTCAACATTAGGACATCACACAATCCCTGAGAGAAACAGCTAATGGGACTGGAACCCAGGTTCCCTGGCTTACACTGCTTCCTCAAATGGCTTGTGTGATGGTGAAGCTAATGTGTCAACTCCACCAGGTAACTGTGCCCAGTTGTTTGGTCAAGCAAGCACTGGGCTAATTGTAATACAAGGACATTTATGGACTTCAGCTGTCAGTGAATTTACTGCATAGATGGCTGAATACATCTATATCAACCAGGGAGATTACTGTCAGCAATGAGTGATGCTTTATCCAATCAGTTGAATGCCTTAAAAGGGGAAGTGGTTTCAGCATTCAGAGAGAATTTCCCAGCTCGTCTCTGGACAGCCAACGTCTCCTGGGAACTCAGCAAGGACCTTCATCGGACTTTCATTGGAGCCCCTGGTTTGCAGCCTGCCTGTGGAACCTGGACTTGTGCATCCCCACGGTCACGTGAGAGACTCTTATAAAATCTCATACTAATTATAGATATCTCCTGTTGATTATGTTTCCCTAGAGAACCCTGACTAATATAGTTTATATAAGACATCCTGGGATTTTACACAGGAGAAAACTGAGGTCCTGCAACAGAGCTCAGACTACAAATGTGTTTTGAATAAGAATATTTTACAGTGAACTAGGTATTTTTCATACCATCTCAGAATATACTAACATTCTGTTTAATTACGGTACTGCAATGAGCCCACCCTCGATATTCTAGGGCTATATATATATACAAACTAATGTTTGGGAATATCATTTGCTGAAACACTGCTACTAGATGGTACTCTGAAATTGGATCACCTCAAAATTCTGAATCTGAGAAGTAGGGAAGTTTTATGGAGGGGAGGAAATCCAGTAGATTTTACAGGCAGAAGTCATATTCTGTGACATGAACCAGCATTAAACCAAGACTCAAAACCCAGTAATTAACTAAAGCTATTAACTGAAGAAAATGATTTTTCAAAGTAACTACCTAAAGAGTAAGAATTGATTGCAAATACCCCAAACACAGGGGCAGCATCTTCATGTCTCTCCAGGATTTTTAGTGTCTTTCAGGCCACTGACACTTTCAGGCCAGTGACAATGGACACTCAGTGAACACTGTGTAAGTATAAAAGTTTCATAAAATGGCATCCACTTAACAAAAACTAATGAGTGTGCTATGTTGTCTGCAAAAGGTCTGTACCTTTCCCCAACGCAGGTTTTTGCTGTGATTCTCTTTCACCGTTTCCTTATACGATAAAAATTCTCAGGAAAAAAAAAATCTTTGCTCCGATGTTTGCCACAATGTGGGACATTGTTGGTTCCACATGAACTTCAAGGCAAGAAGAGACTTGCACGATGCTTTGCATGAAAAGGCCTGCCTAGGAAGTTAATCCAATTTGGAGATGAACATTCAAGGAAGCCAGAGTAAGCCAGGACTCAATGCATCAGGAATCATGCCATGTTTTTCCAAAGATAATCATCCATAGATTTATGATAAGGACTTGGGTAATTTCCCAGAATGGTTCCAAAACATATATCCACAAGTGTTATGATGAGTTTGACAAATCACCCTCTCATGCACAACACAACAGAAGAGACAGAAACTTCTCTGAGTTATTCCCTATCTGGCCTGATCTTCCACATAAAAAACTAAACGACCTGAAGAACACACCTGTCATTGCTCTTTTAGGTGGCAGGCAATCTTACCTGTTGAGATGGCCATGGTTTGAAAGGATGCAGTGCCACCCAGGAGGTAGTCAGGAGAGCAGTCGTAGTCCAAGGACTGTAAGACGAGAAGGCTGTGGTCTGGCACAGCAGCCCTGGACCTCCTCGAATGTCGACCTACCAGCACCCTGGGTCAGAGCTCTGCTTTACCAGCTCCCTGTCCCTTGTCCAGGGGCGTGCCAAACCTCTGTCTCCTCATGCCCCAGGTTCATCCTCAGCTGCCCTCAGTCTCAATCTAAGACGTTGTCTCCTATTTCCTGACAGGAAGGAAGTCAGAGTAAGAATGTCCTTAATTTCCCTCCTCTCCCATTAAAAACCTCTCTACAGTATCTGCACTCTCCCTCCCTTCCTTCCTTCCTCTGTCAGAGAAAGATGTAAAACTCTTTCTTTCTTAGGCAAAATCCTCCAAATCCACCCTTGGAGACTCCTCCTCTCGCCTCCAGAACCTTCTATCAAAAATTATCAGATGTGGCTCAACTGGTTGGGCATCTGTCTTCCATATGGAGGGACCCGGGTTCGATCCCCGGGACCTCCCAGTTAAAAAAAAAAAAAAAAAAAAAAATTATCCCCTTTACTCAGATGCCTTCAATATCTCTCTCTTCAGCAGTCCTTCTGCTTAGAAACATGCTCAAAAAGTCTCCACTGTGAGGTACTTTTTCTCTGCTCTGGGCTACTCCTGTGCTTTCCTTTGTCATATTTCTGAAGAGTAGCTTATACACTGCTCAGTGACCTCAGGATGTTCTCAGTCATCATTTCCTTGCAGCAGAGCTTCTGGCTCCTCCAACCTATTGAAATGGCTCTTTAAAGTTGCTCTTCTCCATCACTTTTTTTTTTTTTTTAAGATTTATTTTATGTATTTCTCCCCCACTCCCCCTCGTTGTTCTGCACTCACTGTCTGCTCTCTGTGTGCTCATTGCCTGCTTGTCTTCTCTTTAGGCAGCACCGGGACCTTCCAGGGTGGGAGATAGGTGCTCAATCTCTTGCCTCAGCTCCCTGGTCTGCTGCATTTCTTATTGTCTCTCCTCTGTGTCTCTTTTTGTTGCATCACCTTGCTGAGTCAGCTCTCCTGCACGGGCCAGCACTCCACGTGGGCCAGCACTCCTGTGTGGGCCTCTCCTGCGCGGGCCAGAACTCCGCATGGGCCAACACTTCGCGAGGACCAGCTCTCCACCCAGGCCAGCTCACCTTTCACCAGGAGGCCCTGGGAATCGAGCCCTGGACCTCCCGTATGGTAGATGGGAGCCCAATCACTTGAGCCACATCCATTTCCCTTCTCCTTCACTTTTGATAATGAACCATCATCCTCATCTCCACCTGGAATGTTACTCACTTGGTGAGTTCATTTCCAAGGTCACCCTAACCTTTGGCAGAAACGACTGCCATATGAATTGTCCTGAAATACAGCTCTTACCATAACACCCCACTTTTCAAAAGTTTTCAGTAGACCCTCCTCACCTAAAGGCTTAGCTTTCTAGGCTTTGAATATCAGCTCTGCTTGCCTTCTTTTTTTTTTTTTTCCAAAACTTTTTATTTTGAAATAATTTATAATTTTAGATTTTCAGAAAAATTATGATGATTGTACAGAAAATCCCCAAATACCCTCACCCTGCTTTCCCTAATTTTAACTTGTTACAGAACCATGGTACATTTATTCAAACTAAGAAGTTAATTGTACTAAGAAGTACAAGACCATGACTAAACTACAGACTTCCTCAGTTTTTCCATTAATTCCCTTTTTCTATTGCAGGATCTGGTCCAGGATACCATATTGCATTTCTTTATCATCTCTCCTTAAACTCCTCCCATCTGTGACACCTTCTCAGTCCTTCCTTGTTTTTCATGACCTTGACACTTTGGAAGAGTATTCTGTATTTTGTAGCATGTCCCCCAGTTTGGATTTGTCTGATATCTTCTCATAATTAGACTGGAGGTATGGATTTGAGGGAAGATATGAGTCACCAAAGTCCCGGAGCGATGGACGATAGAAGAGCTTGCTAATTGGGGCAGTAAAGGATCCTGTTATTCAGGACACGGCCACCCTCCCCCGGCTGGTGTTTTCTTGGGAATAGAATGCGGAAAGGGAAAGATAGCAACTTTTAAGTGGAAAAACCTGCCAGACACCACCTGAACCCAATGATCAAGGATAGCACTTCTGATGACGTCATATTGACATCATGTACCCCTGCCATGATGTGGTAAGACTGGCCTCTCGCTTCTGCTTGCCTTCTTCAAATCGCTCATTTCATGCTCCTCTTGCCACCAGACAGGACACCCAAAATTCCCCAGTCCTGTTTCGTACTTACCAAGCTTCCTCCCTTGTGGCTTTGCTCAGGCCATTCTGTCTGCCTTACAGATGCTTCTCCCACCTCTGCACATCTAAATTCTACCATCCATCATGCTCCAGTATGCAGCCAGCACATGGAGCCCCCCAGCTGGAGATAGTCTTCCGCCCTCTTCTGAATTACCATAGAACTTCTTTTGTGTGCAAGGAGGCCATCTTGTGCATGTATATTTTTCACTATCCCACAGCACCTAGTAGAGGGTCTTGCTGGCACCAGAGCTTTCTGGATGAACCACCTGCATGTGTATGGAGCTGGAGCAAGAACTCACTTTCCTTGTCATCACATCATTGGGGACCAAATGGGCAGTGCCAGGCTAGGTGACCCAGGCTCAAACTCAATGTACATTCACATACACACATATATGTATCTTGTCACAGTGCCCTCTTTCTTCCCCTCTCTAAAAGGAAGGAAGGAGCCACATGTAAATTATAGGTTGTTTGAAAAAGCTATATTAATATACATTTGGGGGATGGGAGAAAGGGAACCTTTGAAATTAACTTAATTCTTGAGCTGCTGAAGCACTGCCAACTAGAATTCATAGTGACTACAATATTTAAAGTGGTTGCACACATTTAGAAAACTCTGAGTCATGATATTTTAAGGTCCAAACAGCTTCCCATGACTTAAGTCTCTACTTGTCAGATAAACCACAGCCACCTATGGAATGAGTCCCTGTTTATATAAAGAGTGACCAAAAATGGTGTAGTTTCTGTCAGGGGATATAATGATGAAGGACATGGACTGGGTGAACATGGAGGAGTCCCTCAAATTCTGGAATAAAGGAACATGGGGCATTGCCATAAAACCTGAAAGAAATCAATTTAGGCCAGAAGAAAGAAAACACTAAGTTCACAAAGTATGCAGTAAACGAATGGAAATCCTTATCCCAGGAGAAAGCTTCAGCTGAATACGCAAACAATTAAACTCAATGGATACAACCATTCTCCATAAAATCTTGGTCAATAAATGTCGGGATGGTCAAAGGAGTGTCCCTTACCTTAGAAGCAGAAATTGAGGAGGAAGAGAGTTCTAAGGTATGCCTCTCTGTCTCTGTAAAACACTAAATATGGTTTTGTAAAAAGACCATCTGGTTAGGAGACCAGGGTTCTGGGCTCTGCCACCCACAGGAACAAGACTCTTGGATGGTCCTCTCAAATATCTATGCTTCAATTTCCTTTACATTCTTTCAAGCATCGATGCCGGGGATGCCCCCAAACTCTGATGAGGCAAAGGGAATCTAGGGTAACCTCAGCTGTGGTTAACATCTCTCCCCTTTGTTCTGAGACTGGACCGTGTCACTGCCCTCTTGTCCTCCTGCATTGCCTTAGTGGTTAAGACTGCCACTCAGTGGCATGGACTCTCCTGATCGCTATGTGGGGATGGACATAGTTTGGTATTCCTCTGATCAACGAGTGCCAGACTGGAAGGACCCCTCAAATAAAATCCGGGGGCCAAGGTGGTGAAGACGCCCAAGACAGGACCCTTGACCTCAAGGAACAGAAAATCTTTTAGAAATGATGATTTGCATGCCCAAGATACATACTAGAATTAACACAATCAAGGTCAAATGGAACACGGTATAGGCTAGGAAAGGGAGAGTATTCCAGCCGGGGCAGCTGAAGCCTGGCTGTGAGCAGTGCTGTCTACATGAGAGTGGTCAGGGAGGGGTGGGAGTGCGGCAGATGCTCTCACTGGGGCAGAAGACCAAGTGCAGAACAGAAGGTGGCCTTGATAAAGTAAACAAGCAGGAGCCATTCTACATTCCTGAGCACAGGGCCAAAGTGGAAAAAATGAAACAAGGTCGCCTGATCATTAGCAATATGTATTAAAAGGTTCATAAGAAATTAATCATGTATTTGTTTGCCAGGTAGCTTATAGGAAACAAGTTTCCACTTTTCCCGGTTATTTTTCAACCACCCTTTTTCTGCCCTGTCTCTTAGTAAAAATAAAATAAGTCCTCAATCACTTTACTATCATGGCCAATTTTTGATTCCATGTAGACTGATGCTACTGCATATTCATATTCTCTAATTTCCTCTCACAAACCCTACAATCTGTTGTCCTTTGACTCAAAGCTCTGTCTCTTGACAAATTAAAGTGTCACTGCCACCATTAGTCCTGTTGACTGAAACGCAATGGCAACATGTTGCCATTAGGGACATGGTTATAAAAATACTAGATTCAAGGCTCCTTGAGGGGAATGATAATATCTTGCTCAAGAAGGAAAAGACTACATGTAAAATGTGATGTGATTAATTATATTTCATGTGACATAATCATTTTAGAAAGAGAAAATTGCTTAAAACGATGGTGTTTGTTCTTATGTGAAGAGAGTTTGTTCATATAAGACAGTTCCAAATATTTTTATTTCCATGAACAAATATAGTCACTAGAGCAAGGGCTCTAAACCTTTTTTTGTTCCCCGGACCCCGTTGCCAGTCAGGTGAAAACCACGGACGCCTTACTAAGTCCACACTATACTGTGTATTATTTAATAAATGTATCACACCCACTACCAACACGTCCCCACAAGAACAAGGTTTTTTTCAATTTCAAGTCAAGCTCACAGACCCCTGGTTAAGAACCCCTGCACTACAGCATTGTTTGTAATAACAAACTTGTAAACTACCCTAAAGTTCAGTAGCCTGCAACAGGTTAAAGAGATTAATTAGAATATGACACAGCTCTTAAATAGAATATATGAAACAATACATGACAGTTTCCAAATACGTTGTTAAAGTCAAAAAAGGAAAAGAAAACAAGGTACAAAACAGGGTGTTTGGGTATATAGTATGCTAGCTACCATTTGTGCAAAAGAAAAATGGGAGGGATATATATATATATATATATGCATTCTTAGACATGGACTCTCTAGAAGGATAAATAAGAGACCTTCAACAATGGTTGCCTCTAGGGAAGGGATCTGAGGGTCTGGAGTTGGAAACACTTTTTTATATATATATAAAATATATTTTTTAGGAGGTACCAAGGATTGAACCTGGGACCTCATACATGAGAAGCAGGTGCTCAACCACTGAGCTACACCCACTCCCCTATATATTTATGAATGGTATTTTTTCTATGTGCATATATCAATTTTTAATGTGAAAATTTTCACGAATTTGTTCAGCAAATGTTGATTTAATATATTTTTAAATTCCACGTACCGTACAAGGTTGGGGGATCTAACAGGAACCAAGATGTAGTCTCTACTCTCCAAGACAATGTAACGAAAGGACCAAATGTGTTTTGCATGCCATGGGATAATAAAAGGAAGACATTGAAATAAGACTGAGAAATCACCAACCCAAGTATTGAGAGACAATTCTCCAAGGGACCCTGAGCTTTCTGCATGTCTTGTGAAGAGGAATGGACACTCATTCCAAACTATCTCTTCCAGGATGTTTGTATAGCAAACAGCCTTGGAAAATAGAGATAGTGTCTCCGTCCAGGCAGAAGGAACATTTGTTTCCTCACCGTAATAATAAAGGTATCATCTTCCTCTGGGGCAAAGGTTGAGTGGGTTTGTCAGCAGCCTCCTCATAACATTTAGGGGTTCCTAATTTCAGGTTTCCTCAGCTACAACACAAACTTACTGTGTGAACTGCACCTGGGCTGTTCTGGGCTGTTCCACATTGCTCAAAGGCAATCTCTGTGTACATGAAGCTCATGCTGCCTGCAATGAGCAATAAAGCCTTTTGCCTCTGACCTGGGAGTCTCGTGTCTTCTGCAAGCATCTATGACACTATGGATGACTAAAATGTTAACCTGCAAATAAGGTAAAATCAAAGCCTCAGAGTTCTTGACACCTAGATCAAAATTAGTCTGGTATCCTTTGTGGGCTGGTTTGAGTCTTTTGTGGGCCTCAGAAAATTATATTCTTAAGCTAATCCATTCCTATGGGTATGGGATCCTTTGACTGGATTGGATTCGGTTGGGGGCATTCGACTGGAATACTTCAGTGAGGCGTGACCCAGGGTAGGTCTCATCCTCTTGCTGGAGTCATTTATAAATGAGAGAAACATTCAGGGAGACACAGAGAAAGAGAGCTGCCATTTTCACCCTGCCATGTGAGAGAGGATTCTAGGATTGCCTATAGCCGCAGAAAGCCAGAGAAACCCTGAGAGGCTGAGAAAGAGGCCTGAGGCTGGGATAAGCAGAGCAGCCAAAGCTGAAGCAAAGAGGCCCCCAAGAGGCTAGGCCCACAGAGCAGCCTGCAGCTGAAAAAGACAGGCCTGGAGGAGAGGGGAGAGATGAACAGGCTGCCTTTATGCCCTGCCATGGGCTTGATTACCCACAGCTGAGCGTCAAGAGAAAGCATCTTTGGATGCCACCGCCATGTGCCTGATCACCCTCCAGCTGCAATTCAGTGAGACAGCATTTCTGATGAGGCCTTGATTTGAACGTTTTTACAGTCTTGGAACTGTAAGCTTTTACCCTAATAAATTCCTATTATAAAAGCTAAGCTATTTCCGGTATACTGTATTGGCAGCCTTTAGCAAACTAAAACACTTTGTTTTTAAAAATTAAAGGAAAATAAACTTTTCAGTCCAATATTTCCTATGGCCCTGGTCCTAAGCTAACATTCACCATCCTATTCATTTCAGCCCTGCACCTTACCGAAAGAGCTCAGAGTGTGGAACTATCGAGAAAACATAGGTACTATCTTTGCTCCTCCCAGAGAACAGGCCACATTCTCTCCATGTCTAGGCGAAAAATGACATAAAGTCACATGAAAATTTCTATTCAATCTGAGCACAGGCAGGAAACCAGGGCAAAGCTTCTCCTCTCACCTATATATCAGCATGGGCCAAACATTGGGTGACAATGGTGAATTTTAGGTATATTTTTAGGCATCTGTGTCCTTTAAGTGCTTTATATACATATTGGTAAGATTAAGTAAGTCTTAGTGATGAATCGATCCTAAGTCACAGAGCTCTACATATCTCCTAAACTTTGCTTTCTTACAAAGTGAATCTTTTAAAAGGGTTTCGAATCGAGACTGTTTTTTGCCTGGATTTGTTATGTGTTGGTTCTTTTTTTTCCCAACATATAATAAAGAGAAAGCTTTCCATGTCAGACAAATTACCTCACTAGAATTGAGAACTAGTTTTTTCTTGCTTCTGGTGCTTTTTTTACAGCAATTTCTTAATCGCATGGAATGTAAAAGAAGCTACTGCAAATCCTTAGTATTGCATCTCACTTTCAGTTTTGTGAAGCAAATCCACACTTTTTGAAGTATGAAATCTTTCTCTTCCCTCCATCTAATTAGAATGCCTTCACTCAGCTGTGGCAGCTTGTGAATTTTGGTTTATACCATCTATAGTAGCTTTATTCTGCTAACTTACCACTATTTATATCCCTGGTATTTGAGCCATGCCTACTTCAGAGCTAAAAAAAAAAAAAAAAAAAAAAAAAGGAATTTAGAATACAAATTGTCTCTTTACTGAAAACTAAAGAGTAGCCACTATTGTTGCTTTCCTCCTGAAGGGTAGCTGGCTTGTTACCAAGCACTTCTTGCAAGTCAAAAAGGTGAAATGAATCAGATACAGATATTTTTGTTATAGAGCTAATACTGAAAATAAAATGAGTCATCAATATAAGAAATGTCCAAGTACTGACACTCACCATTGCAAGAAAACAAAAGGACACTTTCCCCCTCTGCTCTAAACAAGGTTGGCTTCTTGGGCCCTTTTGGGGGGCAATCTACTGTATTTTTTCTGCTCAAATTCATACCAAGGTGAACTTTATGATTTTCAAACTTTATTATGCAAAATAATTACCTGAGAGGCTTCAAAAGAATATTCATGGACTCTACCCTCAGGTAGTATGATTCAATGTCTGATGTAGATCACACACAAATCACACTTCGAGAAATGTTGAACTAAGAGCTTCACCTGTCAAGGGAGAAGAACGCTGTGAAGGAGCCCCTAATGAAAATTTTAAAAGGTACTGTATTTCAAAATGCCCTGACCCATCTTTAGAAGAGTGTATGCCATGAGGTGTTTTTCCAACAATTGGGTTAAGCTGGAGCTCAGCCACCCACACACGGTGCAGGCTGGCAGCTCACAGCCTGTATTCAGAGGAGTTCTGCCCAGCTCCCTCAGGGCTTTTTCTTTCTTTCTTTTTTAAACTTCTTTTCCTTTTTTAATGAATTACTGGCAAACTTTTAAGAAATTGTGATATTTGTGATATTTTACATAAAGCTTGCATCTCTGGTATCTTCTGAAAAACAGAAAGCTGGAAAATTCTGAGTCTGCATTTTCTCACGGAAACAACCAGTTGGAGCTGCGGAGCAGCTGCCCCCCATTCTCTCCAGCTCCCCACAGTCCGTGCTGCCAGTGGCCTTCACCTGCCTGGCCCACTAGGCACCTGAGCTCTCAGTCCCTGATGCGCACTCTGTCACAGGCCCCCTTTGAGGTCAGCAGCTTATGCTTGTAAAAGGCTGGCCAGAGGTTAGGGGTAAAGCCCATGTCTTTGGCATAGAGTAAAAAAGAAAAAGGACATTAGTTTGGACGAATTAATGTCACATTCCATCTAAGTGAGCCAATCAGTAATACAGAATCTTTTCTATTTTAAAAAAAATACCTGACTGTGGATCAAAACATATTTCATAATGACAGAGAACTTAACTTCCATGAACTTAGTCCTATTTCTCCTTTTATAGCATCTTGTCCAGGTGAGTCATTGGTACAAACTAAACAGATGCTCCTTCCTTCCTGCTCTATCCTACTGTCTACCCAGCCCCTGGTTAACTGTGAGGGAATTTTCCCTTAAAGGAAAGTCATGGGGCAGTGCTCTCTTTTTTCAAAGTTAAATATTCCCTGAGACCCACTGGAATGGAGCCAGTTTTCTGTTTTTTAACAAAATGCTCTTGATGATTGTAGGCCATCAAAACTGGTAAGAAAGAAACACTGAGGATAGTATTTTAGGAGCATTTCCCTAATACACAGGTTATGTGAGGGGCAAGGCAATGGAAGCAGTCCATCTCAAGTGCATGCACAGGTGCTTTGGCTGTAGAAAGTTTAAACATAATAACAAAACAAGTTGGTCTGCTTTTTACTGTGACCATATGCCAGCAAAGTCAATGATAAAATACCCCTCCCCACCAGGGCAGTTGCTTGTCCCTGCCCCCATCCCCCATGGCTCAGGTGAGATGTTAGACAATAAGAAAAGTGCTATGGCCTCAAACTCAAGGATAAACAAAGTTTCTTTACTCTAGGCCTTCCCCAAACCTTTTAAGTGAAACTCTTCAAGACGGTCACACAGGATGTAGTTTTACAAGTGTCCATGATTAAAAACTTCTCTCTCTAAGCATTTTATGGAGTTAGGCTACTAGGAACAGCCTCTGGAAGTGCTACACAAGGGAATTTGGAGGTAAGTTATGTCAAGTTTTTGCTGCCTTGTTTACATCAAAAAGTAAAAAGAGTCAATCCCCACATATGCTAATTTCTCCCAATATCTCACTATGATTCCATCTAAACAGTTTGTATTAGTCAGCCAAAGGGGTGCCGATGCAAAGTACCAGAAATCTGTTGGCTTTTACAAAGGGTATTTATTCGGTGTAAAAGCTCACAGTTACAAGGCTGTAAAGAGTCCAGCTCAATGTTGCTTTCTCACCCAAGTCAGTTGCCATGAGTTGAAGCAAGATGGTCGCTGACCTCTGCCTGTTCTCTCCTTTCCCTCTGGGCTTCCTGTCCTCGCTGTCTCTCTCTCCTGGTTAGGGCTTGTCTCTCAGGGCTTCCTATATCAGTCTCAGCTCTCTTCCCAAGGTCACCTGTAAGCTACCAGGCAAATGCTCTATGCCCCAGGATCAAACATGACAGACCTCTCTTCCCATGTGTCTTCTTGAGTGTATCCATTTATATCAGCCCACCAAGGAGGTAGGGACTCAACCTGAGTTACGCTTTACTGGTGTAGCCCAATCAGAAACCCTAAATTGATTTTATCAAATAAACTTAAATACTTTGAATTTAATACAATCAAAGGGTCATCACACCCAGAGGAATAGATTAGTTTACAAACATAATCTTTCTCTTTTTTGGGGACTCATAAATAATCTCAAACTGCGACACAGTTTTAGAATATATTCATATTTTCAGCCTGTACCATACTTTAGGATTAGCAATTTCATAAATTAAGTACTTGGTGGTTAAGATATTAAAATGGGCGTTTATAGTAATTAAGCAGATCCACAAACTGTTAAAAACTCATACCCAAGGGGTGGGGAGTAATAGATCTGGGCTGCTTCCAGGGTGCTCCCCAGTGAAGCCTCATGGGAGTCTGTCCTGTCCCCTGGTTTAACGCAGGACTTGGATGGGTGCACACCCCCCAGAGGTGTAAAGGCAGCAATGGCTGGAAGCTCAAATGGTTGCAGAGAGACTCAAAATTCAAAATTGTCTCCACAAGCTAGAGCATAGAGCTGGGGGCGAAAAGGTACATTTTAATAGGGATAGATTTAAATTCTGCAACGTAGCTAAATAAAATAAAAATGGGGACAGGGGAAGTACTTTGTTTGAAAAAGATTTGGTGGCTTAGACCAATAGCAAGCACAACAGGAGGCAACAACAACAACAAACCACACACACACACAATATGACTGCTAAGGATATCTAACTCGACCTTCATCTGCAATAAAGGAAACCCACCCCCTGTCCTGGTCAGACCAAGTATAAGTACACTCCTCAGTTCTAGACTCTACATTTTCACATTTCAGAAGGCTTTTGTCTGTCCGGAGTTTGTGGCAAAGGGCCTGGGAAATGAGTCATGGAGAAAGGTTGCAGGAATTGAAAGTATTCAGTTTAGACAAGAGGAGGTACAGTACATATGTCTATGAAAGCCCTTTAAACGTTTGATGATACCTCTCATACGGAAGAAGGACTTGCGCTCACTGCCGCCCAGTGAGTGAAAGCTGTTAGTGGGCAGACTCAGCTCGAGCTCAGAACCTTCCAACAACTTGAACTCTCCAACGGTAGTGGTGTAGCTCCCATTCCCAGAAGTCTTCAGGTGCAGGCTGAGTGCCATCCACAGGGGATACGGCAGACAGCATTCCCACCCACCCCTCTCAGCCTGCTGGAGGCTCTCCCCTGATGACGCTTCTAGGATGTGGTTACAGGATCCAGATTCACTTATCACCACCTTTATGATTTTAAAGGTCTGAGGTCTGTATTTTCTCAGCACTTACTTTCCCTCAGTTTCTTCATTTTGACTGAAAAGAATAGATGATTCTTTGTCACAAGGCCCTGGAAGGCAGGAACTATGTCTTCGCTCTCCTCGTAAAGAGTGTAATGTTCAGCATACGGCTTGTCACAACATTCAGCTGTGGCGCTGACTTACTTGATTTGCCTTTCTCTGGAGAGAGTTTAACCAGATAGTGCTGAAGATGGGGCCTTCAGAACTGTGTTCTACAGAATCACAGATTTTCAGGCTGGAAGGAACCTTGAAGATCAGAGACCTCATTTTTTGCATGAGGAAATGGAGGCTTAAGAGGGGACAAGAAAGGTCAAAGGACACATATTTTAGTGAAAATCTACAGCTTCACTGTCCAATATGGTATACTGCCACTGGCCACTCGTGGCTACTGAGCACTGGAAAGGTGAATAGATCCAACTGTGACGTGCTTTAAGTATAAAATATATACTGGGTTTCTAAGACTTAGTATGAAAAAATGAAAGTAAAATATCTCATTAAATGATTACATGTTGAAATGATAATGATTTAGATATATTCAGGTAAAAACATAGTAAATAATCTCACATGCTTCGTTTTGCTATTCTTAACGGCTACCTAGAAAAAACTTCAAGATGACACACATGGCTCATATTATATTTCTACTGGAGGATAAAATAATGACATAGAGCAGAAAAAAAAAAAAAAAAAAAGAAAAGAAAGCTAAAGGACAAAAGGTTTTTGCTACTATTTATAAATTGGGTCTTATCCCAGAGCACTTCTGAGTTTATAAACATGTTGTGAGTATAATGTTGAGTGCATAATGTCCCAGCATTCCTTTTGCCGACCTGAAGAAAATAAAATTGGCATGTTCACTATATTCACAATAGATCTGTCTTCAGGAAAACAAAACTCCCATTCTTCTGTTTGCTTTCTGATAAGCTTTCATCGTTTTTAACTGGACCAAATTATCTGTGTTCTAATTCAGAATTTAAAATGCAAGAAATCAAATACTTGTTCCATGTAAAACTGGCGCTACTTTTGCAAAGCTTAATGTTTTCCGTGAAATTATTTTAGTAACTGTCGCTATTATCTCAAATCATGGAAACTGTTACTGTTAAGGATTAAGGCTTTCTTTTAGAAAGTTTGTGTGAAGTTTCTTTTGTTAAGGATTAAGGCTTTCTTTTAGAAGTTTGTGTGAAGACCCCAAAAATACAATACTATACGAGTTTAAACAGCAGTGCATTTTTTTAAAAAATGGAAAGTGGACTGCTTTTTTTTTCAGATGCAAGTGATCTTGAAATATCAGTATATCAAAGTCAAGTATGAGGTATCATGTGACCGATTATCCACCTGTATGTGCAATCTTATTCGCCAAGCCCTCCAGCTTACCTTTGTATTTTTCTGTTTGGGCACTTAGAAGTTGTGTACATTTGGTTTCTTCCTCCTGTATTTCCAAATGAAATCGGCATTCTGGGTGAATGCCATTCACCTGTTAATAGTTAAAAGAAATAGGAATAACTTAAAAATTCATAATAAAGGAAAATCAAGCAAAACTTCTATTAAAACAACCATATAACTCAGAATTCTAAACTACTTCCAAACTAACACTCATTTTAAAGTAATCACCTGTATATTTCTGGCATGGTTACTTTTAAAAACTTCACTATTTACTTTGTAAAGGTATTATAAAACAAATATAAGACTCAATAGAATTTTTTTAGGTGGAAAATAAACTTACTAACATAATACATTGTATGTTGTTAGCACTAATTTGAGGGCAATAGAGTTCTTTAATCCAATAATCTCTTAATATTCAAGATTCCTCCATTTTATAGCCTTTGATTTGATTAAGGCAAATGCATTGTTTACTCATTAGACCATTCTTCATCATCGTAGACTATTTGTAGAATCTAGCATGCTTCATATGAGGACAATCTCTGCATTCACTGGAAAGAGCTATAATAGGATAACTTTATTTATAAAGGCCACAGTACACGTTTGAAACTTAACCCTATGAATACAGATAAAACTGTAATTTCGACTTCTGAATTTGACATGAAGATTTTCGAAATGATTGGAAAGGGAGGGGTAAGAAGGGAAAGGGCGATGTGGGTCAGTTATAGCACTTTGACTTCTACTAAACAAGAGGTGGGTGATTCCACTTCAGGGTCTATCATAGAAATTAAAGATGCTAAATAAATAGTGATTAATAGTCTATTCATTTGTGTAAAAGACAAACCTACATAATGTTTTTTAGTCTTAGAAGAGAATATTTCTGATCTCTATTTTCACAAAGGTCTAACTGCCCAACAGTTCTTTCTTTTTCAGTGACCCTCCTCCCCCCTTTAACAAGTACAGGTACTATAGGGTGTAACTGCCCTCAGTTCCTTAAGGTGTTTTCTGTGTGTGTGTGTGTGTGTACATATGTGTGCCTGATGAAAATTGTCTCTTCCTAAATTAGTCACTAAAAAAGAATCATACTCTTGGGTGTATCCTACTATTGAGATAAGTCAATTAGAATTCTTACCAGGAATGAAATTTCCTAAAGGACTTGTAAGAAGAAAAGTACTTGCTGGGTACATTCGCCACAAAAGACGCAAAGCTTGTGTTTTGCCTTTTTCTAGCTCATTACTGAACCACGACCAATTGTAAAAACACCTGAGTTTAAACAGGTTGCGTTTTTGATACATGAGGAAATCAATGGTTTAAATTTCAGAATCAGGGAAGTTATATCGACTTACAAAAACAAATTTTTGCTAAAATATTAAAAGACACTACAATTCTTGATATTCCTGGAATATGCAGAGCAATGGCTTATTTGGAGAGAGCTTAGAAATCAAAGCAGTTGTTAACCATAACAATTCCGGGTCGTTTTAACAAATTAGCACTTTGAAAGCCTTGGGATTAATACCAAAGAATTTATTCTCACAGCATTCCCTTTGGGGAAGAAAAGAGCTAGTATTCTTCACACAAGACAGGGGAGTTGGGCCTTGGTGATGGGCAGGGGTCGGTTCATGCACTCCTAAAAACCGAATCAGCAGCAGCAAGCACAGCTTTCCCTCAGCAGCTCCATGCTTGCTTTCACACTGTAAGCCAGGATATGGATCAATAGAGTGATGTTGGCTGCGATATAAACATATAAAATACGTATGTGTATACATACAGGCACTCAGTTTTCAGGCTACGGAGGAAATCAAGAAATAAAGTTCAAAAAACTTTTTTTTAAAAGGACATCAAATAAATGGAAGAATTCTTAAGAGCTCAATCATGTATTAGTGCACTCATTTAACAAACTTCTGTTCAGTTTAATCATTTTTCTCCCTGCTCTTAAATGGAAAAATAAAAATTAAAGCAAAGTATTTCCAAAGGGAAACTATAAATTAGGACTTTCTTTAGCACCCTACATTCCCGTGTGACACATACTAAGCAAATACAAACCAATAATAAGTACCAGTAGGTAGGAAGGATTTTGACAAAGCAAACTCCAATTTCCCCTTGCAATGGGAAGCCTGCGCAGGTGACCGCGGCGCTCCCACCCACCCACTCAGGGAAGTCCATGGGGACGGTGGGCCTGGCCAGCCATACACCTCTAATAATAAATGGCCGGGACCTATTTCCATCGTTTAAAAAGAGTGTCGGAAAGGAAACTGGATCTTGTTTCTAACAAATCAAAGACGATTGCAAGAGGGTTATTGCACTTTCCCAGCCCCCGAGTCCCCAAATCTGACCAGACCTAGGGAGCTCGGTTTCTCACGCCCTGCTTGAGAGGGTCTCGAACTCCATATGGCAACAATTCTAACACTCCCGGATCCCCGCGCGGCTGGCGGAGCAGGCGGGCAGGCGCGCCGGGAACCCTCAGCCAGCTCGCGGCAGCGCCTCCGCGCTCCCCCCGGGACACGGCCCCCAACCGAGTCCGCCCCGCGTTCTTTACTTTGCCCGGGACTCCGCTGGACGCCGCTCCTTCGCCAGGAAAGCAGGAAAGCAGCCACCTGGCGGGTGAGGAGCGCGCTCCTCTTTGGAGAGGGAGGAGAAGCTGGGCTCGGGGGTGGAATTCCGGGGGAACTGGGAGCGAAAGGGCTCGCAGGCAGGAATCCCGAGGCGCGGGCCCGCAGGGTGCACTCACGGAGGCGAGCAGCAAGCCGCAGCAGGTCAGCAGCGCGGGGGCTCGCAGCGCGGACGCCCTCATCCCGTGGGCGGGCGGCGGGGATCAGGCTGACGCGGGCCACCCTGCGCCCGCCGCCTTCTTCCAGAGCTCCTGGGCCGCCGAGGGCAGAAACATGGGGCGGGCCAAGCAGGTGCGGAGCGGACGCCTCTCTCCCGTGCCCCGCGCCCTCGGGCGGTTTCGCTCCCGGCAGTCGGTGGCTCCTGGCCGTTCCGAGAGCCGTGGGCGCCGCAGCAGTTGCCGCCCGAACAGCCGCAGCCACGTGGGTCCCCGGGAGCCGCCGCCCGCGCTCGCCGCCCGCTCCCGGCAGCCGCGGGTCTGCTGGGTGCGCGGCGCGTCGGAGCGCCCTGGCCTCGCGCCTCTCCTGGCCGGGTGCGCTCCCAGAGCTGGCTGCTAGACCTCCCGCCTCCAGGCCCGCGCGCTTTCGCCTCCTCCCGGCGCCCCCCGCCTGGCGTCCTCTCTCCTGCCCCCGCTCCCCCTCCCGCTCCCCACTTTCTTTTTAGTGGCGGGTGTAACTGCAGCGGGAGGAGCGAAGAGAGAGATGCGCACAGGTGGGCGAGGGGCGCCCAGCTCTCGGCTCAACTTTAAGTGGAGAAAAACCCGAAAAGCGCAAACCGGGAGGTAACCACGTTGGAAAAAGGAAAAGAGGGCGCCCGGCGGGGTAAATCGCGCTCGCTTGGAATCTACCTGTACCCTCCTTATTAAATAATGACAACTAAAGACGTCTAAGAAAGAGGCCAGACACCCAACGTAGGGTGAGTTAGTCGCCTGCGGAACCAGTGGCTTTGGGGTTGGGGCAACTGAAAATTAAAAAGAAAATTAGAGCGCATTTGGGGGGTGGGGGAGCGGGGCAGGCTCGGGGGCAGCCTCAAAAGAGGAAGTCAGATTGAACAGCAAGCGCGAGAGAAACTGGACGCAGGGTGGACACGGCTCCCGGCCTCAGCTCTGCGGCCCGTCTTTGGTTCTGCGTTTGTAAAATGGGGAAAGCCATACCCTTTCCCACAACTCGCAGCCGCCAGAGGTGAGCGGACGGTGGATGAGGACACCGCAGTGGAGCATGGACCTGCCGGTGTGTGATTTCAGGGGCGTGAGACAAGCCGGCTCCCCTCGTCCCACACAACACGCTTTGCTGTCCCGATACCCATACGACAGCGCTGCCGCCAGAGGCTCTAGGGGAAGGGGCGGGGGGCGGCGGGTGTTTCCTGGAGCTTAGCAATTGCATCATGCCACCTTTGAACATCCGGAAGGATTCATTTACAATAATAGCTAGTTGTCACCCATCAAATGGCAAAGCACTGAGAAATGAGGAATGAAACAGGTAAATTTTTTAAACATTGGGTAATAATTTCAAATTTACACAAAAGTTAGAATAGGAAAGTACTCGTTATCCAGATTATCGATTAACATTTCACATCATTGGCTTTATCATTTGTATTACACCTCTCCCTGTCTCTGACCCTGTTTCTCTCTCTTTCTTTCTCTCCCCCCCCCCCCCCACACACACATCCATCTCTATATTTCTGTATAAAACCATGAGAGGGTAAGTTCTGTACATCTTGGCCCCTTACCCCTAAATACAGCAGCGGGTTCCAGGAGAATAGGGATATTCTCTTACATAACCACAGCACAATAATCAACTTCCATAACTTCCATCAGTATAACATTGGTACAGTAGTTTTTGTCTAATCTTTTTCTCCTTATACCATTTTCCTCAATTGACCCAATAATGTCCTCCAGAGCATTTTTTTTCTCTCCAGTACAAGGTCCAGTCTAGGATCAGGTGTTGCATTTAGCTGTCCTGGCTCTTTAGCCTCCATGATCTGAAATATTCCACAGCCTTTCCTTGTCTTTTATGACACTGACATTTTTGAAGAACACATCTTCCCTCTCCTCCACTTTTTAGTAGAATGTTCCTCATTTTGGACTTTGTCTGATGTGGCTCATGATTAGATTTTGCAAGTTTTGCATCCCAGAATTCTGAATAAATGATGCTGTGTCCTCTGGGCATCACATCTGGAGGCACACAGTGTTCATCTCCTTGACAATGCCAATTTTGATCACTTGGTCCAGGTGTGGTCAGATTTCTCTGCCGTTATAGTTATTATTTTTCCCCTTTATAACTGATAAGCAGTTTGGGGAGACTCTTTACGATCATGCAAATATCTTACCTCATCTGCATTTTCGTTTAGATTTAGTATCCATTGATGACTTTTGCCTGAACCAATCTTTACTATGATGGTTGCAAAACAATGATTTTCTGACTCTATCACTTCTATCACTTACCAGTTACCCTTGCCATTCTACTGTAGAAGCCTCCCTTTCCCCCTATCATCTCTCTCTCTCTCTCTCTCTGTCTCTCTATCTCTCTATCTACCAATCAATCCATGCATCCATAATTTATATCTATCCATCCATCCATCATATCTACCTATCAGCATCATCCATCTATCTACCTATCATTTATCTATCTCTCTATTTCTGATATAGACTCATAGATTCTTATTTTTTCCAATGGTTTATAATTCATTACTGTACTTAAATCCTTTTATGCTGGCTCCTGTTTCTTGTGACATACCTCCATTATTATTATTACATATTTTTAACACTTTCTTACTTTCTAGCATGAAAAGATATTCCAGGCTCCTGTGGTGCCTGCTCTGTGCCTGCCCTGGAATCAGCCGTATCTCTGAGGAACCCTGTTTCCATGCCAGGTGTGCAATTCAGGACCTAGAAGCTTATTGATGTCTTGGTCCAATTTGACAAACATTTCTTTTACTCACTATTTGAGCGTGGACAAGTCAATTTACTTCTCTGTAAAATGGAAGTAATGATGGCGGCCCTTGTCCCTCAGAGAGGCTCTGTAAGAATCCGAAGATTTAATGTATACAGACATGGTTTGTTGAAGCCTACATCTACATTGGGTGCAATGAGAGAGCAAATGATGGGAAGACACAAATCTGCTTCTCCTATAGGAGTTCATAGTCCAGTGGCCAGGGGTATATGACCTAGACAAATAATTGTGACATGTGTGAGAATAGAAAGATACAGACAAATGAGAGAAAGAGTGTGCCGGTTTGAAGCTGTATGTACCCCAGTAAAACTTGTTCTTAAATTAAATCCATTCCTGTCGGTGTGGACCCGTTGTACGTAGGACCTTTTGATGAGGCTACTTTAGTTAAGAAGGTGCTGCCCACCTCAGTCAATATGGGTTTTAATCCTATTACTGGAGTGCTTTATAAGAAGATTGAAATTCAGACACACAGAAAGAAAGCCACAGGAATTAAGACGCTGAAATCAACAAAGCCTGGGAGAGAATGGAGAGGCCACCATGTGCATTGCCATGTGACAAACGAAGGACCAAGAATCACCAGCAGTCAGCCCCAGACCATCACAGTGTTCAGGAAGAAAGCGCCACCTTGATAATGCCTTGCTTTGGATTTTCTTTTAGCCTCAAACCACAAGCAGATAAATTCCCATTGTTTAACAAATACCATTTTATGGTATTTGCTTGAGCAACCTAGGAAACTAAAGCAAGAAGGAATTAGCTTTTTCTTGGAAAAGTGAAAACTCTGAATTTGACTGGAAGAATTGTTACAACTGATGGGTCAAGGTTGGAAGGTGGGAGAGCATTTCAATCAGAATACCTTGAACAGAGATACTGAAGAACAATGAATGTGCTGTGATTATCGAAGTAAGAAATATGGCCTGAAGAACCCAAAAGATAATCTAGATCCAATGGACAGCAAAGTCAGTATTGTACAAGAATTAAAAACACACTACTTCGTGGATTGCACAACAAATGGATTCTTGATATTCTGCCTATTCTTACCTTGTTCCGAATCGCTCATTCCCACTGATGTTGGAGATGGAGGTGGTACTTGTTTTTGCCAATTAATGGTAACTTAGTCTCTTTGGGTAAATGCCAAGTCTTCCAGGTTTGTTTTCCATTTCCCCTTCCCATAGGCAGGATGCTGTCTGGGTGCAAAGGAAGCTTACTTATGCTCAGGGCTGGACATAGAGGGACTCAGTTTCCCATGCCAACCTCTACTGCTGTCTGGTAGAGTGGTGGGGCTGAGCTGGTCTTTGGCCAGCACCTCTGGCACTGATGCCACTAAGCCATGGCCAGCCCTCCACCTCTGCCTGCTGTGCTAACACACCCTGCCATGGCTTCTGCTGCGCCTCGGCCTCCTTGTTCCCACCCAGGCCTCTTTTGTCCACACCTCTGCTTTAGCACCATCACAAGCCTATGTTCTTAAGCACTCTGGAGGGGCAGGGTGTGGAGAGGCACACTTCAGCTGCCCTTCCCTCCCACCTAGACACCCCTGCTTCCCTCAACCCTGTCGCCTGGATAGCACCATGTTTCCCTGATACTTGCCACACCTGTGACTTCCCCAGTTTTCCCATACTGAGCTCTGAGAGGGAGAATCAAATCTCTTAACAATGGAAACTGAGCAGCTTCTTGTTTGTTGTCCCCACAAAGCCTGGAGACCCATTGATTCAGTGGGGGAAACCTTGGGGCTTCATGATTGGAAGAGAGTGAGAGATACACTTGTTTAATCACTTCAAAAATAAATACTATATATTTTTCAAAAGAGAAAATAAACTTCCTGGAAGCATGACTCTCTGAGGTCCTTCTGGTCTCTCTGCCCCATCCAGATAAGTTAACATGTATTCTAGTGACCACATCTCCTCTGGGGGAAGGAAAGAACACCTTTGCAGGACGGCAGGGACCTTGCAGGTGTGCCCAAGCTCCTCATTTTTTTTAGGGGAGTAGGAAGTAGTTAATCAATGGGCACAAGCCAGTTGAGGGCAGTGTTGGCAAAGCCCTTTTGAGTGCTGGGCCCACACTTGTCCAAGGGGCCACGACTGGGGATGTATTTGACCCCACAACCATCTGGGATGAGGCGCTTCCAGCCACATGTCTTGAATTTGTCAGCATTAAATTTGGTAAAGCCCCACTTCTTGGACATGTGGATCTTCTGGCAGCCAGGGAACTTGATCATGGCCCCGCCCAGTGCCTCAATCCTTGTTTAGAAGCTTTGGTGTGGATGGATATGATGGCTCGGCCATGGCTGTGTAGTTCTGGGAAAAAGCAGCAGTTGGTCAAGAGAGCTGTTCCTTAGGATGAGCAGCTTTTCTGAGCCTTGACCTTGGTTTTTGGCTTTTGGGTTCCTGGGAACAGACTGAAGAGCATGGTCTTCTATGATTATATTCTTCAGTTTCTCAAGGCAGTGGTAGCATCCTGTTGATCTTGGCACCCCCAGCACCCGGAACACATTTACGGTACAGAACTGGTGCCCAAGGCATGCTTGTCAAAGAAAGCGGCATTAGCTTCCCAGGCTGCAGAGTGCAATGCCTAACATGCACTTGCCCACTTCTCAAGATTATTACAAAGAGAAAATCAAATACCAGATAAGAAAGCCCCCACAAACCTTTTTTAAGTATACAAATGTGAGGTGTTGTTTTGGGGATGCACCTTCCACCCCCACTCCCCAACCCCCTCAGCCCGGCCTCAGAGCCTGGCTCTCTGCTGCCAAGATGGACTCAGCCACAGCACCGTGGAGCCCCTGATCCTCAGGGTGGAACATCTGCATTTCAGGCTCTGCATCTGCCCGGTGCCGTTTCCAACCCTTCCTGTCTCTCAGCCTTGACTGGTGTATTGAATGAGATGGATTCATTGAAGAGAAAAGGACAGCAAAACTATTCATACAGCTTGCTCTTCCCAACCCTCGAAGAAGGTTGTGGTATTTTTCTGGTCTCTTTACCAGATATTAAAAAGCTCAGTCCAATGAAATAGTAAAATTCTCAAACTCTTTTAATATAAAACACTTCTTCCCAGGGCGAGTTCTGTATCCGGCCGGCAAATCTGCGGTGAGGAACCGTGCGTGGAGGTAGAGGTGGGTGGCGGTCTCTTCTCTTTTTCTTGCTCCACCTCTTCCATCCCGTTACCACTGATGTCTCAGGCTCCTCAGGGCCAGAGGGAGGGATGTAAGGGTCTGAAAGCCTGTATTTTACTGGTGCAGCATGGGTGCCCTCTGGTGTGGCAGATTCCAAATGGTGTTTTTGGAAGTTCCTCCGAGACACGTCCCCTGGCACAGCATTGCTGGAGATGGCTCCGCTTTAGTTCCTTTGACGCAGAGGATGCCTCTGTAAGTTAGCCACTCGTGCTGGATGCGGCCCCTTGGCTTCCAGTGGACTTCCCTTCTATTGGGATCACCTGCCCTCTCCAGCTGGTCCTCTTGGGATAAACTCTTTCACGATGATCCAGTAGGGCTCCCTTCCATAGCACCCCCATCTGGTTAATGAAAATATAAATCCATCCTTTCCTTTGCCAAATGTGGGAAGCAGGCTGTCGCCAGCACAGACGCCTCTCCAGGCTCTGCAGTCCAGGGCAGCCAGCCAGCCACAGCCTCTTACCTTCAGACTTTTCAGTTGTGAGTCACATACTATTCCTGCATTCCTATGATATGTGCCAAGCTCCCTGAATGGATCTTGAGGCTCCATCACTTGGTTTGAGGAAGAGGGAAGTATCCTCCATCCTCCCTTATGAAGAAAGGAAAACACCTAGCACAGGAGCTACTCTCCCCAAAGAAATCCTCAGTGCTGGCCTCCCCCTTCCTTAGAGAATGCTTAGCTTACTCTGACACAGCCTGGAGGTGGATTATGGGCTAGCCCTCGCTAGACCTCTGTCCATGGCCTAGCGCCTCACTTCAAAATGTGGGGATTCTTGCCTGTGACTGTATTGGTCTTTGGGGCGTCCACCTAAACTCTGAGCCAACTGTCTAGTAGCCTTCCAGGTTCAATTACATAACTCTCAGCTGAGCCTGGCCCAGGGTCCTGAAGAAACATCTGGGAGAGAGACCAATTCTTCAGGGGCTCTCCAAATGAAAGTACCAAAGTGATGGTGTGTAATACGCATCTGAAAGGATATGATTTTTCAAAGAAAAGCCAGGGGTGGGAGTCGAATGTAGTAGGATATTTTAGTAAATGTATGATTACTTTCCAAAGTATTTCCCAGAGTATAAATCAGGACCCCAACATTTACTCAATACTTGGTTATATTTAGGGAGACTAGATCAACTGATTAACTGATCAGCAGATTAACCAAGAGGTCAAGGGTGATGCTTTTTGTACCTTGTTAAAACCACAAAAGCCTTGGTAGTTAAAACTTTGATACTTTAGATGGCAGGATGATTTTACAGAGCAGATAAACCCAAACGAGAAGGGCGAAGATGAATGGCTTTGAGAACCTTTGTGGGAAGAATGACCTCAGCTGAATGATGCTTTTTACATCTGGGTTCACCCCCACTCACTCCATTTGGTCTAGAATCTTAGGGATTAGTGCAGGCTGTGCGCTGTTTCCAGCAAAGAGAAGGCAAAAAAAAAAAACAAAAAAAAAAAACAAAAAAAAAAAAACAGAGCAGACCTTTCAACATACCTTCCAATTCCATTTGGCTTCTGTAGCCCATACACTGCAATCCTGTCCGGCGTTCTTTTTGTCTCTTAATATAAATCACCCTTAAACCATGTGGTTACTGCTCCAAAGCAGCTGCTTCTCTCACACCCTTGGGTGACACTAATGTGGCTGCTTTAATTTTCAGTGGTGAGACCTAAAGTGACAGACCAAGGAGCTCATCAACAGCTCCTCCTCATCCTGCTCATTTCTGCGCATGCCTCACCCCAGGTTACTTCCAACCAAATCAGTGTTCTTCCACATTGATCCAGAATCTCCCCATGCTTCACCAACTCCCTGTTTTCTTTGAAAAAAAATTAGAAATGGAATTTAGTGCTTCTGACTCCTAAGTCACACCTATTTCTGCAGTCAGGGACCAAGTAGCCTGCAAGAATTTAATGCTTGATTTCTGTCCAAGATGTCAGTCAAGGAGGCAGATAGTTGACAGGTAAACAATTATCCTAGATGCCTTTCCCTCTTCCCCAACACTCAATTCCTCACCCCCCTCCCCACCTCAAAGTCCTTCCTGTGAGACAAGGCTTTGCTTCCCCCTGGCTGCTATAATCATCTACAGATATTTATCAGGGCCCATCCATGAACCGATCAGGTGCTATTAGGGGATGCAAGGTTTACCTTAGACACTAGTTCTCTCTCCCCAGATGGTCCTGCCAGGGGGAGTATGGGATGGTGAGAAGGGATTTAGATTGGAGGGTGCTGCCGGCATTTAGTACCTGTGGGGCCAGAAGCTAAGCATCCTGCAATGCTTGGGATAGACCTTCACTGCAAAGAATTACCCTGCCAAAAATGTCAATAAAACTGCTCCAGAGGGAAGGAATGTGGCTCAAGCATTTGAGCACCCACCTACCACAAGGGAGGTACCAGGTTTGGTTACGGTGCCTCCTAGAGAAGACAAGCAAGACAGCAAGCTGACCGAACGGGGTGGCTCAGTGAGCTAATGCAACAAGATGATGCAACAAGGAGATACATAGAGGAAACACAGTGAGAGACACAACAAAGCAGGGAGTGGAGGTAGCTCAAGTGATTGAGCACCTCTTTCCTACATGGGAAGTCCTGGGTTCAGTTCCCAGTGCCTCCTAAAGAGAAGACAAGCAGACATAAAACATGCACAACAAATGGACACAGAGAGCAGACAGCAAGCACAAAAAATGGGGGAAGGGGGAAGAGAAATAAATAAATAAAATAAATCTTAAAAAAAAAACCACTCCAGAAACACTGCCTTAGCCCCAAACCCTGCCATCCAGTAGGAAAGATGAAGTCCAGTCATGTGAAGATTTGACTCCAACCTTTATGAGGCAGTAGATTAGCAGGAATTTAGGGCAATGACACTGAGAACGAAGTAAGGCATGGTAGGCAAGAGGAGTGTATGTGGGACCCGCTCGCGTGCCTGAAGGGCCGTGAGTGGACCGCAAGTCCGGTTAGCCCAAAGGAAGACCCCCTAATGATGAGGGGTGGAGATGTTGGGAGGAGACGTTTGTAGTCACAGGTTTTGCTCAACATCACTAAACCCAGCTCTCAGAATGCAGGGCTGGCCACACCACCCTGCACACCTAAAATCCTTCTTGGGCTTCTCTTCCCACTTAGGATAAAAGTTAAAATCCTTAATTTGTCTTTTAAGTAATATCAGCACATATCATGGTTTGCTTGAGGCAGCCCCTTTTTATGCCTACTGTCTCAACATTATTATTACTAGTGCCCCCTTGCTGTCTCCGAAACATCCTGGTTTGGACATATTTTATGATGGCCCTACTTTTAATCTGATTCCTACTGAACTCTCTAACCCCTTCTCTCACCGCTCTCCTTCATTCTGTACCCAAGGTCTTAGCCACACTTTTGCCTCTGACTGAAATACCACGCCCTCCCCACCACACACACATACAACCCTCTACTTAAATGCTCTCACATTCTTCCCATCTTTGCTCAGCTGTCATTGCCTCAGGAGAGCCTGCCTGACCCCCCAGGCTCAGTAAGCATCTTGTGTTTCCTTGCGGAGGACAGAATAAGCTCTCGGCTGTAGTGAGTGTTAGGCAGAGTTTACTGCTAGGCAAGGCAGGAAGAACCTCACTCAATACAGAGGGTGTAAGCTTGTGGGATGGAGCCAGAATAATTATAAGAATATAAGAATATAGCTCAGAGAGGATTATTTTAAAGCACTGGGGATTGACTTGTATGTAGGTGTTATAGAAGGAGAACAGCCCCTGCCTATACCATCTCTCCAACCAAAGCCAAAAAGCTACCAGCTTTCAAAAGGAGTGACTGGCCATTTTAAACAAATCCTTGATTTTTCCAATTCAGCATTTACATTGCTAGTATTTTATGTTAATCATAAAATCTTCAACTGGAGGAAAAGAGGGTAATTGATGTTCCCTTCTCTGTGTTTTGTAGACTTTGAAACCCAAGGAGTTTAAAGTGGGCCCATGGCTGAGCCCAAAGTCTGCCTGATTTTTAGAAACTGTGGGGACCCATCAAGTCTGTTATGTTGAATCCAGATAGTACAATTGAGTCACAGACCACAGAAAGTCACCGTTTCACTGTCAGGCTGTTTTATTACTCATTGTGACCATTTTTTTTCCCCCAGGAAATTGCACCATTCTCTTCACCTGAGACCCTGACTACTTACTATCACACAATTTCTCATAGCCACCCTGCTCAGGCTTCTTTAAATTCTGATTGACGAAAAGGTTTTGTCACCCTTTGTAGAAGTGTTTTGTTTTTATGATACTTTCCTTAATTTGTAATTATATTATATTTAGAGAAATTATTTGATTAATAACCCCAAAATATTTTCCTCACAATTGTGTTCCTGGAGAACAGCATTGTACCTACCATATAGTATGTATTCGCTAAATATTTGTTGAATGAGCAAATAAGTGAATGAATGAAATGACCTTTGATTCTACTTATTCCAAGCTTGACACTGTCTGGGAGTCTTCAGTCCATCAAGTTCCATAGCAGACAATACTAGCTGCCTACCCAATACCCAGCCTTCCCTCCTACCTGAGTAACAGAACTCCCGTTTTATTGAGGCCACAATGTGCCCTGCTACAAATCTACACTTCCCAGCTTATGTTGTAGTTAGCAGTGGCCGGGGGTAGTTCTGACCATCGACACTGCCGTTTAACCCAGAGAGGGTTCTGGGAAAGTTTTACTTTCCTGATTTAAGTGCTACTCTTTCCTCCTTGTTAGCTTTTTCCCACTTGGAAAGCAAACATGGGGTTAGAAGTGGAATAACCATCTTGCCACCATGAGGACTAAGGCTACACTCAGAATGGCAGAGCAGGCAGCTGGAGGGAGTCTGCGTCCATTGGAATTGTTGAATTGCTCAACCTGCTCGGAACTGCCTACTTCTTGACTTTATTTCCTGAGAAGAATAGAATCCTATTTGGTTAAATCACTAATGTTGGGTTTCTATTAGAGCAGTCAAACTCAATCCTGACTGATACAAGTGAATTAAACTAGGTAGCAACATTTAGGAAGCAATAGGCAGTTTCACTATAGAAACTTGTTCCTCTTCCTTTTTATTGTTCATACTTTGTCTTTCCAACTTTGCAAAAGACAACTAATACTTTTTGTTTTGGTTGAGAAGGTGGACTATGCTCGATAAAAAAGTAAATGGAAAATAAAATCAAATGGGGCACTTTGTAAATCAGAAAAGCATTATTTTCCCTCCCACACACACAGCAAGATGGCACAGCACTTTCTGAAATGGTTTGTGATTAAGAAGCCTAATGGAACTGCACTCCTCTGTCACAACCATCTACTTCCATCACATGGAACGACTTCAGCTTATCTAGTTTCCCCAAATTGGTCCTCACTCTAGAGAGTTTTGTCAGAAAGAAGCACTGAGGAAAAAATGGTTTTTTAAAAGTCTACAACATACAGAGAAGGAAAAACAATTACCCACTTTTCTTCCAGTTGAAGTTTTTATGATTAACTTAAAACACTAGCAATATATATAAAAAAGAAAACTAACAGTTCTTTCTTTTGATTTTTCAATCATAAGTATTAGCTGAGTATTATCTATCATTTCCTGAAAGAATCTGACTTCTTTCAGTATATTCACACCAATTTATAATGCTTTTCATAAGTTTCATTATATAGAAATTTCAGAACAGAAATTCCATTAAAAGAAATATTGGGAAAGACTGCTGGTCAAGGAGTGAGAAAATCTGTTTCATGATTTGGGCAAATCCCTTAACTTTACTGATGCTCACTGTATTAGTCAGCCAAAAGGGGTGCTGATGCAAAATACCAGAAATGGGTTGGTTTTTATAAAGTGCATTTATTTGGGGTAGAAGCTTACAGTTACCAGGCTGTAAAGCATAAGTTTCTTCCTTCACTAAAGTTTGTTGCCATGTGTTGGAGCAAGGCAGCTGCCGACGTTTGCCAGGGTTCAGGCTTCTTGGGTTCCTCTCTTCCCGGGCCTATGTTTCTCTCCAGGCTCAGCTCCTCTGTTTCCTCCACAAGGCCAGTTGTAGACTATGAGGCTCTCTAGGCTTTGCCTTTCTCCACAAGGCCAGCTGTGAACTGCTAGTCTCTTTTCCCGGGGCCTTCTCTCCTTCCTCACGACCAAGCTCCTCTGTGTGCTTACTTCCCTGGGCTCCAGCATTAAAACTCAGCATCAGAACTCCAACTCAAAACTCCAACCAACTCCTCTACCATGTAGTTTTATCTCTGAGTCCTAACGATGTGGCCCAATCAAAGCCCTAATCATAATTCAATCACGCCCAGAGGAACAGGCCAGTTTACAAGCATAATCCAATATCTATTTTTGGAATTTATAAATAATGCCAAACTGCTAATGCACTCACTTTTCGTATGGAAATAATATGAAAATAAAAATGATTGATGACTACTTCATAAGGTGATTGAGAGGTTTGAGTAAGATGATATATGAAAAAATACTTCCTAACCTGCATGCATTAAAGATATAAAATATCATTGTTGTTAATTAGGAAAAGGAAACCCATTATTTCCTCAGGGGAAAGACACCATGTTCACTGGCAGCTGGAGGCATAGTATTAGGCTTGTAATGAGCAACCATCACTTAAGCTTTATGCCAAAAGCAAGCAGTCTTGTTCTTCCTGGAAGTTTCCACTATAGACAAAGACCAAGTGAATAGCATGTTTAGGGGCATCAGGAAGGAACCCCCTTCCGCCCCAAATATTTTTCCTTCTGCTAGGATGGAATCCCTTTTCTGGATTATGCTATCCTTTCTGATTCCTTTTCAAACTGCTTATGTTTTACAGAAGGAGGAAAGGGTGTTAAATTTCTAATATTAGTATAGTAAAACAGGAGTGTCCTTTTTGACAGGAGAAAACTGCGATGAAGCCCTGGTGTGGGGAAAGTTGTGAGGGGGTTTTAAAAAAGGAACAGTATGTGGTGATAGAAAATGCTACTTCTCATTTTGGCCACAGTCAGCTATGCCTCTCATTCTCTGGTTTGCTTTTCAAAAGCATTTGTGAAGTATTTATCAAGTTCCACTCTGCCCATAGTTCTGTGCAAAATCCTGAGGGTTTGGGAAACCTAAACAAAATTAAGAAGTGATTCTTTCCTTCAAAGACCTAATAGTCTACTGAGGAAGACATAGTGTCCACAAAAGCACTGCTAAAAGGGGAAAGGATAAGTGCCAGAGGAACAGGATGAATAAAGAGCTCTGGAAGTGCAGAGAAGGGGGAATTACTTCACATCAGAGCTGTGGAGGAGGCCATCTTTGTTGTGGGCTTTGAAGGGCAAGCGAGGTTTTTCTCCAGAAAGAGACATTTTGGGAGAAAGACTGCCTGAGTGCCTGAAAATGTTCAGTAAAAGGTGGGTAGTCCAGTGTGGTGGAAAGTGAGGATATACCAAGGGCGTGAAGAAGCATTTAGGTAGGGTTGAGACTGGAAAAGTAGATTTGGAGATTTAATAGAACTTTAAATGTCCTACCAAGGAAGTTGAATTTTTTCTGCACTTTTGTGGGCAAGGGAGAGTTATCAGAGGTTTTGAGAAGGACCTGATATGATCTCTCTTTTATAAAGACAAGCCTGACTGGCCACAGTAGGGAAAGAAATCATAAGCTTGAAGCATTTTGAATCTTTGGAAAGAAAGCCAAGATCTGAAAGACTATTGTCTTTCAAAATGATTTTATTTACTTATTTATTAGGGAGAAGAGAAGAAAATGAATGTTAAAGAAAAGAAAATGGAGAATTTCTGTTTTTAACTGCATATTCAGCAGAAATGAAAATCTCATTGAACAGTAAATTGATTAATGGGGCCAAATTTTAAAGTTTGCTTCTAAAGTGAACAGTAAAGGATAATTAATCACTCAAGTGGCCCTTTAAATATTTGATAATATTCTTCTGAGCAGAAAGTACCACATAAAAGTTAGGGATTTCCTATGCCTAATTGTTCTCAATCACTAACTCCTTTTATACACAAAACCAGGAGGTTATAAAACTATTGAGAAGTTTTGCCATAGAACTAGTCCTTTCATTAAAATATTGCTGTATTTTCTCTGTTCTTTAATCTTCTTTCCTACTCACTAGCCTATTTTATTTGGCCCTTTCTATAATTCCCAGTGCACTTTGGAAAATGAAGGGAAAGGAAGACAAGGGTAAAGGAGAGGGCAGAGTAATAAACTCAACTTAATGAATATTCCAAAGTGTTATTTACTCCCGATTACTACATAATACCGCCCCCAATACTTAATACTAACAGTGGCTAGTAAAATAGACCCTCTCTGATATAGGTGTCCTCATCTTCCTAGGGATGCCCAGTTCTTAAGGAACACGGTGTTCTCTTTTATTTTCAAATCAATTTAAAAGCAGCTGAGTCAAAAGGCCTTGGGAATGCAGAAATTTAGGCTGTAATTACAGCTCTGCCATGTGGAACTCTGGCATTATCGTTTCTCCTCTTAGGACACAAATTTCCTCATTTGTAAAATTAGGAGATTGGACTTCTTTTAATTGGTGATTATGATTACTTCTAACACTCTGTAAATCAAAATAAACCAAAATTTAAAATATAGATTTAGCTGCATTTTCATATTTATTGGAAGTCTTTAAAAGACCAAGTGAACTTTCATTATAAGGGGATTTTTACCTAGTTTCTTGTCAAAGCAGAGAGGGACAAAAAAGTCCATCTCATTCCTTTTACCATGCATCTTTAGGAGACAACAACTCAGGACTATTTTTACATCTGTAAATCTGAGAGTACACCCTATTATCATAGCTGTATATCATCCTCACTGAGTACTTTTGACCAATCCATAATCCAGAGTGTCAGTTCTTCATGTGTAAGAAAAAGAAATCACAGTGACAATTCCCTTCTCCAAGGATGACTTTTTGAGGAAAGTCACCATCTAGAAAACTCTGCAAACAGGGAAGTTGGTAAATTACCTTGAGGAGCCTAATTAGGTAAGCCTTTTGGGATGTCTCTCTGAGTTAATTGATTTATCTGGTGACCCAATTCAAAGCAGTTTAGAAACATTGAGTCAAGTTCACGAACAACTACAAAAAATAAAAGGGGAAGACATTAAATTAATAAAATAAAAAAGTAGTCTCAGGAACTCAAAAACAATGCCTTCAAGGTATTATTGCATTTAAGTACTCTACGCTAAGCAGTGGGGATATCTCTTAAGGATGGAGAAAATGAAAAGTTTATGGTTTATTTAAGAAAGCTGAGAAGTGAGAACGTTTTTTGCAAAATAAATGGTTCAAGTGGCCTCAAAGTGTAGCTTCAGCAGGGTGGAACATTTATTCCTATAAAGCAACCTGTTAACCACTAATTCCACACAGGTGAGGCATAACAGTACTGGAATAGGGAAATTAAGAATAACAGTTTTCTGGCGTCTTGCCTCCACTCTGGGCTCCAAGTACCCCACAAGGGGACAGAACTATGTGACAATTAGCTAAGGTTCTACAGTCAGAGGCCTTGGCTCAGACTCCCAACCTGCCATATATTAACAGTACGTGACCATGCACTGGGTATTTAGCCTTAAAGTGCTGAATTTCTTCATCTGTAAAATAGACATAATAATGGAACATGCCTGATAGGGTGCTTTGACTTTTAAAGTATTATTTGTAAAAGGAAGATCTGTAGATTAGCATTTGGCATGCGGTAAACACTCAGATGCTTGCTTTTATTATTGAAAAAGTCATATGCTCTCATTTTCGGCAGGGAGGAAAATAAATCCTAGCACAGCGCTGATGTTACATACCCTTGTATGCTGTCAACTATTTGGGAGACTATGCACAGAGGCAAGAGCAACTTATTAGTGGGATGTATATGTACACAGAGAGTTTTATGGGTAGTGATGGACGATTTATAAGACCCATCCGCATGATATTCCCCCTGGGTTTCCAGTTATGAGGCAAGCACAGGCAAATGGTTGAGAGTACAGACTTTGGAGCCCATCTACATGGGCTTGAAAACCAGATTTGCCACTGCTGTTTGACCTTGGACGAGTCACTGAACATCTCTCTGCCTCAGTTACCTCATCTGTAAGATGGAGAAAATAATAGTACTTCTCTCATAGGATTATGAGGATTCAGTGAGTTAAGTAAGTTGAGATTCAGTGAAGTATCTCAAACAGTATCTCAAACAGTGCCTGGGCCACAGTAGGCATATTGGCTATTGTATTAGTCAGCCAAATGGGTGCTGATGCAAAGTACCAGAAATCTGTTGGTTTTTATAAAGGGTATTTGGGGTAAAAGTTTACAGTTACAAGGACTTAAAGAGTCCAACTCAAGTTACCGTAAGAGGTACTTCCTCACCAAATGTCTATTGCCACATATTAAAGCAAGATGGTGGGTGACATCTAAGAGGGTTCAGCCTTCCTTTTTCCTTTTAAGGCTCCATGGTCCCAGCTCCTTCCAATCTCAGCTGTAGGCTGGAGGGCTCATTTCTTTCCGGGGTCAACTGCTCTGTTCTCTTGACAAGGTCAGCTATAAACCATCAGATGAATGGCTCAGCTCTCTTCCCCAGGCCACAGGATCCTCTTCCATGTCTCTGGAGCTCCCTTCCTCTGTTCTCCCTTATCTGCTTCTGTATATATAGAATGGATAAAAGTAAATAAATAAGTAAATAAAGTTTAAAAAAATAGGGTAGGTTGGAAGAAAAATACAGCAAATGTAAGGTATGGACTATAGTTAGTACTGTAGTAATATTTTGATGATATTCTTTCATAATTTCTAACAAATCATTCACAACAATGCAAGGTATTGGTGGTGGGGTGATGTATGGGAGCCCTGTATGATGTTATGCATGTTTGTTTTGTAAGTTCACAACTTTCACTATACACTTATTGCTTATGTATGTTCATGTATGAATGATATACCTCAATAACTTTTTTTAAAAAAAAAGACAGGGCAGGTGGGCAGTGTGCATGGAGTCTGGACTCAAAGACACTTCCAACCCACCTATCCACCATTGCCAGGCATGCTTTGGCTGCTGTTTTGTTGTATCCTTCTGATAAAGAAAGCTACAGTTTTCATTTTCTGTCTGGGATTAAAAAAAACAAAGCAAAAAACTTCAGACATCCTAGAGGGAGCAGGATCCTTAAATTGGTCATTTCAATATGTCAGTGACTCATTGCCTACCCCCAAATCTCACTGCTGGGAAGAGCTCGTTTAATACAAACTCTAGGCCTGGGCAAGCCCCTGTCCCCTTGGTGACCAACAGCTAATATCTGCACAGTGGCTAGCTGGAGTTCAAAGTGCATTTGATGGACATCTGGCTCTTAAACTAGAGATCTAGGTATCTGAGTCATTTTAACAGCTAACTTAGGTGATCGTTGTACCATTATTCAGAAAAATAATCAAATAGGCCGTTTCTTAATCATACAATGAGTAGGTGACATGGAATGGGAAGATGCTGGTACCCTACTCACTCTGTTTTCCTTCAATCCTCTCAAACTCCCTAAATTCCATCATTAAGGTTGAAACTTCTAGCCTCAGGCTTTGGTTCATGCTTAAATATAGATACCTCTGGAGAGGGTAACCTTTTACATTTTGGAAAATGAAGATTTTGGAAAGTGGGGGAGGAGAATGTAGAAAGGGCACTAGAAAACCAGGAGAGGGGGGAAATGAGTCACACACTCAAAAATGGAGGAAATGCATTGAGTGGTGAGGAGATAAGAGGTTCTGAAGATAAATTTTTCAACTTTAGAATTTTGCTGTGATGTTACTCTCTGTCAGTTGAGCTCAATTTTGTGATAACTGGTTTTGTATTCTAAAATGTAAAGGGTTCTAATCTGTCTTTACATTTTTTTCTATTTCTGTATATTTACTAAAGACATTAAAACAATTTGTTACTTTATAAACAAAAATAAAGGTTATTTTTGAAGTTTTTAATGGAACAATATATGCCTAAAGAAATACATTTTCTTTCGGTTTACGTTGTTCATGTCATTTCTATTTATATTAAACTTAATAAATATTACACACTTATAGAGTACTTACACTGTGAGCAGGCAGTGATCCAGGCACTAGGAAGAATGACTAGCTAGAAGCCTTTCCCTACCTCTTGGGACTGACACCTCACAGATTTGCAGAGTCTTTTAGGAAAAGACGCTCATGCTTGCATGCATATACACATACTACATTTCATTAAGAAGACGGACAATTTTACTCCCCTCCTTTTCTGTGGAGAATTTTTATAAGAGTCTAGGACATCTCCTTTTCAATCTGACCCAGTGTTCTTCAGCCTGCTCAAACTTTATGAGACAACAGAGATTTGAATGCTTTTATTGGAAGAGGATTTTTTTTTAAAGTGCATAAAATCCTGGAAGGCAAAACTTATTTTTCAAATATTTAATTACTGTACCAGTGAAAGCTTTAAATTTAAAATTATCAGTTGAAAAATTTCTTACCCAAATAGATGGGTAGGAGCAAACAAAGTATAATCTTTTCAGGTGAGAGGAAAACGGTGGCATATTTTCAAGATAAGAATTATATCTGTCTAGTCATCTTTCTCCAGTTCATTATGATACTACCGTGTGCCAGATGATGCTTTTGTATGCCAGAAATATAGAAGTTTCCAGATTCAACTAACTGATAGATATAGCTGTACTTAAAAGAAAAAATATTTTTCCTCTTACTCTTTTTATATTAGGCATAAGTTGCACCCATAAAGTACCCATGTTTTAAGTATATAGCTTAATGAGTTTTTACTTTTGTGTACACCCATGGAACTACTGCCCCAATTAAGATATAGACTATTTCCAGAAATTCAGGGGCCTCCCTTGTTCCCCTTCCTAGTGATTATACTGTCCGTTACCTCAATATTACTGTATCTTACACTTTGAAACTAAAACAAAGCAATGAAAAGAACATGTTAGAACATAGTCTGGAAGTTGATTATCCAGTACTGTGACAATGATTGATGTCTATGCCAGTCATTTTGGAATTTAATCATATATTGTTTGCATAGCTGTTTGTTTTATGTTTGAATGTTTCAACTAGACCGTAAACTGCTCATGACATTCATTTCCTTTATTCCCTATGGTGCCTAGTACTGAACTTTCAATATGATAAACATTTGCTGGCATATTAATTTTTAGCATTCCATGCACTCCCAGTCCATTTTCAGGTGGGCATCCAAAGTAGAAAAACTAAAAGGCCAATTGGTTAGTTGATCAATTAGCAAGTGTTTCGTTAGCACCCAGTATGTAGGAGGCACTTTGCTCCACGTTTAAAAAAGCAACAGTGAAAAAACAAGACTTGGTCTCTAGCCTCATGGAGCTTACAGTCTGGCAGGGAAGACAGATGTTCAAACAAATAATGATAAGGATAACCATGTTGTTCTTGGTACTTTGTTCTGAAAAATTCAAGTAAATGATTAGTGTAATTCAACAGACAGATAATTAATAAATGAAATGAACATTGAGCTTTAACTTAAATGTCTTTATGAATCAATACAACTTTTAAACACATCAACTTGTATACATCATCACTGCAGAAAACGAAGATCTGTTACGCTTACAACTCAATCCACATTTCTCCTGACAAATGTTCCTTATTATAATTGAGAGCACTTTAGATGATTGCTTTAAAATGTTTCATTCCTCAAAATGGTCATATCCTGCCTTAATTTTCTTTAAACATAGTGTACTATCCTTCTATCTTATAAAATATGTTTCCACGAAGATGTTAAAAATAGAATGTGGGGAAACTGGAAAAGTATACTCAAAGAGCAAAGCACAGGTGCGGTTAAAGTACCACTATGCCAATTTTTCCCCCCACTTCATTCATATGAGGCGGGCAGTTTTTAGGAAAGGTAATTTGTGGTGCCCCCTCCCCTCAGTAGCAGTGTATGGGGAGGACGGCTGCAACTGAGTTATAAGAGATTGTGCCACTTCATACTGTTGTCATCTGTCCCAGGTTTATCCTCAGGAACTGAGTAGCAGCCAGTATTTTTACAAGCACCACTGATAAATTCATAGACTCCTACATTTAGAGCTCATGGGGACATTAGAGATGATCTAACCCCATCGTTTTGCAGATGAGGAGCCTGAGGGCAGAGGGTCTAAAACTCTTCATGAAAGTCACACAGTGAGTTAGAGACAGAGCCAGGACGGAAGGTCCAGCTTCTAAATGGCTGGTCCAGTGCTTTTCCCATGATACCACACTCACTGCTCATCATAAATGACTTCTCCTGCTCCTCTGTCCCAGTGCCAGGTGCTGGCAACAAGAGGAGCAGCACAATCATTTTTGGGCCATGACTCTCCAAGTAGATGGTGTCTTCCATGCCTCAGCAATTGTCTTAGTTTTCCAAGGCTGCTATAACAAAGTTCAATAGATTAGTTGGCTTAAACAACAGACATTTATTATCTTATGGTTCTATAGTCTAGAAGTCCAAAATCAAGGTGTTGGCAGGGCCATGCTTCCTCTGAAATCAGTAGGGTTCTGGTGGTGGCTTTCCAGAAGTCCACATCCCTAACTCAGTTTCTGCCTCCATCACATCAGTGGGCTCTCTCTCTCTCTCTCTGCTTCAGTCATCTGTGCCTCTGTCAAATTCCCTCTCCTTGTAAGTATTCTAGTCATATTGGATTAGGGCCCATTTAATCCACTATGGCCTCATCTTAACTCATAACATCTTCAAGGTCCTATTTTCAAATGAGATCACATTCACAGAACTGGGGGTTAGGACTAGAACATGTCTTTTGGGGGTCACAATTCAATCCATAACTGCAACTAATCCAGGGATGGCAAATAGGTTTAATCTCTTTTGTGCCTGTAATTGATTGGTGTGGCTTCTTGGAATGATGTGTTGAAAAGGATTCAGAGACCATGTCCAGTACAGTGCTTAATTATCAGTTTCTGTTACAAGCAAGAAAAGGGGAATGGCAGCACATGTACTAAAATTTTCCATTTCTGGCAATCTTTGACTTCAGTTTATCAGTTCTGGCAGTAGAGTTCTAGGAGCAGTGGGAGTGAGAAGCACATACCTTCAGAGTGAAACACTCAGTCCTACTCATTTCCCTTCCATCTTTACTTGGGCATGACTCCTGTTTCCTTCCTCCCTGCACCAGCCCCATCTCATCCTGATAATGATAATAGTTAATATTTATTGAACACTTTCTGTATATGAGGCGTTCTACATAGAATATTTTGTTCAATTCCATTAATTCTATAGGGTATTATACACATTACCATTTTACTGCTAAAGAAACTGACAACGAGAATAAACAACTAAGTTATTTGGCGGTAAAGTCCAATGTGGAATCCAAATAGTCTCATTTTAGGGTCTATAATTTTAACCTCTATCTTATATCCCTCCCAGTATACAGTTTATCATTCCAGGGCATTTGCTTTTCTGGCATTTATAAAAGGCAGGGCATGACAATCTAATGACCTGCCAGCTGAGTCTCTGCCCTTTAGCTAATCAAAGTGAAGAACAGGGTCATCAGAGAGGAGCTGGCTATGGCAACCAATGTGCTTTTGTTGTTTGGCCCCAGAAGGCAGGAGACCCAAAGTTAGATGGAACTTCTCGAATAAGCGCTAACCTTTGGTAGCTCTACCTCACCAGGCTGTAATTTTCTCATCTGTAATAGAGGAGAGAGAAACTCAAGGTCTCCAGAACTCTATGATTCCAAATTCACACACTTGTTTATTAATTGAAGAAAGCATCAATTATTTGGACATAATCATTATACTTTAACAAAATCTCATTTATTCACTTAAAGTCAAGACCCAGCCATTACCACAAATATTTCACTCATGTTTTTTTTTTTCTTTTTAGTAGAAAAAAGGGGACTATTCTTTGTAAATCGTTGATTTCGTTACCAGAGTGCATAGGAACTCAAAAGGATGAACCAACTTATAGCAAACCCCTTAATTTCAAGATAGAGAGCCAGAGAACACTAAGAATTGATTAAGGAGTTTGAAGAAGTCCATTAAAAACAAGTCAAAGTGACCTTTATTAATGCAATTTTGCTGCTTCAGTTTCTCATCCCTTTGAATAAGAAAATGTCTTTTAATCTTTCATACCTTTACAGTGATTTATGAAATGCTCTTTTAAAAATACTATTTTAATGAAATTTTCTTGGAATTTAATTCCTAAGAAGATGGGAAAATAAAGTGCTTCTTAGTCACTGGCCAGAGACTGAAAGCTGAGGAATTTCTAAGGACACTGACATTGGTGGGAAGGTGAAGTGAAAGACAATGGGAGGGACCATTCATCCCAGGCTATGTTGCAAAGTGTTCCTGCTTTCTAAGATGTTTTCCAAAGCTGCCTCCCTCAATGTCAAGAACAGTCCTCTTCTTCATATGTAAATTCCTCCTAACTTCCCCACTAAACTACTCATTTTTTTTGGTTACCTTCCAAACTAGTCACTCTACACAAATTAAACAATAATATAGAAAAAATAGCTTATTTTCCACCTGCAATAATTTGTTCCTCCTCAGACTTCCCTGGAGTCATTTCCCACATTGGAATTCTTTCCTTACTCTTCCTTTCCAGGGCCCTACCCTCCTTCTTAATAATACTCAAAATCACCTCTTCCATCACCAAACCCACCTAAATCTGATAGCTTTTGTTCTCTTCTCCATCCTATAAACATTTATGAAATTATAACTCAAGTGAAGCAACCCATCTAACTGAGGTTTGGATGTCCTTTCTAGAGCTCAGGAGAAGAAAATGTAATCTTATTGTAAATGTGAAAAAAAAAAAAACACAATGAAAATTTTAATTTTGAAATTAAAGTTCATGAAATATTTTGATATTGCGACTCGTTTTGTTAGCTTTATTTTATTTTATTTTTTTATTATGGGTAAAAATCAAAATTCTCACAATACATACAAACATTTGCAAAATGATATATAAATATATATGCATATATGTGTATTTGCTTACAAAAATGTTATTTATATATATATATACATATATTTTAAGAGGTGCTTAGATTACCCAAAATATTACACGGAACCCACTGGGATTCCCATGTTGCCCACCTCCCACACCTCCCACCACATCCCACACAAACATCTCCCACAGTGTGGCCCACCAACCTCAATGAACTTACACATCCTGGAGCCTTGCCACCAACCATAGACCACAGTTCACACTGTAGACCACACTCTCTCCCACTCAGTTCTGAGTGGTGTGTTAGCTTTATTTTTAAGTAGTCTGTTAATTCATCCTTGAAAATCAACTCTATGATGTTTTCATTGATTGAAAGCTAGGCCATCATGGAGCTTTCACCTGGTTCTCTTGGGACACTGGAGGGAGGCCAGCAGCCATGTAAGAAGTCTAACTACCCTGAGGCTGCCATGTTGGAGAGGTCAGGTGTGGATGCTCTTGGTCAGCAGCCCCAGTTGTGCTCCCAGACATCAACTGCCACCTCGTGACTGAACCATCTTGAATGTCTAGCCTGGGGAGGCCTTTAGTTGGCTGTAGCCCCAGCTGATATATGAAAGCAATTAATTTACACAGGTATCATTTATTAAGTGTTACTGTGTACCTGTCATTATTCTAAGTACTTCACTTTTTGTGTGTATGAATATTTTAAATCCCCATATGAGGTAAATGCTATTATTATCCCCACTTTACAGATGATGAAAGTTACACATAGAAGAGTTAAGTAAATTGTGCAAAGCATCACAGCTAGTAAGTGTTAGGAACCTAGGCAGTCTGATTCTAGAGACCAGGCTCTTACCTTCTACAATGAACCCACCTCTGAAGTGTACATCATTTAAAGTAATTTAAGATGAAAAGAATTTAGACAATATAAATGTAGTTGGGCCCTCAACTAGAAATCCTAGTTAATTTTGTAGAACACAAGCTTCATGACATCAGGAGCTTTGTTTATTTAACTCATTCTGACCTTAGAAAAACAGATAGGTATTTGTGTTCACTCATTCCTCCCACCCCCAAATATGATTATTTAGGTTCTCCATTGCTGTGTAACAAACTATAACAAAATATATAGCTTAAAACAGCTGTTTTGTTTTGCACAGGATTCTGTATGTCAAGAAAGACTGGAATGGTTATTCTCCGACCCTTGTGGCATTAGCTGGGGCAACTGAGGCTGAGGAATCCACTTCCAAGATGGGTTTTTCCCTCACAGGTCTGGTACCACAATGCTTTATCTCCATGTGGTCTCTCCTTTTCCAGGTCCTCTCATTGTTCCTGAACTTCTCATAGTGTGGTGGTTTTAGGGTGGCCAGACATCTTATATGATGGTTGGCTTCCCAAAAAAAACAGGCAACAGAAGCTACTAGGCCATTTGAGGGCTATACCTAGAATAGATACAGCATCACTTTTACATTATCCTATTGGTCAGAGAACTCACATGTCCTGCCCAGAGAAACAGATACCCCTCCTGGTTGAGTATCTAGTAAGTATAGCCATGATCTGTAAATTTTAAAGATGGGCAATCTGGCATTAAGAAAATTAAGGTGACTTGGCTAAAGTCACAGAACAAACTAATGACAAAACCAGGACTAGAACCAAAGATACTATAACTCTCAAACCAGGGCTGTGTCCATTATGCATCATTTTCACTCAAATCCTCACCTATTCAGAACCCAATAATTAGCATTTATAATAATTTAGACACAGGACAGGACTTTTATTACAAAATCTAGGTCAGCTTATTTCCCCAAGAATTTTCAAGGCAACGTTTTCGAGTAAGGAAATTCATTTTGAAATATTTTAGCTAAGTGTTTTTATAAAATAAGGTGTGCTTCAACATACTTTCAACTTTAAAAATTACATTTAGTGGGGGCCGTCTTTGCTTATGGAATAATATTATATACTAATATTTTATTTGAAATTTTAAGAGGCACTTTCAAAAGAGGATATCCAAATGACCAATAGCCATATGAAAGTGTGCCAACTGTAGTTATTTACCATTATTTACTGGAGAAATAACCTACACTCCCAAGAGAATGACTAAAGTTAAAAAGACTGACAGTACCAAGTCTTGAAGGATATGGAGCAATTGGAACTCACACTATTTGCTGGTAGCTATTTAGCCATAGCTACTAAAAACTATACATATGTCTACCTGATGGTCCAATGATTTCACTCCTAGTTATATATACCCAACATAAATGAGTGCATATGTCTTCCATAATATATATACAATAATACTCTTAGAAGTTTTATTCATAATAGCCCAAAATAAAAACCAGCTCAAACAACAATAGAATGGATAATTTGTATAAAATAAAATGTATAATTTCTTATACATTGGAATACTTTATGGCAATAAAAATAGAACAAACTACTGATATACACAACCTGATGAATGCCATATACATGATGATAAGGGAAGGAAACTAGACACAAAAGACCACAAAGGAAGATCCCAATTATGCAAAGTTTGAGAACTAATCTCTGATGATAGGAGTTTGAATTGTGATGACCTCAGGGTTGTGAATATTGGCTGAGAAAAGGCACTGAGGTAATCTGGCAGGTTGAAAACATCCTCTATCTTGACCGAGGTGTTGGTTATGTGGGTGTGTGAAAATGCATCTGTGTGCATGCCTCTGTGTAAAACTCATTGAGTTATATACTTGAGATTTTTTGGCTTTATATATATATGATACCTTAACAAAAATATGGCAGTTCTCAGGTTTTTTTCACAAGTTTTAGGCATAAATTTTTGTTGTTGTCACAGAAAAATAGCTCCGTCATGTAGAAGCAGATAATGATATACACCAAGGTCCATTTGGAGAAAGACTGACAACTTTAATATTTAACCTTTTGGATTCTTTTCAGCCAGTTAGTGGATTTTCTTTTGTATTTTACACAGTTCACCTGGCTTCAAGGGACAGTGAAAATGCTACAAAACTGAAAGCCAATGAACAAAACAGCAGGCATTACTTCTCAACAACACCACTCTTGATTCCATCAGTAGGAAATCACAGTGTTCTTTTTCTATATTGATCACAAGTAACTGGTTTCTATCTGTACATTTCTCTTTTCATGGAATTAGTCAACAAAATAAATGCAAAGGTATTAACTCCTCAAGATATTTTTCATAAAAAAAGATACCTTTCATTTCTTCATTAGTTCATTCATTTGAAAAGTATATAAATAAATATGCCTGAGACCCACTTTTTGCAAACAAGATGAGTACTCAATAAGTGTACGCTAGTACTAGTGAAGGAACACTTTGTCTTTGGTTAGGTGCCCTTCAGAGCGGACTCTGAGCAAGGATTTCAGTGCAAGTGGTTTATTTGGGACATGATCTCAGAAAGCACTAGTAGGGGTGTGGGAAAGTGAGATAAGGAAGAGAAGGGTACATTAATAAGCAAATTAATGTTGTGGGAAACTGAGGCTCAACCCTGCTGGGGATCTCTGAGAGATAATATAGACCATGTCTCAGAATTGTCCCACCCAAGGGATACGAAAGCCAAGGCGTATATCCTACAATTCCTAATTGTCATTGGCTGCTCCTGGGAAAATAACTCACCACCAAAGACCTAGGGGAAGAGTCAGAATTGTTTGCAATAGGTACATACTGGAACGTGAATGCTGAGGGGAAATGGCCGATACTAATAACGTCTCCTACACACCCTGTGCTCAGAAGATCAGAATTGTTTCTGTTACATTTGAAAATCAAAACAGAATTCCTCTTTACTCCAACACTTTCCCTTTGGTCACAAATTCAGTGTTTAAAACTGAAATGAAATTGAGATAATTACTCAGGTATTTCAAGTAAAATCTTCCTACTTCTGCTTTAAAAAAAAAAAAAAGATTTTGGCTGAAATGAAACCTTTTTTTCCTGAAGATCTGATTTACTCCTAATAATTTACCTTCCCATTTCTCTTTGTGATCTTCCCCTAACTAAGAACTCCTGCTGCTTTGCACAATAGAATAGATTTAAGACAAGATGAAGACCTTTCCACAAGCTCAAGTTTTATTTATTTCCAGTATAGACTGACATTTTAAAATTTTTTAAATGTTTTCTCTTTGCTCTTATAACCCAAACTCAGTTCAGACTCTAAATACCTGCGACATGTTAAGCAGGACCCTCCCGTGGTGCTCCTGGCAGGGAGCGAAGTCAAGGGCAAAAGACTAAGAGGTACAAGTAATTACTCTGAAATTTATATCTCCCAGGCTAGTATCCAGAAGATGTTTGGGTAGTTGGAATGCAACTCTGGAAACTTTGCAGGCAGTGAATGTGGTTATTGGTCTTTGAAAATTTATTGTTCCCTAGTCCCAAAATGGCTTTATCACATTCTGTGATAAACTTTGAGGGTGACAGATAAAGTTCCATCCATCTATTAAATGAAACTAAGGATCTGATGCTAAGCCTGGCATTTAAATACATTTTGCTCATCACAGAGATGGATTTACACTAAGCCAATACACTTCTTTACATATGGCATTAGATATAATTTGAGATGTCGTTGAGAGCATTTATAGAAGGTTTTCTCTGGAAGACAATACTTTAATAAGTTGGCAATAGGAAAAATAATTGAGTTTGAGTTGCCATTACCTCCTTTCCAGTCTCCTTTCCCCACTCCACCCTTGGTCTTGGCAGTACAGAATAGCATTAAGAGCACAAACCTGGGTTTCCATCCTCACACTTGATTGTTCTTTTGCCTAACCTTGCACCAATTATTTAACCTTTAGAAGGCAGAGTTTCACAGCTAAAAAAATGAAGATAATAACAATATCATTGACGTAGGCTGTTGTGAGGATTAAATGAGATGAAACACAGAGATAACTTAGAACAGTTCCAGGCATGGTGTAAGCACTCAATAGATGTTAGCTATTACTAGTGACTCCTGTCAATGGTTCTGCTCTAGCTCCCCTAAAAGTTGCCCTTTATCCTCAGCTTTCTCACCACCTGCTCAAGCACTCCTACTGTGGGCCAATCTAGATGGCCTCTTTCTGCACTAGACCTTTTCTGATCTGATTTTCTCTCTCTCTCTCAGAAAAACTTAACCATTCTCTGTCCTCTTCCCAAACATTCCTCTCCTGGGCAAGCTTTAATCCAACAAAGTAGTGAACGTTAAGTGGTTACTGGGTGATCATGGCTTAATGTGGCATGTCACCTAGGGGATCTTTTCCTTTGGGCTTTTTTTATCAGCTTCCAAGGATTTAATTCAAGTGAGTGATAAAACAACAACAACAACAACAACAACAACAAAAAAAAAAAAAACCTTTTTTAAGCTAATGGAGGAAAGGACTTGGGGAGAGGAGAGACTGGATGATCTTTAGACAACAGCATATTCTGCCTACCATAAGGCTAACCATGCTAACATGTTAAGTTTCAAACTTTCCACCTGGATCTTGGTAGCACCAAGTTTTAGTTAACCTCCCTTACTAACCCACCTACCTGTATCCAACACAACTTTTACTGAAAAGTAAAAATTTCAACTTTGAAGCTTAACAGTCACACAATAATTTCTAGCTGGATCTATCTCCCTCAACTTACGAATGAGAGGGATTGTTCAAGGAAGTGAAAGAACATTGGACCAGGAGCCAGGAAACTGGCTACTTACTGGTAGTCCAAGTATCCTCATCAATCAAAAAAGAGGCTTGGACCTTGTTATTTTTCCCCTCTTCTTGAATAATCAGGAGTCCTTGAGAAGAAATTTCCTCCTGGAACAGTCACCTAAGCCAGAATCTCCTACCTACCAAGCCAAAAGAAAATGCTTCTGAATTTCCTGTGGGTGGATTTACACGTATGATCGGGATTTATGATTTTATTTTCCTGACAGAAGAAATTCTACTTTCTCAACGTTTGCAGATTGTTAGTCCAAGAATGCAGAGGAACTTGATTTATTCCAGTCAATCACAGGCACAGTTTTGAAGTAGGTCATTGTGACTTCTATCTAGCTCCTCTTTCCTTGCTTTTTCCTTTCTGGGTTCTCCAGGTCCCTTGTGTAAATGTCAACTGCCCTCGGAATCTCAATGCAAGGAATGTTGCCCAGGGAGAAACCCCAGCCTGCACCTTGCACTTTCCCTCTCCCTTCTCTGGGAGACCTATCAAAATTTTACTGCCTTGCATTAGAAAGTGTCACTAGTTTGCTAAATCTCTGCAAAAACAGTCATCACTGAGGTACAAATGTCTAACAATGACTTTAATGTCATAATTTACAATTGTGTCTCCATTGGCATTTGGTCATAAGGATTTAAAATCTCTGCCTCATTCTTTCTTACCATGCTAATGCAAAGGAGATGGATACACAATCTAATATTCTTGGGGAATTTAATATTAATCAAGCTGGTACTGTTTTTAAAATATGACCACAAATCAACAGTAACTGTCTTCTCATTAAGATTGTGGTGTATGTCCTCTCCCCTTTAATCTGAGCAGGCTTGTGACTGCTCTGACTAGTAGAATCCAGTGAACTGATACTATGTGGACTGGGAGGCTAGGTTATAAAAATGTCAAGTAACTTCTTCCCAATTCTCTTGGAATGATCCCTCCTAGGAAGCTCCACCTTGGAACAGTTACTATGCTGTGAGAAGCCCAATTCATGTGAAAAGATGTCCTCTTTCACCCCCCCATCCCCCATCAAGAGTATCAGTTGAGCCCAGCCTTTGTGGCATCCCAGCCCAGGTGGGAGATACATGAATGAAGAAAGCTCTAAATGATTCCATCCCCAGTCTTTCAAATCAACTCCAGATGTTTGAATCTTCCTGGCTGATGTTCCAGGCAGTATGGAACAGAAACAAATCATAACCACCATGCCATATCCAAATTCTAGAGTTACAGAACTATGGCAAAGTTTGGAGTAGTTGTTACTCAGCAAATGATAACTGACATATAAGCCCAAACTTAAATCATGAGTAAAGTAAAATATTTTTTTGTAAAGAAAAAAAACCATCCTCAAACTTAACCATTAATAACGTTTTACATTTCCTTAAAGGAATTCATCTATCATTGCTCATAGAATTATTGATTCCTGGAGTCTGGGAAGGAGCAGCATATTAAATGAAACCCCAACAGGATCATAATACAAATGTCCTAAAGTTTTTGGAAATTTGTCTATAAAAATGGCCCCAATATCTCTGGAAAATGAATTCAATGTACTGATCACACATTCCTTAATGTGTACCCTAAATTATCATGGTTCTGACAAAAAATATGAAGGATATGAGATTTTGCCTTCCTTGCAAGTTAACAAGATCACCTGTGACAATTTCATGGTTGCTATAAGAAGCTGTGAGACTCCTGGGTCAAAGATACTGGAGAGTTTACTACTCACAGAAATAGCAGTAGTCAGAGTATTCACATTGTGCTAGTTCCCACATGGTGTTGTAAAGAGGGCCAGGTGATATCTGCCATGCAGTGAGGTATATCAGAGGGAAGAACACTGAGCTTAGGGTACCCAAATGTTTTCTCCAGAGGAAGATATTACCTTTATTTTGCTGGACAGTAAACAAACCTGTTCTTTTCTCCAGGGGGAGACACTATATTTTCCGAGGCTGTTTACCATCTAAACATCCTTGAAAAGATCATCTGGAGCTCTGGTCTTCTTCTTCCATCCAAGCCTGGCTCACTTGATCATGACTTGTTCTCTCTTTCTGGGGGCTGTTCCTTTGCCCCAAGCACATGTTCTGCACCAGCATTCCTGTTTAGGGTTGGTCTTGCTCAGGGGCATGCTCAAGGCTGGTTGCAGGGTCTCTGGGGTGTGCAGCCTTGGGGAGCTATCCTCCAGGAGGTGAGGAGCTGCCCCTATGGAGCCAAAACCGAGGCCTGAGCACCTGCCCTGCACTGCTCATGGAGCACACGACCAGGGATGGGCCAGGGCCTTCTACAAGCATGCTCGTTGGCGTTTGAGAGCTTGGCAGCAGTCTTGAAGACAGTGCCTGCATTCTCAGTGTGAATTCCTGGTGCCAGAGGAAGCAGAGCAGACTTTCTTCTCAAAGAATTTGCATTGGTTGTTTTGACCTGTGTGGTGGCTCCTTGAAGGACTCATACAAAGAGGCTGCCTTTTTTTTACTTGATTCAGAACACTTCCAAGGTAGGGATGTATGCAGAGGCATTTTTAAAAAATATTTAAAGGCAAATATATTAGCCACTGTCACCTGGGAAAAGGAATAACATTTGAGGCAAACAGTAGACACCAAAAATTCTAGGAAGAAAGGTTAGGAATCTTAAAACTTTCAAGAATAAGGGCTTTTAAAAGTTTCCCACTTACTTATGTGACTCTAAAAGGCCATATGCATACCGAGAGTGGGGCACATGCTTAGAAAAGACCCGAGAAGACCATAAGTCCTCACCTTTTACTGACCTTCAGGCTTTGTGCCAGCAGCAAGTGAAAGCTAAGGCAGGGTTGTAAACTGCACAGCTAAGTATTGAAGATGTGTCCAAACACACACACAGAGTCCAATGGCAAAGACTGGGAGGTTTTTTACTGTTGTTGTTGCCCTTGTTTCTTAGTTCCAGGTCTTCTAAAGAAATTATCAAATTACTAACTGATCACTAAGCTAACCAAATGGAGACTTCAGTGGCTACAAGAAACAAAGAATATAAACTTTACAATATTAGTTCAGAAGAGTCAGTAAACAAACAACAGCCATCACAATAAGCAGCAAAAACAAACTGAAGAGGGAAAAGAATCTCATTCCAGAGTTTAAACATTTATAATATTCAAAAGGTCCAGTTTTCAACAAAGAATTACAAGACAGGCAAACAAGAAAATATGGGCTTTACATTAGAATAAGAGAAAATAGAAACTCTCCCTGCAAAACCCCAGGCATGAGAATCAGAATGTGATGTCTCTTACACCATAATTGCAGATGTGATCATAGATCTAAAGGAAAGCTTGGAAAATGAGATAAAGAAACTCAGAGAATTGCCTCATGAGTGTGCAACAGAATTAAAAAGAAAACAAACAACTATGTTGAAGTCAACCAAAGGAGGTCTGGTGGAGCTAAACAAAGCACTAATAGAAATAAATAATGTACCAGGGAGGATTTTAAAAAATTGAGCAAAAAACAACCCCCCCACACACACACACAAAAACAAATGAACAAACCTAAATTTAGATCCACTGAGATTACACAATCCGAGAATGAAAAAAGACTGAAGAAAGCTGAACATAGCCTAAGAAACTTGTAGGGCACCATTAAGCATACCAACGTACTTATAATAGGAGTCCCAGAAGGAGAAGAGAGAGTAGGTGGGGCTGAAAGAATATTTGAAGAAATAATGGTTGAAAATTTACCAAATTTGATGAAAGACATGAATCTATACATCCAAGAAGCTCAATGAACGCCAAGTAAGTTAAACTCAAAGAGTTCCACACCGAGACATATTATAATCAAACGGTCAAATGTCAAAGATAAAGAGAGAATTCTGAAAGCAGCAAGAGAGAAGCTTCTTGTTACATACAAGGCATCATCAATAAGATTAACAGCTGATTTCTCATCAGAAACTATGAAGGCCAGAAGGTAGTGGAGTGTCATATTCAAAACTGAAAGAAAATGACTGTCAACCAAGAATACTATATCCAGCAAGACTACCCTTCAAATATGAAGGAGAATTTAAGATATTCCCAGATCAGCAAAAACTGAGAGAGTTCGTTGTTGGTAAACCTGCCTTCCTAGAAATGCTAAAGGGAGTCCTTCAGCCTGAAGTGAAATGACACTAGTAACTTGAGTAAAAAGAAATCTAATACAGTGGTGAACTTAGCTAATGCATAAATATAAAAATCAGATGTAAAATAAATTAGTAAAGTTAGCTAATATGTAATTATATAAGTCAGTATTAATGTATTTATGGTCTCTGCCTTAAAAGATAGTTACATAAAATAATACATCAACATCAGTAGATGCATAACATATACAACTGTAATTTGTAACAATTAACAGGAGGGGTGGGGAATGGATCCATATAGAAGCAGTTTTTTCATAATAGGCAACAATGGAGGAATTGAGCAACAAATATATTACCTAGAAAGCAAATGGCAACCTAACTCCTTATTAATAAGTGCATTATATGTAAATCAGAGTTAAACTTTAAATAAAAGGCAGAATGGAGTAAAGAAACCATGAGTCAACTATTCCTGTGTACAAGAGACTTATTTTAGCACCATAGATACAAATGTCTTGAAAGTGAAAGAATGAAAAAAAATATTCCATGCCAACCAAAAGAGAACTGGAATGGTCATACTAATATCAGACAAGATAGACCTTATTGTTGTAAGAGGTAAAGAAGAGCATTATATATTGATAAAAGGGTCAATCCATCAAGAAAATATAATACTTATCAACATATATGTACCTATCAGCACAGTCCCAACATATATAGGTGAAGGGAAAAATAACAATTGTGGCTTGAGACTTCAACACCCAACTTTCTGTTGGATAGAACAACTAGATAAAAGATAAACCAAGAAATAGAAGACTTGAATAACACATAAACCAACTGGACCTAACATAGAAAATTCTACCCAACAACAGCAGAATAAACATTTTTCTCAGGGTGCAGGAAACAATCTCTGGATAGATCATGTTAGGTCACAAAATGTGTCCTTAGATTTTAAAAGATTGAAACCTTACAAAGTATTTTCTCTGGCCACAGTGGAATGACATTAGAAATCAAGGGAAAAGGGACAAATACATGGAAGTTAAAAAGCATTCTCTTAACCAATGCATCAAAGAAGTTAATAATACTTGCAGGTGAATGAAAATGAAAACAAAACACTCCAAAACTAATGGGATGAAGCAAAAGCAGTGCTCAGAGGGAAACTTTCAGCTCAAACCAATAACCCAACCTTCCACCTTGATGAACTAGAAAAAGAAGAAAAAACCCAACTAGAAAAAGAGAAAACCCAAAACCATCAGAAGCAAGGAAACAAAGTTTAAAGTGGATAAGTGAAATAGGAAAACAGTAGACTCAATGAAATAAAATAGACAAACTTTTAGCTAGACTGACCAAGAACAAAACTCAAATTACTAAAATCAACAATGTGCAAACATTACTACAAATGTTTGTAGATTAAAATGATTAACAATGATTGTAAGAAAATACTATGAACAATGGTATGTCAACAAATTAGATAACTTAGACAAAATGGATAAATTCCTAGAAACAAACTGCCAAAAACTGGCTCAAGAAGAATTAGAAAATCTGAATAAGCCTATAACAGAGATAGAATCAGTAATAAAAAATCTTCCAGCAACAAAAATATCCAGCAGGACCAGATGGCTTTGCTGGTGAATCTGTCAAACACTTTAAAAAATCAGTCTTAAACTCTGCCAAAAAAATAGAGGAAGGAATGCTCCCTAACTTGCTCTATGAAACACATATTACCCTAATACCAAAGACGGTTCAAGAAAGGAAAACTATAGACCAGTGTCCCTAGCAAATACACATACAAAAATCCTCAACAAAATATGAGGAAACTGAATCCAGTAGAATATTAAAAGGATTACTATATACCATGACTAAGTAATTCCAATCTGAAGAATATACCCAAGAGAATTGAAATAAAAAAGTTGTACACAAATGTATATAGCAGCATTTCTCACAATAGGTAAAAAGTAGGAACAAGTAAAATGTCCATTAACTAATAAGTAGATAAACAAAACATGGCATATCCATACAAAGGGATATTCAGCCATAAATAGGAATGATTTATTGATACATGCTACAATATGGAATCTTGAAAACATGTTATGTGAAAGAAATTATACAAAAGGCCACATGTAGGATTCCATTTATATGAACTGTCAACAAAAGGCAAATCCATAGTCACTGAAAGCAGATTAGTAGTTACCAGGGGCTGGGGAGAGGGGTAATGGTGTGTGACTGTTTGACGATATGAGGTTCCTTTCTGGGTTGATGAAAATGTTCTGTAATTAGATAGTGGTGATGGTTGTACAACATTGAGAATATGCTGGAAGTCACTGAATTATATACTTTAATTAGTTAAAATGGTGAGTTTTACAGTATGTGAATTTTAGCTCAATAAAATATTATTTTTTCTCAAAAAAAAAAAAAGATAATCTGGAACAAAGGCAATCAGTGCTTCTGCTCACAAGATGTGCAGAAGAATTGTTTCCCAATAGTTTTAAAGTCAACCCTTCCTTATCATATGTTAACCATCATACAGTTAAATTGTGAACTTCTTTATGCACACTATCCTTTCTGAAGATAAGAAGATTTGTAATCAGCTGCAGTCCTCTTAGTTTATTCTGAATTCCCAAAAGGCAGAAACTAACATTTTGAAGTTTTTAATTTATATATATATAATATTTAAAGAAAATTTTAGGTTACATAAATGTTACATCAAAACATCCCCCTCCCACATTTTCCCACATTAACAACATCTTTCATTAGTGTGGTACATTTGTTACAATTGATGAAAGTATATTGAAGCATTGTACTAGCCAAGGACCATAGTTTACATTATAGTTTACACTTTGCCCCACAATATTTAATAAGCTTTGACAAAATGTATAATGACACGTATCTGTCATTGCAATGTCATACAGGACAATTCCAATGTCCCCAAAATGCCCCCATGTTGCAACTATTCTTCCCTCTCCCTCCCCTCAGAACCTCAGGTGGCCACTGCCTTTATATCCATGATACAAGTTCTTCCATTGCTAAAATAATCATAAGTCTACTTTAGTTCATAGTTGCTTTCCACCCTTATGTTTGTTCATTTCTCCATCTTGAGGATTTTGGGATGGTGACGCACACCCTGTCTCTGATTGAGAGAGGGCTTTTTAATGTCCAATTTTCCTGCATCTCTCCTCTTCCACAGGAAATCTTCCACCTTCCATTATCACTCAGGTACCTAGAATTTCATACACTTTCTGCCTCATCCCATCAAAATCTGTTCTCAAAAAGACATCTGATAGACATGTTTGCTTTATGATTAATCATGGAAAAATTTTATCCCTGCTAATGAGCAATAAAGTTGAAGCTAAAAAAGTGAATCTTTAATTATAGAATTATGGCTATTAGTAAATAAATGAATGTGGGTTTTTCATTTGGTGAGGGCGGGTGTAGTGGTTAGCAGAGCGATACGCCTGAATTCTTGTTTTACCGTTTGATAAAACATCACTTTGTCTTTTTCAGGATAGCCCTAATCTATAATGCATAAAAAATGAAAGTGATCAGATCTGAAACATTTGAAGAAAGAGCTTTGTCTTCTGTTTTCTTTCTAGGGATATCCCATAGTTTCCTCTGATGGCTATAGAGTTCACCCATGATTACATCACTGAAAAAATTACATGTTTGGAACCACAGGTTCTGGGAACTCCTAAAGTCATAGAATTTATTTATAGATTGAAGTGGCATTGGAGGCCTTCTAGTTCAAAATGTGTCTATGAAATGCAATTTTTCTTGGTATCATCAGCAGTCAAGCTCTTCATTAGACTGTCTGCTGAGGTCAGGGAGAAAGAAGTCCTGGTAAGTCTCTCTGAGGTAAACCTCACACGTGAAAGTACAAAATAAGTCCAGGGAGTATAGAAAGTAAAGATGAAGAAGAACCACATTACTTTATAGATGTGCTTTATCAGATTTTCTTTAAAGAGTGAAACACTCATGCCAATATAATTTGGTTACAAGAAACAACCATTTCTACACTTTTCAGAAGCCTGCTTTTTATAAGAAGTGGGACAGAGCCTGAGCAAAATTATAAATTATGTGACGTCTGACCTTTGTCCATCGTCTCCTAAAGGACTTCCTTGGTCGTTCCAGACTTGTGTCTTCCCACCTTTTAAAGACTAGATTCTAACTTAAGATGATAATTTACTAATTTACTCACTAATTCAGTAAATTAATATATGAATTTATGGCATCCCAAAGGTTATTTTGAATTACAACTCAGATGTACTGAGAAATTAATGCTAATTTGTCTATAACTTTTCTGGCTTTTTTCTCGTAGCTCCATCCTCTGAATAACAAGATAAAAAAATTAAATTTAAATTCAATAATTTAAACAGAATCTTGGGTAGCATTCAGTCTCTCTTGGATAAAAATACTCCACCTGTCAGATAGCTCTCAGATCTCTACTGGCTTCCTTTCTAGATGATGACTGGAAGTGGAAGGGAAGGTATGGATGGTTTCATGGCAGCAAGAAAGAGTATAGGTCCTTGTGTATGAGGTCTTCTGCCTCTTCAGACATCCAAGGCAATGTTTGTTATCCTACAGGATACTCACTGTCTTCCCTCTGGCGTTGGCCGTTGAAATCACGTGCCTTGATCTTGATGGCATGGTCCCAGCTTGGAAGGACACTGATGATTTGGTCTCACCCCAGCTCCTTTCTGCAGGCATTATGGTTCCCTCTGTGCCTAACCAGGATTCTCTTTTGGTCCTGAACTGGGCAGTACCATCTCAAACCGTCCGATATAGCTACCACTCCATTCTACATCCACTCAGAAGGCTCTGGGCTACTTTTGGAAAGGAAGAAACATGGCTTGGGAAACCTAAACATGAGGGCTTCCTCGACTAACCACTTCACATTGGAACTGAGCAGCCTGTGAAGCAGGCTCTAGAGTTTCAAATTGGAAGTAGAGGCAAGGTACCCCTTTTGGCTTTGGTTTTATTCTTATCTAATGAGCCTGCCTCTTAGAGCCTCATGTCAGCTTATCCAGCTGTCTGGCCCTCCACTCTACTTTTTTCTTTCCCTAAAGCTCTGCAGCTTGATGGAGGTCAGGCTTTCTACTCTTTTTCTGCTGGGATGCATCTCCCATATGTGAAATTCAATGGTCTAGCACACGAGTCTTCAAATTATTCAAACCTCAAACTTCTGTCCATTTAAAAATAAGACTCCTTAAAATATGTATACAGGCAATGATCACTTTGCATAGTAGTGCAAGCTGAAATCATTCAAAGCAATCTTAATAATCAATGGGAGAAATATGCTTGCTCCATGACCTTTAAAAGTTTTGTAATAACATTAAAAACTCTCTACTATTGGTTATGAATGCATAGGGAAAAGAAAAAGTAGTAAAAGGAATATTTCCTCAGTATACTGTAATTTAAAACATTAGAAACATTGAGAATTGAAGTATTTTATTTCTTTGCAAAAAAAAAAAACTTATTAAAAATAGTTTGAACCACGCTTGCCATCTCCATTGTATAATTTATATCTTAGTTTCCCAGGACTGCTATGACAAATACCACAAACTGGTTTACTTAAGCAACAGGAATTTGTTGTTTCACAATTTTGGAGGCTAGTAGTCCAAAAACAAGGTATTGGCAGGATCAGGCTTTCTGGAATGTCTGTATCATATTGATGGGACTTGCCTTGATCTACAACTCAATCTCTCTCTTTGGCACATGGCTATCTGTCTTCTGTCTTCTACTGACTGACTGCGTCCAAATGTCCTCAGTTTAAAAGGACTTCAGGGGACTTCTGGGAAAATGGCAATGGAGTAGGTAGGCAGAGACCAACCCTTTCACAAAAAAAGCAGAGAGAAGGCAGGTACCTATCTAAAGGAGGTGCTTTGGATGTATATAGAATGGGAAGGTGCTCTGAGTCATCTAGGAGGGTACTGGAAAGATAAAGAAGAAAACCATGAGTTGCTCACCTGTGTGGCTGGAAATGGCACACATACCCTACCCTCATGGCAAGTAGCCTTGGTGCCCCTGGCTTGCTACTGTCAAGGGACTAGAAGGTAGTGTTCTCTGGGAGGAAGAGGGGTCTGGCAGAGGGTGGAGAGTGGTTTATTTGTGGCGAGTTTGGCCAGCCAAGCCCCTTTTGAATCTCAGAAGGGACCCCGACCTGATGGGGAGAGGGGAGGGGGACTCTACTCAGGCAGGCTGTCATACCCAGCCACCCACCCAGAAGAGAAAGCAATTAGATTAGAGATTGGGCAGGGGCAGGTGTCTAATCAGCAAGACTCTAGCAAGCTATAGAAGTCTAAAAATGCCTGGGGAGAAGGGGACAGATAGCTCTCTGTACACCAATTAACCTAAGGAGACAATTTAGCTCACTGGAGGAATTCCTGCCTTGCTTATACGAGGGCCCTGGTTCAAGTCCTGGGTTGACCAAGAGAGTGATCCGCCTGGTTATCAGGCATCCAACTGATACTTTATGACAGGGAACATGTAGATATTCTTTTTGTTTTAGGCTCTCTTGAATCTGTTATTTTTTTTAAGGTTCCTTTTTTTAATTTTTACTTTTAAAATTTTAATCGCTAAAACCCACTACATTACCTGCAGAAGGCAGGCTGTAGGGTGTTTGATTGATGAACGCCAGCAGCCTGAGAAGCTCCTTAGGGGCCTAAAGGGAAGGTTGTTTTTCCTTGGCTGTTTTCATTGTTGTTGTTGCTGCTATTTTGTTTCTTGTTTGTTGTGTCTCCCCTTTCTTTGTTTCCCCCTTTTGTTTCTTTTACCATTTTTTTTCTACCTACATTATTTCTTTTCTTCCTTTCATTTTTCTATCTTGTTTTCTGTTGTTTTTCATTCATTCCACCTCTTTTTGTTTGGTCTTCAATTTTTTAAATTTTTATTTCTCTCTCTCTCTTTTTTCCTCTGTCTTCTTTATTTTTTTACTTTTTATTTTCCACTCTTCTCATCATTTTGGACTTTTAATTCATTCTATATATTTTTCTCTATTTTTGTTTCTCATTTCATTTTTTCTAGTTCACTTTTTAAATCTTATTCCTCTGTAATTCTTATGATTTTTTACTCATGATAGTTATTTATTTTCATAGGTCTTGTATGGCTCCTCTTCTATGTTTTTATTTATTATTATTACTATTTTCTTTTTCTCTCCTTATCTTTTTCCTTTTCTCTGGTCCTGATTTTTTTCCCCAAGGGATCATAGACAACAACAAGGAAATAGAATAAGAGGAATGAAGTGTCAAAATGAAACCTTCCAACACACAACAAAAAACAACAAAATAAAACCCTAGAGTAGAAAGAGAAGTAACCAAGTGAATAAACCCATCAAGATAAACAGATGCCTAGACACCAACAAAAAATTACAAGCCATACTAAAAAACAAGAAGACATAGCCCAGTCTAATAAACAAACTAAAAAATAAGAAGAGATGCAGAACATGGAACAACTAATCAAAAATGCCCAAACAATACCATGAATCAACTTAATGAAGGAAGGAAGAGATTAAGGATATTAAGAAGACACTGGGAGAACATACTGAAGAAATTGTAAACATACATCAAAAGATAACAGATATGATGGTGATGAATGGCACAATGCAAGAAATAAAAAATACATTGGAAGCACATAACAGCAGATTTGAACAGGCAGAGGAAAGAATCAACTATGTGGAAGACAGTACATCTGAAATCAGACAGATAGTAGAACAGATAGATAAAAAGATAGAAAAAAACCATCAGGGACTTAGGGACCTGAATTACAACATGAAACGCAAAAACATAGGAGTATTGGAGAAAATAATGGCTGAAAATTTCCCAACTCTATTGAGGGACTTGGGCATACATGTACAGGAAGTGCAATGCACTCCAAACAGTGTAAATCCTAGCAGGCCTATCCAAAGACATATACTTGTCAAATTGTCCAATGCTCAAGACAAAGAAAGAATACTTAAAGCAGCAAGAGAAAAGAGATCCATCACATCCAAGGGAAGCTCAATGAGATTAAGTGCTGATTTCTCATCTGAATCCATGGAAGCAAGAAGGCAGTGGAATGACATAGTTAAGGTGCTAAAAGAAAAATATTCCAGCCCAGAATCCTCTATCCAGCAAAACTGGCATTCAAAAATGAGGGAGAGTTTAAAATATTCACAGATAAACAGAAATTAAAAGAGTTTGTCAATAAGAATCCTGCCTTTCAAGAAATACTAAAAGGAGTTGTGCAGGTTGAAGGAAACAACCAGAGAGAGAGAGAGAGAGAGAGAGAGAGAGAGAGAGAGACCTGGAGGAGAGTGTAAGAATAACTAAAAATATAAAAAAAGAAATAAAAACAACATATAGCATACATAAACCTAAAGAAAATATGCCTAATGTAAGTAATTCCTTGACATTAATAACATTGAATGCTAATGGATTAACCTCTCCAATCAAGAGACACAGGTTGGCATAAAGGACAAGGAAATATGACCTATTTATATACTGTCTACAAGAAACTCACTTTAGACCCAGAGATGCAAGGAGATTGAAAGTGAATGGTTGGAAAACAATTTTACATGCAAACAATAACCAAAAAAAGGGCAGGAGTAGCTATACTAATAGCAGATAAAATAGACAAATGCAAAATTATTGTGATAGACAAAGAAGGGTACTATATATTAATAAAAGGGGTAACCTATCAAGAAGAGAGAACAATTATAAACATTTATGCACCTAACCAGGGTGCCTCAAAATACATGAGGCAAACATTGAAAAAACTAAGTGGAGAAATAGATGCCACTACAATTATAGTGGAAGACTTTAATACACCATTATCATGATTAGACAGAACATCTCAACAGAGAATCAATAAAGAAACTAAGACCTTGAATAATACATGAAATGATCTGGACCTAACAGACATATAAAGAATGTTACACCCAAATACGTGGGATATACATTCTTCTCAAGTGCACATGGATCATTCTCCAGGATAGACCACATGCTAGGCCATAGAACAACTCTCAATGAATTCAGGAAGATTGAAATTATATGAAGTAATTTATCTGACCACAATGGAATGAAGCTGGAAATCCATAAGGGGCAGAGAAGCAAATTAGGCACAAAGATATGGAAGTTAAACAACACACTCTTAGACAAACAGTGGATCAAGGAGGAAATTGCAAAAGAAATCAGTAACTACCTTGAAATGAATGTAAATGGAAACACAATGTACCAAACCTACGGGATGCAACAAAAGCTGTACTGAGAGGGAAATTCATAGCCATAAATGCCTATATTAAAAAAGAAGACAGAACTAAAATCAAAGACCTAACTTCACACCTGGAGGAACTAGGAAGAAAAAAAAAAAACTAACTCCAAAGGAAGTAGAAAAAGGAAATAACATAGATTACAGCAGAGCTAAATGAAATTGAAAATAGAAAGCACTAAAAAAATTGAACAGAACCGAAAGTTGGTTCTTTGAGAAGATTAATAAAATTGACAAACCCTTAGGTAGAATAACAAAGAAAAAAAGTGAGAAAATGCAAATACATAAAATAAGAAATGAGGAAGGGGATATCACCACTGACCCCACTGAAATAAAGAGTATCATAAGAGGATACCTTGAAAAATTGTATGCCAAGAAGATGGATAATTTAGAGAAAACTGACAAATTTCTAGAAAACACAAGCAGCCTATATTTATAAAAGAGAAATTAATGAACTCAACAGACCAATCACAAGCAATGAGATTGAATTAGTCATCAATAACCTCCAAACTAAGAGCCCAGGACCAGAAGCCTTCACAGGTGAATTCCACCAAACTTTCCAGAAAGAAGTAACACCAATCCTGCTTAAATTCTTCCAAAATTAGAGGTGGAGGGAACATTACCTAACTCATTCTATGATGCCAACATCACCGTAATACCAAAGCCAAACAAAGATACCATGAGAAAGGAAAACTATAGGTCAATCTCTCTAATGAACCTAGGAAGCTAAAATCCTCTGAAACAAGACAAGGATGCCCAGTGTCACAGCTCTTATTTAATATTGTGTTAGAAGTATTTGCTCAAGCACTTAGGCAAGAAAAAGATATAAAAGACATCCAAATTGGAAAAGAAGAAGTAAAACGTTCACCATTTGCAGATGACATGATCCTATACCTTGAAAGCCTTGAGAAATTTACAACAAAGCTTCTAGAACTTATAAATGAGTCCAATAAAGTAGCAGGTTATAAGATTCATGTGCAAAAATCAGTAGCATTTCTGTATACCAATAATGAGCAATCTGAGGAGGAAATCAGGAAAAAAATCCCATTTACAATAGCAACTAAAAGAATCAAATACCTAGGAATAAATTTAACTGAAGATGTAAACAACTTGTATACAGAAAACTCTGTAGTGCTGTTAAAGAAAATCAAAGAAGGCCTAAATAAATGAAAGAATATTCCCTCTTCATGGATAGGAAGACTAAACATCGTTAAGATGTCTGTCCTAGCCACATTGATTTACAGATTTAATGCAATCCCAATAAAAATTACCACAACATTTTTTACTAACTTGGAAAAGCTAACTATGAAATTTATTTGGAAGGGCAAGAGGCCTCAAATAGCCAAAGACATATTGAAAAAGAAAAACAAAATCAGAGGAATCACACTACTTGACTTTAAAATATACTGCAAATCTACCATGGTCAAAACTGCATGGCATTGGCACTAGGATAGACATACTGACCAATGGAATCGAATAGAGAGTTCTGAGATATATCCTCACATATACAGTCAACTGATATTTGACAAAGCCACCAAGCCCATTCAACTGGGAGAGAATCGCCTCTTCAACAAATGGTGCTTGGAGAACTGGATATCCATATCCAAAAGAATGAGAGGAACACTACCTTACACCTTATACAAAAATTAACTCAGGATGGATCAAAGATCTCAATATAAGACCAAGACCATAAAGATCTTGGGAGATAATGTAGGGAAACATCTACAGGATCATGTATTAGAAAATGGTTTCATGAACTTTACACCCAAAGCACGAGCAATGAAAGAAAAAATAGATAAATAGGATCTCCTCAAAATTAAAAACTTTTGCACATCAAAGGAATTTGTCAAGAAAGTGAAAAGGCAGCCTACTCCATGGGATAAAATATTTGGTAACCATGTATCTGAAAGGGGCCTAATATCCAGCATATAAAAAGAAATTCTACACCTTGAAAATAAAAAGGCAAACAACCCATTTAAAAAATGGGCAAGTGAGTTGAATAGACACTTCACCAAAGAAGAAGTACAAATGGCTAAAAAGCACATGAAAAGATGCTCAACATCACTAGCTATTAGGGAAATGCAAATCAAAACTACAATGAGATCATCTTATACTGATTAAACTGGCGGTTATTAAAAAAACAGAGGACTACAAATGTTGGAGAGGATGTGGAGAAATGGGAATACTTATCACTTCTAGTGGGAATGTAGAATGGTCAGGAAGCTAATTATAGAACTTCCATATGATCCAGCAATCCCACTGCTGGGTATATACCCAGAAGAATTGAAAGCAGGGACACAAACAGATATATGCATACCAATGTTCATAGTGGCTTTATTCACTATTGCCAAAAGTTAGAAACAACCCAAATGTCCATCAACAGATGAATGGATAAATAAATTGTGATATATACATACAATGGAATATTACTCAGCTGTAAGAAGGAATGAGGTAATAACACATAGAATAACATAGATGAATCTTGAAGACTTTATGTTTAGTGAAGCGAGCTAGGCACTGAAGGACAGATATTACATGACCTCACTGATATGAGTTAAGCAAATTGAGCAGACTCACATAGCTAGAGTCTGGAAGCTAGGTTTACAGGAGACAGAAAGGGAGAAGTTTGTGAACCAATGCCCACATGGGCAAAATCTATGATAAGGTGGAAGTGTGTAATTGTGCAGTGGATGGGCATGACAGTGGTGCAGTGACACTATTGGGTTTGACAATGCTGGTTTGTGAGGGCAGCAGGGTGGGCAGGGTGGATAAGACTGTCCTGAAACTGGGGGGAGGGTTGGGGGAGGGACCACCTGAACACTGAGGATTTGCAGATATATGGTTGAAACTACAATATTAGTAATGTTCTTTTGGCAATATGGCAAGAAAGGGTTACTAATTTAGGATGTTGGATGTGGGGGCTGTGCAGGACAGGGCACACCTGGGGCAGGCTTCAAGGGAGTGTGTGAGTGTTCATCTTGTCATAATATGTTGTATCAGTGGGTGGAGACCCACATAATGAGCAGAAAGGTGTTGGACTCCCATCCCGGGGAATCCTGCTATGTTCTCAAATAGAGAGGTAGGAGTGTCTCGAGAATATAGGCAGTGCCTAATAGGGGAGGACAGGCCAGTATGTCAAGCCCTCAATGTTGTTGCAAGTAACTATGAATCTTGTTCTTGGAGTGAAGCTTGGTGGTTGCTGTGGGTCCCAAGGGGAGGGGAAGAGAGGAGTAGAATATATGGAACATGAGGTATTTGGGGGGCTATGGAAGTGATCTACATGATCTTGCAATGATGGATTCAGGCCATGTTAAATTTCATCAAAATTTATAAAAATGTATGGGCCAAAATGTAAACCATAATGTAAATCATTGGCCATGGTTAGTAGCAAAGTTTCAATATTTATGCATCTATTGTAACAAATATACCTCTTCATGTAAAATGTTATTTATAGGGGAAAGGGGGAAAGGGGGAGGATGTTGGATATATGGGAATCCCCTATATTCTGTATGTGACTTTTCTGTAACCTAAAGCTTCTTTGAAGACAAAATGAAAAAAATAAGACACTGGGGGAATAAACAGAAGAAAATGTCACTGTACATACCAGATAACAGAATTTACAGTGATGAAAAACACGTCAAAAATTTTTTTTTAATTTTATATTAAAATTTTTTTTATTATTCCAAAGTTTTAAAATTTTTTGTGTTTTATTTGTTATTTTTAAAACTATCATTATTTCATTTTCTTATTATTAGTAGTTGGTTATTTTCTTAGCTTCATATTTGAAGAAATTTTGGATCACAGAAGGGTTACAACTGTGTCAGGGGAAGATCATTGGTGCAGGGTGTCAGTGATGGGGATGCATGAGAAGAGGTTCACCTGGGGCACACTTATAAGGCATATAATGTGTTCAAGTGTTCATGGGGCATTGTCATGGTGGATGGAGATTCACACAATAACCGAAAGAACATCACATTACCATCTTGGGGGGAGCTCTGCCACATTCGCTAATGGGACAGCAAGAATCCCCTGAGTGCAGGGGCAATGACTATTGAAGGAGGATGGACCATTGATGGGCCCTCGATATTGATTAATGTACTTATGAATCTTTGTATTTGAAACTGAAACTTAGCTTAGTATTATAGGGTGCGTAAAAGTTACCTCCTGAGAACCTCCTTCTTGCTCAAATGTGGCCTCTCTCTAAGCCGAACTCAGCATATAAATGCATTACCTTCCCCCCAGCATGGGACATGACTCCTGGGGAAGACCCTCCCTGGCACCAAGACATTACCATCAAGCACCAACTAGCAATGCAACTGGAAAAAAACGTTGAGCAAAAGGGGAAAGGGTAAAGATAAATTAGTATATATGGCTAAGAGACTTCAAAGTGAGTTGGGAGGGCATTCCAGAGGTTACATTTATGCATGTCTCAGAAAGATCTCATTGACTGCCAAAGTAAATATTGCCTCAAATAGTGGAGACATCCAGACACTATAGGCAGGGTAGACTGCTCAGGAGTTTGGTGCCCTACCAGTGGGCCTTCCTTGGGAATTTATGCTCCCCAGTGTGACAGAGTCGAACTCAGTTGTGGTTTCTCTACACATGGCTTTGCTGCCCTTTCTATTTGAACCTACAGTTAGTGCTAGAGTTGATAGGTATATGTCCAAGAGACTTAAATCTTTGGGCTGTCCATTTGCCAGCTGGGCTCTGAATATCAACAGAGTTGTAATACCTACATTCCAGTTCATTGGACTCACCCAGGACAACTAACAAGGAGATGACGAAGGGCAATGACCAACCCAAGGAACAGAGAGAGTCTGCAACTGCAAGCAAGATAATCCCATCCATCTGCCCCATGGGATCTAAGCCCCTTCTCAATTAGAGGTGGAATGGGCATCACCATCCCAGAATCCTCAGGATTAGGGAATGAAAGATGGACTAGAGTAGACACTGGTATTCTGGTATAGACTTATTGTGATCCTAGCAATGGAAGAACTTTTATCATTGATGTGGAGGCAGTGGCCACTGGCGGTTCTGAGGGGAGTGAGAGGGAAAAATGGGTGTAATATGGGGACATTTTTGGGACTTGGGAATTGTCCTGAATGACATTGCAATGACAGATACAAGCCATTATATATCTTGTCATAAATTATAAAATTGTGTGGGACAGAGTGCAAACTACAATGTAAACTATAATCCACACTTAGTGGCAGTGTTCCAAAATGTGTTCATCAAATGTACCATACTAATGAAGGATGTTGTTAATGTGGGGAAAAGTGGGAGGGGTTGGGAGCAGGGCCTATGGGAATCCCCTTTATTTTTTATGTAACACTTATGTAATCTAAATAATCTAAATATTTTTTAAAAAATAAAAAAGTATATTTTAAATAAATAAAATAAAAGTACTTCAGGGGAGTGGATGTAGATTAAGCAGTTGAGCACCTGCTTTCCATGTATGAGTTCCTGGGTTCAATCCCAAGTACCTCCTAAAAAAAAAAAAAAAAAAGGCTTCAGTCATATTGGATTAAGGCCCACCCTGATTCAACTTGGTCTCATATTAATAGTATCTTCAAAGATCCTATTTGCAAACAAGTCCACACCCACAGGACTGGGGGTTAAGACTTGAAGATTCCATTTACAAATGAGTTTACACTCACAAATGCAGGGCTTAGCACTTGAACATGTCTTGTGGGGGACAAGATTCAATATCCAACAATTTATGATATGATGCAATCATCTTTTTTTTTTTTTTTTCGCCGTGGTGAATTGTCATATTAAATTTTGGATTGGCTTCCAACATTTTATCCTTCACTCTTTCAATGTCATGAAATATCTCTGAGTGTTCCTTTAATGTGAACATTTTTGGCAGTGTCATTGCATCTAGGACATGTTCATCCTTTTCCTCACAACCACTTTTCTCATTTGTGATGATAAGTTTGCCTTCAGTAAGTTCCTCTGGTTGCATATTTAGAGTCTTTTAATCTGTTGCAAGTGTTGGCATCCCCACATTCAGCTATTTCTTTTATAACTCCATTTACATTCAATTCAAATTTCACATCTAGTGTGACCACTTTTCATTTCTTTGCTGCATTTTCATCTTTGTTGGCCAACTCCCTCTTTCCATTATCCATTTTTGTATAATATCACTGGCAGACCAGGAGGCAACACAACTCCATGTTTTGCTGTCTATGCATAAACAGAATAATAGATGCACACTGATCAGTAACTAATAGACTTTGAAACAAGTGGTATCATTAGTCACTGATCATGATGCACATCTATTGTTTACATGGACTGAAGAAGTAGCAGTGAAGTTTGTACTTCATGCAATTACTCATAGTTCATATACTGTGGTAACTAAAATTTGAATGTTGTTATTGGGATACTGATCTTAGATAACAAAAATGTGGTAACTGAAATTGGTGCATATTGGAACTATGCAAAGTGAGGACTCCCTGTATTTATGTATTTATTAAGTATTTTAAAATACTATAGTACTAATACAGATGTTTAGTGTAAGACTCAAAATACATTTTAAGTAATCATAAAATAGTAATAAACATTTTAAAAAATAACTTTCCTTTTTAACAGCATAAAATATTTTACTTTCATTCAGTAATACTTTTGGTAAGAACAATGTCACTGAATATGTTTTATTATTTTAAAAAATCTTGTCTTAAAATTGATACATCAATTCATAGGCGTTGTACTAAATAGAGTTAGTTCATTGCTTGTTTAATAGCCTTCATAGCAAGCACTGTAGCTTACTAAGAGCCATAGATGAAATGGAAGATGTGAATCATTTGACGTAGTTATTAAATTATGAGAGGTGTAATTTCTGGAATGACAGAGAAAGGAGCTCAATGGACAATTTAACCAGTGAAAATTATTTAAAAAATTTTTTTTAAATGCAATCATTTAATGTCTCTGGAAATTGTTCTAAGAGAATACAAAAAATAGAGAAACATGCCTTCAAGAAAATCTACTAAATCTTGGTAAGAACATCAAAGAATATGGCACTTGACCCATGACCAACTTCATTGTCCCTCATCCCCAAGCTCCATGTTATGGAAGGTCTACCTAAAAATGTGCAGCCACATAGACTCCTGGTCTATGGCTACATTGTCATCCCAGGAAGGGCAAACTGCTGGCGTTTCTCAGCAATGTGTTACAGAAGCTCTTTTCCCAGAAGGCACAGCCAAGAAGACAAATTCCTTCTTCCTCCACTCAGTCCCCATTTGTAGGACAAAAGTTCTATCCCAGAGGCAGCAGGCTGGAAACTGGGTTCCCAATTGTCTCCATCCCAGCCCACTCAGGGGGCTGAGAATTCATACTGGGAAGTGCAAACCAAGCAAGATGACTGGGGGTGCCACCTCTCCCTCCCAGATCCCAGTCCTAGAGTGGGGGTGTCACTCCAGGAAAAGTATGTCCCAGTCTCTACTGCAGCCTTGCAGGGTTTCTATCTATGAGGAAAGGCAGACCATAAGGGCCAAAAGCTCAGTTGTTCTGCCTGAGGGGAATGACTTTATTTGAAATTGTGGAGAACTCTATCCCTAAGAGCACTGTCAAAAAACAATAGAGATCTTGGTGGAGAGCAATTAAGAGGAGGATGGTGACTCCATAATATAAGCAAAAGGGCATAGCAACAAGAAGACTAATAGAACTAGGGAAAGACACAATCAAGAAGAGTCCCCTGGGATCACAATCAACTCTGGGGATCAGCAAGGAAATGCTTACATGCTAGACTGCACTAACTTAGAAGCAATGAGTATGGAATATGGGGCACACCTGAAAGCATTTCCCAAGCTGCACAAAGACCCCTCAACACGGGGAAGAAGCCTCACTTGCACAAGGAGTTTAAACACATTCTGACCAAACACTGGCTGAACAATAAGCCACTTGAGCCAGGCGTGAATCCCAGGAAGCCAGGCTTTAAAATAATAGCACAGTTATCCATGGCAGTCTGGAAAACTGTGTTCATGCCAAAAGCTGCATTTTCTCAAGGGAACACCAGTAAAATTACCATCTGTTTTAGCTTGCTGAAAGCTGTGGGGGGCAATATACCAGAAATAGTTTGGCTTTTACAACAGGGATTTATTAGTTAAGAGTTTACATTTCTGAGGCCGTGAATGTGTCTAAATCACACTGAGTTGCAGCTGTGAGCAATCAGGTACATGATGGCGTCATCTAAAGATGATTTTTTTCTCAGCTAGAGATGTGGGTAACCTGGCACATGGCGGTGTCCTCTCATCTCTCCCTCCAGGACTTGTTGCTTTTGGCTTGGGGCTGCTCCTTCAGTGGCTTTTCTCTCTCCCTGGTTTATCAACTTCAGGAGGCTTCTCTCTGTCCCTGCAGCTTTTTCCTTTGTCTGTGGCTTTTTATTCTTTAGTTTATAAAAGACTCCAATAAGAGGATTAAGACCCACCCTGGGCTACACCCTGCTGCAGCAAACTAATCAAATGGCCCTTAAGCAAGCTTATCTAATCAAAGGTTCACAGTTGTTTAATACAATGTTATAGTATTAAAGTAAATGGAGTAAACAATCCAATATAAAAGGACAGATTTTCTGATCTTAAAAAAAAAAAAAAGATCCAACTATATACTGTGTATAGGAGATACACATTAGATTAAAAAATACAAATAGGTTGAAAGTAAAAGGCTGGAAAAAGATATACCAAGCAAAGAACAACTATGAAAAGAGCTGAGGTGGCTATACGAGTCTAGACAAACTAGACTTTAAATAAAATTGTTACTAGAGATAATGAGGTACATTGCATAATAAAAATAAAAGTGTCAACCCACCAGAAAGATGTAACAAGTATAACATATTTGCACCTAACGAAAGACAGAATTCCAAAATACATAAAATAGAATACAACAGAGAGAATTAAAGAGAAAAATAGAAAATTCAATAATAGCTGGAGACTTTAATACCCCACTTTCAGTAATGAATAGAACATCTAGGCAGAAGATCATCAAGGAAATAAAAGCCTTGAACAACACTATAAATCAAGTAGACCTAGCAGGCATCTATACACTACTCCACCCAACATCATTTATTTATTTTTTATTTTTTTTAAAGATTTTATTTATTTATTCATTTATCCCCCCCTTGCTGCTCGCGCTCGCTGGATCAGCCAACCACGCTGTGTGGGCGGGCTTGCCTTCACCAGGAGGCCCCGGGAACTGAACCCGGGGCCTCCCATATGGTAAATGGGAGCCCTACTGATTGAGCCACAGCCGCTTCCCCACCCAACATCATTTAAATACACATTCTTGTTAAGCACACGTGGAGCAGAGCGTTCTCCAGGAAAGAGAATATGTGAGGCACAAAATAGCCTCCATAAACTTAAAAGGATTGAATTTATACAAAGTATGTTTTCTAACCACAAGAGTGAAATTAGAAATCAATAACAAAAAATAAATTTGGGAAATTAATATGTGGAGATTAAATAGCTTACTCCTAAATAACAAATGGATCAGAAAAGAAATCATAAGGAAAATAGGAACATACTTTGAAAGCAGTGGTCAGGGGGGAATTTTAAGTTGTAAATGCCTATATTAAAAAAGAAGAAAGATCTCAAATAAAAAACCTAACCTTTCACCTTAAAAAAACTAGAAAAAAGGAGAGTGTATTAGTCAGCCAAAAGGGGTGCTGATGCAAAATACCAGAAATCTGTTGGCTTTTATAAAGGGTATTTATTTCGAGTAGAAGCTTACAGTTACCAGGCCATAAAGCATAAGTTACTTCCCTCACCAAAGTCTATTGCCATGTATTGGAGCAAGATGGCTGCCAACATCTGAGAGGGTTCAGGCTTTCTGGGTTCCTCTCTTCCTGGGGCTTGCTTCTCTCTGGGCTCAGGCTTGCTTCACTGCAGAAGGCCGGCTATAGACTATCAGGCAAATGGCTTGTCTCTTCCTGGGGCCTTCTCTCCTTCCTCAGGACCAGGCTCCTCTGTGGGCTTGCTTCCCTGGGTTCCAGCATTAGAACTCCAACATCAAAACTCCAACTAACTCCTCTGATCTGCTGTGTAGTTTTATGTCCTCAACACTCAACGTCCTACTGACATGGCCCAATCAAAGCCCTAATCATAATTTAATCACACCCAGAGAAACAGACCATTTTACAAGCATAATCCAATATCTATTTTTGGAATTCATAACTATATCAAACTGTCACAGAGAGCAAACTAAACCCAAAACAAAAAGAAGGAAGGATGTCTGCTCTTTCTCTGCTTCTATTTAACAAGTTCTAGCCAAGGAAATTAGGCAAGAAAAAGAAAGCCAGGTAGACTGAATAGGAATAAGCAATATCATATCTATTTGCAGACGACATGGCCTTGTATAGACAATATTCTAAGGAATCCTCAAAAACTACTAGAACTGATAAATGAGTCCAGCAATGTTTCAGGATACAAGATCAATATGCAAAAATCAATTGTATTTCTATATGCTAGCAATGAACAATCCAAAAAATGAAATTAAGAAAATGATTCCATTTATAATAGAATCAAAAAAAAGAAAAACACATAGGCATAAATTTAAGAAAACAATGGGAAGACTTGTGCACTGAAAACTACAAAACATTGTTGAAAGAAATTTTAAAAGACCTAAATAAATGGATATATATATGGTATTCATAGATTGGAAGACTTAATATTCTTTTTTATTTTAAGTTTTACTTTTTTATTAATTTTTATTTTATTGACATATATCATTCATACATGAACATATATAAACAATAAGTGTATAGTAAAAGTTGTGAACTTAATATTCTTTAATGGACAATACTCCCCAATTGATGTACAGATTCACAACAATCTCTATCAAAATTCCAGCTGCCTATTCTTTTTGCAGAAATTGACAAACTGATCTTAAAATTCATATGGAAGTGTAAGGGACACATAAAAGCTAAAACATACTTGAAGTATAAGATCAAAATTAGAGAACTCACACTTCCCAACTTAAAAACTTACTACAAAGTGATGGTAGTCAAGACAATGTGGCAGTGGCACAAGATGAGACATACAGATCAATAGAATTGAGAGTCCAAATGGAAACCTGTACATTTTTGGTCAATTGTTTTTAACAAGGGTGCCAAGATATCCAGAACCATAGTCTTTTCAACAAATGGTTCTGGGACAACAGGATACCCACGTGCCAAAGATGAAGTTGGCCTCCTATCTCACACCATACCCAAAAATGGACTCAAAATGGATTATATACCTAATTACAAGCTAAAATTATGAAACCCTCAGAAAAAATTATAGGAGTAAAAAGGACAAATAATAAAAGAATAAAAGATAAATTAGCCTATGTAAATATTAAAAACCTTTGTGCTGCAAACAGTATCATCACAATACCCTCAAGATGGTGATGACTATCCACAGAACAGAAGAAATTTTTCATAAATCATATATTTGATCAAAGACTTGTATCCAGAATATTAAAGAACATTTAAGACTCAGCAATAAAAAGACAACCCAATTTTAAAAGGGGCAAAGAATTTAAGTAGACAATTCTCCAAAGAATATATACAAATGGTCAATATATACATGAAAAGATGGTCAACATCATTAGTCATAGTCGAAATGCAAATCAACCCACAATGGGATACTACTTTACATGCACTAGGATGGTTATAATGAAAAAGACACACATTAACAGGTGTTCCCTAGGATGTGGAGAAATGGAAACCCTCATACATTGCTGTGGGAATGAGAAATGGTACTTTGGAAACCCATTTGGCAGTTCCTCAAAAAGTTAAAAATAGTTACCTTAGGACCAAGAAATTCCACTCCTCACCCAAGAGAAATGAAAACACACTTCTATGAAAAACTTGTACATGAATATTCAGAGAAGAATTTTTTTTAATCACAGCAAAGAATGAAAGCAATCCAATTGCCCATCAACTGATGAAGGATAAGCACAATGTGGTATCTCCACACAATGGAATGTTATTCAGCAATAAAAAGAATTGAAGTACTACTATTACTGTAATATGTATGAACCTTAAAGACATTATATTAATTGAAAGAAGCCAGTTACAAATGACCACATATGATTCTATTTATATCAAATGTCCAGAAGAGGCAAATGTACAGAGACAGAAAACAGATTAGTGATTGCGTAAGGCTGGGAGAATGGAAGTGGGGCAGGGGTAGTGGGACGCAGTTACTAATGGGCATGGGGTTTCTTTCAGGGGGAACAAAATGTTCTAAAATTAGATTATGGTAGTAGCTACACAACCTTGTGCATATTTCAAAAAACATTGTGTTATACACTTTAAATAGGCGAATTTTATGTTATATGAACTAAATCTTAATAAAGATAAAAATTATGATATTCATTTTTCAATCCAGTTCTTCAATTACTGAGATGTTTTTGCTGAAATTAACCTAGTAAATTTCCATCTTCCCTGATATCACTCAATTGATCTTGTAGGATAATGGAAAGGTGTTATATTTATATTTTTGACTAATGTTTTCCAAACTCACAGAAACTCTTTGGGAGATTTATAAACATGTAAGAAAACTCTGTTTCCATGTTTTAAATGGTACAGGTATGAGAACTTTTATAAATGACACACATACATTGTTATAAGTGCTACATATCACAATTGGTAGATTTTCAAAATCCATTTTCAAAATGCTTTCAAAGTATAGATTTTTAAAAAACCAACAGTTGCCTCCTCTGTCATGGCTAACATAATTTATACCTTGAAAGGAGTGATTATGTGTGTGACTGACAAAGATACAAAAAAGGTCAGTTCAGTCATTTTTTTTATTGTTCCTTTGACTTTGTTGTTTTAATATTATCTTTAATATGGAATCTTTTAAAGTCAGTATTCCATATAATCTATAAAACAACTTAATTTAGTTTATATGAAGTCCAATACATCAAAATAAACAGAAAACCAATGAATGAGCAAGAACTCATCCATCAACTCCTCTGTGTGCTGGAGCTTCCCTTCTTCCCTCAAGCCACTGCATTATAGGACATGTGACTGTGATGGAGGCTGCATAATTGTGACAGTGTAAATTCATATATCAAATATTTTTAGTTTCCTTCATTTTTTAACAAAAAATGAGTATGTGTGAAAATTCTAATATTTTCTTTTTTACCCCAATCTTTTATGCTATGTATCGTGTTTTGTCCCTGCTTGGCCTAAAGGGGAAGAAATAATATAGAAAATACTTTCTCAAGACAATGCCTAGTTTGCAACTTCTTTGTCCTATAGCCAGTCCCATTTTTGAATTAAAGGAACTAAATATTACTTTTCTTAAAAGTATTCTAATGCTTTCTCTCCTACCCCCACTCAATCTCTAGTTCTTAAAGAATGTCTTAGTGTGATTATGGTAAACATCATTATTCAAAAAGGCATAGGCAATAACTGCTTTAAACATTTTCATAATAATTATTTCAAAATAATACACATACTGATTGGAAAAATCTAGGGGATATTTCTAGTGCCTTTCTCCATATCTGTATCTATCTATATCTATATCTGTATCTGTATCTGTATCTGTATCTGTATCTGTATCTGTATCTGTATCTATATATCTATATTATCTATACCTATACCTATACCTATACCTATACCTATACCTATACCTATACCTATACCTACACCTACACCTACACCTACACCTACACCTACACCTACACCTACACCTACACCTACACCTACACCTACACCTACACCTACACCTACACCTATACCTATATCTATATCTATATCTATATCCATACATATATCAGCTGTGGCTTCCCAGCATTGCGTCCCCATCCTTTCAGCCTTGACCGTAAGTCTGATTGTGGAAACTTCAGAAAAGGCAAAAGTAGGCTAAAATCAAGAGGTAGAATTGAGCCCTCAAATCATAGGACGGTTTTGCAGTTTATGGTAAGGAAAGGGGAGGGAGCCTGCAATGGAACATTAGGTGAAAGGCTAGATTCTTCAGATTCCTGTTTCCATGCACTGCTCAGGCTCAAGAGAATCTCAGTGACGCCTGAAGATCATGGTAGTTCTTCACGTACATGTGGTGAATTTCCAACTTTTAGCTTAAGAAGCAAATACTGGTTTACAAAAAATGGACAATTAAACTTGGGTTAAGGCAGCACAAGTGATTCTTAAGAATTGATTGATGAGTGTTTCCTTTTTTACAATCTTTTCCCATTTTTTCTTTCTTTTTTTTTTTTTTAACCTAAACAAACATCAAAATACCCTCCTTTTGACCAAACACCTTGCAATACCTAAGGTTCACTAAACATCATTTAGGGCCATAGTTCTTGTTGTGCCTTTGGTAGAATACACAGATACATCCATGGCAATATCAGGACCAGTACCATGCTCTGCATCCTAATACTCAGGTATAAATTATAGCTTGGGGCGAAAACACTACAATTTTCTATTACTTATATTTTTGTCAGATTATTACCAGGGAATAGTCTATAAGGAAATGAATGATAAGTGAAGAGAAGTAAAGCGTGGTGTAGCCTTTTGGCAATTTGATGTAATTATGAATTCCAGAAATAAATTGGATCATGCTTGTAAACTGATCTGTTAATCTGGGCATGATTAAGTTATGATTAGGGCATTGACTAGGCGACGTCAGTAGGGCGTTGAGCCCCACCCCTTGGTGGGTGGGGGAATCAAATATAAAAGGCAAGGCAAAAGACAGAGGGAGCAGTTTTTGAGAAGCAGTTTTGATGTTGGAGTTTTGATGTTGGAAAAAGGCCCCAGGAGAAGAGAAATGAGCTGTTCGCCTGATAGTCTACAGCTGACCTTGTGGAGGAACCAGAGGAGCTAAGCCCGGAGAGAAACGCAGCCCCAGGAAGAAAGGAACCCAAGAAGCCTGAACCCTGGCAAACGTCGGCAGCTGTCTTGCTCCAACACGTGGCAATGGACTTTGGTGAGAGAAGAAACTTAACGCTTTATGGCCTGGTATCTGTGGACTTCTACCCCAAATAAATACCCTTTATAAAGACCAACCCATTTCTGGTATTTCACATTAGCACCCGTTTAGCTGACTAATACAGGTGGGGAACAGAAAAGGGAAATAATTTTGCTGAACTGGAACATATTTAGAGAAGAATGAGCTGACTAGTCCTTGATCTGGAATATGTTACAGCTGAGTAACTCAGAATCAAGAAAAGAGTAAACCTTCTTCAAGCTACCTTGTTGAAAAGTCTTAAGACTGCTTTGTTGAGCAAAAGAAGGCAATTCGGGGATCATGGATGAAATCACCAGCAGTGCCCTATGCTTCAGGTAGCCCTGTGCTTTGGAGGGTTTTCAAAATTTTCTAATTCCCTTTTGGACCAGATGGGATGTCTGGAGCCCAGACAAAGACCCACATGGATACTGGTCCCCATATTTCCCTTCAAGGCTGACTCACTATCACCTCCCAACCTGCACTTGCCCCTATACCCTCCACCAGGCACGTAAGTGGGATTAACCAGATGACTTGCAGAGCTTTGGGACTTGAGCTTATGAGGGAGGTCCTTCTGGGGCCTGTGCCCAGTCCATTGTCCACTGGGAAGCCTAGTAAGCAGCTGGCTCCTGCTGGCCAGTAAAGCATTTCTTTGGCTGGATGCATTTTCTTCCATTATCTTATTTCAGAATCATATTACAGCCCCATGTTGACTCAGCTTCCATGCCCCAAATATACAACTACAAACATGAACAAAATACCCACTAGTCTGTCATTAAAAATGAAACTGGGCATAGAGAACCTACCATATATCCAACTTATCTACCAAGGCAATGTGTATAATTTTAAATTACTTACAGAGATCAAGTAACCCATGTTAGCTGTCACTCTCAGGAGCACAAACTCCAAGTAGGGCCCACTGGCAAGGCACCAAACTCTGGAGCTATCCACCCTGACATAGGACCTGGGTGTCTCCAGAGCCCTCAGGATCCTCACTATTTGGGTTTATATTCACTTTGGAATTCTATGAGATCCTACTGAAATGTGTGTAAGCGTTACCTCTGGGATGACCTCCTGACTCATTTTGAAGTCTCTAGCCATATAAATTCATTTGTTTTTACCTTTTCCCCCTTTTATTCAAGGTCTTTTTCCAGTCACGTTACCAGTTGGCACTTAGTAGCAATCCCTAGGTGCCAGGGAGGCTCATCCCTGGGAGTCATGTCCCAAGCTAGGAGGTAAGTAATGCATTCATATGTTGAGTTTGGCTTAGAGAGAGGCCACATTTGAGCAACAAGGAGGCTCTCAGGAGGCAACCTTTAGGCACCCCATAACAATAGGCTAAGTTTCAATTTCAAGAACAAGACTCATAAGGCTAGTCATCAATATCAAGGGCCCATCAGTGGATCATACTCCTTCACTAGTCACGGCCCCTGCACTTGCGGGATTGTTGCTGCTCCCTTAGAGAATGTGGCAGTGCTCTCCAGGATGGGAATTCAGTATTCTCTCATTTATTGAGTGATTCTCCACCCACTGTGACAATGCCCCATGAACATTTGAACATTTTTATATACCTTATATTTATGCTCATGTGAACTTCCTTCTATGCATCCCCCATCCCTGACACCCCAACCAATGATCCTCCCCCACCCCAGTTGTAACCCTTCTATGATCCAAAGCTTCTTCAAAGATGAAGCCATTACAATAGCTGAATACAATTAATAGAAAAATGAAATAATGATAAATTTAAATGTAAGAGATAAAATACATAATTAAAAAAAAAACTAAAATTAAATTAAATTAAATTAAAAGTTTGAGATATAAAAAATGGGAAAAAAAATTTTTTTTTACCTTTTGCCTTTCATCACTGCAATATCTGGTGTCCAGTCTATACCGTGGCACCTACCCCCTCTCATTCCCCAGTGTCTCACTATTTTTCATTTTGTTTCCAAAGAAGTTTTAGATCACAGCAAAGTCACACACAGAATACAGGAGACCCTCATATACTCAACATCCTCCCCTTTTCCTCCCCTCCATATTAATAACTTTTTATATGTGGATGGTAGCATTGTTATAACTGATATACAAATAGTGAAACATAGCTACTAAACATTGTCAATGGTTTACACTATGGTTTACATTTTAGATCATACACTTTCATAAGTTTTGCTGATATTTACCATGTCCTGTGTCCATCACTGGATCATAATGACCACTAAATACCCTCTGTTTGATCTATTCTATTCCTCCCATCCCATCCCTCTGGAGCCCATGACGACCTCCTGGCTTAACTCGTTGGATGACAAGATTCATAGTTACATGCAACAAGAGGTCTTGACACATTGGTTTATCCTCCCCTATAAGGAATTGCCCTTGCTCTTGAGAGACTCCCACCTGTCTATTTCTGAACAAATCTGTCCTCCCAAAGATGGTAGTCCAACCCCTTCCCACCCATTATGTGGGTCTCCACCCACTGATACAACACATTATGACAGAATGACTACTCACACACTCCCTAGAAGCCTGCTCTAGGTGTGCCCTGTCCTGAATGCCCCCTCAACCAACACCCTAAACCAGTGACCCTTCCTTGTCATTTTGCCATAAAAGTATACCTACCTCTGTACTTTCAACCTCATACCAACAAATCCCCAGTGTTCACCTGGTCCCTCTCCCAACTCTCCCTCCCCCCAGTATCTTGGACCTTATGACCCACCCTTCCCAATCTACTCACCTGTCAACCCTGTACCACCCAATCCAATAATATCACTACCTTCCTGTCCTATCCCTTCAATACACAACTATATTCTATCACTTTACCATAGATTACATCCATATCGGTGATGGCTCACAACCTTCTCTTCTCTTTCTATTTCTTGTAAACCTATCTTATAGCCAATAGCTCTCTGATTCTGCTCAATTTCATTAATTCATATCAGTGAGGTCATGTACTGTTCATCCTTACTCAACATAAGGTCTTCAAGATTCATCCATGTTATCCCGTCTGTTAGCACTTTATTCCTTCTTACAGCTGAGTAATATTCCATTGTATGTATGTACCACATTTTGTTTATCCATTCATCTGTTGATGGGCACCTAGGTTGATTCCAATTTTTGGCAATAGTGAACAATGCCACTATGAACATTTGTGTGCATATATCTGTCCTTGTCTTTGCTTTCAATTCTTCAGGATATATACCCAGCAGTGGAATTGCTGGATCATATGGAAGTTCTATAGTTAGTTTTTTGAGGAACCATCAAACTGTCCTCCATAGTGACTGGACCATTCCACAATCCCACCAGCAAGGGATGAGGGTTCCTATTCTTCCACATCCTCTCCAACACTTATAGTCCACTGTTTTTTTAATAGCTGCCATTCTAATGGGTGTAAGATGGTATATCATTGTAGTTTTGATTTGCATTTCCCTCATAGGTAGTGATGTTGAGCATCTTTTCATGTGCTTTTTAGCCATTTATATTTCTTCCTCAGGGAAGCGTCTTTTCAGGTCGCTTGCCCATTTTTTAAAGGATTGTTTTTCTTTTTCTTTTCGAGGTGTAGGATTTCTTTATATATGCAGGATATGATATTAGGCTCCTATGAGATATATAGTCGCCAAATATTTTCTCCTATTGGGTAGGCTGCCTTTTTACTTTCTTGATAATGTCCTTTGAGGTGCAGAAGTTTTTAATTTTGAGGAGATCCCATTTATCTATTTTTTTCTTCTGCTGCTTGTGCTTTGGGTGTGAAGTTCATGAAACCATTTCCTATTACAAGGTCCTGTAGATGCTTCCCTGCGTTATCTTCCAAAGTCTTTATGGTCTTGGCTCTTATATTTAGATCTTTGACCCATCTTGAGTTGATTTTTGTATAAGGTGTGAGATGGTGTTCCTCTCTCATTCTTTTGGATATGGATATCCAGTTCTCCAAGCACCATTTGTTGAAGAGGCCATTCTCTCCCAACTGAGTGGGCTTGGTGGCCTTGTCGAATATCAGATGACTGTATATGTGAGGATCTATATTGGAACTCTCAATTCAGTTTAATTGGCCAGACAATTCAGTTTAATTGTCTATCCTTGTGCCAATACCATGCAGTTTTGAGTACTTTAGCTTTGTAGTATGTTTTAAAGTCAGATAGTGTGATACCTCCAACTTCATTTTTCTTTTTCAATATGTCTTTGGTGATTCGGGGCCTCTTACCCTTCCAAATAAATTTTATAGTTAGTTTTTCCAATTCATTAAAAAATATAGTGTTGATTTTTATTGGGATTGCATTAAATCTGTAGATTAGTTTGGGTAGGATAGACATCTTGATGATGTTTAGTCTTCCTATCCATGAACAGGGAATATTCTTCCATTTATTTAAATCTTCTTTGATTTCCTTTAACAGTGTGGTTGAATGCTTAATCATTGAATGCCTGATCCATCCCTAGAGAATGTCTGTGAAACATTACTTTTTGAAAGTGAAGTGTTCTGTTTGTGAAACATTCCTTCCCTACTTATGCCATTAGACTAGCTTATTCAGTTATTTCATTTGTTTTTTTTTCCTAATCATAAGACAGTTTAATTTATGAAATTATTCTGCTCAAAATAGTATATATATATGTTTACATATACCTACTCACATTATATGTGGAATTGACATTTCTTTTTAAAAGGGTAGTCACTAATTGATTGACCAGTTTCATTTCTGATAAATGTCAATTTGGTTTTACCTTATCACTGACTAACTCATTGCTCCAAGAGAAAAGTGGATCTAAATCACACATTTTAGACACAATGATTTATAGAATGCATTGCTTTAGATTTCTTATACATGGAGAGCACATAGGAAAGGAGCTTCCAGCTATTACATTAAGGTAAATGGAAATCTATAGAAAACTATTATTTGCTATAATAACTGAGATTAAAGTCCAGAAATAAAACAAGAAAAACCTCATTGATAATTCTTTGGGGTATATACCTAGTAGTAGAATTGCTAGCCATATAGCAGTTGCATATTTAGCTTTCTGAGAAACCACCAAATCATCTTCCATAGTGGCTGCACCATTCTACAATGCCACCATCAATGAATGACTGTTCCTATTTCTCCACATCCTCTCCAATACTTGTTATTTTTCATTTTATAAATAGCAGCCATTCTAACAGGTATGAAATGGGATCTCATTGCGGTTTGGATTTGCATTTCCATGATGACCAATAATGTTGAGTATCTTTTCATGTGCTTTCTGGCCATTTGTATATCTTCTTTGGAGAGATGTCTATTAAAGACTTTTGCCCCTTTTTAAATTGGGTTGTTTGTCTTTTTGTTGTTAAGTTGAAGGTTTTCTTTGTATCTTTTGTATATTATTTGGTTTCCAAATATTTTCTCCCATTGGGTAGGTTGTTATTTTATTTTGTTCGCCTAGAGAATTGTTCACAGTGACACCATTCACAACTGCCAAAAGATGGGAGCAACCCAGGTGTGCATCTTCCAAAGAATCAATAAATAAAATGTGGTGCAAACATACAGTGGAGCACCATTCAGCCATAAAAAGAAAGAAGTCCTGACACATGTGACAATATGTGCCATTATTTAACATTTCTGCTTTATACTTGTGGACTCACCTGAAGGACACAGGCAACATCCTTCACAATTGACTGAGAACTGCTTTCCTAAGTCACATGCCTGATATACTATTTTGCACTGAGAAAAATAGGTGCAACCATCTGAACCACAAACATTCTTGTGTAGACCATTGAGCACTACTTGTAGGTGGCTGACATGGGCCTCCTCCATTGCTTATGGCCTAATCCTACTTCTTTTATAGATTTTGAAGCCTGGGAAAATGTCCACATCAAGGCATTATCAAGGCAATGCTTTCTTCCTGAAGACCAGCCTTCTTGCACTGGCTGCCTGAGATTCTGGCTCCTGTCACATGGCAAGGCACACGGCAGTATCTGTTTATATCTCCCTTCTCTTGCAGGTTTATTGATTTCACCTTCTTGCTTCCATGGCTTTTTCTCTCTCTCATTTGGTTTTTATAAATTGCTTTGTAAAATTCTCTTTTGTCTATCATTGGTGACTAGCAGATACTTTCCCTAAGGCACATATATTTCTTTGCCTCAACAGATCTTGTCTGTCTGTAACCTCTATCACTAAGTGAAGGTCATACAGTTGTTAATCACTAATCCCTCGTTAGAGTTGGTTGGACTGGCTAGCTAAAAGACCCAACTGGTATCTCAGATAGATAGAAGAACAGAAAAAATATGAGAGGCTTCTTGGAAAGACAAAACTTAGATGGTACCCACAATGATTTTCTGGGGAGCTAGGGTTTAAAGAGAGAGGAGGGATATATAAGTTAGGGAGGAAGAGGACACTGAGTACTGAGATCATCTGTATCAACTTGTTGTAAATTTTTTCCATGGTGGTTTCCCGAGAATATAAGACTGAAAAAGAATAACTTAACTGCTTCAGCAAAATCCTGAAAAATTTATTTGGGCAGAATGTTCATTTGGAAAAACAGATTTTCAATCAGATTGTTCGCCTAGAGAATAACTTGCTGTTTCTCATCAGTATTCCTTTCAAGATCCTTGCTTTGTTGTGGACATTAACCCTAAACTCTTAGGAAACATCATTTCTCAGTCAGTTCCCTAACTTGAAGGTTCCACCTTAAACTACTTGAGCCCAGATCACAAAATCTGGTAAATATCCTCCTTTAACTTCCCACTATGGAAGCGTACTACAATTCACTACTATGTTTCTGTCAAGATGGTGTTTTTCCCTATAATAAGCCAAATGCATTTATTGTTGCTTGAGAAATAGGTTCCTGGTGATATTTTGGAGTGTGGACATTTGAAAATCCTCAAAGTCTCACTGAGACCCAGTTGAGATCCCTTTCTATTATGATCCCAGACCCTTGACTCAGAAACAAGGTGCTCCTTAGTGAGATAGGTCTTGCATTAAGACTGAACTCTAATATTTTTTTGTTGTTGTTGCACTCCAAATGCTGTGTTTATTTTGTCCAAAATGATGGCTCACATTTTATGAAAATTCTAAATTTTAAATGAGATTCAAAACTCTTTATTGGTGGAAACTTTTCTCTTTACTAATGTATTAGTCAGCCAAAGGGGTGCTAATGTGAAATACCAGAAATGGGTTGGTCTTTATAAAGGGTATTTATTTGAGGGTAGAAGTCCACAGTTACCAGGCCATAAAGCATAAGTTTCTTCTCTTACCAAAGTCCATTGCCACGTGTTGGAGCAAGATAGCCGCTGACTTTTGCCAGGGTTCAGGCTTCTTGGGTTCCTTTCTTCCTGGGGCTTAGCTCCTCTGTTTCCTCCACAAGATCAGCTGTAGACTATCAGGCGAACGGCTCATTTCCTTCTCCTGGGGCCTTCTCTCCAACATCAAAACTCCAACATCAAAACTCTAACATCAAAACTGCTACTCAAAGCTGCTCCTTCTGTCCTTTGCTTTGCCTTTTATATTTGATTCCCCCACCCACCAAGGGGTGGGGCTCAACGCCCTACTGACGTGGCCTAGTCAACGCCCTAATCATAACTTAATGATGCCCAGATTAACAGATCAGTTTACAAGGATGATCCAATTATATTTTTGGAATTCATAATTACATCAAATTGCCAAATGGCTACAATCCATCCTCTGAATTCAAAAAATACATTACAATATTTTAAAAAAAACTTAAATCAGTAACAATTCAAGTACAAAATCATATCACAGGCAGTTTAAAGAAATACAGTTTGTCTTCAGGCAAAATCCCATCTGCTGTAGACCTCTGAAACTTACAAAGCCATTTAACTGCTTCCAATATACAAATGGAAAGACAAAGGATAAACATTTTCATTATCATAAGGAGAAACTGGGATGTTAAATATGAGTCATGGATCCTCTACAGTTCAGTAAACCTGCAGGGCAACCTCCATTCGATTTCAAAGTCTGAGAGTCATTCTTAAGATGATGATTTCTTCTCCTTGGGGCCACATGGGGACCCACTCTTTCCACAGGCATGCCCAAGGGCCATTTTCTTGGTTCCACCTTCATCAAGCATCTGAGTGTCAACCAAGCTCCAGACCTCACCCTCCAAGAATGTTGGGGTGATTGCCACACCTTACCCAATCTTTGGGTTAGAGTCTTAGTCCCCCTAGTACAGTGAGGTGAAAACATTCCCCCTAACCTTTGGCATACAGGTTCAACCTTCTCAGAGCAATGAGTTGACCACCTGGCCTTCTCTAATCCATGGGGGACAGGAGGGGCCCTCCATCCCCTCTCTATGGGATGCTGACCTTAACCGCCCTAATCTTTAAGGAATGTGCTCCACCCTCTCTGCACCCTGGGGTGGCAAAACTCTCCCAGAACATCAGGTGGGGACATTCACTCTCTTCAACTGCTGGGGCAAACTCACCCTCTCTGTACATATGGGTGGGGCTCCTCTCTTGGCTCAAGGAGATGTCTTAGTTCCAGATCTCTGCTTCCAAAGTTTTCTCCTTAGAGCTGTTTATTCTTCAACGTCTCCTTTCCATGTCCTTTTTAGTCCAAGCAAACAGTGGTTTTGTTCATACAGTGCTCTCAAAAATGTTGGTTTAGCATGCAAGAAGCAGGGGTCCAAGCTATCAGGCAGACTTTCCACAATTCTTTCTGAGATAAATGCATCTTCAATTCTGATTTACAAGTTCCAGATTTAGCTAAGTCTTGAAATGGGGCACTTACATCTGGAAACTTGATTTCCAGAAACCTGGAAGTTCCAGAATCAGTTTCTGTTTTCTTTGCGCCCAAAAGTTCAGTTCTTAGTGTATTTCACTCATCTAGTATTTTGCTATAAGCTGCAAGGAGAAACCAAGCCACATTCTCTGAGTTTACCTTGGAAAGTACTTCAGCTAAATGCTCAGGTTCACCGTTTTCAAATTCTGTCTTCCATATAACACCAGGAGTTAATCTTGCTAAGTTCTCTGCAACTTTAAAACATGGATTGCCTTTCCTCCAGTTTCCAATAATAGGTTCATTATTTACTTCTAAGGCATCACAGAAAATCTCTTTAATATCCATATTGCTATCAACAGTCTCTTCAAAGTGATCTAGGCCTTTTCCATCAAGCATTTCACAATTCCTCCAAAAAATACCCCCTACCCATTTATAAAACCATTCCAACATTTTGGTAATTGCAAAAGCACTACCCCACTTCTGGTACCAAATTCTGTATTAGTCAGCCAAAGGGGTGCTAATGCAAAATACCAGAAATGGGTTGGTCTTTATAAAGTGTATTTATTTGGGGGTAGAAGTCCACAGTTACCAGGCCATAAAGCATAAGTTTCTTCTCTCACCAAAGTCCATTGCCACGTGTTGGAGCAAGACAGCTGCCGATGTTTGCCAGAGTTCAGGTTTCTTGGGTTCCTTTCTTCCTGGGGCTGCGTTTCTCTCCAGGCTTAGCTCTTCTGTTTCCGCCACAAGGTCAACTGTAGACTATCAGGCGAATGGCTTACTTCTCTTCTCCTGGGGCCTTCTCTCCAACATCAAAACTCCAACATCAAAACTCTAACATCAAAACTGCTACTCAAAACTGCTCTCTCTGTCCTTTGCCTTCCTGACATGGCCCAGTCAATGCCCTAATCATAACTTAATCATGCCCAGATTAACAGATCAGTTTACAAGCATAATCCAATTATATTTTTGGAATTCATAATTACATCAAATTGCCAAATGGCTACAACTAATAATAGGTTTCTTTTTCACTTTTTATTTTGAAATAACTTCAAACTTACATGAAAGTCGCAAAAACAATAGAAAAACAATACATAGAAATCTAATATACCCCCACCCGATACCTAGATTTACCAACATTTAACATTTTATGACATATATTATATCATTCTATCTATCTATTTATCTATCTATCTATCTATCTATCTATCTATCTATCTATCTATCTATCTATCCATCTATCTATCTAATATCTATCTATCTACTACCTACCTATTTCTGTCTATTTTCTAAACATCTGAGAGTAGGTTGCATACATCATGCTCCTTTAATACCTAACACTTCCAGATACATTTCTTGAGAATAAGGACACACAGTATGTAACCACCTTAAGTACAGCTTTCAAGTTAAAAAAAAATTAACATTGATATAAAGCATACAGTCCATTACAGTCCATGTTCCAATATTTTTCAGTTGTACCAACAATATCCTTTTTTCTGAGTTGGAAGATTTAAAAAAATTTTTATTTTAGTAACATATATACAACCTAATATTTCCCCCTTTAATCACATTCAGATATATAGTTCAGTGGTGTTAATTACATTCACAATGTTCTAACATCACCATCCTCCATTACCAAAACTTTTCTATCACCCCAGCAGAAATTCTGTACCAATTAAGCTTTAATTCCCCCATTCCCTACCCCTCCAAGTCCCTGGTAATCTGTATTCTGGTTTCTGACTCTATGAATTTGCTTATTATAATTGTTTCAAATCAGTAAGATCATACAATATTTGTCCTTTTGTCTCTGTCTTATTTCATTCAACATGATATCTTCAGGGTTCATCCATGTTGTCACGTGTCAGTACTTCGTTCCTTTTCATGACTGCTTAATATTCAATTGTATGTGTGACAGTTTGATATTATTTATTAATTCCCCCAAAAAGGGAAAAATTATGTTTTCAAACTGGTCTGTTTCTCTGGCTGTGATATCCTTTGATTGTATTCAATTTTCAAATGTTTTTTAAGTTTACTTGATAAAAGATTAAGGCTTTGATTAGACCACATCAATAGGGCATGACTACAGTTGAGTTCCTGCCCCCTTGATGGGCTGATAGAAGTGGACACTCACTCAAAAAGAATGCATGGGAAGAGAGAGCGCTCCATAGATGCCAGAGGAAAGAACTTGTCATCACAGAAGAGGAGAAAACTTTGATGATGCAGCCCCGGGAAGAGAGATGAGCCTTATGCCAGCCTACAGCTGAGATCAGAAGAAGCTAGGCCCAATGAACCTTAAAAGGAAGAAGGAAGGAGAAACCAGGCAGAGATCACCCACCATCTTGCTTCAACATGTGGCAACTGACTTTTGTGAGAAAGTAACCTTGAGTTTGACTCTTTAGGATCTTGTAACTGTAAGCTTTTACTCCAAATAAAAGCCAACAGATTTCTGGTACTTTGTTCCAGCACCCCTTTGGCTGACAAATACATTTTGCTTATCCATTCATTTGTTGATGGACCACTTGGGTTCTTTCCATCTTTTGACGATTGTGAATAATGCCAGTCATCAGTGTGCAAATATCTGTTTAAGTCCCTGCTTTCAATTCTTTTGGGTATACATCTAAAAGTAGGGTTACCAAGTCATATTGTAATTCAATACCTAACTTTCTGAAGAATTGCCAGGCTCTTTTCCACAGTAACTACACCATTTTACATTCCAACCAACAATGAATGAATGTTCCTGTTTCTCCACATCTTCTCCAACGCTTGTCATTTTTCATTTTTTAATAGTAGCTATTATAGTGGGTGTGACTGATATACTATGTTTGTCCCTCTATCTGTCCTTGTCACTTTCTCTTCTTTCTCTTATATATCTATAGGAGGAAACCTAAAGGAAGAGGATGATTATAGACCCAATAAGGTCAACTCCAAGGACTAATGAGTTCAAAATCTTTTCATAATTGGATTCTTTGGACAGATTTTGCTTTGGAGTACCTTTTCAAAACCTTATAATTACTTTTCTCCACCTTAATTTTGTGTCCCCAAGATCTGCTTTGTTTTGTTTTGTCTTCCTAGAGATAGAGGTTTGTTGCTCTCCCAATTGGTGATGACTGAACATTATTCAGGTTCCAAAGAGATGTGGTTTCAAGAAACAGTCTTACTGAAAATTGCAGTTCTTATGGAATTGTCTCAAATTTAATTCACGCTTTTTCTGGGCAGGACTCCTATTTTTTACATGTATTCATGCTCTAACTCTTATCTTTCTAACTGAAATAATTTCACCATAGATAATGACAACTATAGTAGCTAATTTGGGAAATATTTAATATAAATACAATTGCTCATTTAAGAGTTGCCTTAGAACAAACACAGCAAAACCTTAAACATCCTACAGTCTATATTTCTTGATAGATAAATGGAAGATTTCAAAAGGAATTCAAAATCCAAAATACTTCCTTAAAACTAACTTTCTTTTAAGTATCCCCAAACCACAATCTGAACCCAACTGTCTTTATCCAACTATTCCTTTTCATTCATTCCAAAAACCTTTACAGCTCAGCTGCCTTTTGAAGTTAAATCCCTTACGACTGAATTTAGGCCCTGTTCTTGGTCTGAAATGTTTAAAGACTTTCAAAGGGCTGAAAAAACACAAATAGAACTTTAAAAAGGAATTAAGAGTTTTTCTAGGAACATATAACCCAGGAATTCCAGATCTAAAATTGATTTATATATTAGCAAGGATGACCTGAGAGACCCTGAATTATATGGGAAACCAGAGGGGTTTAGAACAACTATAGATGTTGGATAAAATCTTTTGAAACTTATACTCAAAGTCTTTCCTATGAAAATATAGTGGAGCATACAATATCCCAAGAAAAGAAAGGATGAGTCCATTTGAAACTTCATGGATAGGTTTTTAAATAATTTTAGACAGCATTTAGGAGTGGATCCTGATGCAGATATGACCCCAGCTCTTTCCTCACTTTTTGTGATTGGCCTGAAGGCCGAAATAGGGAATTTTACATGCAAAAACCAGAGTGGGAAATAGTTCCATTGCCAGACCTCCAACTTCTTTCTGAATATTTTGAAAGTGCTTTTTAATAAAAAAGTAGGAAAGGACCCAGAATAAACTGATGGACTTGAAAATAAAATAGTAGATGACACCACTCTAATCTTTAAAAACTTAAGTCTTTTGATAAATATACCTGAAGCTACTGTAGGCAGAAAGGATGTTGGAAAAACAATGACTGCATATCTAAGAAGCTTAAGGAAAGAAAGAAAATAGATGAACAATTAAGGCACTTGCCAATTAATGCAAGATAATGTTATATACAAATATACACACAGAGTCACTGATATTGGTATATTTTGGTATCACATGATTTCAAAATGTTTGGAAACAATGATAATTCTTGACCTCAACAAGAACCCCAGATTATAAATAGCCAGCAGATTAGAAAACATTTAAGTGCTCTAATGCTACCAAAAGATTGTAAGTATATCGAGACAGAAATCCTTATGTCAGACCAGTAACCTTCACTAAGATCCCAGCCTCCATGGTATCCTAAGAGGCCAAATCTTTGGAGATGTTCAAAGAGGCTGCTATAGGGAAGCGCTGTGGCTCAATCAGTAGGGCTCCCGTTTACCATATGGGAGGCCCTGGATTCGGTTCCCGGGGCCTCCTGGTGAAGGCAAGCCCGCCTGCACGGCGTGGTTAGCTGACCCAGCGAGCACAAGCAGCAAGGGGGGGATAAATGAATAAATAAATAAAATCTTTAAAAAAAAAAAGAGGCTGCTATAGAATAACAGCAATTTGCTTTGAGTCAGAATAGAGATTTTGGGAAATGTCTGGCTGTAAATTACATGAGAATAATCTCTGGCTCTTTCACGATAGTTCCTTGGTGGTGACATAAGAACTCAAAGTGCACTTTGAAAATTTTTACATGAAATTACCCAATACAGCAAAAACAAATTGGCCACTATACTCTATCAGCATTCTAGAGGAAAATTTACTAGGGTCTCTCTGGTACATACCTTAATGGTTGCTAGCAGAGCCCTAGTAAAACTGTGAACATGGGATGGGTAAGACCCCGGGCCTCAGGGGTCCTTTGGACATCTGCAAGTGGACTTCATACAACCATCATACAGAATGGGCTTTGAATATGTCTTAATCATATATCCTGATTGCAATGGATTAAAGCCTTTCTGTGGCAGTATCAAAAAAATTACTTGATTTTGTTCCCAATTTGGGGAATTCCAACTAAAATGGTGAGGGGCACTCATTTTACTGGAACATTCATTAAGGAACTTTGCAGAGACTTACCACTTACTCAGAAATCTTATTGTCTCTATTATCTTCAAACTTTAAGAAAAGTAGAGTTGAAAGTATTTTCTAAAACTCAAGCTGTCCAAAGTATCTGATACTCGTGGACTTCCTTAGAATTAACTTTAGATTTTTTTTTTACCTCACGACCATGAGTGCATACCTTACAGCACTCAAAAAAATCACTCCATAATGTATAAACAATATTGACTTTACCGACGGCTGGTAAAAAGTCCTGTCAGATCTTTGAGCTTTTCTTCATAGTTTCTCTTTGTTTAGACTGCCACAGAAAGTGCTCCCCTCTTTATCTTTCATTCTCCCATCCATGTGACCTCTAAATCTCCCCTGGATTAGCTCTCACTTTTAATGCAGAGCAACTTAGCTCTGATTTATATCCCTATATCCCTCACTTCACTCAACATACCTTAGGACAGTTTGGTGTGATTTACCTCTTTAGAATTAAAAATGGTAATACTTTATAAAGGGACTTTAACTTGTCTAGCATATGGTAAATTGAATAAATATAAGTTGTTTTATTGTTGCCGCTGTTGCTTTTGCTGTTGTTAAGCTTTGTGTCATTCACCAAAAAAAAAATTATCTTAATAAATTATATTGGGGATATTTTGGTCACAAAAGATTTTACCCCGAGATTTAAACATCTCATGTGGTCTGTTGAGAGAAGTATTTTTGCTGTGTATGTAAAACTATGCAATACTCTTCATGTATCCTTAGAGGGTAGAGAATAGCAGAGCTTGTGAAAGAAAATGAGAATTCTCCTGTGTGAAGAAACTTGTTGGTGTGGTCAGGATGCATCAACTCATTTCAATCAGTGACAGCAACTTTCACATCTAGGTCATTCTAGGGGGGTTATAAAACAAAAGGCTATACTGCAAGCAACTCTTCTTTCTTGTCAATTTGGAACAATATGTCAGTTGCTTGTCCTTCACGGTGGCCAATCTTAAAGATTTCCTAGCACACTCATTATTGAATCACTAAGCAAATGGGTGTTGCTTGAAGATACGTGAACTTAATGAGTCTCTAAAACTGAATGGTAATGATAGTAAGATCCTGTTTCTTATCTAAAGAAACTGCCACGTTGAAATATTCTACAACGTCTCACTTATAGAATGGAGTTCAAGCTTTAGATATGAGAACAAAAAAATAAAAAATAAAGCTAAAACTAATTTGGGTCACTTTTGAATTTCCTCTGAAAAACATTAAAAACAGGGAATGGGGTGGTTTCTGTTGAGTTGAAAAGTATAACATAATTATGCTGAAGGGAAAACTGTATGACTGAACCAGAAAATAGAGACATTGTTAACACAAATTCATTGAAACCAATGGTCCCAATATCATGCTTTATTTTGTTAACCCACCACCTCTTGTTATCTAATTGTTTAAAAGAAATAATCCATAAAATCTGACTCCAAAATAACACTGGAAAGCACAGAGATCCCTCAATAGAAAGTCAATACTCACATTGACATGCGATGAAGACTTCACTGAAAAGACCAGACCACCCAAGGAAGCTTTTTGGCAATGAACTCCATCTTCAGAGCAGACATACTTTGATCACCAGTAAATTTTCACATGAATAAAAATATAACCTCATTTAGTTTAAAGGACAGAGGAAAAGCCAAACTCTATCTATATTTAAACCATCTGGTCTGAAGTGAAATGAAAATCATGGGAAGGGTGTGAAGGTCTCCTGACAGATTTATGTTGGGAAAATTGAATGAAATACAAGGATACTTCAGCTAATCAAATTCAGAGGGAAATTGACCTGGATATAGATTTGGATTTTCTTTTTAGCATTACTTTTACCTACATCTTCTTGCAATTCTCCTCCTTCTTGATTGGCATCCTGGGGATAGAGGGTGTCTATCTGAGAAGAATATATTGAGCAAATATTGATTTGTTTTTAAAATAGGAATATTTTCGTGAAGGGCTCATTTGCCTTTTGCCTTTTTTCCAGGCATAACTATATTAAACTTGAATTGTGATATATTGCCTGTGCTAACTCATTCCATCTCATGAGCAATGGAAGCCAGTAAAGAGGCCAATAGATGTCAAACTTGAAAAAGCAGCTGTTTTTTCAGTTACTGTCACACAATACTCTTAAAGACCATAAGTTCACAGGATTTATAGTTGGCTGATTCATTGTATACCTTAAGGAACTATAGAGGATGGAGAATCCTGAGTTCATTTGGGAGACTCATGTTACCCCATCACCTCCCATTTCTA
>JAKSZT010000049.1:24672144-24788096 GCA_026826555.1 Tolypeutes matacus | reverse complement strand
TGATTCAATTATATTTTTGGAATTCATAATTACATCAAACTGCCACACCCTCTATTTTAGTCTCCAATATTTCCACTGATGAGAGGACAAATATTGTTACGAGAATGGAAATTTCTGTTTATCATTGGAAAAGATGAATGGATCCAATACCTTAAAAAGTGGTCTCTTTGGAGCCTGAAGTTTTTAATGTCTCTCTTTCCCCATGTGGAGGGTGTTATTAGAGGAACCTAGAACCTTATTGGATTGGGAAAGAAGTCTTCCCTCTTTCCTTCTCACACTCCAGCTTCCCACTGGTCCTCTAGATCTTAGAAGACCAAATGGAAATTAGTGGGGAGCATAAGCAAAAGGAAGCATGGGGTTGGAACCTTATATCAGTAGTCAGACCTGGGCTTTAAGAAGTACAATTCCTTTCCTTTGGCAATCTTTTCCATGAACTCATCTTTGCATGCTCCTTCTCTCCATAACTATGACAGGAAAAGAAACACAGCCAACTATCTTTCCAATTAGCAGGTTTAGAGATCAAGCAGGTTGTACTTTCAACACAAAAGCAGTCCTGGCCTGGTAAACATTATAACAGAGGAATATTTAAAGTGAAAGATTGTTGAAGAGAGCCATTTTGCATGTTAATCTTGATTCACCAGAAGGGTTTCAGGCTGCCAGGATTTACTGGTAACTTAATTAGTTGTACTGTTTTAATGAACTGCAAAAGGAAAGTCTTTCAGAGTTTCTCAAAGAAATATAACAAATAGAAAGGAAAACTAACATTTGATTGGCTCCTCTGGGTCAGTCCAAGCATAGGCACTTTCATTTAGTGACACTTAGTCCTCTCAATTATCCTGTGAAATAGGTATTATTAGCTCAGAGAAAATAAGTAATTTGCTTAAAGTCACAAATGATAGAGAAAGGATTTAAACTCAAATGCTTTTCAGCACAAGTATTGACCAATAACCAAATGGCTCTGGTACAAAGATATGCTTGTGTGGATTTGCAAAAGCCAATTTTAAAGTGTGAAGCCAACCAACTTGTATAGCGATGCACAGATCTATGATATCAATATACTTGCTAAGCCATTAGTTAATATTCAGGATATACATAGCTATGATTTAAACATACTGCTGTAGCTATAAATAGAACCCAGCTGAAATGTACTACCATAGTCTCCATTGCTTCTTCTCAAGTTTCCTTCATTATCCTGAGTTGTTTGGGGATAGCATTAATTGCTCTAATGTTCACAGGTCTAAAGGATTAGACTACAGTTGGTTCAATGGCAGATGTTTAATTGAAATGAGTCAACCATGACCCTTCAAGGAAACTTCTAGTACCCTTTCATGCCTCAAATCATGATAATTAATCATATTTTATTATGACAACTTGCTTTTCTCTATCCCCCTTTAAAATCTGAGATTCTGAAGGACAGATATTTTGTCTCTTATTTAGTTGAAAATCATCCAGTTAGACCTAACATTAGCCTTATATTATACTCAATTATTTTTTGTTAAGTGAATATTGAAAACAGATTGAAAATGGTAGCCCAATGGGAATCAGAGCAATTCAAATTATTTCCTCTTACTAGTATATAGACAATGATTTCCAAATACTCTGCCAAATGTTATACACTGTCCTTCTTAACTGAGATGTAGACTGTTTTAGTTTGGGTAAAGTCTAAGCTACTTTAATATAAAGACTCAGTATAATGTCTTAAGGACTATAAAGTTTATTTCTCACATAATAGTCCCAAGCTGAGTAGTCTGTGGTAGTGGGATGGCAATGCTCCAATCAGGGACATACATTCCTTCGATCCTATTGCTCTCAGATCCTCTAGGGCCTTGTCACTGTCAACAAGGTTGAATCTGGGGTCAGCACCATGTCCAAGTTCTAACTGTATTAAATGGGAGAGTGTGGGGAGATATTAAGAATCAGAAGCAGGAAGCGGCTGTGGCTCAGTCAGTGGGGCTCCCGTTTGCCATATGGGGGGCCCCGGGTTCGGTTCCCGGGGCCTCCTGGTGGGGGCGGGCCCGCCCGCACGGCGTGGTTGGCTGACCCGGCGAGCACAAGCAGCAGGGGGAGGATGGATGAATAAATAAATAAAAATCTTAAAAAAAAAAAAAAAAAAGAATCAGAAGCAAAAGTGGTATACCTATTCACGTTCCATTGACAAGCATTTTATCACATGGCCATGCCTAACTGCAAGGGAATCTGGGAAATGCCTTTTACTCTGGAGTCATATATTCAGCTAAGCTCTATTAGAATACAAGAAAGGGAAAATTTTGATGGACATGGAATCTGCCTCAACTTTTGGCCTTTATTGGATTTGCTGAAGGAGCTACTAGGTTTGTATTAGTCAGGGTTCTCTAGGGAAAGAGAACTGACAGGAGCTATCTGTAAATAGTATGAGATTTTATAAAATTCTCCCATGTGACTGTGGCAATGCACAAGACCAAATTCTTTAGGGCAGGCTGCAAACCAGGGCTTCTGTATTAGTCTGCCAAATGGGTGCTGATGCAAAGTACCAGAAATTTGGTGGCTTTATGAAGAGTATTTATTTAGGGTAAAAGCTTACAGTCCTAAGGCCATGGAAAACCCAACTGAAGGTACCATAAGAGGTACTTTCTCACCAAAGTCAGCTGCCACGTGTTGAAGCAAGATGGCAAGACTATCTCTGCCTGGTCTCTCAGGGCTTCCTATATCAGTCTCTGGCATAGGGCTCATTTCTTTCTGGACTTTCTCAGCTGCTCAGCTGCTCAGTTCTCTTCAGCCGCAAACTATCAGGTGAATGGCTCATCTCTCCCTGAGGCCCCAGGGTCAAACATGACAGAGCACTCTCTCTTCTTGTGTCTTCTTGAGTGAGCATCCCAAGGGGGCAGAGACTCAACCTGAGTCATGCCCTATTGGCATGGTTGAATCAAAAGCCCTAAGTTTATTTTATCAAGTAAACTTAAAACCTTTGAATTTAATACAATCAAAGGGTATTACACCCAAGGAATAGATTAGTTTACAAACAATCTTTCTCTTTTGGGGATTCATAAATAATCTCAAACTGCCACACTCTACCCTCTGAATCCCAAAAAGGTTACAATATTCTGAAAAACCAGAAATCCTTTCGGTTAGCAATGCTAAGTACAAAATCACATCACAGTTATAGAAATACAGTTTGTCTTGGGGCAAAGTCCCCTCTGGTTGTAGACCTTTGAAACTTATAAAACAAATTATCTCCTTCCAATATACAGAGGGACAGACATAGGATAAACATTCACATTACCACAAGGAGAATTTTGGAGGGAAACATGAGTCACGGGTTCCCTACAGTTCCAAAAACCTGCAAGGCATACTCCGTTAGATTTCAAAGTCTGAAAGTCATTCTTAAGCTGATGGTTTCTTCCTCTTGGGGCCTCATGGGGGCCCACCCTTTCCACAGGCTTGCCCAGTGGCTATTTTCTTGATTCTATCCTCATCAAGCATCTGGGTGGTGACTGAGCTCCAGACTTCACCTTCCAAGAACATTAGGGGTGATGACTACACCTTTCCCAATCTCTGGGGTAGAGTCCCAACCCCCTTAGTACAGTGATTTGGTGGCAACATTCTCTCTAATCTCTGGTGTACAGGCCCAACCCTCTCAGAACAGTGAGTTGGCTCCTGGCCTTCCCTTATCTATGGGAAACAAGCCCATCCCTCAGAGCTATGGGGTGTTGACCTCACTCTCCCCGACCTATGGGGAACAGGTCCACTCTTCCCAGAGCACTGGGGTGTTGACAGCAATCTCCCCAACCCTTGGGGAATGTGCTCCACCCTCTCTGTAGCTTGGGGCAATGAAACTTTCCCTGAACAGTGTGGGCTGGAACATCAACCCTCTTCAAATGCTGGGACAAACTCACCCTCTCCATACACATGGGTGGGGTCCCTCTTTTGGCCCAAGGAGATGTCTTAATTCCAGACATGAGCTTCCATGGTTTTCCTCTTAAAGCCATTTTCCCTTCCATCTCTCCCCTTCCATGTCCCTTTTAATCCAGGCTGACATTGGTTTTATTCATACAGTTCTCACAAAAAGCTTGTTGGTTTAGCATGCAGGAAGCAGGGATCCAGACAATAATACCTTCCACAAATCTTTCCTGGATAATTGGATTTTCAATCCTGGCTTACAAGTTCTAAGTTTAGTTAATTCTTCAAATGGGGCATTGTAATAGTCAGCCAAAGGCATGCGGATGCAAAGTACCAGAAATCTGTTGGCTTCTATAAAGGGTATTCATTTGGAGTAAAAGCTTACAGTTACAAGGCCCTAAAAAGTCCAACTCAAGGTTGATTTGTCACCCAAAGTCAGTTGCCACATGCTGAAGCAAGATGGTGGGCCTGGTCTTTCCTTCCTTATCTATTCAGCTGTTCTGTTCTCTTTGGCTGCAAACCATCAGGCAAATGGCTCATCTCTCCCTGGGGCTGGAGGATCAAAGTCCTCTTCTATGTCTATGGAGTTCTCTCTCTTTTCTCATGTATCTGCTTCTGTGTGAGTATTCTTTTACATAGCCCTCAAGGGGGCAGTGACTCAATTCTGAGTTGTGCTAATGACATGGTCAAATCAAAGCCCTAATATTGATTTAATCAGGTAAACATAAAACCTTTGAATTTAGTACAATCAAATGGTATCACATCCAGAGGAACAAACCAGCTAACAAACATAATCTATATCTCTTTTTTATAATTCATAAATAATATCACACTGCCATAGGCACTGTCATCTGGAGGCTTGATTTCCAGAGGCTTGGAATTTCCAGAATCAGTTTCTGGCTTCTTTGTGCTCCACAATTCAGTTCTCAGCTTATCTCTTTCATCTAGCATTTTGCTATAAGCTGCAAGGAGCAGCCAAACTGCATTCTCTGAGTTTATTTTGGAAAGCTCTTCAGCTAAATGTCCAGGCTCACCATTTTCAAATTCTGCCTTCCATATAACATCAGGACTCAATCTTGCTAAGTTTCAATTTTAAAACATGTATAGCCTTTCCTCCAGTTTGCAATAATAGCTTTATAATTTCCTTCTAAGGTCTTATCAGAAATAACTTTAGGTTCCATATTCTTATCAACCTTCTCCTCAAAGAAGTCTAGGCCTTTTCTATCAAGCATCTCACAATTCCTAAGTTTATTTTATCAAGTAAACTTAAAACCTTTGAATTTAATACAATCAAAGGGTATTACACCCAAGGAATAGGTTAGTTGACAAACATAATCTTTCTCTTTTGGGGATTCATGAATAATCTCAAACTGCCACAGGCTCCAATGAAGGTCCTTGATGAGTTCCCAGGAGGCACTGCTGTCTGAAGAAGAGCTGGGAATTTTCTCTCTGAATGCTGAAATCACTTCCCCTTTTAAGGTCTTCAACTGATTGGATGAGACATCACTCATTGCTGATGGCAAACTCCTTAGATGACTATAGATGTAATCAGCCATCTATGCAATCAACTCACTGATGATTAAAGTCTGTGAAATGTCCTTGTATTACAGTTAGCCAGTGCTTGCTTGACCAAAAAACTGGGCATCATTCCTGGCCAAGTTGAGCCTAACCATCACAAGATTTAAGACAGTTGTCTCAAAATGTAGTGTTCTTCATGATAAAGTTCAAAAGTTAGACTTATTTCATAACCTAAGTGAATGCTTTCATATTTTTGTACACTTTTCAAAAATTCCATTAAAATATCTATTGTCTCTGCTGTAGTCTTTCATACACATACACAACAGTACACAACTACACATAAACTCTCACAGGGCTATGTGCATAATTGTCATGTAGTCATTTAGGAGGAATAGAAAAAGCTAATTAATTGAAATGATAATAATGTCCTTATGTTAAAATGATGATTTCCAAAATAGGCCTTTTCAGGCATCCCAGCCTCTTCTCATATTTTTTTATGAGTGCAAATATCCCACTTCTTCCTAAGGGATTTTAAAAATTATCATTATTTTTTAAGTGCCTGCAAGCTACTAATCCAACAGAATCACTTTGCCATAATCTGTATGGAAAGTTAGCTCCCATCTGGTCCTATTTTTCAGCATTATCTTCAGTAATTGGGGATTATGCTTCAAAGCAAAATTTATAAACAAAGATTTTTCTCCATGCTTCTCTCATGCTGGGTTTCCCCTCACCAAACTCCTTTCTTTAAAAAGACAAAGTGTGTAGCAAAGACTCTTTCCATCTGACAATGGGGTCATAAAACCTGTTAGAGGGATAGAAAATACAGAACATACTAGAATACTAGAATAGGGTGATTTATTCTCTAACTCACGGCTTGAATCAATCTCTATGATAACTTCAATTCTTAGAAAAATTAAATATATATAAGGTTCATTCCTTGCCTATACTTTTTCAAGAAATAAAATCCAACCATTTGGTTTGTTTTCAAAGACCTCCCCACTCATATACTATCCAGCTCTTCTAGTATTATTTCCTACTATACCTCAATTAGAATCTTTTTGCTTGTTCTGATAGTTTGGTCAGTTACTTTACCATAAACATTTCTCCAACACTTTTAACCTCTGTTTGTATGGTCATTCATTCCTTTGTACATATGTAAATCGTAAGAAGTATAACCATCTTTCAAGGTGGAACTCAAATTCTTCCTTTCCAAATAACCTTTCATTTAACCTACAGGATTCTAATTCCCTCCTGTGCCTTCTATAAGTTTTATTACTCATTTGGCACTTATCAACTATTGTATAATATTAGCTATCCTTTTAATTAATGTGTGTTTCAGCTAGATAAGCTCTTTGAGGATATTTAAGCCACAAGTACCAGGCTTACACAAGATATTTACCTCTCTGTAACACCCCGGAAGTCCAGAGCTGATCATTGGCATGAAGATCCATAGTGTCAGGGAGCCAGGCTCCTCTATAGTTGTATTGCCTTGTGAGGTTCTCATTGCCTTGGGCAGCTCATTGTCCAAGTAGCTGCGGAGAGCTCCAGCCATTGTGTCAAAATTCAGGCCAGCAGTATGGCGAAGGAAATGAAGAAGTGTGCCCTTCTTTTTAAGGACTCTGCCTGGAAATGACAAATATAAACTGAGATTTTGTCATAAGAATTTCTACTTCTCTAAAGGAAATACTGTAAGTTGTATTTTAAGGAGAAAGAAATTGATACTGGATGACAGAAATTCAGAGACATGGGGAGGAATAAAGAACAATGAAAACGGTGAATATGTGCATTCAATCTGAATAAAAACGGAATGCCTAAAATAATTGCAGTAATAATAATAATCGCAATGTTTTGTGGTATTTCAAATATATACAAAAATTTAGAATTCATGGTAAAATAACATAACTTGTGAGGTGGTAAAGGGAGTAAAAGGTGTTTTAAGTTCCTTGCACTTTTAAGAAAGAAGTAAAAATATTTATATGTGAACTTTCTAATTAAAAGATGAATATAGAAATCTCTAGCATAATAACCAGAAAAAGGATAATAGACTAAATAACTACCAAGCTAATAGTGTTTTTACAATAAAAAATGAAAGTTGAAAAATAATCAATCCAACAGAATGTAAACAGAGTACAAGAATGTAGAATAAATGAGACAAATAGAAATCAATTAATAATTTGGTAGATTTCAACCTAAATATGTCAATAAACATATTACATGCAAATGAAACAAATATTTAATTAAAAGAAATTAAAAGAAAAAATTAGAAACCAAAACTTGCAATAGCTGCTTCTAAGAGACACATGTAAATTATAAGGATAAAGAAAGCTTGAAAATAAAAGGATGGAAAAATATGTAATGCAAATTAAACCAAAAGAAAGTTTATGTAGCTATGTATCAATATAGACTTTTAGGCAAAATGAATAACTTGTAATAAGGAAGGACAGTTCAATTCACAGAAAGCTACAGCCATTCTAAATATGTTTGCTTAAATACAATAACATCAAAATATATAAAGAAAAAAGTGAACAAAACTAAAAAAATGAACTGCAATAATAATGAGAGATTTTCTCACACCTTCTCTTCTTATAGAGCAAAAAATGTAAACATATCAATATCAAGATATAGTTTCATAAACTAGGTCTGATTAACACCTATGGAAAAAATGCCCCCTAAATCCTCAAAATACATGTATTTTTTCAAAGTACACCTGGATTATTTACCAACAATTGATGTGTCCTGGGCCACAGAACAAGTATCAACAGATTTCAAAGGATTGAAATCATACGGAATACTTTTGTGATCAGAACACTTTTTTTTTTTTGAGGTACTGGCGCTGGGGATTGAACCGGGACCTCATATGTGGGAAGCCGGCGCTCAACCACATGTGCTTCTCTGAGGTGGTTGCTTGTTGTTTTGTTTTCAGGAGGCACCAGCAACCAAACCCATATGACACTCAACATCAGCATCATTAATCTTGAAATTAAATTTTAGGATTATTCAAAATTATGTTTTACAGATTTCCTGTAATTTCAATACCTGATAACCTAACACCATTCAACATCTGTTCAAACAGTCATTTTCCGCAAACATTTAGAAATTCGAGTATTCCCATGGTGTCATAAAGCTATCTCTACCCTCATTACCTTTTTGCAAGCAGTTATCCACTGCACTTCTGATGCTATATCAAAATAAAATCATATTAAGTCCACACTATACTGAATATTATTTAATAAATATATCATATTTGCACCAACACATCCCCACAAGAATAATGTTATTTGAATTTTTAATTCAAGCTCATGGACCCCTGAAGTCTTTTCATGGACATGGACTCCTGGTTAAGAACCCCTGCTGGAAATAGAAGAGGAGGGAAAACTTCCTGTGATAGATTGATATTATTGATGAATTCCAAAAAGAAATACAAATTACGTTTGTAAACTGGTCTGTTCCTCTGGGCTATTGATAACCTTAGATTGTATTGAATTCAGAGGTTTCACTTTTACTTGATTAAATTATGACTAGGGCTTTGATTGGCTACATCAGTAGATCATCAAGTCTTCGTCCTCTTGGTGGGTGAGGACTCATAGAGAAAACGACAAGGCAGAGGAGACAGAGTTTTGATCCTGGAGCCCCAGGAAGTAAATATACAGAGAAGCAGATACATGAGGAAAGATAGAAGGCTCCATTAGACATGGCAGAGGCCCTGGGAAGAGAGACAAGCCATTGGCCTGATAGTTTACTGCTGGCCTTGTGGAAAGAGCAGAGCAGCTTAGCCTAGAGAGAAACTAGCCCCAGGAGAGAGACAAGACTTATCCCAGCCTACAGCTGATATTGGAAGAAACTGGGACCATGGCACCTTAAGAGGAAGAGGAAGCTTGAACCCTTGCTCTAATTTGTAGGGTCTTATGATCCCACTGCTATTGTGAGCTCAGTTCTATTATGGAATCCCCTAAGTCAGCCATGGCCTGCAGACAAGAGGCGCCACTGAACTGCTCAGTGATACTGGAGTTTCTATCACCAGCACATTTCACACTTTGGTAAATGGTGTATTCTCTGGGTCCTCCTGTGAGACATGGTCCTTTGGTTGCTTCTCCACTTTTCTGAGCCTGTTAATCCCTTACTTCACCATCTTCTCTCATCTCAGTTTTCCCTCAGCCTAGCAGTGTATTTGTATCATCTCACAGGGGTTCTTTCCAGATTGTTAAATGCTTGCATTCCATGAGAATGCTTCCAAATAAACTCTCTTATCTGTGGCACTGACCTTGACAGAAAACCTGCTTAGGTTGAGAGTTTGGCCTTTTTGTGAGCCCTGCTACTTGGGACTTGCTTTCCACTTGCAGGACATGAGAGCCTTTCCCTTGCTTTCCACTTGCAGGACATGAGAGCCTTTTTTATGCTATTAAGGAAATCTTCTGGATTTCCCATTGAGCTTTCAATTGCTGGTTAAACACTCTCAATATTTCGTTATCTATTTCAAAACATTCATTGAGATTAGCAAATAGCCATCCAATTCTTCTGTCCTTATAGTTATTTCCTCATGTTTCTCAAATGTCCATTACATCATACCAGCCAGTGTACCATCTCAATAGATCACTGACGAAAACTTTAACAATGGCACTGGTACCTTGTGCCAGGAACATTGTCTGCTTCACCTGCCACCAGTGATAGAGTTCTTTTCACCAATCAGATAGTGAGTGATTCAGCTCCAAAATCACGTCCTGGCATGAACCATTACAGATTGGGTTCTCTGGGCAGACCATATTATGCTGGAGGTTTGTTTCAGAGTGTTCTTGGGACGGATACCTGTGGAAGGGAAGGAAACAGGGTTAGACAAAGGGAGAATTTGAGCTGCAGTGCAGTCTCAACAGGAGTCTCAGCTGACCCTACAGGGAGCTCAGAAGCTGCAATGATTTAAGCGATGGAGCTGGGCCTTTTTACCCCCTCCTGAATTAGTCAATGGATGTGAGGTGCCCTGGGAAAGGGGTGTGACCTTGGGCAAGGCAGCTCTCTTCAGTCCAGCAATCCCTGAATGGGTCTAACAGCTGTGAGCCATCTGCAGCCAGCGCTTCCAGCAGCTGGAAGATTCTCAATCAGGAAAGGGAATCTGGATAGATCATCATAGCATCCCCTACATGAATGAATCATACAGTCATAAGTTGAATACAAGAAGCCAAACCCAAAGCATGTAAAAGTAAGCAATAATGCTAGAATTCAAGAGAGGGGTGACCTTTAGGGAAAAGGTGATAATATTGATTGGGAAGGCACAGATACTTCTGGGACATTGGCAAGTGTCTTAAAAAAAAAAAAAAAAAAAAAAAAGACCTGGGTGTTGGTTACGTGCATGTTTGTGATAATTCACTGGGTTGTATATTTATGTTTTGTGCACTTTTCTAAATTTGTATTATGTTTCCAAAAAAGTTAAAACATTTGGGAGGGGACGAGTGTTTTAGAAGATCTAGAGAAGCATGGTTGTTTGAACTCTTACTCACCTTTTGCAGATATTAAAGCAGCCTGGAATTTCCTGGTTTTGTTAGTTCAGGGATACTTTACCCAGGTGCAATCCATCTGTTTTCATTTTGCAGTCACTGAATTTGGAAAGATTCAAATTCTGAGTTGGACTCTTTTCCTTTATTTTTTTTTTTTTCTAGTTGAAATGAATTAAAAAAATGCATGTTTTGCTCTTTAGAATGAAAAGTTTTGACTAAATTAAACCAAATTTATTTCTTTCAAATCATCTTTGCAAATTGCCTACATTTTAAAATGTATTTACTATTTAGAAAACAAAGATTAAAGTCAAAATATACCTCTAATGTATAGTAAATCTGCTTTTGAGTTGAATCGAGATTATCTTTGTTTCTAGTATTTTTAAAAACTTTCCAAAGCAAGAAGGAATTTTGCTGATATTGGAGCAGAACCTGTGACAGCAGGATGATCCACAGACATTCAGTTTTAGTAAGTCTAAGAAAATTGTTTCTAGAGCAAGAGAAATAATGCTCAGATCAAACAACCCCAAAGAACATACTCTAGGAGGCCAAAGTGCCCCTTTAAATTTGGGGAATATGTATTCTAAGGAATCAAGCTTCCCCCCACCCCGAGGAGACAGGGAGAACATGAGGAAGAGCTCTCTACTCAAATATTTTCCACACCTAAGGTCTATACCTTAAATTGCATACTCAAGGATCTAACTCTTTCATTCCACATTTAGAAAAAATGCTTTAAATGCAAAGGGGGCTTGGTCAAGCGAACACATCAACTTCATTCCAAACAGGCTCAGGCCTTCTGCCTTGAACAGTTTCAGAATACAATGGAAATTATCCATGTGGCAGTACTGCTCAATTTTATCAGAAAGAATTAAAAGTAGGCAGACACCAATAGAAATTACAGGTGAATAACTTCTGGACACTGGCATAGCAAAAGAATTCTTAAATGTGTCCAGTAAGGGCTATCAATAACAGAAAATCAAGTTACCTTAAGGAAATTGGAAACACAAATTACAAGATAGGAGATGATATGTGCAATACACAAATGACAAAAGATTAGTACTTATAATATTCAAAGAACTATTACAAATCAATAAGAAAAAGACTAATAATCCAATTAAAAATTTCCAAATGACAGAAGCACCCATTCAAAGAAGAAGAAACACATAAGCAACAAATATGTGAAGAGGCAATCGATATCATTAGTGATTAGGAAAATGCAAATCAAAATTCCCCGCTACCGGGGAGGGGTCCATACAGCTTGTCCTTGGTTCTCATTGTAACTTAAAGGGAAACTTCCACAATACCCAGAAAGCCTTGATATCTCGCAGATGATCGAGGAGGACGGCCTCAAATTCCTTGCTGCAGGTACGTTATGTGGCACCAACCTTGACTTCCAAATGGAAGTCATCTACAAAAGGAAAAGTGCTAGTATCTACATCATAAATCTGAAAAGGACCTGGAAGTAGCTTTTGCTGGTAGCTCGTGTCATTGTTGCCATTGATGTCAGTGTCACATCCTCCAGGAATACTGGCCAGCAGGCTGTGATGACGTTTGCTGCTGCCACTGGAGCTACTCCAATTGCCTGGTGCTTCATTCCTGGAACCTTCACCAGCCAGATGCAGGCTGCCTTCCGGGAGCCGTGTCTTCTGGCAGTGACTGAGCACAGGGCTGACCACCAGCCTCTCCCAGAGGCATCTTCTGTTAACCTGCCCCCATTGCTTTATGTAACACAGCTTCTCCTCTGTATGATGTGGACGTTGCCATCCTGTGCAACAACAAGGGAGCTCCTTCAGTGGGTCCGATGCCGCCCATGGAGTTCTGTGCACGCGTGGCACCATCTTCCAGGAGCACCCGTGGGAGGTCCCACTTGATCTCTACTTCTACAGGGACCCTGAAGAGATTGAAAAGAAAGAGCAGGCTGCTGCTGAAAAGGCTGAGACCAAGGAGGAATTTCAGGGTGAATGGACTGCTCCCGATCCTGAATTTACGGTTACTTGATGTGGTTTCTGACTGGTCTGAAGGTGTGCAGGGGCCCTCAGAGCCCAGGCAACAGCTCCCCACTGAAGGCTGGAGTCTGCAGCTCCCACTGCTTTGGACACTGACTGGGTCGGAACAGCTACCCGGTGGTCTTAGGCTGTTCTTCCACAGGCTCTTAAACAGAAAACAGAAATAAGGTTGATGGAAAACAAACATCAGTTCCTATTTTTAAAAATCTCATCGAGATACTATTTTATGCCCAGTCGAGTACAAAAAAAATGATAAAGTCTGATAATGACTGGGAAAAGCTATAGACCAACATGATCTCACATACATTGCAGGTGGGAGTATAACTTTGAACAGCTGCTTTGGAAAGCAGTTTGTCACTATGTTGTGATTTTGAACACTCATGTTTCCTATGATCAGAGAGAAGACCTTGCACGTGTATGCCAAAAGACACGAACAAAAAGGTTTATAGCATTGCCTCACATGATGGAAAGATGTGGAAACAAGCCAAATAACTGTCAATAAGAAAATGGAGAAATTGTCATATTAAATAACGAATAATTTTATGACACCTCAAATTAAGAATGACTGTTCATGCAACCATATGTATGAATTTTGGCAACTTAATTTTGAGTGCTAAAACAAGACCCCAAAGAGTTAAAAGCAAAAAAAAACCCATACCACATACTTTTTAGCAACATATGTATTGGACAGAATATAAAAAAAGGAAAGCAAAAGAACACAAGATAGCTGCCTAAGAGGTGGGTAGGAGAATGGAAGGCCACGGTGGCAGCTGTAGGTTCTTTACTAGTGTCCTAGTTTTCATTTTGGGCGCTGCTTTCATAGGTGTTTATTACATTGTTTAATGCATTAATTTTAACAAGAGGGCTTTGCATGAACAACGAGGAGAGTATGTCATAAAATGAAGCTTCAATTGATAAGGAACAAAAAGGAAATAACCACGTACTTGAAGTGCTTGAGCAGAGGAAGGCTTATCAAAAAAGGGAAAAATAGAGTAAAAAACAGGAAAGAAATAAGAAGAGAGAAAATCTAGGATGAGGATAAATCATGGCCTATGATGTCATTTTGCTGAGGAGCAGCGCTGTTAGCAGAGGCTTGACTCTGGTTGAATTCCAGAGAAGCAATTTTACTAAAACAACTTTATCTCCTCTTGGGGGAGATCTAGGGCTGAACGTGCCATCTTGAGTGGATGGATTTCCTTTTCCACCTCCTAGCTAGGGGGATCTATTTGAAATCTTGAAATCCTTGAAGAGCTTAAGTATTTGTATCTTGGCAGTTTGCCCAGGGATGGGCTTAAAAGGGACCAATAAATGGCGTTTTCAAAATCTACTTCCTGGAAACTTTTACTAGGTAATAAATCAATAGGAAAGGTCACCCAGCCTGTTGTCTCTCACCACTTCTGTCATAAACCTAAGTAACCATTTATAGCTCATACAGACTTTTTAAAGGTCTAAACATAAACTACCAATTATAAAGAAAAAGTAGCTATATCACTAAATATAATCATTCTAATATTGTTCTCTGTTTGGCTTGTAAATTTACAAAACCCTTATCATCTATCTCATTTGATAAAGTCCTGTGAAAAAGATAGGGCATGAAATCAGAACTACCATTTTACAGATGAAGCCACTGGCTTTAGAGCAGTTTAGCCCACTGGCCCCAGGTCACTTACGGGGCCAGGCTGGAACCTCAGCCCAGTTACTCTCAGCCTCATCTGAGTATTTTCAGCCTCACCCTGTGTGTATTTTCTTCATGATGCTAACTGCATGATCATATGTTTTAGTCATCTTGTTTATTTTTAGTTTAGTTTATTGTTATTATTATTAAACTGATTTGCCTGTCTCTATACCAAAATGTAAGTGCCCTTGGGGCATATGACTGTTTCTCGCGTCACATCACCTGGCTGGAATGTGGTAGGTGTTCAATAAATGTTGGGTGAATGACTGAATGAACCTCCCTGGCTTCTGAGTCCAAATCCTGCATGCCTCCCACGATCTGTGTTATTGCCACTTGTATTCTTCGGTTTGACGGACTTCAGAATGAAGAAACGCTACCTCAGTACAGTCAAAGGTTTATGTGATTACAGCTCAGTGTTGCAGCTCAAGCCTGGCGGAGGCATTGGTGGAAGTGCCCTCAGTGTTACAGCTCAACCCAGGGCAAAGATGGAGGCGCACAGCTCAGGTTTGCAGCTCGGTGTTTGTCTGGTTGGGGCGAAAATGGAAGCACGTTCAGGGCTTTGGGGCTGGGCTAGATATGGGTTTTCTGTGTCGCCGCCCTGGGAGTGGAGCCTTAAATTGCGATGCTCTGATTGGTCAATCATTGGTCCATGCAAGAGCATTGGCTATGGTTTGGAGACTAGATTGGCATTTTATGTTAATGAAGTATGCTAACTGGGAGACGTTGACTGACGGATTTTTAATTAGGATAATGGATCTTATTGGTTGAAAATCTCTCTCTTATCCTATTGGTTGGCTCTTTCTCCCTCTGCCTAGGGGTCACAGTTCGGTTACCAGCCACTCCTTCAATATGCATCTAGGAAAGGAGGACCAATGCACAGATATCCAGACCACAGTGCTGGCTCTCTCAGGTTTCAAATTAAAACACCGATGACTTTGCAGTAAAATATCTATGGTATAAAGGTTAATGAAAAAGTGAATTACAAAACTGTACTTATACTATGTTTATGTATTTGAAAAAAAACATACACAGAAAACAAAACACAAGGAAATATCTCCAAATAGTTGTTAGCCATGCTCACTGACAGGAATAGAGGTAAAAAATTTTCTTATTTTGTTTTCCAGATATTTTTATATTACTCTTACAAATTACTTTAATTAAGAAAGCAAACCCCTGAGTTACATGTGGTATGTATTAAAAATAATAAGTTGCTTGATGATCTGATCCTTGAGACACAACGTGGTATAACTGAGGGGTGATGGCCATGGAGCCAACCCATCTCTTGCTACATCCTGCCTTGAGTCTAGATCTGAACTGCTGAGATCTTCTCAGGAAAAAGCTTTCCCAGGTGCTTCTCTCATCTGCTTTTTTTTTTTTTTTTTTTTTTCCAAAGTCCCAGTGCATGTGCTTATCTTAGCAGTTATTATTATGTATTTTAATTGCCTATTTTCTTATTTCCCAATTAGACTGTATGTTCCTTAAGGACAGGGGCTCTGTTTCATCACAGAATCCCCACATTGGCACCTGGTAGATATTCAATATATATGTGTTGGATAAGAATGAATACATGAGTGAGTACATTTTGGTTTGGCTCTATTATTCACATGTGTCCTTGGGCATGCAGTATAAGTTATCAGGAGATGTTTTCTCTTCTGCAAAATGAGACTATTGAAGTAACTGATGCACTAGGTAAATGTTTCTTATTCTTACATCCTGCACTTTTTAACAGCACTTTAATATTATCACCTGTGATGGACCAAGAACAATCACCCTCACCTAACCAACCATCGGGTCTATTGCATTTTGGTATGAACACCAAATCTGAGAGGCTCTTACACTGGCCACCAAGCTCGGTTAATGGATTTATCTCTCCTCTCAAAGGTGAATAACAAAGACAGGGGTGCAATTTCAGGAGCTCCAGAAGGTTCTGATCTTTCCTTCTTTCTATTCACTTCCTCCCTTTGTTTTCCTCCTTCCTTCATCTAATATTGACTGAGCTCCCACCATTTATATCCACAGCATGAGACAGCCTCTAGTGAGTTGATGATGAACAAGTCCCTGCCCTCAGGGCACTTAGAGTACACTGGTTTTGAATATATTCAGAGGAATAGCTCTTTCACCCACTTTTAGATCTGACTGTTTTGACCCTGTTAAAATGTAAATAAACTTGAAGCCACTTATTATTAGTGATTTAGACCTAAGTGCTAACGAATTTATCACTTGTGTTAAAGTTCAGGGTCACCCCTTAGGAGGATCCATGGGCTCCAGGACCCCAGGCTTGGAGGAGCTGGCACAGGCCAGGTTCTGCTCCGAGCCTGGCTCAACTTGGGGAACAGTGACCCCAGCTGAGAATAGGGGACTGGGCAGAGACAGGCCACGTCTTAGAAGTAATTTTAATATTCACCTCATACCACCTTATTTCCTACCATGTAATAGAGAGATTTTTCAAATTGTGATTATCTGAGGGTTTTGGGTTTTTTTAATAGGGTTCCCGAATTGAACCCAGGATCTTGTACATAGGAAGCAGAAGCTCAACCACTGAGTTACATCCACTCCCCAGTGAGATTTGGGTTCTTTTGTTTTGTTTTTAGGAGGTACTGGGGATTGAACTCGGGACCTTGTACATGGGAAGCAGGCCCTCAATCACTGGAGATACATCCACTCCCCTATCTGAGGGTTTTGAGAAGGTCTCCAGAGGCAGCCACAAGCTAAGAGGATGGGCCTCTCCTCTCCCTCCATGCTTTTAAATGGGAAAGCTCTGCTTTCATCTGTTTTACATAGTGTACTTATGTGGGAAAGTTCACTTGAAAATGGTATCTACTGATTTTAAAAAGCAGGAAAGGGAAGTGAAAGAGATTGTTCAAATAGATCCCTTCAGACAGTTAAAAGACTCCCAGAGTGTGGGTAATATATAACATCTATTATGTCCCTCCTCAATTATACACACACACACACACACACACACACTCCCAAGTCCTTGCCCATCCCAAACCAATTTAAATGAAAAAATTAAGAAGCCGCCAGCCCCTTCTAGGTAAATTCCAAAAGTAAAAGTAAGTTAGAGCAGTGCTATTCAAGTGTGGTTGCCACCTCTTGGCCACAAGTCTAAGAGGAGATGAGTATAGTAAGCCTTTGGAAAGGTTATAGCAATTTGGCATTGCTCAGCATCCAAGCATGTGATCAGAGGACCTGTCTCATGGAACCAGGTAGAGACCAGCTTGGGGGATGCTTGCTACTTACAGTGTGCAGTAGGTCCACGTCCCAACACTTATACTTTCAGGTTTGTTTGTCAACAGTGACAGAAAAAGTACTTCAAATCCAGAGTCTGCTTCTTTTTTTTGAGAGCTCATTTAAATTTGACTATAATTTTACAATATACATAGTTGGATCTGACACTGATGGAAGGTGAATTTTGAAACTGCAGCATCACTTGCTTCATTTTGGATTAAAGTTAAAAATGAATATGTTCAGCTTGCTGAAATTATCTTTAATAGTTCCTCTTCCTTTCCCATCAACATACATTTGTCATGCTGGTTTTTCTACTATAAATTTCTAAAGACAAAACAAAAGCAGTTTAGATCTACATTATCTCCTTGTTGTCATCTGTCCTATCTAGATTAAATAAATGAGGCAAGAAGCAAACTCATTTGATACATTAAAGGCTTCAGTGATGTATACACATTCTTTCGAAGTATGCACATGGAAAATGCTACTTTATTCCCAAGTATCATTTCGTTATGATTGTGAAGTGATAAAAAGTTATGTGTGTCCTAGTGTATACACTTTTCAATGAACAACTTGTGCATTTTGGATTTTTTTACACTATGCTTTTTCTGATCATATTTATGGAAATATAACTTTGTGTCTCTTGAATCTAATAAAAAGCTGGATTTGCTTTTGTACATCATTTTTCCATTTTACTTTTCTAATAATTCATTTTATTGTATTTTATTGTATTGGTCTTTAATGACTTGGAAATTCAAAACAAACATAATAAAACAAAACAAGAATCCAGTCTTTTCCAGAGAAAGTTTGGGAAGTGCTGAGTGAGATACCTGTGGAGTCTCTGGGGAGAATCAGGATTCCCAAAGGAACTAAATTTGTGTACTTTGAGGCCTGTCTAGGCTGACAATCCCCTGTAAGGTAAGTGGGTCCACCAATAGGCAGTTTGGAGGGTTTCGATGCAAGGACTCACAAGCTTGGAAAATATCCTGGGGATGACCATAAGGGGATTCTCACCTAATATTTAGGAAATATAGCTATAAAATAATACAGGGAAGTTCCAATTTTTCAGAGTTCAACAGCTCAAAATTTTATCTTAAAGGAACATGGTTTGACTTGACTTTAAAGAGAGAGGGGCAGATGACACAAAAATAGGCTGCTAGCAGAAATTATTCAAGAGGCAGAGAAGGACTTCAAGTTCAGGATTAAGTACAGATTCAACCTATTCTACACTTTCTATGGAACTATACAGTGAGAATTGATGTTTTGAACCATGTTCCAAGTCACAGCAAGATTCACCTGCACATTCATGCAAGGAGTCGATTGTGTTCAGGCAGAAAAGTGAACCATTACATTTTAGAAAATTATCAGCAATAAGTTGTGACACAAAAAGTGCTTCTGGCTCTCACAGAGTTACCCTCAACTCCAAGTTGGTAAGCACTTCCTCTAAATAAGGTTTTGTCTTGTGTATGGCTTCCTCAATTTGGATACGTTTTCTTCCCCAATCCCTTCATCCTTCCATCCCAAGCCCTGTCCTACATGGCTGAGTTTACTGAGTCAACAAGCTCATTTTTCTCTCATTCAATCACTTGGCAAGTGTTAAGTGACTACTTTTTGCCAGGTCCCCTGCTAGTCAATGGAGATACAAATTAGGTATGGTCCCTGCTCTTGAAGGCTAACATTCTGAAAGGAGAGATGGATAAGAAACAAGTTTATCAGCAGCCCTCTTGTCCATTTAACCTGGATCAGAGCCAGAAAACCATAAAAATGGTGACTGTCAACCTTAAACATTTTCTTTTAACTTAAAACATGAAAGCACATTGACTTGTCAATATTTTAGGGTTGGACCATGGCTTTACTTTGAATAAAATTTGCTGATTGGAATTCTGTGTCACTTTTCTTGCATAAACCATGCCTATAATGCATCATTTATGCTATCCTTTAAAAAAAAAAAATAAATAAAGAACTTAAAGACACCTAGGTAAAGCCATCTGAGAATAACACATTTTGTTATTTTTATGATATTTTAAAATATTTACAATTTTGCTGTATCTGTTTCAAAGCATGCTTTTAGCAATTTGCTTTTATTGATTCTTTCCCAGGCATTCAAATAAGTTGTCAGAGAATAAAAACTGTTTTTGGTTTTCCACTCATATTTCCTCAGTTTCTGTAATATTAACTAGTATAATTTCTATAATAAGTTCAGGGGGCTTACACACATTTAGGAATAAGCACGATACTCTCTTGATAGACAAACAAGTCTACTAGTGTAAGGAGAGGCTGGTGAGCGTCTTCGAGGCCCACTGACCCTTAGCATTCTGCTCACCTTGCGTGTAGGTCACTTGGTGGTTAGTTATGTGAGTTGGTTCTGTGGATTTGGGTTAAGAAAGAGTCTATTGTAAATAAATTTGTTCATAAGGACTGTGATAGAAGTATGCCTAGGTTATAGTGGGGCAAAAAATGAGGAAATGGACCATCCCAATTGTTTGGGGGAGGCATAAAAAGGGACTTTATAAGTAGATGGCCTTTGAACTGTGCCTTTAATAAAGAGGAGGTATTTTCAAGGCTGTTGGTGGAGTTGGAAAGGGTCCTGGAGCAAACAGCCTGGTGTGTTTGTCTCATGTGGCTGAAGTGGAGGATGAATAGTAAGACAGGTGGCAGCAGAGGTGAGCAGGGGCAGGCTATGCAGGACCTTGAAAGCCAAACCATATAGTTTGGATCTTATCCTATAGCTAACGAAGGATTGTCTTAGTTTGCCACAGGGCTGCCAATGCAAAGTACAAAACATGGGTTGGCTTTTATAATGGGAATTTTATTTAGGGTAAAAGCTTATAGTTCCAAGGCCATGAACTGTCCAAATCAAGGATCAGCAGAGATGCTTTTTCACCAAAGTCAGCTACTGGTGATTCTGGAGTCCTGCCACATGGTGAAGCAAAATGGTCACTGATCTCTGCCAAGGTCCCTGCCTTCCCCTCCAGAATCTACCTTCTCCTGGAGCTCAGCTCTGGGCATAGGGCTTGTCTCTTCAGCCTTGAGCTACTCCATGGGCCCAGACTCTTGGGGGCTTCGTGCTTAAGCCTTGGCTTCTAGCGATCCTCAAGTCCTCTCTTACATGGCAGGATCAAACATGGTGTTTTATATTAGACCCAGCAAGAGGGCAGGCTCAAGCTGTTTCACGCCCCACTGATGTAATCCAATCAAAAGTCCTAAAGCGATCTTATCAAGTAATCTAATCAAAGCCCCCTTGACTGAATTTAATGCAACCAAAGGGCTTCACACCCACAGGAATGGATTCATTTAAGAATATAATCTTTTTCTGGGATTGACAAAATTCAAACTGTCACAAGGATTATGGAAGGACTTTTAAGTGAAGGACGATCACAAACAGATATGCATTTATAACAATCAGTGCTGCAGCAGGCTGGATATTGAGTTGGAGGGGGATGAAACTACATGGCTAGATGATTGCAGCCATTGGTCAAGTGAGAGATGTCAAGGGTCAGGGTTAAAACAATAGCAATGGGAATGGAGAGGATGGGGCAGACTCAATAGGTATTAAGTAGGTAAAATATTCCAGCCCTGAAGACTCACTGGATGTGAGAAGTGAGGGGAGGAGGGGGAGTCTCCAACCACTCCTAATCCTGTCTGGTTTGGGATCAATTGTGATTCCATTGGGGTCAACGGTGATTCTAATCACTAAGAGAACACAAGAGGAGGAATAAATGTGGAGTTGCACTAAGACTTGCTGACTGCAAATAAATAGCATATTGACTCTCTAGAGGAGCAGAGACATTGGCATTTAGGTACTTTACTTATACTATCTCATTTAAGCTTCATAAAAGTGTATTTATTGTCAGATAAGAGTTTGTGGGCCAGAAGCCAGTAACTCATCCAAGATTCCAGCACCCAGTTAGAGGCAGAGCCAGGATTTAAATCCTGGCCTGTGTGACTCCAAAGTCCATGATTTCCTACTGTACCATGTTCACATCCATGTTGTCAATATCTAGCAGGAGGAGCCTTGGTGCTCATTTGACTCCTCCCAGTGGTCCAAAGAGCCTGGGAAGCTGAAAGAACAGAGGACTATGGACCTGATATCACAGGTAATCATAGGAAGCCAGTGCAGGTTTTATAGTAGAGGAGTGGCATGAGAAAGCAACCCTTAGGGAAGAAAATAGGGTACAACAGCCATGATGTACTTGAGAAGAAAGCATATGGGACAAAGGATGGCAGCTGTGGCAGTGTACTAAGGTTTGGGCCTGGGTGAAGCTGGTTATATCGTGGGAAATGGACAGAAAGGTATAGATGAGAAAGACACTTTACAAGAAAAAAATTCCTTTGCAACTGACCTACATCCTACAGAATTTTCACATTAAACCTACTCTGTTCATTTTACAAGCATTGGATAATTTTATTTTAAAAACTTGACCTATGAGGACTGGAGATCATTTAGTCCCACAAGCAAGCACATCAAAATGTCAGGAGATAAACAAAACATCCATGCTGTAATGAAGGGAGCTTCAAGACACTTATAGATAAGAATTCCTATAACTCACCTATAAATAAGAATTCCTGTAACAGGACATGGCACCCTGACTCACTCATAATCTTCCTTTCCAATATATCCCCAGGAGCTTTCTGGGGAGACTAAAAGGGAGCTTCAGTTACTTGGGAGTTTATTTTATCCCCCTTAAATGCTTGTTTTGTAGTGAACTACAAAGCTAGATTTTTTTTAAAAATCTGTAATTAGAACTTAGAAAGGTCAGGTGTTGGATTTGTCTTTTATGCGTGCTTAGTGATGACATGTTGGAGGATATGTTAATGGAAGCATATTTGACATATGATTTTAAAAAAGGAACCGTTGCAGAATTATAGAGATTGGAACTGGAAATGCCTTTTAGGTCTTTTAGAGCTGGAAAGTTTCTAGCAAGACCAAGTAAACACTTGGATGAGGGACCCAAGGCACAGAATGGTTAGGAGACTTGTCTACAGACCCTTGGGCTGTTAATACCAGAGCAGAAACCAGCATCCTGGTCACCAACATCCAGGACTGTGCTTGTTCCATCAACTGTCTTCTTTTCGCCAAATTTGTTTTTTAAAAATTATTGTTTAAAAAAGCGTTCTTTCACATCCATTTGAATACATTTAGCAGTGGCTTTTTCTGAGTGGCTATCCTCCATAAAGTATTCAATAAGAACACTTTTCTCCCTGGGATGCGCCTAGAAACAGAGACCCTTGGGGCAACTTGCCTGTTAGTCATTCTTGATCATCAGTGGGAGAAGCTATAGGCCTAATGTGTATGGTTCTGTATTTAGACCAGCTGACTGGTGGAGCCAGCTGGGACTTCCAGCTTTCAATCCCCACGAGGGATTGAGCCAAGCATAATCAAGGCTAGGTAGGTCACACTTGTCACCATGAAGCCAGACAAGGAGAAAAAAAGAGAGGGGCAGTCCTTTATCTGAGTGTTTACTTACCAGCTAGGACAACAAGGACTGAGGTTGAAGAGGTAACACAGGAAATTCTCGTCCACTGCTAGGAAAGGTATGGATGGTTGTGTGAAATCTTTCACTGCATTTTAAACTGAAGACCTCAAGCCAACTCAGCATGGCTGACTGGCTTGTGTTTCTGAGCTTACAGGGCCCTTGGCAGGCCTGCCAGCTTTACATAGCTCCAGAGGGCACCACTCACATTCTGTCGTCCATAAACTCTCTCTGATGTAAATGGTGCTCTGTGGAGTGGTGCAAGTGGCCAGCATTTCATGTTGGTTTATAATAAGGTTTTCTCAGTTTAAATGCCTTTTGGTCAAGCAGTAATCTTACAAGGCTCCAAATCACCAAGACTTTGGGTTCAGATCTAAGGCCTTTCTCATTATTAATATCTTTTTTTTTTTTTTTTTTTTAAGATTACAGGGGTCCTGATATGGAGTTAATTGACAGGAAAACTCAGATAATGGAGTCATAAAGGTGGGGCTCTTTCAATGTTCCTCTGAATCCCGGTCTAAAGTCTGGCTATGTAGATATAATTTTAGTTGTCTTCTTCTCTCAAAGATGATTATATGGAGAACAGTCCTTACTCTTGGGTTTCAGACAAAGTGGGCATGCCATAAAAATCCTGAATTTCCAAACCCCTGTGAAAGTTTCACAAAGCTTTGCTAAGTGTAGAGTTTATTAGGGAAGATGTGGGTTCCCGTTTAGGAAGGGAGGAAGGATGTGAGGGAGAGAGAGAGGAAAGGAGGAAGGATCACAGAATCTAATGCAAGGTACTTAAAGACCATGTAGCCCAATGTCCAGATTATCAAACCCCAGTTTAGAGACTCACCATGCCCCCAAAAAGGGGGCTGCTCTGGATGGAACCAGGATAAAGCCAATGGGCAGAAAATTCTCAAAAACATAAATGAGTCAGTGCTCTATGGAGGAAGGAGCAGAATGGGAAGGGATATCCAGGCAACAAACTGAAAGTGAGTGCAATGCACTGCAGGGGAGGGAGGTCTCCAGACAGGACTCTGTTATACTCTGGCCTGGGCTCAACGCATAGAGACTCTGGGGAACACAAGACACAAATGCACTTGCTGGAGGCCAGATTAGATACAAACATTTAAGTTTTTGCTGTAGCTAATCCCTGTACTTTCTCTGTACTGGGGAGAAGAGGCAGAGTCAGGATCCCTGAAGAGCCTCTGAAACTTGAATTTATGCTACAACATTCTGTGGTAGGAATTCAACACTTAGCCATGCCTTTAAAGAGCTTACTGTTTATCAGGGAAGATAAAAAGTAAATGGTGTGATAAGGACCACCCTAGAGTCTGGTTTGTCTGGGGCTCAGGAATTTATTTGAATGCTTTGTGTTCCCTTTAACCAACACCAAAAAGAGAAAATTGTTGCCATTCCAAACAAGAGACTTGCTTAGGAAGGAGCTGGCATGCATGTTTGGAGCTGGGAAATGAAGGTCCCACCAGGCCTGCTCTTCCTGGCCTGGGCCACCCTGGGGCTGGGTGACCAGTCCCAGGAGTTGACTTCCAGAAAGCCCTAGCGGCCCTGGAATGAGTGAGTGAGCAAACCCCAACCTGAGGGGAAGTCATTCAAGCTGAGATTCAAGTGATGAGAAGGATTTAGGCAAAGATTGCTGGAAAAAGGGTTCCAGAAAAAAAATAGTATATGTGCTAAAGTCTGTTAGAGAAAGAGAATATGGTATATTTGAGGAGCTGAAAGATTGCCATGATGGGTAAAACATGGAATGCAAAAGGGAAAATGCACAGAAGAGGTTGGAGAGGAAGCAGTAGCCCAACAGGAAGGCCTCAGAGACCGTGATAAGGAATTTGGATTCCCCTATATGAAATTGCAACAATGGATACAAGACATTATACATTTTGTCAAAACCTATAAAATTGTGTGGTGAAAAGTGTAAAACATAATGTAAACTATAGACCATGCTTAGCAGCAATGCTTCAGTGTGGATTCATCAATTGTAACAAATGTACCACACTAATGAAAGATGTTGTTAATGGGGGAAAGTGGAGGGGGGGAGTATATAGGAATCCCTTATGTTTTCGATGTAACATTTAGGTAATCTAAAGCTCCTTTAAAAATAAAGAAAGCACTTTGTGTTAATAAATAAATAAATAAATAAATAAATAAATAAATAAATAAACAAATAAATATTTTAAAAAACAGTGGGAACCTGAAGAAGGGGATACCAGATAGGAAGTAGTCCAGGAGAGAAATGGTGGTGATTTGAACTAGGGCAGTGGCAATGAGAATGGAAAGAAATGGCTAGATTATCGTAGCATTTAGGAGATGGATTCAACAGAATTTGCGGATTAACTGGATGTCTGGGAATAAGGGAGAGGGCTCTGTAAAGGATGTTTTCCAGGTTTCCAGCATGAGCAACTAGATGACTGAGAGGTTGTACTGATTATTCTCTACTCCCTTAACTCTAGTATCCATTTCCTACACTTTCCTGCTCTGCTCTGTGTCCCCAGATGCTGGCCTGAGATAGAGCATATCAAAGAAGAGGAATTTTGAGAAGATGATGAGTAAGGGACAAGACAAACCTGGGGTCCAAGATGTTGATAAGGCAGTTGTATTTAAAGTTTAGGAGCCTAAGGGAAAGTACTTAGGGAATGGTCAGCCTTAGGTGGTAATCAAAGACAAGTAAATGTGTGGGAGAGGAAGTAGAATCAGGAATGGGGTTAGCCTAGGAAAGAGGCCCAGGGAACACCACCATTTAAGGTGCTATTTCTCCAAGTGTGTTTCATGAATCACTTATATCAGAATCACCTGGGATGCTTGTTAAAAATGCAGATCCTTGGGCCTCTGCTTTAAGGGATAGATACAGGAGGAAAAAATGACAAATGGGATTGAGAAGTAGTGGCCAGGGAAGTAATAAGACCAGGGACATGTCATGTCATGGAAGCCAAGAGAATTTCAATGTCTCAAGAAATGAGGATAATCCACATGTTAGATGTTTGACACTGAAATGTGTCAATTGGATTTAGTGACATGAAAATCATCAATGATATTGGTAAGAACAGATTCAGAGGAGTGGTACAAGTAAAAGTTGGCCTAAAGTGGTATGACAGGTGAGTTCAAGGGGAAATAATGTAAATGGACTATAAATAATGCGTTCAAGAAGCTTGGCTATAAATGGTAAGATAAACCTCAGTAGCTGAAGAACACAAGAGAAATATCAGGGTTTTAATTATGTTTTGTTTTTAAGATGGCATAGACTTAAATCACCATGGGAAGAAGCTGACTGAGAAATAGATGTTGAAGTTGACTGGCAGATCAAAGTCCTTTAGAAGGAGGTGGTTCCACACACAGGTTAGAAATTTGGTTTTACACAGGAAGAGAGATTCCTATTCCAATTTAATATCAGAATCTTTCAGTGATCATCCAGATTCCTCCTGAACACCTCCAAGGATGAGAATTCCTCAACTCCTTCAAGCAAAGGCATCCCTGGCTATATATGGAGAGCTCTGAATAAGCCAAAACCTCTTACTGAATTCTCTTCTTTGATTCTAAATTGACCCATTGGGGCCTTATGGAACATAAATCATTCCTCCTCCGTGTTACGGAACTTCAAATATCATATTTCCCTTGAGTCTTAGCTATGACTTTAAGTGCCTTTACCATTGTGAGCCATTCTTTGCACCTTACTGGGCCTTTTTACTGATGGTTCAGAACTAAATGCAATTCTATAATTCTCAAACCTGAAGGAGACCAGATGTTTCTACCAATAGAGCCAATCTTCCCATTCTACTAATTTGAGAGGTCTGTTGTTTTTGCTTCTGCATATGAAACGCTTAGTGTTCGTTTAGTGATTAATTCAATATCTGACCACTGTAAAGTAATAAAGAAAAGAGAGAGAAAAAAAAATACAGCCTTTGCTCCAAAAGTTGAATAGTATCATGGGAACTCAGTAACTCTGGATTAACTAAGAATAAATAAGTTTACTTATTTATTCAGATTTATGAAAATGTACCCAAGAGTGATATCTCTGGTTATACAAACAAAATTTAAGAAAACATTTAACTACTGGATAAACCAGTATTAAAAGTCATTAAAAGGTCAAGTAATGGGTTTTTACATAATCCTGAATGTAAATGCTATTAGCCCACATGTTCCCATGCAGAAGCATTTATACCATTTGATAGCAAAACATTGCTGATAGAAAAGCTAAATCCAAACTCTGTATTTTGAAAGATACCATAGAGAAGATGATATAAGCGATCCAGACAAAATGTAACAGGCTATCTCTCAAGTATTTGGCATATTTCCAGATGTTAATCCCAGAAGAAATGAAAAATACATTTAGCTCGGAGGAAATATAATTGGCTTGATTTAAATCTGACTGTTTTACAGATGACCAAGAGTAGAAAAAATCAGAGTGCTGGGGTGAGGGGTCGGGTTTTGGGGGGAAGATGGGTCATTTAGTTTATTCTCTTACTTCCATGTCTACAATAAACTACTTAAGAAAAGTTATTAACACCCTTTCCTTTAAAATCTCCAACAGTCCTCCCAAATTTTGAGCTGGTGGTACCTCACCTGGGTAATAAAACCAGTACCGAATGGAAACTGTGTTCACTGCAGGAACCATTTGTCCTATAAATGGCTATCTCTTATTTTTACCTGTCCAGAATCAAATCCCTCTTCTGATGATGATATCTCCCTGATTTTCCTTGGGGAATCATCTATTTTCCATACTTAAGAGGTTTGAATGGAGGTGTTTTTAGACCCAGGCCTGGCCATCCAATCATTGCATTCCCCCTGACTACTGTGATCACATCAGGGATTGGCATGTGTCCCTATTAGGGTCAATGAGACTCAATTCTTGGATTTGGATAGAATTATCAAAAAGCGCAAATTTCTCCCTTCTGTTGGGGTTGCTGAGGATGGTCTGTGAGTCTGGCATGCTGGCAGCCATTTTGTGATCCTCAAAGATGAGCCTGCCTGAAAATGGCACCAATACAATGAATAATGCAGAGCCAAAAGGAGGGACTGAGGCCAAGCCCTAATTTCATTGTTATCCTCAAAACCACTAGCACTCCTGGACTTTTCAGTTACATGAGTCAATAAATTCAATTTTTGCAAACTGGTTTGAGTTTAATTGATATCATCTGCCACAAAAAGTGTTTTGACTGTATACCCTGTTTTGCATTCTTTTCTCAGTGCTTGGCCTTTTGTCTCACCTATTTCCAGCTTTCCACTGGCCCCTAAACTTGATGGCTGATGCTGCTCTTCCGAGGTTAACATTGGCTATTCTCCAAGGCAAGGCTACAACTTGTACTCACCCCTCTGACTCTATCTAATTCTGGCTGCTCTGGGTAACATCCAACATGATCCAAGTTTAGATGGTGTTACCACTGTGTTGCCTGGGGAACTACAGGCAGAGAGGGAAGTTCACAACCTCCTTTAGTAAGGAATTCTTGCATCTCGCAGAACCAACAGAAATTCTTTCTAATTTCTTAACTAAATTAGTCATGGAGAGGTACATTCAAACATCAGTTAAAGGCAGCTGTATCAAATCATTTTTTCCCTAACCTATCAAACTGATCACTTTCTCATATTTGTTTAGTCTCTCATAATATTGGTCTCTATATCTTCCATCCCAGACCCTTGTTGCCTGGTCTAGTAAAGCCAAGGAAAGGGATCCTTGTTGCACTGTAACAAGCTGAGGAAATAAGAATTCTTTTGTTTTGTCTGCATACCATACTCCTTCTCAAGAACCTCAAATGCTTCCCAAAAGTGACCAAGTCAAGTCCATGTTCTTCTGCCTCGTTTCTAAGGTCATTTACATTTGGCCCCATTCTAATGTTTCATCTTTGTTTTTCATTAAATACCTTCTCCTTTATTTTTCCTTCCTTTGCTTCCACTGACCCATGCATTGGAATGCCTTCCCTACAGCTTTTGATTGGTTGAATTTTACCCAAATCCTGCATGCCTAGTTGGAATCCCACCACCTCCATGACACCATTTCTAGTCAATATTGCCCATAGATGGATCAACTCAATTCACCACTTATTGATATTCTACTTTCTGTTCAATATATGCTATAGCTTGGGGTAAAAAGATGCATAATCCCAGTTATTAAAAAGTTTACACCACGATGAAAGAGATATCATCCAATAAAAGTGCAAAATGTGTAGAGAGCAGAGGCCAGAAAGTAACTCATTTGTCTTGGGACAGTTTATAGAGCAGTGTGCTGATGGAATTGGGGTTCAACAGACTCTAGTGATTCCCAAATATTGAGGTTCTTACACAGAGTAAGTAGCAAAGAGCCTGAAACCAGGTAGCTTTGAGCAAGAACCATACATCCTAAAGCTGTCCATGGGCTACTCCTACACTTTGTTGTTACTTGCTGATTTAACTACTAATTAATCTTTGGTCACTTCATTCCTAGGGATTTGACTTGTTACATACCTCTTAGCCCTCGCATAACAATAATGGCCCTAAAATAGGTCTGTTGTTGTTTTAATTAGAGAAGTTGTGGTTTACAGAATAATCATGCATAAAATATAGTATTCCCATATACCACCCTATTATTAACACATTGCATTGGTGTGGAACATTTGTTACAATTGATGAAAGCACGTTTTTATAATTGTACTATTAATTATAGTTAATAGTGCAATGGTTTAACTTAGGGTTCACTGTTTGTATTGTGCATTTCCATGGATTTTTAAAAAATTGTTTTTCTAGTACCATATAAACAACTTAACATTTACCCTTTTAACCACATTCAAATACCTAATTCAGTGCTGTTATTTATGTTCACAATGTTGTACTACCATCACTGCCATCCATTACCAAAACTTTTCCATCATCTCAAACAGAAACTCTGTACATATTAAGCCTTAACTCTCTATTTCCTATCCCCACCCCCTCCCCTGGTAAAATACTTGTTGGTTCATTTTCTTTTTAAATAAATTTAGAAAGAAGGCCTAATTTATGATGTAGATTTATAAGAAATAAGTTCTCTAAGGAAATATAAACTTGATTTAATGAAATATTTGCTTATTTTTTAAACAAAATGTCAGTCAAGAAGAATAAAAAAATAAGGGAGTGATTTTAATTGTAAGGACTTCCTCACAAAAGACAAGTGTGATATTCTCACTATTTCTACCTTTCACCCCACAGTTACACCCCTTGAAAATTGGGCAACTATGTTTTCCTCTTTTCCTCATAATAGAACCATGAGCCTCAAAGAAAGGCTCCTATAAAGTCCTAGCGCTGAGCAGGACTTTGGAGGATTTTAATCTACTTCCCCTAATTTTAACAATTGGAAAAAGAGGAGAAACAATAGGAACAGATCTGTAGAGTTAGATATGGGCCTAGGCTGGGAATATTTGTAGGAAGTTTCAGGGAGCCAGTGGTGTTAACCGGCAAAAGGGAACAAAGGGGGTGTTCTGGGTATATTTACTACACTCAAAACTAGACTTTACATGGTGCTAATTAGAAATTTTCCCAACATGAAATTTTTTACCAGTTTATGTGAAAAAGTGTTTCTGAGAGCATCACTTGAAAATATAGATATATCTCAGAAGGAGATGTGTACAACTTGGCACTCAGATCCATGAAGAACTAATGTCCCAACCCAGATGGCAACTTTCATGCTAAACTACTTTTTCTTTTTTTTTTTTTAATTTTTATTTTTAAGCAAGCTTTAGATTGCATAAATGTTAAGTTAAAAATAGAGGGGATTCTCATATGTCCCACCCCCTACCCCTTCCCACACTTTCCCACATTAACAGCATCCTTCATTAGTGTGGGACATTGGTTACAATTGATGAACACGTATTGAAGCATTGCTACTAACAGTGGACTGTAGTTTACACTACAGTTTACACACTATCCCACACAATTTTGAACGTGATGACAAAATATATAATGGCCTGTATCCGTCATTGCAATGTCATGCAGGACAATTCCAATGTCCCAAAAATGTTATACCTATTCTTCCCTCTCTTTCCCCTCAGAACCTCTGGTGGTCACTGACGTCATATCAATGATAAAAGTTCTTCCATTACTAGAATAATATTAAGTCTATAACAGAATAATAACAAGTCTACTTTAGCCCATTGTTCATTCACCATTCTTGAGGATTTGGGGATGGTGATGCCCACTCTGTTTTTAATTGAGAGGTGGCTTAGATCCTATGGGGAAGATGGGTGGAACTATCTTGCTTGCAGTTGCAGACACTCTCTTCCTTGGGATGGGTGTTATTAGTTGTCTTGGGTGAGTCTAATGAACTGGAGAGTAGGTATTGCAATTCTACTGAGATTCAGGGCTCAACTGCCATATGAACGGACCAAAGATTTAAATCTCTGGGACATATACTTAAGAAGTATATTGCTAACTATAAGTTCAAATAAAAGGGGCAGAAAAGCCATGTGTAAGGAAACTATAAATGAGTCTAACTGTTACACTGGGGCACATAAATTCCAGAGTAAGGCCCACTGACCAGGTGCTAAATTCCTGGGCTTGTCTGCCCTGCTTATAGTGTCTGGATGTCTCCAGAACCCTCAGGAGCCCTGCTCTAAAACATCTTTTCAATCCAAAGACCTCAAAACATTTTCCTGAACCAAGTAAGAGAAGCCAAGTGTAAAGATGCTTTGATGTTACAGTATCTCTGCATCCAAGGAAGCTGGGTGGAGTTAATGATAAAGACATAGATACTCTTTTTTAAACAAATTTGAGATCTGTGTTACTCTGTTGAACTCAATGGCCCTTTGCCAAATACCCTGAACAAAGAGTTGAGTTTGTTTAGAAGTAATAATTACAGACAAACTTAAACATATTTTCTGTAACTAAGCCTACACAGCTCTAAGGATAGTCTTAATTTGAAGTTACTCTAGACTCAAAAAAGCAATTAGTTGGCCTCCTAGGAGGAAATTTCTACCCTTGAATTGGCCAACTGCTATATGTCTTTGAAGAATAAAAATGAAAGGCTATTATTCACAACTCCCAGCTAATTTTAAAATTGAAGAGGCACTTTTTTTTTTTTTGCAGCACCTATTTTCCATAGGAGTTTCAGTATCCGTGCAGACAAGTGACTTAAATATAACATTATAGGGTCTCAGGTGTTGAACTGATCATTTGAAATTTCAAAGTAGTAAAAATGAAGTAAGCATGGATTAAATGCAGGCTATATTCTCAAAATTTGCAAGCTTGTGCTTTCTGACAAGTCCTTTCTTGTTCACACATGCAGCAGTATATTGATGGGAAAATTGTTAAGGGGATGCTCCCTTGCCTGGAACTGTGCAGGGTGGATATAGGGACTGCTTGCTTTGAAGGTAATGAGGAGAGGATTATTTAAAAGCAAACTGCTTCTAAACTCAGGAGCTACCATTCATGGTGATATCAGGCCTGTATTGTCCCTTAAGCTCCTAATTGGATTGGCTGTTGCTATTAGAACAGAACCGTTGCATGTTATCAGTTTACAGGGGACAAAGCAAGCTGGTTTTAATCATGGACAATAATAGACACAATCTTAGCCCATCTGTCTAATTAGTCAGCCAAAGGGGTGCTGATGCAAAGTACGAGAACTCTGTTGGCTTTTATAAAGGGTATTTATTTGGGGTAGAAGCTTAAAGTCACAAGGCCCTAAAGAGTCCAACTAAAAGTAACGCAAGAGGTACTTTCTCACCCAAAGTCTTTTGCCACGTGTTGAGGAAAATGGTGGGTGATGTCTGCGAGGGTTCAGCCTTCCTTCTTCCTCTTAAGGCTCTGTGGTCCCAATTTTTTCTGATCTCAGCTGTAGGCTAGCATAAGGCTCGTCTCTCTCCCTGGGGCTTGTTTCTTTCTGGGCTCAGGTGCTCTGCTTTCTGCACAAGGTCAGCAGTATACTCTCAGGTTCATCTGTCTTCCCGGGGACTCTGCTGTGTCTAATGATCTGTCTCTCTTCCTCTGTTTTCTTCTCTGTGTATCTACTTCCCTGTGAGAGTCTGTTATATCAGCCCACCAAGAGGGCTGGGTCTCAATGCTGAGTCAAATGATGTGATTGAATCAAAGCCCTAATCTTAACATAATCTAGTCTGACTTATTAGCTGAATCTAATACAATCAATTGGTTATCACACCCAGAGAAACAAACCAGTTTACAAATATAATCTATATATTTTTTGGAATTCATAAATAATATGAAACTGCCACACCATCCCTAACCCAGCTCTCTTTTTAGCAGATGAGGAAAGCAAAACCCAGAAGTGTCATCTAGCCTATTCTCTATTTAATCCCGAGGCATTATAATTGAGACTAATAGTTTTAAATCTTAGAAACATTTCGTGGTGCATGCTTCTTACTTTTGAAATTACTCTGCCAGGCATCCAATATTTCAAGTGGTTGGAAACCTGCAAATTGTCCTGGAGAGACCCCATGGATGTGCAGCATGGCCTCACAAAGTGTGCTCAACATGTCAGATATCCACTGCATGGAAATTGGAAAGGCACAGGAAACCAAGAGACCCCCGTAAGGTAACCAAATATTTCAGGGATTGTTTGGGGTCAGAGCTGCTTCTCTGTGATTGACCTATGGAAAACAAAGTCTAACTGTCTCTGATTCTACCTCAGGGGTGAAAATGATCTACTGGCAGGTTTTCAAAGAGGTACATTTTTTCTATCTGAGACTTTAAATTCTGAATATATAAAAAAATTGTCTTGGCAGTTGGAGAAATTTCATATTCTGCCATTTCAAATCTTCTCTTTCCCTCCACAGCCCCGACAAAATTGACCACTCTTTCTTCAGAAGCAAGAGTTCCAACTGGTTCTAGCACACAGGAAGTAATGTAGCTGTCATTCATTTGATTTAGTGCAAAGATGCCTGTGCTCGGAAATGACTTTCTAATATGAAGAAGTTTTGTTCTTGTTCCTCCTTAATCCTCTTGCCTGCATTTCATATTCCAGCAAATTACATTTTACCATTAAATTCCAATGTAGGTGAACTTCAAGGTGACTCAAACCACATTCTTAGATGGGGAGTAAAGAGAAACCACAATAAAATAATCAGAATGACAAGGAGATTCATAACATATTAGTTTTGCTGCAATTTTATGCTTTCTGTAATAGCCCAACTACTTCTGGGTAAGAATTACTTAAATGACAGTTCTTTACTGTGTCCTCAGGCCAACTGTATTTAGTTCTAATGTTTTCCCAAAACCAATTCTTTGTTTTGTAAATAAGCATGTAGCTAGGCAGCTGTTATGGAAGATGACATCTCAAATAAACAAAGTTATTTTAAAATGTTCTATCAGTAGATTTTTTTGCCACAGGAAATTTTAAGAGCCAGCTGCAGACAAGCATTCACCATGAGGGTGACATCTGGCTTTGCTTGATGCTGCGTAGTAGCTCCCTGCCCTTTAGCTTGTTCTCATCTGTATTCAAAAAGCAGCTGGTAAATTGGTTTAGATTTTGGAACTGAAGGTAGGAGCTTAAGACTTACTTCCCCCATCCAGCTATAACCAGCCTGAATCAATCCTGCCAGTTTATAAAATACATCTTACTAAATGACCAATCTTATTATTGAATGGAAAGCACGTTTATTAGGCTCTCAGCTATTCAGATTTAACTAGATGAAAATTTTAAAAATAGAAATGTACACATTCAAAGAAACTGCCAGATGAGCATAAGAAAAACTTGAGAGACAACTAATAGATTGTGGGTTTAAAAAGAATAGGGGTTTGATAAGGCCAAGACATTGAATAATGTCTTGCTATAGAAGGCTAACTTCTGCATGGATGAGGGAAACTAAAGCTGGAGACATTACTGAGCTTTACATTTCTATTATCAAAAAAATGCTGTGCCATTTATCAATATATTGTCTTTCTGTTCCAAATTCACCTCTCTTTCCCTGCTTCGTGATCCTGGCACTGAGCACAGGAAACATGCCTGTTTGCCAGCTAGCTCAATGTTAGGTTTTGTCAGCACAGGATGCTGGAAGGAAACCAAAAGACCCTAGCAAGATAGAGGGGCCACCCTCCTGGAGTCTGTTGTTTTCAGTGTGGCAGCCAGTGAACCCACATGTGGGAGGTATGGTAGTGTTCACCTTTGAGGTACCCAAGTACCAGCTCTGTCCTACAACCTGTGGCAAGTTTCATGACCACCTGGCAGGTGGTGGATTCCTGTAGCAGCCACATGCACCCCTGAGAGAGGCCTGAGTCTTAATCTTGGGGGAGGGTAGAGAGTGGTCTTTTAAGTTACTAATTCCTTCCTTTTTCATTCCCCTCCAAGCTTTCTACATTTCCTCCATCTACACCAATTTAGACTCCCTTCTTACCCATTTTGGTAGCTAACCCTCTTTTACGAGGCAAGAATTATTTATATGAAAATTTCCATGATCTAGGATTTGACAGTGTATTCTTAGATATGAAACCAAAAGCATGAGCAACAAAAGAAGCAATAGATAAATTTGACTTCATCAATATTAAAAACTTGGGCATAAAAGGACTTTATCAAGAAAGTAAAAAGACAACATACAGAATGGGAGAAAATAAAGGCTTAATATCCAGGATATATAAAGAACTCTTAAAACGCGACAATAAAAAGACAAATAACTCAATTTAAAAAATCAACAGAGGGTTTGAACAGAAATTTTTTCAAAGAGGATATACAAATGGCCAATAAGCACATGAAAATATGTTTAACACCATTAGCCATTAGGAAAATGCAAATCAAAACCACAATGAGAATTTCTGGACCAAGATTGTAGAGGGAGAAGCTTTGGGGCTCCGTGCCCAACAGAAGCTTTGAAAAACCAACAAGAACTGGTGCAATATCTTTCTCAAAGCTCCAGAAAAAGTTAAAGACTTGCAGAAGAAGATCAAGTGCTGAATCAAGAAAGAGGTTACTTAAAAGTGGTAGGATCTCAAAAAAAAAAAAAAAAAAAAAAAAGTGGTAGGATCTCATGTCACCCTGGTCAGTTTCTCTTCCACCCCTTACCAGCTCAGTGCGGAGCTGCCCATGCTCCCAGTGCAGATTCCTGCTCCCGGTTCCAGAAGGAGCAGAGTAACCCACATGCAATATGGGTAACAGGTATGTCTGGCCCAATCTGAGGGACTAAACCAGGCTTGCTGGTCCAGAGCTTGCCCTGCATGTAGAAGGCAGCTCAGAGCGCTCCAACAGAACTTGGTGGGAGAGCAGTCAAGTCATGCCTGCCTGAAGCAAGGGATTGCTGGTTTTAGGCTATTTAGTATAGGCCCAGGATTGTGAGGAAACTGTTTCATAGGGAAGAGGGGGCATTTATAGCCACATAAATAGGGGAATTTCTAAGGCCACTGGAGGGGGCAGAACAGGTTTGGGACTCTCCAGAAGCTTATTTCCAGAGAATTGTCACTATCTGACCTTTATGACAGATTCCTAGAAACTTGCACTCACAGAGCTTGTCTTTATTTGACCTGACTCAGAGCTCACTCGATGCGAAGAGATTTTTCCCTGGGGCATTTGGAGAGAGCTCACTTTAGAGCTGCAGACTCAAGGGGGTTGCACACCAATGTATTGATTCTTCTCTAGGTATGAGAAAGACTGAGGGCAAGATAGGAGACCTGAAGAAATCTCAGTACATGCCTGGGGGAGGAGTAGAAGAGCTGCTGCAATGAAGGCAGGGCACTCCCCTTGGATCTTTCTTCCTCACCTCTTCAATGGAACAAAAGAGTTAAGCTGCTGGGGGAAGCCCTCAGGGTACAGATGAGGACTTTTTAAAGCTGGGGGAAGAGATCAGAGGGAAAAATATCTACCCCTAGTTGAGAAACAGACAATTAGAGATCCTCTGCTGCTGGAAAGAAGCACTGAGAAGTCCCTACCCCTTAAATGCAGGGTCACAGCACCTGATATGGAACTAGAACAGGGAACATCCCTGTCCATGTTCCCAGCAGGCTTGCAGCACCAGAGACCAGAAGAGACCACTCTGAAGCAAAAGCTCAAGGGGAAGATCTACAGCTAAGGACGTTGTGAAACATCCTCTGGTAAACCAGGCCCCACATTACACAATGTAATGCTAGAGAAATTTGAAGCTGGTGGTGAACAAGGGGGAAACAGAGCAACGACAACAACAAAACATACCCAGCTCAACTTCTGATTAGATTGATTCAATTTTCCCCATTGTTGGTCTATCAGAAGAAAGGCATGTCATTTTCTAGGCATATCTGTTTACCTTAGAAATTTTCATTCTATACTAGATGTTCAGTTTTCAACCCAAAATGAGTCATAAAAAGAGCAAGGAAAAACAACACAAAGTCAAGAACCAAAGCAGTAATCAGATCCAGACTCATATATGTCACAGATGTGGGAACAATCAAACAGGGATTAAAAATAACTAAAATTAATATGTTAAAAACTATAGTGGAAAATATGGATGGATATATGGGACTTTTAGTAGAGAGATAGACATCCTTAGAAAGAATCAAATAGAAATGCTAGAAATGAAAATCATGGTAAAAGTTGAAAAATGCTCTCAAAGGACTCCTTGATAAACTCAGCACAGTGAAGGAAAGAATCAATGAACATGTAGATAAATTAATAGAAATTAGACAAATTTAAATACAAAGAAGAATAAAAAAGGAACATTTGAGAGATGAAGAACAATATTAAACAGTTTAGCATAAGTGAAATTGGAATCCAAAAAGGAGAAGAGAGAGAGAGAGACTGAGGCAGAAGAAATATTTGAAGTGTTAATGTCTATAATTTTCCAAAATCAGTAGAAGACACTAAAGCATGGATCCAAGAAACTCAGAGAATATAAGACAGATAAATATGAACCCTTCGCCCCTTCATACATACTTATCTAGAAACATTGAATTCAAACTACTGCAAACAAAAGACAAAGAGCAAATCTTAATGGCAGCCAGAGAAAAAAGACACATTATAGACACAAAAAGAAAGATAAGAGTTATAGCAGACAACTTGTCAGAAACTATGCAATCCTGAAGAAAATGAAGTGACTTCTTTAAAGTGCTGAAAGAAAAAAAAATTGTCAAAACAGAATTCTATACTCAAAGAAAATATGTTTAGGAAATAAAGGAGAAATAAAGATTTTTTTTTTTTCCAGATAAACAAGAACAGAAAATTCAATAGCAGCAAATTTGTAATGCAAGAAATGTAAAGGAAGTTCTTCTGGCAGAAGGAATATATCAGAAAGAAACTTGAAGCTATACAAAAAAATTAAGATCACTGTAAATGTCATAAATTAAGGTCAATATAAAGTTTATTATTTATATTTTAATTGCTCTAAAAGATAGGTGACTTTCTAAAAGAAAAAAAACCCCAACATATTGTGTGTTTATAGCATATGTAAAAGTAAAATGTGTGACAACCATAACTCAAAGGTTGGAAAAGAAGAATGGACGTTCATATTTATAACAGTCACAGTATTATGAAGCAGTAGATTATTATTGAATGATAGACTGATTAATTAATGATTGTATACATTAAAATACTAGGGCAATCATATAAAAATTTAAAAGTATTGGATTATAAATAATACAATACTTGAGATAAGGAAAATTATGAAAAACACCTATTAATTCAAAAGAGGGCATAAAAAAGGAAAAAGAAAAAAAGACCAGATGGAATAAACAGAAAATACCTAGCAACTTTATCATAATTCAATTGTATCAGTTTTTATGGGCCTGAGCTTTCTCTTGTGGGATATTTAATTATTAATTCATCTCTAATGTTATAGGATATTTAGCTTTTCTGTTTCGTTGAGTCATTTTTGACAGTTTACATCTTTCTAGGAATTTGTTGATTTCTTCTAAGTTATCTGATTATTGGCATAAAGGTTTTTTTTTTTTTTGTAATATCTGTAGTTATGTCTCCTCTTCATTCCTGATTTTAGTAATATGATTTTTTCCTCTTTTTTGTGTGTTTAGTCTAGCTAAAGATTTGTCAATTTTGCTGATCTTATTCAGTTTCATTGATTTTTCTCTATTATTGTTCTATTCTTTATTCCATTTATTAGTGCTCTAATCTTTATCGTTTCCTTCTTTCTGCTTGCTTTGGGTTTAGTTTGCTCTGTTTTTTAGTTTCCTAAGGTGGAAAGTTAGGTCATTGATCTGAGATCTTTTTTTATTTTTAATATATGTGTTCAGAGCTACAAATATCCTTGTAAACATTGACTTACCTGCATTCCACTCATTTTAGTGCTCTGTGTTTTCATTTTCATTCATCTCAACATATTTTCTAATTTCCCTTGGGATTTATTTTCTGACTCATTGGTTATATAGAAGTGTTGTTTAATTTTCACATATTTATGAATTTTTCAAATATCCTTCTGTTATAGATTTCCAATTTCAGTCCATTGAGGTCAGAGGGCATACTTTGTATGATTTTAACCTTATAAATTTATTGAGACTGATGTATGGCTTAATATATGGTTTATCTAGAGAATGTTTCATATGCACTTGAGTAGAATGTGTATTCTGCTGTTGTTCGGTTGCGTATTCTATAGATTTCAGTTAGGTCTAGTTGAGTTATAGTATTATTCAAGTCTTCTATTTCTATGTTACTTTCAGTCCAGTTGTTTTATCCGTTATTGAATTACTATTATTATTATTATTATTTAATTTTGTCAATTTTTGTTTTACATAATTTTGCTATCTGTTAGGTGTATCTATATTTGTAACTCTTACATCTTCTGGATAGATTGGCCCTTTTATCATTATTAAATGTCCTTCTTTTTCTCTAGTAGCAAATTTTTGTCTTACAGTCTATTTTGTCTAATATCAATATGTCCACTCTATCTCTCTCGTTACTGTTTAAATGTTATATCCTTTCCCAACCTTTTACTTTCAATCTCTTTTGTCTTTAAATGTAAAGTGTGTCTCTTGTAGACAAAATATAATTAGATCATGTGTTTTTTTAATCCATTCTGGAATGTTTAATCAATACACATTTAGGTTTCTTTTGATAAGTTAGGATTTAATTTAGGGTTACCATTTTTCTATTTGTTTTCTATATTTCTTAAGTCTTTTGTGTTCCTCTATTATTCCATGGTTGCCTTCTTTAATATTAACTAGTTATTTTCTAGTGTACCATTTTAATTGCCATTTAATTTCTTTTACACTATTTTTTTTTTTTTTTTTTTTTTTAGTTATTTTCTTAGTGATTGCCCTTGGGATTACAGTTAACATCTTAACTTGTAACAATCTAATTCAGATTAGTACCAACTTAATTTCAACAATATACATATAAATTTGTCTTGTATAGCTCCATTCCCTCTTCCTTCATTTGTGCTATTATTGTTACATAATACATCTTTATATATTATAAGCCCATTGTGATGGTTTGAAGCTGTATGGACCCCAGAAAAATCATGTTCCTAAGGCTAATCCATTCCTGTGGATGGAAACCTATTGTAAGTAAGTCCTTATAATTAGGTTACTTCAGTTAAGGTGTGGCCCAGAGTTAGTCTTAATCCTCTAACTGGAGTCCTTTATAAATGGGATGATTACCAAAAGGGAAAAGAGAAAGACCATGGAAGCAAGACGCTGGAGCAATGAAACCCAGTAGAGAAAGGAGAGACCAGCAGACACCACCATCTGCCTTGCCATGTGACAGAGGAGTCCAGGATTGCTGGCAGCTGGTCTTCAGAGAGAAGGCATCACCTGATGATGCCTTGATTTGGACATTTGTCTCAGACTTGAAACAGTAAGCTTGTAAGCTAATAAATCTCCATTATAAAAGCCAACCCATATCTGGTATATTGTATTTCAGCAGCCTAACAAACTAAAACAGGTTTTGATACCAGGAAAGTGACATGCTGCTATTGCAAATACCAAAAATTTGGAAATGGCTTATTGATTGGATGTACAGGAAGAATTGTGAGATGCTTGATGGAAAAGGCCTAGATACTTCCAATTAGACTGAGACAGAAATGATGGATGTGTCGTTACAAATTGGAAAATGGTGACCCTTGTTTCAAAGTGGCAGAGACTTTGGCAAAATTGAATTCTTTTGTCAGATGGAAGGCAGAATTTGAAAGTGGTCAGTTTGGATATTTAGCTGAGGAGATTTCCAAACTAAATGTGTAAAGGGCAGCCTGGTTTTTCCTTGCAGTTTATAGCAAAATGCAAGATGAAAAGGGTAAGCTGAGAACTGAACTGGACAGAAAGAAACCAGAAATTGATAGTTTGGAAAATTCTGAGCTTCCAGAAAATGTGCCGCCAGAGAATAGTGCTCTACGTGAGGATTTAACTGAACATGGAACCAGTCAGCCATTTCAATGCAAGTCAGGATTGGAAATGCAGTTATCCTGGAAAGATCTGTCAAATGTCCTATTGCCTTACAGCTTGGACCCCTGGGTACTTCATATGAAACCAACAAGTTTTTTGTGAGCTCTGTACAAACAGAACCACTGCCAGCATGGACTAAAAGGAATAGAAAAAGGACAGATTGAAGGAAAAATGTCTTCAAAGGCAGAACCATTGTTCAAGAAGAGTGTTACTTCCCCAGGTTTCTCAGATGCCTGAGAGATTGCAGAGAAGATGACCACCACCCCAATGCTTGAGGATAGTGGAACCTAGAATCCTCTTTTCACTCCAATGCTTGAGGAGGGTGGAACCTAATGTTCAGCCACCACCCCAGTGCTTAAATAGTGTGGAACTGAGAGCCTGGCCATCACTCCAATGCTTGGAGATGTTGGCACCTTCACCCCAGTGTTTAGGGAGAGTAAGGCCACTGTGCGAGCCCTTGGAAAGGGTGGGACTGCTGCCCCATAAAGACCAGAGGACAGAGCATCATTCCATAGGTGACTCTCAGACCTTGAAATCTAAGGGAGCATGCCCTGCAGTGTTTTGGAACTGTTTGGGAGCCATGAACCCTGTTTTCCTTCCAATTTTTTCCTATGTGAATGGAAATTTTCATCCTAATACTGTCCCTCTATTGTATGTTGGAAGCAGATTATTTGTTTTCTAGGTTTCACAGGTCTGCAGCTTGAGGGGAATTGTGTCCCAGGATTTTGTTAAGACTTGTACTTAATATTGTTACTAAAATGATTTAAGGCTTTAGTATATTGTGATGGAATGAATGTATTTTGCATACAGAAAGAACATGACTTTTGGGGGTCCAGAAGATGGAGTGTGATCATTGAAGCTGTTTGGACCTCAGAAAAATCATATTCTTGAAGCTAATCCATTCCCGTGGGTGTAACTCTATTGTAGGTAGGACCTTTTAATTAGGTTACTTCAGTTAAGCTGTGGCTCAGGGTGGGTCTTAATCCTCTTACTGGAGTCTTTTATAAATGGGATGATTATCGAGAGGGAAGAGAGAAAGCCATGGAAGCAAGAAACTGAAGCAACAAAACCCAGTAGAGAAGGGAGAGACTGGCAGATGCTGCCATGTGCCTTGCCATGTGACAGAGGAGTCCAAGATGGCTGGCAGCCAGTTTTCAGGGAGAAGGCATCACCTGATGATGCCTTGATTTGGACATTTTTCTCAGCCTCACAATAGTAAGCTGTAAGCTAATAAAATTCCCATTGTAAAAGCCAACTCATTACTGGTATGTTGCACTTCAGCAGCCTAACAGACTAAAACACCCAACAACACAATTTTATAATTATTGCTCTATGTGGTTGATTTTTAAAACAAGTAGGGGAAAACAAAGAATTACACACAAAAGTTACATTTATACTGTCTCTATCTATGTAGTTAACTTTACTTGTTCTCTATTTCTTCATGGATTCAATTTACTATCAAGGGTCCTTACATTTCAACCTGATGAACTCCCTTTAGTATTTGTGGGAAGGCAGATCTACTAATGAACATTCTCTGAGTTTTTTATTTGTGAATGACTTCATATTTGTTTTTGAAGGGCAATTTTCCTGGATGTAGAATTTTGGTTCATTCTTTATCTTTCAGCACTTTGAATTTGTCTTCCCACTGACCTCTAGCTTTCATGGCCAACACAATTAGGCAATTCTTTTCATAAGGAAAGAAAGAGGTAATTTTACCTTGGAAGTGATATAATAATATATTGGAAAAACCAAGAGAATCAAAAGAAAAATAACTTCAAACAATAAGAGAACTCAGTAAAATAAAAGCATATAAAAATAACTCACAATGTGCAATAGCTTTCACATATAAGCAATAACAACTAAAAGATAAAATAGAAGGAAAGACGTCCTCCGCCCCCATTCACAATACACAGGAAAAGATTTATTTCTAGGAATAGACTTAGTAAACTCTGTATGAAGACAGCTATGAAACACTCCTAAGAGACACACAAGTAGATTTGAACAGATAGGAAGAAATTCCCTGTGCTTGAATATTATGACTCAACATCTTGAAGATGTGAACTCTTTCTAGTTTATAAATGACATGATCACAATAAAAAATACCAATGGGTTTTTATAAATCTAAAAATGTTAATTTAGACTTAGAACTTCCTCATGTAAAGTTAATAATAAAGACATTTCTTAAACAAATGCCAAAGCAAATTTTCAGGGGAAGGAATGATAATGTATTTAAATAGCTTTTAACCACATCTCTGTGGTCTAAGAAGGGAGCATCCCACTCTGATTCAGTGACTTTTGCCTTTGAGGGCTTCACAGACAGCACAATGCAGATTTGCCCCACCTAGGGCACCACCTCCTCCATATCAACTCTGATGGTGATAAATACCAGCAACCAGTCAGTGGTGAAAACATCCAGTTGCAGGAAAATTCACCTGTAGAGATGCTCAACATCTAGGACAGTGGTTCTCATTTGGGTTGATTTTGCCCACCAGGAGCATTTGGCATTGTCTGGGGACTTTTTATTATCACCAATTGGAGGACACTACTGGCACCTAGTGAATAGAGGCCAGGGGTGCTGAAAAATATTCTACAAATCACAGGATAGCCTTCGCAAAATAAAGAATCATCTGGTCCAAAATTTCAATACTAGTGATTTTGAGAAACCCTAATCTATAAATAGCTCCATAGTAATGGAATTTAATGCAAGCTTAGGGAGGAAGCTTGCATTTTTAGAATATGGGAGACAGTGCCCATACAGGACATTGGCGGGACGAGCAGTGGTGATGGGGTAAGGGCACTCATCCTCCACAGCTCACAACAGCAGAGACCTCCAAGAGGCTGAGAAGAGAGGAAGAAAACACATTCTCAGTTGGTAACAGAGTGGATTTGGACATGTGTGTTTGTTGTTTATTGGTGAGTTTCAGATATAATTGGGATGAGTTCTGAGGAACAGTGTAGTACCTAGAATTTCACAGTAGACAGTAATTCAGTGCAATCCCTCTGAATGCTCTGGGAAAGGATGACCTGGAGAAACACAACTTACACTTAAAACACATCTGTTGAGGGGTCAGATGTGGCTCAACTGGTTGGGCATCCGTCTCCCATATGGAGGGACCCGGGTTCGATCCCTGGGACCTCCCAGTAAAAAATAAATAAATAAATAAATAAATAAATAAAACACATCTGTTGAGTTGGTGTGGGTTGCATCTTTTATCTCCATCACTGACATTCTAAAACCAGGCTGAAGGTCCACATCAAGCTTCTAATTTGTATCTCATATCACCAGTTATTTTCTGTATATGAAATAATAAATTTATTAAATATGAAAACTGGAACTTTTATTGTGGATATCTGGTCCAGCAGTATTCAAAAGATTTCAGTAACAAAACACTAGGTTTCAAAAGAAAGCCTACATGAAACTGATAAAGTCAAGTGATGGAGTTAAAATGAGGGGCTCTCATTCTCCAGAATGGCCCCTGGTGCATCTGTGCAGAGATCATGCATGCCACAGATTAAATTCCTTCATCTTGTCCAGTCCATCATTTTCCAGGGAAGCTATGTAACTTGCCAAATACCATCCCACAAGTTGACAAAGGAGCTGGAAATACAATTATACAGCCCAGGTGTGCTAATTCCAAATTCAATTATATTCTTATTGGATCCCACTCACTGCCCCAAATATATACAAATTTGGAGATTTTGAGAAAAGAAAACTAAGTAAAATGCAGAAATATTGCAATATTATTTAAAAACATTAGATCCTACTTCACATCCACTAGAATATATATAATAAAAATGACTGGCAATAACAACTGTTGGCAAGGATGTGGAAAAATTGGAACACTCATACTTTGCTCGTGTGAAGTAAAATGAAATAGCCCTTTGAAAAACAGTTTGGCAGTTTCTCAAAATGTTAAATATAGAGTTACCATGTGACTCACCAAGACCACTCCTAGATTCACTCAAAAACTTCTATAAGAATGTTCATAGTGGCATTATTCATAATATCCCAAAAATAGACAAAACACAAATTACGAACACCATTCTTTAATGGTGAATGGATAAATAAAATGGAGTACATTCATATAATGGAATGCCATTCAGTGACAAAAAGGAATATATTACTGATATATGCTTCAACAAAGTTGAACTTTGAAAACATGTTAAGCAAAAGAAGCTAGACACAAATGACCACATAGTATATGATTTCATTTATATCAAATGCCCATAAAATCTACAACACAGATCCTAGAGCTAATGAATTTAGCAAAGTGGTGGGGTACAAGATCAACACCCCAAAATCAGTAGTATTTATATACAAAAGCAAGGGACAACTGAAAGAAGAACTAAAAAAAAAAAAATTTCCATTCATAATAGCAACTAAAAGAATCAAATATCTAGGAATAACTCTAACCATGGATGTAAAGGATTTGTGCACAGAAAACTAAAAAAAACATTGCTAAAAGAAATCAAAGAAGACCTAAATAAATGGAAGGACATTCTATGTTCATGGATTGGAAGTCTAAATATTGTTAATATGTCAATCCTACCCAAAGCAATTTATAGATTCAACGCAATCCCAATAAAAATTCCAACAATCTTCTTTAACAGAAATGAAAAAGCCAATCATCAAGTTTATATAGGAGAATAAGGGGTCCCAAATAGCAAAAGCCACCTTGCTAAAGAAGAATGAAGTTGGAAGACTAATACTTCCTGACCACAAGACTTATTACAAAGCCACAGTAATCAAAACAGCATGGTACTGGCACAATGACAGACATAGACCAATGGAATTGAACAGAGAGCTTAGAAATCAATCCTCACATTTATGGTCAACTGATTTTTGACAAGATGGCAAAGACCACTCAACTGGGAAAAAAAGTCTCTTCAACAAATGGTTCTGCGATAACTGGATCTCCATTTCCAGAACTAAGGAAAAAGGCCTCTACCTCACACCTTATACAAATATCAACTCAAAATGGATCAAAGATCTAAATATTAAAGCCAAAACCAACAAATTCCTAGAAGAAAATGTAGGGAAGCATTTTCAGGGCCTTATCTTCGGCAATAGTTTCTTAGATTTTATACCAAAGCACAAGCAACAAAAGAAAAAAATAGATAAATGGGACCTCATTTTAAAAAAACAAACCTTTTGTACCTCAAAGGAATTTATCATGAAAATAAAATGACAACCTACACAATGGGAGAAAATATTTGGAAACCACATACCCAACAAAGGATTAATATCCAGTATATATTAAGAAATCCTTCAACTTAACAACAAACAAATAGCCTAATTGGAAAAATGGGCAAAAGACTTGAATAGACATCTCTCCAAAGAAGATATACAAAAGACCAGAAAGCACATGAAAAGATCATTAACCATCAGGAAAACGCAAATCAAAATCACAATAAGATACCACTCCAAACCCATTAGAAGGCTGCTATTTTAAAAATGGAAAATAGCAAGTGTTGAAGAGGATGTGAAGAAATAGGAATCCTCATTCACTGCTGACGACAATGTAAAATGGTGCAGCCCTTGTGGAAGACAATTTGGCGGTTCCTTTAGAAAGATAGTTTCTTTAAGTATGGAACTACCATATTACTTGGCAGTCCCATGATTCGGTATATATCCACATGGATTGAAAGCAGGGACCCGAACAGATATTTGCACACCAATGTTCATAGCAGCATTATTGACAATTGACAAATGATAGAAGGAACCTAAGTGTCCATCAAGCAATGAATGGATAAATAAAATGTGGTATATATATATATATATATATATATATATGAATATCATTCAACTGTAAAAAGGAATGAAGTCCTGATAGATGGGACAGCATGAATGAACCTCAAAGATATCATGTTGAGTGAAATAAGCCAGACACAATAGGACAAATATTGCATGATCTCACTGATTTGAAATAATTGGAATAAGCATGGAATCAGAATCTAGAATATAGGTTACCAGGGGAAGGGGTGAGGGTAGGGAATGGGAAGGTAAGTCTTAAAAGGTACAGGGATCATATTTGAAATGATGGAAATGTTTTGGTAATGGATGGTCATGATGGTATCACAACAATGTGAAGGTAATTAATAACACTGAAATATATATCTGAATGTGATTAAAAGGGGAAATGTTAGATTGTATATATGGTAACAGAATCAAATTATTTTTAAAATCCATGGAACTATTCCACACAAATAGTGAACCCTATGCTAAACCATGCACTATAGTTAATAGTACAATTATAAAAATGTGCTATCATCAATTGTAACAAATTTTCCCCACTAATAATCAAGAAAAAAAAGTGAAAAACAAACGACCATAAAAGGGAAATCCATAAAGAAGGTAGATTACTGGTTGTCTAGGTCTGGCGAGTGGGATAGGATTTCTTTTTGGTGTGACAAAAATGCTCTAAAATTAGATTTTGGTGGTTGTATCATAACTATGTAAATATATTAAAACCATTGAATTATTCACTTGAAACAGATGGATTTTATACTGTATACATTATTAATAAAGCTGCTTTTTATAAAAGCATTATAAGGATTACATGTCCTCTAATATTCAGTCCACTTGGAAAATGCTTTTGTTACATGCTCAAAATAAGCCCTTTATATTTTCTTCGTTTTGTCTTACTTCCTGTTACTTTGTATTCCTTTTATTATAGCTTTAATATGCTCATTCTAGAAAACATAGATGTACAAAAATAAATAAAAATAACCCATGTATCCATAAAGACTAACATGATCATTTTGACATATATCTGAGGCAGGTCCCATGTGTTCTTGGAAATCCTGATCATTTCTGTACATACTAGCTCCTGGCCGAGAGCCTAAATGTTGGGAAATTTACTCCCTCTGGGACAGCCCTTAAGTCCTTCTCTCATTCCTGCTTTGATGTGAGACCCAGACTGTCTTCAGCGCACCCCTATAGAACAAGGCAAACGTCCTCTCCATGGGACTTTGCTCCCTATTGCTCCCTGACTTGGCTGCCTATCCTTCCCAATCCCACTTCCCCAAGCCCCTATACTTTTCTCTGCGAGCACATTCACAGGAACCTTCACTCAGTCTATTTCTGGGGAATCAATCTCAAGTCAATAACTCCCATTTTTTTTTTCTCTGCATGTGCTTCAAACACTAATTGTTAACCCGCTTTTTTCCATTTACCTGTATGCCAAGAATATATTTTCATGTCAAGAAACATGTCTTTATAATGGTTTTTACATAGTTTTACACACATTCTGTGAATGTGTATAAATATTCATTATTCTTATTCACTAATATATAGGTAAATGTATTAAAAGGATATGAGGGCATCTCATAAAAAAGACCCAGAATTGCGTCTCAACTTCAGCAGCAGAACTAGTCACATTATTTGCAGGCCCCAGTACAAAATGAATATGTGGGTGTGATGGTGTAAGAGAATTTATATTTGATGACTTGTCATCTTGCCCAGCTTAGTCCTAAGTTCCCCTTTTGAGCAACCACTCCATTTAGCCCTGTCCTGTGTGTAACTGCAACTAGTAAGACTTGTACCTCCATATGGTTTGGATGATAGAGCCAATCCCAGCTTCCCTAAATGACCCTGGCCATTTCTGCCCCTCACAATGCATAATTTACTAGTAAGGCATGTACTTCCATAGGCTTGGAGAATAAGAGATGCCCTCAGCTTCTCTACGTGGCCTGTGCCACTTCTACTTTCCGTGCCATATAGTTTAAAGCTGCCAAGCCTCAGCATCTGGAGGAAACCCTATTTTTCCCCTCTGGGTCACAGTAAAGGAAAAGCCCAGGACCCATAGCACCCACCCCCACTCCACTGACCCTCGTGGTTGCTTAGGTCAGGTAAGCCCCAGGCCTCCCCATCCAAGCCCTGTGTTTGTGTCTCATCACCCGAGGAACTTCCACATATCATCCCAAACAGTGGGGTCCCATGTTCAAAAATTATTAAGAATTTCAAGACAGCAACAGCAGAGCATTAAACCAAGCATGAAGTCCTTCTAAGCATAGGCCCCGTGTGACCACATTAGTTGCATACCCCTGATCACCAGAGACTAGATCTAAGAAAGCTCTGGTTAAACACGGTATGCTTCTCTCTCCAGCTCACTGTCCTTAAGGCCACATAGTCTTCCACCATGCCTTTCTAGGTTCACCTGCTTCATTCCTCTCCTCTGCTGCAAATAGTTTTTCTGCTCCATTAAACCTGGTCACCATACACACATATACATACACACTCAATGAAAGAGACAAATGGGATTGTAACATATACTCTGTTGTAGCTCAACTGCTTTTTACCCAGTACATCATATTTTCAGGTCATCCATAGAGATCTTTATTATCTTTTTTTTTAATGACTTGTAGTATTCCAAAAGATAGATTATCATAATTTATCTAAAAAGTCTGTTACTGAAGGGCATTTAAGCTACTACCTATTTTGTTGGAGGTTATTAAAAATAGTCTTAAAATGAATATTCTTGCATACAACTTTTTAAGCAGGATAAAGGTATGTTTATTAAAGATTAAAAACACATTGACAATTTATCTTCCAGAATGACTTGATTTACACTCTCTTCAATAGTGACTGACTGCCTATTTTAGCATATAACCACCAATACTTGGCATTCTCCCACTTTTTAATCTTTGCCAATCTGATAGGTATCAAATAATATATATTAGTTAAATTTCCATTTTTTGTCTAAATTAAGTTGAGCATTTTTTTTGGTTCAGTAGTGATTCTTCCTTTTCTAATTGATCATTCACATTTGCTGACATTTTTTATGTTTATATTCACATTTTTAAACATTCCTCATAAATTGATTATTTTAGTCATTTGTTTCTCAAAACATGTAAACAAATTTTATAGTTTGTATTATACATCAAGTGCTAATCACCAGATTTTAATCTTTGGTCAAATCTATTATTTTTTTCCATTATGATATCTAGCTTTGGTATCATGTTTAAACCTTCCACCCTCCAAGATTATGAAAACATTTTCTTTATAGATTTATGATTTCAGGAATTATCTGTTCCTTGCTAATTTGAAAAGAATTATGTAACTCTGAGGCCTTGGTAGGAAAGGGAAGAATTATAAATATCTGGCAAGATTATTTACTAACCTCCATGATACTCAATATGTAATTTTTAGTTTTAAACCTGACATTTCACTAGAGCATAACAATCTGCACTTGTTATTTTTGATTTAAGCAAAGAAATTCCCTATCAAAGAGAAGTTGCCATGGTTACTAAGAGGTTACCTAAACCTTGCTAGCGAAACACTCAAATATGTATTGCTTGCTAATCAGCTGATGATCTCATGCATGTAAGCTAGATCCTTGGAAATTCAAGAAACACATTTCATATATGAAATCATATATGAATTATGTAATAGATACATTTGCAGCTTTCTTACTTTAAGGGGTTGAAATTGACTTGAAATAATTTAAGTTTTTCTAACTATCACTGTTCTCTCCCCATATTGGTGGAAAATGTTTTAAGACACCAATTTCTCTTTGCCATTGAATTCCTAAGTCATTTAATGGAAATTGGTTCTCACTTCATTGTAGCATATGTTACCAGAAAAGAAAATGCCACATAAAAAAATACAAGTTTAATGTTTGTTTTACTCTTAAAAGTACTCATCAGTGAACTTTAATCTCTCTGTACTCTATGTATTAAAGTGTTATGTTGGATTAAACCTGTAATAATCTACACTGAGATTTAGTTTCTGCTTCTACTGTTGGAAAAAAAAAAAAAAGAATATTTTCCATAATGTCAGCTTCAAAATGCTAAAAGTATACTTTGAATATTCATAATTTCCTTTTAATAGATAATATAGTCATACATATATCCACCCATTATTGAAATTGCATTTTATTCTTTGAAATCTCTTAGCAGTAAGTATTGTAGATTTACTATTTTGTGTACAGAAAATACTTTCTCTAAAATGATTATTTTTATTTCAGCACCTCCATCTTTCTGGAAATATTCATTTCTGGAAAGCAAAATGCTAAGTCAAAATCTAGGTTTGGGTTTTCTTAGAACTCTGTAGATTGTAAGTTATGCATTTGTTGCATATGCCTGGGTGGCAATGCTTATTTGGATACTTCTTAAAAGATTTTTAAATGTCCTCTTATATCTTCTCTCAGGCTTTGTAATTCAAATCATCTGATTATAATATATTAATTCTTTCAACACATCGTTATATTGCCAGACACTCTGTTAGATGCTAAAAACACAAACTGGTATAAACACAGTCTTGCCCTCAAAGAACTACAACATGATTACACCATGCAAAATATGCTAGTACAAAGTACAGGATCTGGTTATTGAATTGAATAGTTTACATTCTAGAGAAAAAAGTAGTAAGTAATACAAAACTGTCAGAGTAGTGAATAATACAGCAATGTATAAATGAATATTAAGTCTACAAATTTAATAGAATGTCAAAGTCAAAGGAGATCAGTAAGACCTAGAATGATTGGAAAACACAATATTTAAACGAGAATGTGTTTAAGAGAAAGGTATAAGAGACAGAAAGAAAAGAAAAAACAGACTCTCGAAAGAGAGAAGGCAAGGGGGAAGTTGTTTACAACCTCAAAAATCCACCGAGTTTAAATCTACCTCTGAAATTTAGTTGAAATGATGACTGTGGATATGTCCTTGAAATGAAAGAGTGTGTATGAGTGATCTCCAATTAACCAGCTTGTAATAAATTATGACTTATATCCAACAATGTTGAACTAGTGGTACTAGAAATTACTTACCAGTATGCCCTGTATTTCTGCTCCAAAATTTGGATTATGCACTTGTCAAAACTCAGGTGTACTTGTCCCTGAATCTGTTCATCTCATTTGTGTCTATTACAGCAATCACATAATATAACTAAAGATTACTTAAACTGATTAAATGTGACTACTAAAAGAAAGAAGTGTTGTTTCTTGGAAAATCAAGTTGAAAAGTCTTTGGGAAAACTTGATAAAGGTGAGTCATTAAAGAAAATTGCTACCAAAGTTATGTGTGAGTGAGACAAGTGAAACTTATTGGGAAAATATTATAACATTCCATAAAGAATCTGGACTTGGATTACTCCACAAATGTCTTTAACTTCTTGAACTATTTTTAAAACTCCAAAACTTGAATTTGCATGTGCTATGAGTGTGGTTTATACAAGAAAGATAATGTATAATCCAAACTCAAAGAAAAGGTCTTCATCATACGTCTGATGTTTAAGCTAAAGCAAAATCTTTAAAGTATGAGTAACATAACTGTAAAGTTATGTGTAATAACCAACTGAAAACTTAATGGCTTAACACTGCGAACATTTTATTTGCTCATGATTCTGTGGCTCTACATTTTGAGCTGAGCTCAGCTAGATGGGGCTTCGCCAGGATCACTCATGCAGCTGCAGTCCTCTGGAAACTCCCCTGGAGCGGGATGGTCTAAGTAGTCTCGCTAACATTTCTGGCAGTTGGTGTGGGCTCTTGGTTGAACATCTCTCCAAGTGGTCTCTCATACTCAAGGAGGTCCTTCACATTGTGGCTTCAGGACAGTATTTCAAGAGAGCAATAGCCAACAACATCACATTTTCTGAATTGTATTAAACAAAGCAAGTCAGAAGACCTTGCCAGATTCAAGGAAGAGAAGACATGGACTTCAACTCTAAATGGGAGGAGCAACAAAGTCATATCACAAAGGGGCATTCACACAGAGATGGGAGGAATTTGTCACCATTTTTGTGGTCTACCACAACATTGCTTTTAAGAGTCCTTACTTTAATCAGCTTTTTACATACCTAACTGTATGAGTCAGGGTTCTCTAGGGAAACAGAACCAGCAGAAGATATCCATAGATAGTATGAGAGTTTATAAAATTATCTCATGCACAAGTCCAAATTCTGTAGGGCAGGCTGCAAACCAGGGGTTCTGGTGAAAGACCTTGATGAGTCCCCTGGAAATGCTGGTTGTCCAAAGTAGGGATGAAAATTCTCTTTCTGAATGCTGAAATCACTTCCCCTTTAAAGGCCTTCAGCTGATTGGATGAGACATCACTCACTGCTGACAACGATCTCCTCAGTTGATTGTAGATGTAATCAGCTATCTATGCAATCAACTCACAGATGATTAAAGTCCATGAAATGCCCTTGTATTACAGTTAGACCAGTGCTTGCTTGACCAAACAACTGGGCACCATTACCTGGCCAAGTTGACACATCAGCCTAACCACCACACTAACCAAATACTAGCCTTTATCATATGGGATAAAGGAGTTTCTACTTTGAGCTTTGAGGAATATCTTGTTAAGGTTTAGAAGGAAATACTAACAAAGCAAACAGGTGATTGACTAAAAAGGCAACAGAAAACCTTTGGAGCAGTCGGTTCTCAAATTTGGTTGCATATTAAACTCAACTGAAGAGCTTTAAATAAAATACTGATGCTTGGGTCCCTCTCCTAGAGATCCTAATTTTATTGGTCTAGGGTGCAGACTGGGCATCTAGATTTTAAATCTCCTATAGATTCTATCATGCAGCAGCCAAGATAGGAAACAATTGCTCTATAATGTAGCCAAGGAGAGGCCACATTTCAAACCGATCTTATTTTTCTTTCATTTGTCTATAGGTTTTTAAAAAGTGCTATCCAGTTATTTTCAACATCCATTTCTTAACTACTCCAGTATTTAAGGCTTTCTTAAAGTACAGCAAAGAGATGGGGAAGGAGCATTGGGGACATCACACAGGATCACACCTTGCTCACAATTTGACTCACATAAAAACAGATTTATATTGCATGAAAGTAAGGAAATTTATTCATTTACTTTTTCAATAAATATTTATGGAGACTTACTAAGTGCTGGATTCTATGCCAGGTACTGAAAAGAGAGTAGAGTATAATAAATTGTCCATCTTATCATGCAATTTAGTGATCTTTTGCATTTATGTCGCTTCCACAATACTCCAAGTATGGGAGCTTTGGGATCTAAATCTACTTCTGCTATCAACCAGCTACCTTTCAAGTTAGTCATTTGAGATCTCTAAACCACATTTTATTCATAAATTTATTTTAAAAGTGTGGACCAGGTATTTCTAGGATCAATGTCAACTCCAACCAAAACTAATCCTAAAAGCCCTGTGCCAAGGTCTGGGGTTGAATGGAGGTTAGTGAAATGAAGGGGACGCAGAAAGAGCAATAGAGAAGGAGCAAGATCGTGAAGGTACTGAATCGGGGAAATGAACACCTCAAAGGAGAGTACAATGCAAGAATCTGGGGAGGTAAGCATTGGTCAGACATCGCAGGGCCATGAATAAACTATTAAGGTTAATCCTAATGGAAAAGGGCCACAATTGAGGATGAGTGACATGACCAGATTAATATCTCACAAAGGTCACTCTTCTTTCTGTGTTGAGAATGGATTATGGGTGCAAGAGAGGACAAGAGGAGATAAACTGGTGACTGTTGTAGGATTCCAGGCAAGAGATGATGGCAGACTAGGATGACGGTAGCAGACATGCTGAGGACAGATTCAGTACACATTTCTGAGGTAGAATCACCAGACTTAATGATTGATGAAAAATGAGTGGATGAAAGAGAGAGAATGACAAGTTTCTGGCATTAATGGCTAACTGAATGGTAGCGTCATTTACTGAGATGAAGAGAGATTGGTAGAGATTATTAGTATAGAGAAAGTAGCGGTGACTGCAGGCTATCAAAATCAGAGAAATATGGTGCCACAGGTTTACACCTAGGAGGCTTTAGGATATTGTTGCATATGATAAGAATACATGCATTTGGGTTAGTTTTTGTAGAAGTACGAATGTATTTGTGCTGCTCTATAATTCCAGCCTTACTGAGCTTCCCATTTGGTTTGCAGTAGATATTTGGATGTTAATTAGGTTTACCGGCAGAGTCTATGAACTAAAAGTAAACTAGGGGGTTCCTATAAAAGTCAATCCTGAGGCAGAGGCCACAGTCATGTCAGACCCTAATCAAGATGATATGGCCTGTTCTGATGCCTGCCTTTGATTTTTTTCAGTTAATCCAAAATATTGCTGTAGCTCCTGTCTCTCTGTGATTGTTTTAAACTAAAAAGGTGCCTCTCACTTTACAGATAATGCATCTAAAGTTAAGACAAAGAGATAGAATGAACCTAACAAATGATTATTTAGCCCAAGTTATTGGTAAGTCTCCCTGCTAGATTCTAATGAAAGATTTTGAAGATGGAAAAAAGCTCTTCTTGAGGAACTTTCAACTTCATTAGAGGAAATAAGACAACTAACAAATAACACTAAAACAAGGCAGGGTAAGTTGGATGCCACACAAATGTCCCATGTTGTTCATATACAAAGCCACAGGAAGCTGACAGGACTATGGGATAAAGGGGAAGTCGAAGTCATCTCTAATATGGAAAATCAAGAGAAAACTTCATGAATTTTATATTCCTGAGGTGAACCTGGAAGAAAGCACAGAATTTTAACTGGTGAAATAGGACATGCATTTGAAACACCTTTAAAGACTCAGGTCTCAGATAATTGACATGTTAATTTGAGTCACCAAAATCAAATATTGAGCTTCCCCTTTATAATTATTTGTATATGTGTTATTCTTTGTGTGTGTGTGTGTGTATGTGTATTATGTAGGTTTCTACATTTCTTCAAAGAACTAGATAATGTAGTTCTTGTTTGTAAAAGTGCAAGAACTCTAGAATAAATTATATTTTCTTATGACAGGAAAATAATAATAAATAATAATTTTGAATGCAAAATTATTTTTCAGTAATCATATGTTACAAAATATCTATTAAACTTATTGAATAAAAACTTTGAATCCCTAATCACTTGTTTATAGATAATAAGCCCTGAGATTTTCATTCCCCAAATTAAATCTTATCTCCTGATTAAAAATAGGTGAAACATAGAATCCCTGTCGGTACAAAGTTAAATGCTAAGTTTATAGTTACAAAAGGTCCTTTACAATACACCTGGGTCTCGTAAACTCATGAAGCAAGGACTTCTGCTTTCAGACAAGATGGAGTAACAGGGACCATATTTACCATTCTGCAAAAAATAAAAAACAAAAAAAACAGACAAATATATGAAAAAATGGTTTTTAAGACACTGGGCATCAGTCAACAAAGCACAGCGATTGCTGCATAATAAGAAACAAGCATATGATTGCCACAGTCTTCTGCCTGGAGAGAATTTCCAGACCACAGTACAGGAAGAGAGAACCTTGGCAGAACCTGGTTTTCTCAATTACTTGAGGAGATGGAGCTGAGAATCTACATGTAAAACTAACTGTCTAGCTCTACTGAAAAAGGAAAAAAGAGATAATAAAAATGACCAGAATCAGAAATGAGAAAGGTGATGTGACTACAGATTCTATTGATAATGAAAGGAAAATAAGGAAACATTATAAACAGCTTCATGCCAAAAAAATCAACATCTTACAGCACAAATTTCTTAGATGAAAAAAATCTCCCAAAGCATAGTCAAGCAGAAATAAAGACTCTAAATAGCCCTATATATATTTATGAAATTTAATTTTGTAGTAAAAAATCTTCTCACAAAGAAAATACCAGACTCAGATGGCTTTTCCAGTAAATTCTACCAAACATTTCAGAAATATTTATTACTAATTCTATGCAAACTCTTCTAGAAAATTTAAAAGGAGAAAGAATATTTCCCAACTCATTTGTAAGGTCACATTATATTGATTCTAAAACCTGATAATGAAATTATGAGAAAAGAAAACTACAGACCAATATCCCTCATGAACATACATGCAAAAATTATTTCTAAAAATCTTAGCAAATTGAACCCAACAACATATCAAACAATAATTTATAGTGACATGATCAAATGGGGTTTATCCAGGAATTCAAATATCAATGTAATTCACACTATTAAAAACTTAAAAAGAAAGAACGAGCAAGAGAGAGAAAATCCTCTCAACAGATTCATTTTTTTTTTCTTTACAAAATCCAACATCCATTCTTGGTAAAAATTCCCAGAAAACTAAGACAGAAGGGGACTTCCTCAACATGATAAAGGCATCTATGAAAAACCTGCAATTAACATCATAGTTAATGATAAAAGGCTGAACACTTTCTAAGTATGGTCAGGAAAAATGCAACGTATCCACTTTTAGCATTTCTATCCAACATTGTACTTGACATTCTAGTCAGTACAATAAGGCATGAAAAAGAAATAAAATGAATATGGATCAGATAGGAAGAAGAAAAGCTGTCTTTATTCATGGACAACATAAGGACCTCTGTAAAAAATCCAATGGAATCTTTTTTAAAAAGCTATGATAATAAATGAGTTTAGTAAGGTTGCAGGGTACATGACGAATATGAAAAATCAATTGTATTTGTATATACTAGCAATAAACAATCAGAAATTGAAATTTAAAAATCAAAATAATTTGCAATAGAAGAAAACAATACTTAGGAATAAATCTGACAAAAGACATAAAAGGCATGTATGGTAGTTTGAGACTGTATATACCCCAGAAAATCATGTTCTTAAAGCTGGTCCATTCCTGTGGGTGTGAATCTATTGTGGGTGGCAACTTTTGATTAGGTTACTTCAGTTAAGGGCCTTATGATTAGGTTACTTTGATTAAAGCATGGCCTTGGGTGGCTCCTAATCCTCTTACTGGAGTCCTTTATAAAGGGGGTGAATATGGAGAGAAAGAGAGAAAAAAACACAAAAGCAGACAGAGAAAGCCACAGAAGCCAGAAGCTGAAAGCAACAAAACCTGAAGAGAAGGGAGAGACCAGGAGACACCATCATGTGCCTTGCCTTGTGACAGAGAAGTCCAGGATCACCAGCAGCTTGTCTTCTGGGAGAAAGCATCACCTGGTGATGCCTTGATTTAGACATTTTTTTCTCAGCTTCAAAAATTAAGCTTGTAAGATAATAAATCTCCATTGTAAAAGCCAACTCACTTCTGGTATATTGCATTTCAGCAGCCTGGCAGACTAAAACAACCTGTATAATCAAAACAACAAAACATTGCAGAAAGGAATCAAAGAAAACATACATGGAGATATATATAGGACTAATGAGTCAGAAGGTGCAAAATTTTTAAAATGTTGATCCTTCCCAAATTCATCTATAGATTCAATGTAATCTCAATCAAAATCCAAGGAGGCATTTCCATAGAAATTGAAAAACTAATTCTAAAACACATACGTAAATTCACAGCACAGAGCTGAATCAATTTTGGAAGAAACAAACATAGATGGAGTACTAACACTACTTGATTTTTAATTATTTATTATAAAGCCACATTAATCATTCAGAATGATATTGAAATTAAGATAGACAAATAAATCAATGGAATATAACAAAGAGTAAAGAAATAGAGCCACACAATACAGGCAACTGAATTTTGACAAAGGTGCAAAGGTAATTTAGTGGAGAAAGAATAGATCTTCCAACAAAAGGTGCTGGAACAATTGTATATCCAAATGCAAAATAAATAAACTTCAATTCTTAACGTGCAAAAATTAACTCAAAATGGATCATAGACCTAAGTGCAAAATCTAAAACTATGTGACTTCTAGAAGAGAACATAAGAAAAAACCTTTGTTACCTTAGGTTAGAGAAAAAGAATTTTAGATACAACATCAAAAGTACAGTCCATAAGAGAAAAAATTGGTAAATGAGACTTCAACATTAATAACTTCTGCTTTTTGAAAGCCACTGAGAATAAAAATACAAGCCACAGACTCAGACAAAATATTTGCAAATCATGTATGTGATGAAGAACTTGTATTCAGAATACATAAAGAACTTTCAAAACTCAATGAAAGAAAACAAAACAACCCAGTTTTTAAAAATGGGCAAACTATTTGAACAGATAGTTCACCAGAGACATAAGGATAGCAAGTAAGAAAAAGTGTTCAACATCATTACTCATTAAGCAAAAAACCCCACAATGAACTATAACTACATATATATTGGAATGACTAAAATTGAAAAGACTGGCCATGGTGAAGATATGAAGTAACTGGAACTCTCATTCACTGGTGGTAGGAATGTAAAAGGTACAGTCACTTTGGAAAACAGCTGGGTAGTTTCTTAAAAAGTTAAACATACATTTACCATATGACCCAATCATTCCACTTTTAGTTGTGTATGCAAGTAAAATGAAAGCATATGACCATCCAAAATCTTACACATGCATATTTATAGCAGATTTATTTGTAATAACCAGAAACAGGAAACAGCCAAAATGTCCATCAATAAGTGAATGGATAAATAAATTTTGGTATTACTAGCAATAAAAAGTAATGAACTGTTGCTCTATACTATTCTATGGATGAATCTTAAAAACTAATTATGCTAAGTAAAAGAAGTCAGACAAAAAGTATACATACTATATGATTCCATTTATATAAAATTCTAGAAAATGCAAACTATTGTGACAGAAAGCATATCAATGGTTGTCTGGGGACAGGGGTGGGTAACAGGAGAGGTACATGGAAGGGATTAAAAAGGCATGAGAAAACATTGGCAGTTGATGAATATGCTTTTCATATTGAACGGGTGGTGGTTTGTAGGTGAAAACATATGTCAAAACATCAAATTGTTCATTGTAAATATGTGTATTTACTGTATGCCAAATATACATCAATAGAACTATTTTTAAAAACTCATGAGGCACTATAGCCATTTCTTTTGGTGTCTTGTAAAACCTAGGGTCGGACAACAGGCCACAGTCTTCACAGTTATTGTATAATACTTAAAATCATTGATTCATATGTTGGAATAAACTCAAGGACTTAGGTCAATTTCTTAACAGCAAGGGAATTCTTTAGACAATATCTTGGATTGTAGGCACCTAATATTTATTTGAGTTTGTTTAATTCCAGGACATTTATTATTTCATTATTTATTTGAAAATCCATTCATTGTGGGAAAATATACTTTCCTATAACTTATCTTTATAGGTTCTTATTCTTTAATACCTATTAAGTTGTAGGACAAAACCTGACCCTTTAAAACAATGTGTTTTTGTTTTTGCTTTTTGCTGGAAGAGAACTTCTAAATCACCTGTTCTCCCCCTCATTTTACAGATCAAAAAGGCTACACAACAGGGCTGAAACTCAGTTCTTTGGACTCTCAGCCCAGTGTTCCTGCCATTATATTTCAATGACTCTCTGTTTAGAACTTTACTCTGTAAGTGAAAAAGACAGCTTGACCAGAACAGTGTAAATAAACGCTGCATGGTAAAACCTGGTTCACTTCCACTCCACTATTTTGGAATTTGTGATCACCGCCATAGATTTTTGACTCTGCACATTAATGTTTATGCCTACTTTGTTTAAAAGTAAATTGCCTGTATGAGATTTTATTAGTCATTTCATAATCTCCACATAATAAATTTAATATCCTTCATTTAAAAATAATTTGTATCCCTGGGTCTAAGGTGAGTTTCTTGTAAGCAGCATATGGATGGCTCATGGTTTTTTAATCCATTCTATCAGCCTGTATCTTTTGATTGGGGAGTTTATTCCATTCACATTTAATGATATTATTGTAAATGTACTATTTACTTCCTCAATTTTATTCTTTGGTTTTCATATGTCATCTTGTTTTTGTCTCTCTTTTTACTCTTTTGGTTATTCTTTCTGCTATTCTTTCTTCTATACTATCCTCCAAGCCTCTCTCCTGCCTTTTTCTTTCAGGTTCTAAGGCTTTCTTTAATATTTCCTGCAAAGGTGGGTTCTTTTTGCAAACTTTCTTAGTTTCTGTTTGTTAGTGTATATTTTATACTCACCTTCATATTTGAAGGACAGTTTTGTTGGATAAAGTATTCTCAGCTGGCAGTTTTTCTCTTTCAGTGTCCTAATTGTATCATACCACTGTCTTCTCACCTCCATGGTTTCTGAAGAGAAATCTGCACTATGTCTTACTGGACGTCCCTTGTACATGATTGTTTGCTTCTCTCTTGCTGCTCTGAGAATTTTCTCTTTATCTTAGACATTCTAAGTAGTATGTTTCTTGGCATAGGTCTATTTGGATTTATTCTGATTGGGGTACAGTGTGCTTCTTAGACATGTAAGTTCATTTCTTTCGTGAGAATTGGGAAATTTTCAGCTATTATTTCCTCAAATACTCTGTCCGCCCCTTTTTCCTTCTCTTCTCCTTCTGGAATTCCCATGACACGTATTTTGTTGTGTTTTGTGTTGTCATTCAACTCTCTGAGCCCCTGCTCAATTTTTTCCATTCTTTTCTCTCTTCAATTTTAGCTATTCTGTCTTTTGTAACACTTATTCTTTCTTCTATCACTTCGAGTCTGCTGTTGTATGCCTCAAATGTGTTTTTGACCTCACCTATTGTGTCTTTCAATCCCATGAACTCTGTTATTTTTCTGTTCAGGATTTCAAATTCTTTGCATTCATTCAATGTCTTCTTGATGTCATTTATCTCTTTAACTATATTGTCTTTCAACTCATTAATTTGATTTTGGAAATTTGTGCTCATCTCGCTGATTAGTTCTCTCAAATTCTGCATCTCTTCTGGGACTTTGATGTATTCCTTTTCTTGGGCCATGTCTTCTATTTTCTTAGTATGGCTTGTAATTTTTTGCTAGTGTTTAAGCATCTGATTAGGATATAGTTTATGCAGATGCTCAATCTCTTTCTTTTTTATAGGGATTTAGTGGCAGGAGGTGTGAGTTACCACAGCTCTTTGATTTTTGGCTCGACCTGGATTGTTACGATTGTCCTGCTGGTTGTTAAAAACTGGGCACTGGATCCACTAATTGGTTGTAGAGTCACTTCCTAGGGCCTTGGATAGGGAGGCTATAAAGGCCAGGAAAAGCCTCTCCTACTTATTTTTAATTTTCTTATGTGCACTTCCTTGATCTGCCAGGAGATGGCACTCTTTGGCAGCGCTCAATTCAATGCCTAGTTGGAGTGTATTTGTTGTGACACAGAGCAGATCAATGTGATAGAGCTTCCTGTCTGGAGGCTTAGAGCCTTGTAATTCAAACTTTCTGAGACAGTTCTCCAGTCTTCTCTGGCAGCCCCCTTCCTTTTCCCAGCTAGGAAATATTTCCAGTCCCCTCTGAGTCCTCAACAATCAGTTCCTCTTAGTAGAGGAGGAGATTGGGAGGGTTGTATATCTTTAGCCCCTTGCAGGCTCCAAGGCAAGCAAAGGCCCAGCCCCACCTGGCCTGGAAGGGCTCTCGGGACATGGCAGACCAAACTTGCGAGTCAAAAGCCAGGCCAGCCTCAGACTCTCTCTCCCCTCTCCTGTAGAGTTCTCCACAATTAGTCCAGGCTAGAAGAGAGGTAGATTGCATGGGTCGGATTTCTCCAGTCCTTCACCGGCTCCCAGGGCAAACCACTGTGTGGTCCCACCTGGTCTAGAAGGGCCTGTGGGGCACCGCAGCCCAAATTTGCAGGTCAGAACCTCAGTCAGCCTTAGGCTGTGTCCCTCTCTCTCCCCTTTCCTGGGGTAGTAGATCCCTGGAGCCCTCTTTGTCTGTAGTCGCAGGCCCAGAAGCCCGAGAATTCTAGAGTCTTTAGTGTGGGGGAGTGTGCCAGCAGCAGCAGCTGCTGCTAGTTCCAACTCATGGTTCTGTCATTGTGATTTCCCTCTTTTGTCCCTCTCTCCTCTGGGTGGTGTGCAGCCTTCACCTGCTGTCCTAAACCCTAGAAGATCTTTTTCGGGGCTGTTTCAGCCTGTCCTCTAGCTATTTCTCTGGAGAAGAGATTCCCGTGTCTTACTAGTCTGTCATCTTCCTGGAAGTCTTCCCATATATTTTTAAATCAACTTGTTAAATCACACACACACACACACACACCTCTTGGGATTTTTTTTTTTTTTTCAAAATTTTTAATGTTTGCCTTTTTTTTTTTTTTTTTTTTTAAAGATTTTATTTATTTATTCATTTATCCCCCCCTTGCTGCTTATGCTCGCCGGGTCAGCCAACCACGCCGTGCGGGCGGGCTTGCCCTCACCAGGAGGCCCCGGGAACCGAACCTGGGGCCTCCCATATGGTAAACGGGAGCCCTACTGATTGAGCCACAGCCGCTTCCCTAATGTTTGCCTTTTAATTGTTTTCTTTTTTACATATTAATAAAGCATACAGCTTATTCCAAAATGTACAATCAATATTATTTGGTATAATCACATAGTTGTACATTCATCACTTCAATGATTATTAAAGAATTTTCATTATTTCAGTAACAACAATAAACAAAAAACAGACAAATAAGAAAAGTCTTCACCTCTCAATCTGTTTCCCTGCTGCCCTGCTGTACATAACTGCTATTTCTGGTTATTCTTTTTTGGGGGGTGGGGGGGGGAGATTTTGATTAGTATTGAGTTGAACTTATAATTTATTTTCATGGGAATGTTTAATGATATTTTCTTCCCACCCATGAGCTAGTGCATTTTCTATTTAGATCTTTTTTTATGATTTTCAATATAGTTATGTGATTTTCTCCACAAAGATTTTGCACATAATTTGTTAGAGTTCATCCTAGATAGTTCATATTCTTGTTATTATAAATGATATCACTTTATAATTACATTTTCTAACTACTGCAGGTTTTAGAAAGGCAAGGAGTTAGATAAAGTGTTGAATTTTAGCCTTGGGTGTATTTTTAAGTCTTCATTAGGTTTTTAGTCTTTCTCTGAAAGATCTCCTCCTCCTTGGCCGCCATTAAATAATCACTAATAATGCCTCTCTGAATTGAAGTTCAGCAGTTAGTGGCGGGTACATGATTCAGAATTAGAACAACAAATTTAATTTATAACTGTGGCTATTGAAATCTGACAAAATAATATAAATGTGGCATTGGAATGCTGTTTTCACACATGCTTTCAAAAGTTTTATTCTGGGAATAAAGTAGGGTTCTTGGGAAACAACACGGGAAAATTCCCTAACATTTTTTCAGTGACCTTCTCAGTTCTGGTTCACGTATGGTCAATGGAGTTCATAGTATCTTGTTTATTAACATGCTAGCTGCAGCAAATTTAGAAAACACAGAAACACAAAGAAGGAAATGAAAATCTCCATCAGTTATATCCTCCTAAAAGAACTGCCATTAACTTTTCTTATGAATATTTGTCAACCAGCTATTGCTATTTATGAGCAATCATATATTTCCCCTCACATTTTTGTGGGTTATTGAAGGTCAGTAGATCTAGGCTGCTTATTTGAGCTCATCTCCAAGACACAGGTTGGGTCTCAGTCTGATACACATATTTTTCACCCTACCAGTGGGTTAGCTGTGTCAATACTTCTCATGGCAATGACAGACACATAAGAGGGCAAGCCCCATTGTGTAAGTACATTTCAAGTCTGTGAACTTCATCACAGCACATCTGCTAATGTCATATTGGTCAATGGAGTCACTGGCCAAGCCTATCACCGATGGCTAAGGACATATATCCCACCTCTAATGGGAGGAACTACAAAGTTACACAGCAGAGTGCTTGCAGTCAGAGAGACAGGTAAAGATTTGGAGCAATAGTTCAATCTATCAGAATGTGTTTATCTTTTTGTTCCGATAGTGGGATGCTCTTGTACCTAGCGTTAGTTTGCAAACTTACAGGATCATCTTTTGAGCATTTTACTGATAGGAAAGAGAAAGAACATGGAAAATTTTTAAAATTTCATTTGGTTGAAGAATGTCCCAGTGCATTTGCATATGAGTAGAGCTGATTTTACTATGATTTCCTAAGCTTAGTAGATAGTCAACAAATGTTTATGAGTTACTGTTTGTGATGGTTAGGCTAATGTGTCAACTCAGCCAGGTAATTGTGTCCAGGTGTTAGGTCCAGCAAGCACTGGGTTAATTGTAATACAAGAGCATTTATGGACTTCCATCACCAGTGAGTTTACTGCATGGATGGCTGAATACATCTGCATCAATCAGGGAGATTGCATCATCAATGGGTGATGCTTTTATCCAATCAGTTGAATGCCTTAAAAGGGGAATTGATTTCAACATTCAGAGAATTTCCCAGCTCGTCGTTGGACAGCCAGCTTCTCCAAGAAACTCATCAAGGACCTTTCATCGGACTTTCATTGGAGCCCCTGGTTTGCAGCCTGCCTGCAGAACCTGGACTTGTGCATCCCCACGGTCGCGTGAGAGACTCTTTTAAAATCTCATATTATTGACAGATATCTCCTGTTGATTCTGTTTTCTGAGAGAACCCTGACTAATACACTGTTGATAGAGGAAGAATAACCATCTCTTGGGCATGACTGAGTGCTATTTGGCAAAAGTAGGATTTCTCACCAAACAGTGCATTATCTGGCATGGTGTCTGAAATCACATCCTCTCTAGTCTCATTCTTTTGAGTCTTGAAAACTTCTAGATGCTCATATTAAAATCAAAATAGCATTTTCATAGTAAAATTGGAAGCATTCAGCAGCCAACACCTTAGCAACAAAAACTAGTTTATGATGTGTTGACTGTAACCCTGTACAAAAGGTTGCCATAAAAGACTGGGCTTCTCTACTTCTGGCTAAATGTACTCTGACTTGTGCTGGATGGCTTGTACTAGCACAAACTACTTGGGAAACCTACTGTCCTTTCCATGCACAAACAAATAGGCCAACATCAGGAATTTGAGGTTTTAAAAATAATTGTGGTCATGATTGTTCTGTAGGCTCACAACTACTCTAATAAAATAAAATGGGAAAAAATTATTGTGGACTCTTAATTCAGGACAAGTGCAGAAGAGAGATTTCCCATCTGTTGCCCCGTTGCAATGACCTACATTTACTCTGGTGAATGACAGGGTTATTTGGTTGGGAAATTCATTTCCAGGTTCTCACTGAAAAGAAGCTGGACTTATGTCTCCCCCAAATGTTAATCTAAGTTGAATCTTTATATAATCCTTCTCATGCCTTTTCCATTCTCTGCTGAAAACAGAAGCAATCTAATTTGAGTTATCAAGAGTGCTTATGAGGTATCAACCTGTAACAAGATAACATCATCTCCGTACTATTGCAGGGGTGGAGGGGGTAGAGTAGAAGTCAGATGATTTGGTGGCGGCTGTGTTTATGCTCATTGTAAAAACCATGAGTCTTGCCAGATGTTAAATAAGTGATTAATAAGCTATAGACATATCTGACAGATTCCAGGCCTGACCAAGAAATTGGCAATGTAACAGATAATCTGGTCTTACTATCACTTAGGGATGTGAATTTTTTAAAGCAATCTTCAAAAACACTTATGATTTAAGCAGTTATTTATTCCCTTGAAAATTTGGCTCTATTCTCAGCTGCCAGTGAATCTATGTAGGAGAGGCAAGATTGTGGAAGGGGTAGGATGGGGCTTAGGGAACTGAGAGAAGAAATGGAATGGATAGGAAGAAACAAGTACAAACACATAATGGTCCTGCCAGTCAGTTGAATAGGGGGAAAGTGGGGAATCTTTCCTTGTTTTGCACCTCCAGGTAAACCTATATCACATTCTATTTAAGTTAGTTTCTTACTTGATTGTGTCTCCCACTATATTATAAACTCCATTAGGACAAGAACTTCCTTTTTGGATGTCCGTATTGTATTCTCAGGGCCCAGCACAGTACCTGGCATATAGTAGTTGTTCACATGAAATTTCTTAGATGAGTAACTGGACATATTGGACACACATAAGGATAAGACAAGCCACAGTGCCTTGGGTGGAAAAGTATGGATAAAAGAAGCAGAAAATTGGTCTTTGATACTTTCTCATGTCCCCTTTCAATTGGATCTTTCCAAAAGAGGTACAGGGTTAGGGACCGGGTACAGCTCATTTAGTTGAGTGCCTGCTTCCCACCTAGGAGGTCCCAGGTCAGAATTGTACCTTCTCCACCTGCAAGTAATGAGCCCTGTGGAAATCTCCCATCTGACCCTAACTCTTATTTATCCATAGGGTCTTCACTCCTTCATCTATTAGATGACTTCTAAGCTGGAAGTCCCCACAATAGCACCCATTGTGGTTGTACCCTATATTTCTCATACATTTTTACAACTCATTAGTTTTATACTCCAATTTCTCAGAACCTTGATACTAAGGCACAACTTCATTGACCAAGTGACTGTGTAGTAAAGTAACTACAGATTAATGGATGTATTTACAGTAAAACCTAAGTTAGCAAGAATTCAAAGTAATAGGGTATTATTAATTGGGTTCTTGGGTTTGGGTTACTCAGAAAGTTTTTGTTGTCCAATCAAATCTTTAAAAAGTTTATCTGACTGCTTTTCTGCCTTAATTAATGAAGGATAATATATTTGAATCTGTCTTTGATTATTGAGAAAATAGTTTTATTCATTGAAGAGAATGCTTTTAGCATAAAAAAGCATTTATGCAAAGCACATGTCTCCATTCAATATTTCTCTGACTTTTGAAATCTGTATCCCACTTTGACAAACACCATGCAACTCTCTTCATGATCTTTTAAATTTTCAAATAAACTCCACCACTAAAACCAGATCAAAGCAGTGAGACAAAGTGCCACCTGTTTTTTCTTCAAACACCACGTTGCTCTTCTCTTTACTCCTTTGGGACGCTTTTGCAGTGTATGATCTGACCTCCATATCGATTACCGGTAAAATGAACTGAAGGTATGTTATCCTTTCCAATTTGCAGTTGAAGAAGCAGGAGCACATGCTTTGAACTGACTTGACCAAGGATCTACCACCAGGGCATTATGTGAATGTAGGACCCAAGTTTATAAATTTATGCTCTAGCCTGCTTTGATTCCTAATAACTGAAGGGGAATTAAAGATGAAGGGTTGAATGAAATCTCTCTCACTACAATTATGAGTGTCAATACTGAGACATCTTCTGGAAACACCTTTCTTTTTTCTTTTTTTACTTTTATTTAAAAGCAAAAATTCCTACATTGACTGTTTTTTTTCTCATATTCTTTTTTTCTTTCTCTCTCTCACAAACAATTCAGCTTAATGAAGGAAACTGGTTAGTTACATTTCTACCATTTATAGTTAAGAAACAGCCTTTTCAAAAAGAATTGATCCTTTGTGATCATGGCCAGCAATTTTATTAGGTCTGAGAAAATGAGAATAAGTTACCTTAAGGACTTGACTTTTCTTCCCCAAACCAATGTATAAGAATATAAAGAAAAATCTATAAACAAAACTGTTTAAGCAGCTGAGATTCATAATATGCATGAAGATGACCACATAAGTGGAAAGCAGTCCAAGATCCCTTATGAGGGCATGTTGAGGAGCTGAAACATTGTCCATGCTCCTAAGAAGCAGAGACTATAATGCACTCCCAATTTAGAAAGCTTATCGCAAGAGAATCTACAGTACCCTGCAGAGTAACAAATTCATATTCTTTCCCTTCTTGTGGGGATTCTGTGCCCTGTTGTGGCTGAGAAAAAATGGACCCTTCTCTGGAGTCATTGTGGACTCCAGTTCTCCGAGTGAGCCCCTTCCCATGAAGTCCTGTGCAAGCATTGCTAAAATTCTGAGATGAAATGTGTGTTTTAAGAGTTGGAGGGAAAAGGAAAAGGTGGACAAAAAGATAAGGATGGAAATAGGTTGATGATTGAAAATATTATGGAGTTAAGAATGGAACAAAGTTTTTCAACACCACCTGGGAGAGAGTCTTTTTTTTTTTTTTTTTTTCCTTTTCACTTTTCCTGCCACTGTTTTTAATTGTAGGTTCTCCCAAAGAGATCTCATTAGAAAACCCCATTTCATAGAAGCTTAAATATTCCCATGATTTAGCCTATTGTTTATGTGAAGCTCCCTTAACGAGCATTTATTGAATGCTAATAAAAAGTGACACCCAATATTTATTGAGTGCTCATTAAATACCAGGAAATTATGCCAGACACTTTACCTGCATTGTTTGTTTCATTAATTCTTACAATAATTAAAAGAGGTAAGTATTATTATTCTCATTTTACAGCTCAGGAATCTGAGGCTCATAGCATTTAACTAACAGTGCTGTAGTCATATAGACAATAAGAAGCATCTATGAAATTCAGACCCTGGCTTGCTTGACTCCAGAGTTCTTTCTTTGCCCCCGACGCATAAAATTCTCAAACTGCTGTATAGGTGCCCCAGAAGCAAGCTGTGATGTACAGACTATGTCATAAGGTGGGTGCATCTCTCATAATAGCAATTCTTCTTGAGATTTGGGAGAAGAGGTTTTGAACTTTTGAGCTCCTACATTTTTTCCAAATAATGTGCAAGTAAAATCAGAAAACTCTTGCTTTTACATGTTGCTCAATCACGTTTTATCCAGTAAAACTGGGCAGTTGAAAAATTGTATGTGTAGCGATTATAAAATTGGATAATTTATGTTTTTGGTAAATTCAGTGGTAGCTGTGCTAAGAGCATGTTTTTGGGGTGAAAAGAGCTTATTGCAAGGCCATGTACTTAAGAATCAGTCCAATGATATAAATGAGAAGAAATTGAAATTCCTGGCAAGTCTGGGCAGAATCAAAGGCTGGTTTTCTGAAACATTGAATTTATTCCCTTACAGATGACCGGGTTTTCTTCATTAAACATTGGCTCCCACTAAAGCATAAGCTCTGTGGGAGCAAGGCTTTGTGCCTGCTTTGTTTCACTGCTCTATCCCTAGAACATTGCTTTGCATATAGCACACATTCAATAAATATGTTGAATGGACTGAATGAATTGATCTTATACAAGCTTTTAACAAAACTGTTCAACATCCTTCCACAGCTGTATTCTACCAAATGCTTTGTTTATAAACAAAAGATTATGCTTAATCTCATTTCTCTTTGCAAGGAGTTTCCTGAAAACAAAAGAAGACTAAAAATACTGCGATGGGAATTTTACTATCATTTTCCATTGCCCTTTTATAATTAAACTTCTTAACTGGCAAAATGGATCAATGGTTGAAATTAAGAAGTTTGAATATGAACTTGAAACTGATGAAAACATACAATATAATAAGAGAAATGCAGAAGAACTCAACAACATAGGGAGTGGAAATATATATCATTATCCTTTAGACTCCCCAAAATGATCCTGAAATCCCTCAATACCCCCAATTATAACCAGTTAGTAAGATAAAAAGCAGTAGTAATAAAACTAAAACTTGCATGACTTATTAATGAAGGAGGATGGGGGAACTGCAATTTTAAAAATGAGATGTTAGGTTGAAAAGGGAAGTTTAGGGTCATGTATGTCACTAGAAGGAAAGCTAAAGGATGAAACATGGGACTGTATAACATAGTGAACCCTGGTTTGGGCGATGAATGTGGTTAATAGTGCAAATATAAGAATGTTCTTCCATGAACTAGAACAAATGTACGTCACTATTACAAGGTGTTAATAATAGGTTAGTATATGGGAAAAAATAACACCTAAGGCAAACTATGGACTATAGTTAACAGTAATGTTTTAAGATCCTTTCATCAATTGTAACAAGATGCCACACCAATGCTAAGTGTCAATAATAGGAGAGTATAAGAGGTTTGGGGTTTTTCTTTTTGGAGTAATAAAAATGTTCTAAAATTGACTGTGATAATGAATGCAAACAGTGATCGTATACTCGGATGGATTGTATGGTGTGTGAATAAAACTGCTTTTAAAAAAAGAGAGAGGGATGTTATATACCACAATTGGGTGGAGTAAGAATGGGAATGTAAGGATGAAAAATTCGTCTCAGAAAAGAAACTGTATTTTATCTAATAAAATATTAATATCTATTAATAAATGAATAGCAGGCAAGACTTGGGGCAGTCTAAAAAGAGGAGATAGTGATGAAGAGAGTTGCACTGTTCTACACAATAAATAAAAAGTGTGCTCCCCAAGATAGAAAAGTTATTCTATGTAAACCGATTTTTGGTTTCTTTGATCTGTGCTCCCAAAATAGGAAAAGTTGGGGCACAAAGGCTTGAGAAAGAGAGGAGCCAGGAGCAGTCTCTCCAGTGGAGAAGAGGATCCTCGAGCTGTGAAGACCCAGGAGCAAGGAGAAGAGCGAGTAAGAGTATTTCTTGTGCGGTGCAGGCCAGTATAAATAGGGATGATGAGGTCTCTCCAATTTAGAGGTCATTTACTTCTTTTTCTTACCTTTTTGAGCAGGATTGGAGCTCCAAAGCAATGCTCAAAGGCAGTGGTGAGAGTGTATATTCTTGCATCATTCCCAATCTTAAGCCTTCAGTGTTTCTCCAGTATGATGTTAGATGTAGATTTTTCATTGCTGGCCTTTGTCAGGTTGAAGAAATTCTTTTCTATTCCCAGTCTGCTAAGAGTTGTTATCATGAATGGATGCTGAATTTAGCCAAATGCTTTTCCTGTACCTTCTGAGGTGTTTTTACAGTTTTTCATTTTTACTATGATTAGTGAATTACACTGATTTAACCCTCCTTGCATTTCTGGAAAACTCACTTTTGATCATGATTTATTTTCCTTTTTACATTTACTGGATTCAATTTCCTACCATTCTGTAAAGGGATAGTATTTCCCAATTTTATTTTCTTCTAATGTCTTTGTGCAGTTTTGATACTAGGCTCTTCACAAAATGGGTCAGAAAATGTTTTATCTGCCTCTCTTTCTGGCAGTGTTTGGGTAGAATTAGTATTATTTCTTCCTTAGATTTAAGTAGAATTCACCGAAGAAGCCATCTGGACCTGATGCTTTCTTTGCAACAATTTTTTTACACTTTGAAAGTAATTACTTTAATGGATTTGTTGAGGCAAAAACGAAATTTAGACCACTAGAAAACCCAAGCAGCACTCGAGGGGCAGAGGAACAAAGTTTTATTCCGTGCGGGGCTAGAGGAAAGTCAAGTCTCCAAATTCTGAGCGTCCTGTCTTGTCTTTCATAAGTTTATATAGGGACTTCAAGTGGGAAAATTTCTAAGCAAGTGGGCAGGCAGGGGTTACAAAAGCAAAAGGTACAAGAGTTTAGCTTATCTTCCTAAAGCAGAGGGCTATTAGGGAGGAAAAGAGTCATTACCTGTTTAGAGTTGTAAATTCCAATTGAAAGGGACCGGCAGAGAGTGCTTATCTTTCTAAGAACGTGGATTCCAGGGAGAAAGGGGAGGAGAAAAGGATGAGGGGTACTTATCTTCCTAAAGCTGTGGGTTTCTGCTGAGGGGGGGTTAGGGCAGCAGCACTTCCTTTATCAGATTAATTTGAATTGAATGGATTTAATATAGATTTAATTAATTTAATGGATATAAGACTAGTCAGATTATCTACTTTTTCTTGAGGGATCACTATTAGTTTGTGTATTTCTGGTAATTTTTCCTTTTCATCTGAGTTAAATGTCAGCAAACTATGGCTCATGGGCTTTTTATTTGTAAATAACATTTTATTTGAAACACAGTCACATCTATTCACTTATGTATTGCCTACGGCTGCTTGCATGCTACAATAGCAAAGTTGAATAATTGTGAAAGAGACTGTATCACCAATAAGACTAGTATATCATCTGCTCCCCTGAGTTGGTCTTTTCGTTTGTTTGCTTGTTTGTTTTTGTTTTTAGGAGGCACTGGGAACCAAATTCAGGACTTCCCATGTGGGAAGCAGGCACTTAACAGCTTGAGCCACATCAGCATTACAATTTGACCCTTATTTATAGTTTCCATTACACCAGGAAAAATTTACATCTCTTTATGCATGCTATGTCACTTTTCCCTCTATACCTTTTACCGTATTTATCATCGTTATTTTAAAGTCTTTGTCTGGTAATGACAACTGTCTTATTCTGTTAATTGCATTGTCTCTTAACAATAGACTAATTTTGTTCTTGCTTTTTATGTGAGTCTCAGAATGTTCCATTGAATACTGGATTATGTAAAGTATGGGTAGTTACTGAGTAATAGGCACACCTCTTGTTCTGCCAGGCTCTGTCTAGTCAGGAGTTGGGTAGGTTTGAGTTTGTTGCTGCTATACTTATCTTCAGTACACAGGCTTCAATTTTCTCAGTGTTTTCAGTGTTCCCACACCACCATCAGCTGTCAGCAGGGCCTGCACAACTTCATCACAAGTCCTTCTTGACTTCGTGTCCTTGCCCTTCTTCACTAGTGAACACTTCAGTTGTTTATTACTCAGAAAGCACGACTGTTGGGCATGGGGGAGGAGATATTATTCTTAGTTTTCCTGGTCCATTCTCAGATTTTTCCTTGGGCTCTAGTGGCAGGAAAGTTTCCACCCCCACTCCCCGCCCCCATGGCTTATAGACATTCTTTCTATGAGAAAGGGGTTTTAAAAAGCAGGCAAAGTGTTACTATGCCATTGAAAGAGGATCTTTCAGGTCTTCTAACCCACTATTTCTCATGAAAAACCTTGTCTGAGACTCCCAGAGATTCTGAGCACTCAACCTTTAAGAGTTCATTAACATTTTAACTTCTTTTTTCTTGCCCACTTTTTATTGCAGCTGCCTCAGAAGGAAGGAAGGAAGGAAGGAAGGAAGGAAGGAGAGAGAAAGAGAGAGAGAAAGAGAGAGAGAGACAAAGAAAGAAGAGAAAGAAAAGAAAAAAGAAACAATTGGGGGGGGTGAATGTGGCTCAAATGGTTGGGCATCCGTCTGCCATATGGAGGGACCTGGGTTCGATCCCTGGGACCTTCCGGTAAAATTAAAATATATATATATATATATAGAAGGCGCATGGGCTGCCAGGCCCTGTGTGCTGGTGAGCCGCCAGGCCCCGGAAGCCATGCAGCAAGATGATGATGTAACAGGAGAGAGATGCAGGGGAGAGACAAGACAAGATGCTCCAAAAACCAGGAACCGAGGTGGTGCAGGTGGCAGAACACCTCTCTCCTACATCGGAGGTCTCCAGGATCGAATCAGAAAACTGGAGGAGGAGGATAAGAGATGGCAGGAAACAGATACAGAGAATTGCCCAGCGAATGGACACAAAACAGCAAATGGGGAAGGGGGGTTGTTTAAAATGGTTAAAGTAAATAAATAAATCTTTAAAAAAAAAAAAAAGAAAGAAACAATTATTGTGTCCCTTTATCTTCAGAGTATTTTGTCACCTTTTACAATTCAGTTCCCCTGGTTGGCATATGACCTCGGCTCACTGATGGGCTCAAGAAAATTAAAGAATTGGTAGATTATTTAGCTGTTTCTCATTGTTAGTGTAGAAGGCAAGTTCTATTGTGGCTTTCAACATCCTAAATGGAAACAAAACTCCCCCATAATATTTTAGGAATTAAAAAAATTCACAGACATGCTAAAAAAAAAACAAAAAACATAATGATGAAAACATGTCAAAGGGACACAAGAGCCATATGAAAGAGTTCCCAGTGGCCAAAGCTGGAATAATTTTAGCAACAAAATAAATAAAGTAGTATTGGATTAAAATCCAAAGTATAAAAGAAATGTTCATGAGTCCATACTGATATAAATAAATGCTCGAATAAATAAATAAATGGGAAGGAAGAAACAAATTTCCCATGCAGAAAATTTCAAATAATATATGTAGCTATTCTGCCCTCAGAAAGGTATAGCATAACTCTCACTCCTTAAGCTGCACACAGTGACTTCCAGAATGAGTAGGAGGGGGAAAGTAAATTTGCAGTGGAGAAGCCTGACAAACACTACCTCAGTCAGGTGATGATGGTCAACATCAACAGTGATAAGTTATATTGAATGTATGCAATGAAAATGATGAAAATGTTACTTTAGTTCTGTGCTCTTCCTCCCCAAAACCCACAACCCCAGTGCAATCATGAGAAAAATGCCAGCCAAACCTAAACTGAACAACAGTCTACTAATATCTGACCAGTACTCCTCAAAACAAGGAAAGTCTGAGAAACCATTGCAGTCAAGAGGAACCTACAGAGACATAACAACTAAATGTAATAAGACTTCCATAGACTGGGATACTGGAATGGAAAAAGAGCATTAGGTAAAAGCTAAAGAAATTTTAATAATATGGACCGCAATTAAATATATTGATACTCATTCCTTAATTGTAACAAATGTAGCATTCTAATAGGGGAATATGGGAATGGGGTATATGGGAATTCTCTGTATTATCTTCACAATTTTTCTATAAATCTAAAACTGTACTGAAAAATAAAAGTTATTAAAAAATACAGATTTCAGGGAGTGGGTGTAGCTCAGTGGTTGAGCACCTGCTTCCCATGTATGAAGTCCTGGGTTCTATTCCTGGTACCTCCTAAAAAAAATAGGTTGAAATAATGCATGAAAACGTGTCAGTCTGGAAAGTAGAAATAATTTAATAAATGGAATTTATTACAAAGATGTTGGAGGACTGAAAAAACAATATGAAGCCACTGAGGAACCAGAGATAATAACTGCAGCAAACTACTACCACACATAAAGTTGGGGAAACAAAAGAAAGAGTTTGGGTTATCACAACCTAGAAGCTCAGCTGAAGAATCTTGAGAACCATTTACTCAAATTCTTAGTAGGAGACATTGGCTGCTATTGCACTTCTGAGGGATGTGTGATGGAGAGGTAGTGGAAGCACCAAAAGGATCTGGAGGCTGGAATATATTACTGCTCTGGTGTAAACTGATTTTGTGGAGGCAAGACTGACAAGAATAGCAAGTATAATAAAAGAGAGGAACTCTCCTTTCCCCTCTTTCTGCCTTTCCATCTCTCTAGTGTCCCATATTGGTAGAACCTAACAGTTGGAAAAGGATCACAGAGAAGACTATAGAAGGATAGATTTTTAGGTAGGAGACAGTAGCTTAATAACTAATAGAGTCTACTCCTTTGTCTATTCAACACCCATATACACACTTCTACACATATTTTAATTTCCATATATATATATATATATGCCTTCCCCAAACTTTCTTGTCACCAATAATAAAATCCTGTTCTTTTCAAGTCCCTGATTACCCAGCCAAACAGCTATTACCCAGTGTGGTAAGCTAAATAATGGCCTCCAAAGATATTTATGCCCTGATCACTTTAACCTGTGAATATTACCTTACACAGCAGAGGGTACTTTACAATGGGGAGATTTCCCTGGATTATTTGAGGGGACCCTTAATATTATCATAAGCATCCTTATAAGAGAGAGGCAGAGGGCAATTTGACTATAGGAGAGAAGGCCATGTGATGATTATGAAGCAGAGATTGGGGTGCTGCATTTTGAAGATGGAGGAAGGGACCACAAACCAAAGAACTGGCCACTAAAAGGTGAAAAAAGTCAAGGAAATAGATTTTCCCTCAGAGCCTCCATAATGAACCAGCCTTTCTGAAATGTTAACTTTAACCCAATGAAACTAACTTATGCATATGCAAGTCCCAGAAAAGAAAGAGAAAGAGGCAGAAAAATATTTGAAGAAATCAGGCCAAATCTTTCCAAATTTGATGAAAAACATTAGCCTACAAATCCATGAAGCTCAACATCAAGTAGGATAAACTCACACATATCCCCACATAGACACATCATAAACCAACTGTCAAAGTGAAAGGCAAATAGAGAATGCCTCATCACATACAAGGGATTTTTATAAGATTAACAGCTAACTTCTCATCAGAAACCATAGAGGCCAGAGACAATGGGGTAGCATATTCAAAATGCTGTAAGAAAGAGATTGTCAATCAAAAATCCTATATCAAGCAAAATTATCTTTCAGAATTGACGAAGAAATTAAAACATTCCCAGATAAGCAAAAAAAAAAATAAGAGAATTTGTTGCTAGTAGACCTACCCTACAAGAAATATTAAAGGGAGATTACAGCAGAAATTAATGAAGTAGAGAATAGAACAATAGAGAAAAATCAATAAAACCAAAAATTTGTTCTTTGAAAAAAATCAACAAAATTGACAAACTTTAAGTAATTGACCAAGAAAAAAAAGAGAGGGCTCAACTTACTGGAATGAGAAACGAAAGGGACATTACTATTGATCTTACTGAAATAAAATAATCATGAGAAAATATTATGAACAATTTTAGGCCAACAAACAAAATAACCTAGATGAAATGGATAAATTCCCAGAAAGAAACACACCAAAACTGACTTAAGAATAGAAGATCTGAAGAGGTCTGTATCAAGTAAAGAGATTGAATTAATATAGGTATACTTTGGAGATATTGTGGGTTCAGTTCCTGACCACCTCAGAAAAGAAAATATCTCAATAAAGTGATTCACACATTTTTTGCTTTCTCAGTGCATATAAAAGTTATGTTTACATTATACTCCCAACAAACTTTCTCGATGCAAGGTTGCTACAAACCTTTAATATGTAAAAAATGCAATATGTGCGACACACAATAAGGTGAAGCATAATAAAATGAGATGTGCCTGTAATTAAAAAATTTTCCACAAAGAAAAATGCAGGCCCAGATGGTTTCACTGGTGAATTCTACTGAATTTATAAAAAAGAATTAATACCAATCCTTCACCAACTCTTCAAAAAATATAAGAGGAGGGAACGCTTCCTAACTTATTCTATAAGGCCATTATAATCTGACACCAAAATCAGAGAGATTACTAGAAAAGTACCCCATTACTCAGCTTCCACAATTATCATTGTTAAGATAATCTTGTTTCATCCATCACCCACATTTTTGTTTTGCTGGGGTTAAAGCAAATCCTAGACATCATATCATTTCACCCAAATTACTTCAATATGCATATCTAATTAATAAGGAGTCCTTTTCATAACTATATGTCATTAACACACATAACAAAATTGAAATAATTCCCCAATTTTATCCAATATCCAGTTCTTATTCAAATTTCTCTGATTTTCTAAAGATGTCTTTTTACCTTGAGTTTGTTGAAACAAGGTTCAAACAAGGTCAACATATCACATGCAATTGTTGTGATGTCTCTTAGGATTCATGTATTTTATAAACATTCCTTTCTCCTTTTGTGTTATTTCACTGATTTGTTGGAGAAACCAGGTCATTTGTCCTGTAAAATGTCTGATACTCTGAATTTGGCTTCCTCTACATTTGTTGAAATTTGTTAGATTTTCTAGAAGCTGGATTAGGTTCAGGTTCAATTTTTTTAGGCAAGAATGCCTCGTAAATAATGTTGTATAATTCTTATTGCAATCACCTCAGAAGGCACATAATGTCTGTTTTCCCTCTTTTAATGATGCTAAGTTTGATCAGGGAGTTTAGTTACTGCCAGCATATTCCCTCTGTTTAAAGTTCCCTGTCAATCTCTCACTTAATGGTTTTAGCAAACATTGATAACTGTTGGCTAGAACAATTATTTAAGTTGGAATGCCAAATTGTAATTTTCTAATTATTTCTTTCCTTCTGCATTAAAACTGGAATCCTTCCATTAAAAAATAATTTTTCTCATCAACTATTTATCTTAAGATATAATGTTTATGGGAAAAATAGGACAAATTCTTGATTTTTCCCCTTTATTTACCAAATTTTCAGTGATGATTAGTGTTATAGCACTTTCCAAAAGTGACCAGTGACTTTTATTTTTCAGATTGTAAATTCATGGATATTTATACATTTGATGTTTTAATTTATTGTAGTAATTACTCTTTTTTGTTCTATCTTAGGCCATTATGAACCCTTTCAGAGTAGCTCTTGGGTCTCCTAGACAAGATCCTATCTGTCTTTGAAGTTTTCCTTGCTTTCTGGCATAACAAGATGTCCCAGAACCATTTGGTTTATGTCTCTGCAGAATTAGAAGGAACCTCTCATTTCTTAAGAATTCTGTTTCCTTTTAGGAGAAGTATGACTTACCAACAACTCTCTGTGTGTGGGTTCTCTTTGCTCCTGGGTTGTCATTATTTCTGGCATTTTAAATGAACACAGCTAAAGAATATGTAAGATAAAGCATGTCATAATATTTCCTATCTAAATTTAAGATTAGGACACTGTTTCCTAAAACTTTTATTTTGCATACTTTGTTTCTTTCCTGTTAGGCAGAAAATCTTGAATCCTAATGACATTAGTGTAATTACTTTATGTTTTATTCATCATTACACCTATAATTGTTTCTAAATAACAATAGTAATTATGGTTGAATGCAGTTTAAGATTCCATTGCTGTTGGGAAGCGGCTGTGGCTCAAATGGTTGGGCTCCCATTTACCATATGGGAGGCCCTGGGTTCTATTCCTGGGGCCTCCTGGTAAAGGCAAGCCTGCCTGTGCGGTGTGGCGAGCTGGTGCAGCAAGATGATGCAACAGAAGGAGACAAGCAGACACAGAGAAAAAACAAAAACACAAAGCAAATGGACATAAGCAGTAAGGGGGGTGATAAATAAATCTTAAAAAAAAAAATAAAAAGATTCCATTGTTGTTCTTGTTCTCTTTTGCTCTTAGAATATATCTCACTAGAGATTGGGAATAATTTTCATTTCAGTATTGATAAGGAAAGATCAATTTAAGTGTTACAATATGAAATGTAAACACAATCGCCAGCAAAATAGAGATACATAATAGAACTTCTAAATTACTGGAGTGATAATATAATTTACCAAAACTTAATCAAACAAGCAAAGGTAAGGAAGGTGAAAAAGATGAAAAACAATACAGCATATAATTAATGAATATAAAATAAAAGAGAATGAATAAGATGAAGCATTTCAGTTAAAAAAAAAAACAAAAAAAAAAACTTGAATGGATTGAATTCTCCAGGTAGATTCTGAGACTGATTTAAAATTCAAATGCTGTTATATGTTGTTTTTGAAAACCTAAAACTAAATGATGAAGAAAGAAAGGAAAGGAATAGGCTGTTTATGTTTAACACATAAACATGTGTTTAACACAAGCAAACATAAAATAAGAGTACGACAGTAATTTCAGATAGAATGGAATTTATGGGCAAAACAGTTTTGAGAAAGGAATTTTTATTGCTAAAATGTATAATCCAAGAAGATATAGTTATTTGTACTAAACAAAAAAAATTACATAGAACTTTTGATAACAATTTCAATCACAATAGGCTTTTTTATATACTCTTATTTTGACAGCTAAATAGATGAAAAATAAATGATTTTGATCACACAATTAACATGTGCAATCTAAGAGTAATAAACGTAACTTTGTCTATCCACTAAATCACAAATGAACATTCTTCTCATGTGCCCATAGGTTATCTGCAGAAATAATTCGTGAATGGTCACCAAAAAATGTGGCATATTGCTGCTTGTCTCCCACTCAGTTCTTCCCTTTTTCAGTAGAAAGAATTTTGGCTGGTACATTAGTTTCCTAGGGCTTTTATAACAAATTACCACAAACTGGGTGACTTAAAACAACAGAAATTTATTCTCACACAGTTCTAGAGGCTAAAAGTCCAAAATGGAGGTTTTGGTGAGGCCATGCTCCCTCTAAAGGCTCTAGGGAAGACTCCTTCCTTGCCTCTTCCAATTGCTGGTAGCTCCAAGCATCCTTTGGCTCATGCCAGCATAACTTCAAGCTCTGGCTCCATCTTCACACGGCTGTCTTCCCTCAGTGACCTTTTGTCTGTGTACAAATTTTTCTCTTCTTATAAGGACACCAATCATATTGGATTTAGGACCCACCCTAATCTAGCATGTCTCTTCTTGATTACCTTTTCAAAGACCCTATTTGCAAGTAAGGTCACATTAACAGGGGTAATGGGGGGGGGGTGAGGGGTAAGGAGGATACAAACCAATCCACAATGTTTGGGCACAATGTTTTAAAACTGCTCATTTAAAAAGTATATATCCAAGCTTCACATGCACTAGGTGTAGTGACTAGGTGACAAAATTCCAATTAATGAAATAAGAGTGGAAGTGATAGATGCCACCTCTTATTTCATCCTCTGGAGATCAAGCATTCACTGGCCCAATTTCTTTATTCCTTTTTCAGATGTCTCGAGGACAGCAAGAAATGGAGCCGTTGCCTTGGATCAAAAGAGAGAAGCCTCACGCTGAGGGTGACAGGAACCCTAGTAGCTCTAGATCACATATTTCTAAATAATACACCCGAAACTATATTAGGCATTGCAGCTCAGTATATCCTTATCATAGCACCTAAGCCAGTACCCTAATCTTAGCAACCACAACAAAAAGAAAAATGTAAAAACATGTTCCTAAACAACTTCTGAATCAAATGGGGAAATAAAATTGAAACTATTTTAATTACTGAGATAGTAACAATAATAATAAATCTTTATTCACAGTATTTGAGAGAAGATTGAGGAAAAATGAAAATTTGGGTTTTATTTTTAAAATATTAAAATTAATATTTTAGAAGAAAGATTAAAATAAATGAATTAAAAGGAACTAGTTAGAAAATATAATGGAAGAAATTAACCAATTAACATGCAAAAAATATAAAAGACTTAAGAATACATTTAAACAAAGAAGTACGAAATCTATGTGAAGAAAACTAGTGGAAAGACATAACATTTTCCAAAAGAAAGAGTCAACATCATAAAGATGTCGATTCCTCCTGCACTAACCTATAAATTTAATTTGATTCCAATATAAACATCAAGAGAATTTTTCTGAACTTGACTAGCTTATTCTCATATTCATAGGAAAATCAGAAACAGAAGAGTAACCACAAATAATTCTGAAAAAAAGAAGAAAAATGAAGGAAGGCTGCATCTACTAAATTTTTATTTATATTATGAAACCTTAGTATTTAAAACAGTGTGCAACTGGAATAGAAATAAACATATCCACAAAAAAGATAGAAAATCCAAAAGTAGGTAACACACACACACAAAAATGGCATAGAAAATCAGGGGAAATGGTGGATTATTCAATAAATTATATTTGGACAACTGGGTGGTCAACTGGATGGTCCGCTGGAAAAATAATTTGATTCAAACGTCAAAGACTGCTGTTCTCTAAATCCATTTCTTCCTCCTCCTGGGCCACAGCTAGAGTATATTTCTCAGGTTCCTTTGCAGCTAGGAGCAACCATGTAAGTGGATTTTAGTGAATGAAATGTAAATAAAATTGCACATAGATGTCCTTTAACATTTTGAAAATGATCTTAAAAACATGAAGGAAATAAAAATTACATCACAAAGCATACATCACCAATAATTGACTCAAGAAGAGGCAGAAACCTAAAAACACCAACAATCATAGAAGAAATGGAATAAAAATATGCAAAAGATTTTGCAAGCTAGCACTAGCTAATCTTCAAGAAAGAGATAACTTCTAGATTATTTTAATTATCACAAACACAGAAATAGATGGTAGTTTTCTCAAGTCATTTGTCGTAGATTGCATTACTGCCCCAGTTCTTCTCCCTGCTCTTCATCCTCGCCGGCTGCCTTTCTTTCATGTTCCTAACTTTCAAGTTCCTCTTGCAAAAGAGGCAAGTATACTTCCTCACCTCTTGGCCCTGACTTGCTGTGGCCAATAGAATGAGGCAAATTTGATGGCGTGTTAGATGCAAACCTAGGCTTCAAGAGACACTGTGTGTTCCTTTTTGCCCTCTAAAAGCACTGTTGTCACCAAATACATTTTTAGCAAGTTCATTCAGCAGCATACTAAAACAATAACTCCAACTAAACAGGATCTATGCTAGGGTAGCAAAGATGATTCAACATTAGAATATCTCTTGGCATATTTAATTATATTAAGAGAGAAATGAAAACAATACATGAATCTATCAATAGAAGCCCAAAAGGCACTTGATTAAATTCAGCATCCTTTCCTGATATTAAATTAAATTAGAATAGAAGGCCATTTGCAAAGTATGCTTGAAAGTATTTGCCAAAATTCTAGAGCTCAATATTGTATCTAGCTTTTCTTATTTCTAGGTACACTCACTGCTTACATGAGTTCGTCTACACTCTTGGCTGTAAAACCATTTAAATATGTCAATTTTCATATGAATATCTCAAACTCAGACTGCCTCCCTAAACCCCAAACATTTACATCCAACTGCCTATTTGACATCCTGTGGTTGACCAAGTTCCTCCTCCTCAAGAGATGGAGTCTTGTGACTTGCCTTGACCAATAAAATGCATTGAATGTGATATTGTGTAGGTTCCAGGAAGAAGTTTTGTTCTCTTGGACCACTGACCCTCCATGTAAGGAAATCCAGACTATCCTGATAGGCCAAATGGAAAAAAGTGAGAGACTTGTGGAAAGAGAGGCCTCATGGAAAGGACTGAACCCCTACAGTCCACAGTCGACATGAAAGGCTCTGACATGTGAGTGGGGCCATTTTGGAACTCCAAACCAGTGGAGCCTAGATAAAGTCACAAGGAGTTCAGACCAGCCGTCTCCACTGAGCCCTGTCTAAATTTCAGATCTACAGATCTCTGACATGAGAAGATAAAATGATTGTTGGTTGAAACCACTAATTTATGGGTTAGCTTGTTATGCCACATACATGCACACTTATATATCATTTAACATGTTCAAAACTGAACTCTGATTCTGCTTCCCCAAACCTACTCTTGTACAGTCTTCTCCAACTCAGCAAATGTAAATTCCATTCTTCTAGTTTTCTCTTTTGTCAAACCCCTTATCTAATCCTTCAGAGATCTTATCCGGTCTGCACTATAAATGTATTGAGAATTAAACCATTTCTCCACTGCCCCTCCCTGTTCCAAGCTGACAGAATCTCTTCCTCTGATTGTTGCAGTGGCCTCCTAACTGGTCTCCTTGCCATCACCCCTGTATGCCTTCAGTTTTTGATCAACAAAGCAAACAGAATAATTCTTTAAAAAGGTGAATCAGATTAGGCATTTAAGCATTTTGAACAGAGATATAATCTAATTTATATTTAAGCAGAGTAAAAGGCAAATTCTCATAAAAGCCAATAAGGTCCTACAAAATCTGCACCCATCTCTGCTGAAAGCCAAAGACAAGGAGAAAATCTTGAAAATAGCAAGAGAAAAATGACTCATCATTTACAAAAGAACTCCAATAAGATTAACAGCTGTTTCTTAACAGAAACAATGGGGGGCAGAAAACAGTAAGATAACATATTCAATGTACTCAAAGAAAAACAGTCACCCAAGAATCCGAAATCCAGAAAAGCTATTTTTCAAAAATGAAAGCACAAAAAAGACATTCCCAGATAAAGTAAAACCGAGAGAATATGTTGCTAGCAGATCCACCTTACAAGAAATATAAAAGGAAGATCTTCAACCTGAAAGCAAGTAACACCAGACAGTAATTCTAATCCACAGGAAAAAACAAAGAATGCAAGAAAAAGTATATATAAAAGGCAATAGAAATACATATTGTTTTTCCTTTCTTCAATTAAATTATTTGAAAACTAACTGTATAAAACTATATCCATGTAAAATATATTTTTGGGCCTGTAACATATAGAAATGTAATATATTTGCCAGTAACAACACAAAGGAGGTGGGTGGAAGCAAAGCTGTACTAAACTTAAGAAATGGCTCCAGACTCAAATAAGTCCTCCCTGCACATGATCCATCAGTCCCTTCTATTTTAACCTATACGTGGTCCTGGAGTTTCTAGGTGTACTTCCAGAAACTGGAACCTTTGGCCTGCCCAAGTGCCAGCTGTGCCTGGAATCTCGGTGGAACTGCAACTCCTACTCTACAGCTCAATGGACTCATCCAAGTCACCTGGTGAAGAGATGATGATGGACAACAGCCATCCCAGTGAATGGAGAGAGTCTGCAGCTGCAGGTAGGATAATCCCATCCTTCATACCCATGGGATATAAGCCCCCGCTCACTTGGAGGTGAAGTGGACGTCAGCATCCCAAACTCCTTAGGATTGGGAGAAGAGCTATGGACTAGAGTGGACTCACTAGTATTCTGTTGTAGACATATTGTGATTCAAGTAATGGAGGAAATTACAGCAGTAAGGTGGAGCCAGTGGCCACTGGACACTTTTGGGGCAGGGAAGGGAAAAGCAGTTGTAATACAGGGGCTTTTTCGGGACTTGGGTATTATCCTGAGTGACATTACAACGACAGATATAGGCCATTTTACATCAGCATACAATATGCAGAACTGTGTGAGAGAGAGTGTGGTCTACAATGTGAACTGTGGTCCATGCTTAGTGGCAAAGCCCCAGGATGTGTATGTCCATCGCAGGTGATGTGCCACACTAATGAAAGATGTTTTTGTGGGATGTTATGGGAGGTGTGGGAGGTGGGGAACATGGGAATCCTTGTAATTTTTGTGTAACATTTATGTAATCTAAGCATCTTTTAAAATATATATATAAAAAATTAATTAATTAATTAATTTTTAAAAAAATGGCTCCAGATGGTAACTTGAATCAACAGGAACAAATAAAGAGAACCAGAAATTATAAATCAGAAGGTTAATACAATAAAAATTACAAATAGGGGTCGGATGTGGCTCAACTGGTTGGGCGTCCGTCTCCCATATGGAGGGACCCGGGTTCGATCCCCAGGACCTCCCGGTAAAAAAAAAAAAAAATTACAAATATACACTTTTTCTTCTTTCTCCTGTTAACTACTTTTATTTTTTTTAAAGATTTTATTTATTTATTCATTTATCCTCCCCCCGCCCCCTTGCTGCTTGTGCTCGCTGTGTCCATTTGCTGTGCGTTTTTTCTGTGTCTGCTTGTCTCCCCTTGTTGGGTCGTCCTGCTGCGTCAGCTCACCGAGCCTCGTGGGCGGGCTTGCCTTCACCAGGAGGCCCCGGGAACCGAACCCGGGGCCTCCCATATGGTAAACGGGAGCCCTATCGATTGAGCCACATCCGCTTCCCTGTTAACTACTTTTTTAGCAGTTTCTTTTTCTTTATTTTTTAATTGTGATAATATATATACAACACAAATCTTCCCATCTCAACCCTTCCCAAGCATACCATTAGCTGTTAGCTACTTTAATAGACATAATTATAACAATGTATTATTGGATTTTTAACATTTATATATAACAATAATACCACAAAAATGGGGAAAGGGGAAGAGAGGTATATAGGGTGATGTTTCTATATCTCCTTGGGTTTGAGTTAGTATAAATTTTAAGCTGTTTCTGTTAAGTCCTAGAGCAACCACTAAGAAATAAATGGAATGCAAATATTCTCGCTGTCCTGATTTTGTGATAATCAGGGTAGGCTAAACATTCGTTATATTAGAAACCATTGCATGTGTTCCCAGACCTAGTTTTTCTCCCTAGGTCTAGTTTTTAGAATACTGGTGATAAACTAAACCTGATTTATTATATGACCATCCTGTATGGGAAAAGACTGTACGTTTGGGTACCTTTGGTCAACCTTAAGAGCTACAGCAGGGGGACGGATGTGGCTTGGGTGGTTGGACATCCGTCTCCTATATGGAGGGACCTGGGTTCGATCCCTGGGACCCTCTGGTAAAAATTTTAAAAAAAAGAAAAAAATAGAAGGCGCATGGGCCACTAGGCCCCATTTGCGGGTGAGCTGCCAGGCCCCGCAAACCACGCAGCCAGATGATGATGTAACAGGAGAGTGACACAAGGGAGAGCCAAGACAAGACACTCCAAAAAACCAGGAACTAAGGAGGTGCAGGCAGTAGTCAGCCTCTGTCCCACATGAGAGATTCCGTGGATTGAATCCCAGGGAAGACAGGAGGAGAAGGATGAGAAGAGAGGGCAGGAAATGGACACAGAGAGTTGCCCAGCGAATGGACACAGGCACAGCAAAAATGGGGGGGTAAAAATGGATAAAAGTAAATAAATAAATAAATCCTTAAAAAAATGTATAGGGGAGAAAGATATGAACTATAGTTATTAGTAATACTTTGATGATGCTCTTTCATGATTTGTTAACAAATGTTTCGCAACATGCAGGGTATTTGTGGGGGTCGGGGGGAGGTGATGTGTGAGAGCCCTGTATGATGTTATGCATGTTTGTTCTGTAAGGTCACGATGTTTACTGAATACTTATAGTTTATGTATGTTCATGTATGAATGATATACTTCAAAAAATTGTTTTAAAAAAAGAAATAATGCAAAAAGAAATACAGTGACAAATTCATTAAAGAAATTAATTAAAATGCTACATAAGGTGGAGCAGATGTGGCTCAAGCAGTTGGGTGCCCACCTCCCACTTGGGAGGTCCTGGTTTGCCTCTTAAAGAAGATGAGCACAGTCCCTTCTATTCAAACCTATATGTGATGCTGAAGTTTTTAGGTATACTTCCAGAGACTGGAGCCTCTGGCCTACCTATGTGCCAAGTGTGCATGGAATCTTGGTGGAGCTGCAACTCCTACCCTACAGCTCAATGGACTCATCCAAGTCACCTGGCGAGGAGACAACGATGGGCAATAGCCATCCCAGGAAATGGAGAGGGTCTGCATCTGCAGGCAGGATCATCCCACCCACCATATCCATGGGATATAAGCCCTCTCTCACTTGGAGATGGAGTGGACATCACCATCCCAGTCCCCTCAGGATTGGGGGAAGAACTATGGACTAGAGTGGACTTGATGGTATTCTCTTGTTCACATATGGTGATTCTAGCAAAGGAAGAAATTATAACAATGAGGTGGAGCCAGTGGCCACTAGACACTTTTGGGGCAGGGAGGGGACGAGCAGTTGAAATACAGGGGCTTCTTTGGGATTTGGAGGTTGTCCTGAGTACCTTTGTGGCAATGGATGTAGGCCATTTTAAATCAGCGCACACCACTCAGAACTGTGTGGGAGAGAGTGTGGTCTACGGTGTGAACTGTGGTCTATAGTTGGTGGCAAGGCCCCAGGATGTGTAAGTCCATTGAGGGTGGTGAGCCACACTTGTGGGAGATGTTTGTGTGGGATGTGGTGGGAGGTGTGGGAGGTGGGCAACATGGGAATCCCAGTGGGTCCCGTGTAATATTTTGGGTATCTAAGCACCTATTAAAATATATTTATATATATACATAAATGACATTTTTGTAAGCAAATGCACATATATGCATATATATTTATATATCATTTTGCAAATGTTGGTATGTATTGTGAAAATTTTTATTTTTACCCACAATAAAATAAATAAATAAATAAATAAAGAAAGAAAGAAAGAAAGAAAGAAAGAAAGAAAGAAGATGAGCAGATGCAATGAGCTGACACAACGAGCTGAAACAATGAGCTGTTGAAAAAGCAAGCACAACAAGCAGACACAGTGAGCAGACAGATGAGGGAGCCATCTCAGGGAGGGAAAAAAAATTAAAAACAACAATAATAAAGTATTTCAAAAATGCCACCTAAGAAATATACAGTTAATATGAAAAAAAGTAGATCTGGAGGAAGAAAGGAACAAACAAGACTTGAAACATAAAAATGTAAAATATTAATCCAACTATATCAATAATAACATGAAATATGAATATAATAAACAAGCCAATAGAATAGCAGAGATTGTAATACTGGATAAGAAACAAGATCCAACTATATGCTTTCTTAGGTTCAAAGATACAACTATATGCTTTCTTAGATTCAAAGATACAAATAGATGGAAAGTAAAAATGACAGGAAAAAACATATTGTGTGCAAACAACAACAATAAGAAAGTTGAAATGGATAGACTATTATCAGACAAAATAGACTTTAAAAGAAAAAAAAATGTTACTAGAAATAAAGAGGGACATTTTATAATGATAAAAGGGTCAATTCACAAGGAAGATACAACATTATATATGTACACACACATTACAACAGAACTCCAAAATACTTGAAGCAAAAATTGACAGAAATGAAGAGAAATAAACAATTCAACAATAATAGTAGAAGACTTTAACACCGCACTCTCAATAATGGATAGTGGGAGCGGATGTGGCTCAAGTGGTTGAGTGCCTGCTTTCTATATGGGAGGTCCTGGGTTCTGTTCCCCGTGCCTCTTAAAAACAAAACAAACAACAAGCAAACAAATGGGAAAAAAAAAAAACAACTCAGGGGAGCCAATATGGCTCAGTGGTTGAGCGCCAGTTTCTGGCATACAAGGTCCCAGGTTCAATCCCCAGCCCTGCTACCCACCCCACCCCACCCCCCAAAACAAACAAACAAAGGATAGAACACTGGCAGAAGATAAACAAGGAAATAGAAGACTTGAACAACACTATAAACCAACTAGACCTAACAGATATCTAAAAAACACTCCACCCTATAATAGCAGAATATAAATTCTGCTCAAGAACATATGGAACATTCTCCAAAATAGGCCATATTCTAGGCCATAAAACAAACTTCAATAAATGTAAAGGGATGGATAAACAAAGCACATTCTTAGACCAAAATTAAATGAAATTAGAAATGTATAACAGAAGGAAATTTGAGAAATCAAAAATATGTGGAAATTAAACAACACAGTCCTAAGTAACAAATTCATCAATGAAGAAATTTCAAGAGAAACTAGAAAATAATTTGAGATGAATGGAAATAAAATTACAACATACAAAAACTTACGGAAGGCAATGAATCCATACTTAGAGGGAAATTCAAATCTGCAAATGCCTATATTAAAGAAAAAGAAAGACCATATCTATAACCTGAGCTTTCAATTTAAAACATTGAAAAAAGAAGGGTAAATTACACCTAAAGCCAACAGAAGGAAGGAAATAATAAATGTAAGAGCAGAAACTAATGAAAGAGATTGAATTATTAATGAAAACATTATCCACAAAGAAAAGACCAGGACCAAATAACTTCCCTGCTGAATTCTACCAAACATTTAAAGAACTATTAACCAATTCTTCACAAACTCTTCTAAAAAATAGAAGGATAGAGAACATTTGAACAGGGCCTTGAATGATAGTTAGGAGTTCAATCTACACAGATGGGGTTTGGGGGCATTCTAGGCAAAAAAGGACTCTTTGGAACATATATGGGAATCACAAAATCTTGATGACCTTCCTTTGGTTATTATTGATAAGTCCATTTCTACATAGCTCAGCCCTTTGAGATATTTAACTAATATATCATTAGCCTAAGGGACTTCCTTTTCTATGTGTAATCAAACAACTTCTCCATAACTAGTGGTAAGGACTATTATATTATAATTTCACAGGTATTCTATGCACACTAAAGTCTTACAATGATCGTGGAAGTGTTTTAACAATTGAAATAGTAGTTATAATTTATTGAATGACACTTAGGGCCAGGAATTTTTCCATATATCAGATCACTTTTATTCATTATCACAATAATATTAGAGGAGACAAGAAATGTGAAACTAAGAGAGGTGAAGTAAATTGTCCGAGATTATCTAGATAGTGAAAATGAGAGCCAATATTGTGTTCCAGGTCTTTCTAGGTCCATAACTTTTGCCCTTATATGCTATACTATAGTGTCATTCTTCTAAATGAATCTGGCAATATAGAAAATCAGATTCTGAAAAACTTCATGTCACAATACCTAGTGATCCAGTATAAATTGTCACATATGTCATTGAAAATGAAAAATTGAGCCCATAAGAGAGTAAATAAAATCCCTAGAGGTTGAAAATAAATAGGGAGAAAAAGAAAATATTGAGCAAATTTCAAATTATGGCTGCCCTAAGGGCATTTTTTGGGTTATGAGGATTTTAATAATCCTTTAAAAAATAATGCTTGAAATAGAAGACAAGCCTTGGGCACATAAAAGTTTGGTGAATAGACTTGAGTAGCTCTACCTCCACCAAAAACCAGGGTTATATAAAACAGTTTTCAGATCGATAGAGTCCTGGCATACTTGGAAAAATTAACACTAATCCTTTTCAGAGGAGAGTATTCTCAATCTAAGCACTTGAGGAGTCCCAAAATCAAGTTAACCAAATATGAACTCTCAGTCAAAAATTGTCACATACATGGGAGAACAGGATACCAGAAATGAGAGACAGAAGAAACAAAATAGAGAAGAATTAAGATTAGAATTACCAATTTCAGAGTATATAATTAAAATATTTAAAATATTTAAAGAATGAAGAGATTTCAAAATCTAATAAATAAAGAACTATCGAAATGACCTAAAGTTCTAAAAAAAAAAAAAAAAAAACTTACACCAAACTTCTAGAAATTAAATAGAATGAAATTTTAAAAAATGCATGACCAGATTAAACAGTTGTTTTAAAGAGCTGAAAAGATTAATAAACTAAAGACACATCTGAAGAAATTATCCAGAATACCATGCAAAGAGAAATGGATGAAAAATATAAACAAAACATTAAGAAGCACGGAAAACAGAATGACAAGGTTCAACATCTAGCTAGCTGGAATTTCCAGAAGACAAGAATAGAGAAATGGGGTTAAGCAAGAAGAGATATTGCTAAAAATTTAACAGACTTGATAAAAGACATGAATCATTAATTTCTTTAATGCTATATATAGGAATCACAGTGAATCCCTAGCAGAAAAACAAAAAAGAATTCCATACTGAGACATGCCATAGTGAAACTACAGAAAGAGATAAAGAGGCTATAGTAAAAGCAGCAAGAGAGGAAGAAAAAAAAAAAGTCACCCACAAAGAAATAAAAATTCATCTGGTAGCAGACTTTTCAGTAGCAACAATGGGACTGAAAAGATGCCAGAAAATGACCTCAAAGAACTGAAAGAAGATAACTGTCTAAAACAAGGGTTCTTAGCAAGGGGTCCGTGAGCTTGAACTGAAATTCAAAAAACCATGATTCTTGTGGGGACGTGTTGGTGCAGGTGTGATGTGTTTATTAAATAACACACAGTATAGTGTGGACTTAGTGAGGGGCCCATGGAACAAAAAAGGTTAAGAACCCCTGGTCTAGAATCATATGCCCAGTTAAATTACTTTTCTAAAAATGAGGATGAACTGAAGATAGTTTTAGATTAACTGACATTTTACCAACAAGAAGAAATTCATTTCTCAAGAAGAGAAATTTTCCCAGGAGGAAAGCCTGAGATACAAGGACCCATGTTATTTATTATTAAATAGGGATTAAGAACACAAACTCCAGTGCCAAACTTCCAGGGTTCACATAATGGGTCTATCCCCTATCTATTAGATAAGTAAATCTAGGCAAGTCATTAATCTTTTTGTGCTTCAAATCCTCTTCTGTGGATTGAGGATAATAATACAACTGACTTTACAGAGTCTTTGTGAGAACTAAAGGAGTTAAGACATTTAAAAGCCCTGAAAGCATTGCCTAGTTCTTAATCATTACTCAATAGTAATAACTATTATGATTGGCAAGGAAAGAAATTGGTTCACACTTAGGTAAATCTAAACAAATCCTAACTTTATAAAACAATAATAATGTCTAATTTGGGGGTGAAAAAAATAAGAATTAAAATTACAAACAAAAATAATATGGATGAATTTCACAAGCAAATTTCAAAAGAATATATTTACCACTTATCATGATTTTATCACATGCAAAATTATATCTATATATCAATAATGTATACATACTTGGTAAAAGAAATAGATGGGAATTATGAATATAAAATCCAGGTTGAATTTTATCTTGAGAAGACAACTATGATTGGGGAGAGAAGAAAATATGATTAAAGAAGGTTACTTTAAGGACTGTCTTAGTTTGCCTGATCTCCTATCACAAATACCACACCTAAACGTTGGGGATTCATTTACTCATGATTCTGAGACTAGGAGAAATCCAAAATCTAAATATTGGCAAGGCATGCTTTCTCCCCAAGACTGTAGCATTCTGGTACTGGCTGCAGGCAATCCCTGGGGTTCCTTAACGTTCTCTTCATGTCCCATGGTGATGTGCTCTCTCCTCTTCTGGGTTCCTGCCGATTTCCCAGTAATCAGTAATAAGAACCATCCTCATTCTGTTGGGCCACACCTTAAACTAAAAACAACATATTCAAGAGATCCTGTTAAAAACGTGTTCACACCCACAGGAATGTGGATTAAGATTAAGAACATTTCTAACTTGGGGTACATAATTCCTTCCACCACAAGGGCCTCCACTCTTTGGGTATTATTTAATTTCTTAAATTATGTTGTGAGTGCACAGTACTTTATTTCATCATATTCTATATCTTTTATAAGTTTTAAACATTTCAAAGTAAAATTTTAAAGTTAGTGACCAATTGCTACTATTTGCTTTACCATTCTCAATAAGGCTTGATAGCAACAAGGCTTGCTTCCCCGGCCCCCACCCCTTTTTCACTGGAGTCTTTCCCATGTTCCCTCAGCATCAAATAAAAGGCTTTGGCTTAGTTTCCATAGCTTTGTAACTCTTTCTTTTCCGTTGGGGCATAACAACACATATTGTTTACATTTAGTGTGCACTGATTCAGGTTTTTTGGGGAGGGGGCGGGGGAGGGAGGGTTTACTCTTTATTTAGGACAACTATTCCACATCCATGGCTCTTGTCAGAAGTTAAAAAATAACTTCTGCTAAAAAATATGGAACTCTTCACAGATTTGCATGTCATCCTTGCACAGAGGCCATGCTAATCTTCTCTGTATTGTTCCAATTTTAGTATATGTGCTGCTGAGTAAGCACTGATTCCGGTTTTTATATTCTTTCTTTTCATTGAGAATCATTGGGCTGTAGGAAGTTGGCAATGTATTTTTTAAATGCTATTATTCAACATTCTTTGAAAAATATATATATGCCAAGTATTGGGGTAAACTAGGGAACAAGACAAACTTTCTGCCTGATGTAATGAGAGATAAAGAAAAGTAAATAGGTTATTTTCATCAAAGCAGCCAGGATGCCAGTATATTTTAGTGTGCCCAGAAAATGGTCCATAAAAACGTAAGAGCATGACTGGCATGTTAGGCCAAATCAACAGTTCGTCAAGCCAGCATTTTCCCCATTAAGACATGATAGATGCAGACAAATATTTTTCATACAATAATCTTATACCCTAGATTTGTTGACTACTCATACCAAAATACCTTAATACTCTATCGACAATCTTTCATTCATTAATTTAATCGTATTTTCTGAGTCTGTGGAATAGCATGTATTTTCTCTTGGAGTAATTTATTTGACAGGTTAATCATCCCCATGCCTCTTATTTCCCCTAAATTTATCCCTCTCCAACTTTAAAGCCTGAGGGGTAATAAATGGAAAAATAAAACAGAATGTCCCACTCATCTCCAATCCCCTTCTAGACTGCTGAGCCGTGATGTTTTCTCCAGAAAACCATCTGCTCAGTTGGGTTGCTCACATTGATCTCCAAATACAAGTGGGTCTTCAATACTTTCCAGCAAACTTTCTCAGTTCTTGTATTCATTCCCCAGAGGTTCTCAAAGTGTGCTTCCCAGACCAGCAGCAGCAGTAGTAGCATTTGGGGATTTGCTAGAAATTACTATTCTCAGGTTCCACTCCTGACCTACTGAATTAGAAACTCAAAGAGTATTTCATAGCAATCTGCTTTAACAGGCACTCCAGGTAATTCTGATGCACACTCAACTTTGAGAACCATTGCCCCACTTTGGAATAGTAGTATCATTTCTGATTGGTATTAGAATCACTTGTGGAATGTTTACATCTTCCATAACCCAAATCCAATTAAGTCAAATCCCTGGACATGGGGTCCTGGCATTGGTAAGTTTAGAAATCTCCCTAGGTGATTTCATTGTGCAATCATCTCCAGACCAGTTTGTGAAGATGATTGTTAAATCTTGAGGATTTTTTCTAGCCAGTTATTAAATTGGTAGCTTGAAAACAACCAGAATGGTAGTATTTATACCTGGGAATTGGTAAATATTGCAAATAAAGTGTTTTTTGTTTTTTGTTTTTTGTTTTTCTTTTATCTTTTTCTTTTTCTTTTCTTTTCTTTTTTTTTTCTGGAGAGCTTGTTTAACATTCATCTGCACATTCCTGGGATTACCCAGCACAGGCAGTGTTGGTTGTCTAAATAATCCCTTTCATCATCAAGATAAACATGATAGTTTCAAGATTGGATATTTCAAATGCACATTTAAGTGTACACAGTGTTAGGTTCAAAAGTAGGTTTAAGAAGCTTTTCTATAAAGTAGCTGACTGGAATTTGATGTTCATTCCAGATCAAAAGGAACAATTTCTAAAGAAAGATTTTGGAGTCTTTGGAGGAGCAGAAGGAGTTCTTAGGTATATGTCCAAGGTCTGATGAAGGGCCTGTTGCATGATTCCCCACATGGCACAAGATTCCCTGGAGGTGAGGTCACCATTGCCGAGCTGGCTATTACTCATTTAACAGACCCCTGGTGGAGGTTTTGTGCTTCCAGAAACCTAGGGACATTTAGAAGGAGCAGGAGTTCAAGAAAGGGGAGGAGGAGTTGGAATTATAGTTAAGAAGAGGCAGCCAAAATATTCTAAGGGATGCAGGGTCAGAGAAGGGAGCACTGATCATCAGTAGTGACAATGTTAAACTTCACTGGAGCCTTAAGATCCTGGACAACTGTGAAAGTTAAGAAATACCCAACCCTTTTCATTCCCAGAAAACCACTTACTGCAAAGAACCACCCTTCCCCATAGGACTTAGATAAACTCACTGATACCTTCCTTGTTTACCAATAACAAGACTAGACACAGACACTCAACATTTCCATTCTTTGCCTCATAAATGGTTAGCTGAACTCTTTTGTCTCCACTGATCAATCACAACAAAATGACAGTTAACCAAACTTTGTTTAAGATTCTCTCCTTCCTCCAGATTTCTGAACTTTGGCCCACCCTCAACCTGAGCCAACACACAGCCCCTTCTTAATGGCCCCTCCCAGGAATGGAAATGGATTGGTTCCAGGGTAAAACATTCTCTGATCTACTATCCCATCTCACCACTCTTTAATTCCACTTCCCCACTTTTGGTTCTTTTAGCCTTGTTTACTTCTCTCTGTAAAAGAAAACCTTTTCCCCCAACCCTTGAGATACGTGCAGATTTTACTGTCAAAGTGTTTTCTCCTCACTGCAACAGTACCCCTCCTCCTATTGTAATAGTCCCTTTCCACCCACTCCTTGCAATAATCCTTTCAAATAAAGTCTCTCCTTACCAAATCCAGATTTTTTTAAAAGTTGACAATAGAAATCTTTTAGGTCTGACATGAGAAATTACAAATAATCTCAAAGTACTGGGTCTGATTATCCCTGGGGGTAAAGGGTATTTGGTCAAGAGAAGAGAAATAGGGCTGGAGAGAAGGACATAAGGACACAGGAACTTTTCCATTATTTGGCAATACTTTATTTCTTAAATTGAATGGTATTTACCTGATTGCGTGTTTTCATCTTTAAACAATTTTTATGTCTTGAAAATGTCATAAAGCATGTGTTAAGTGTCAATGCATCCTTCCTGGTATCTTGTTTTGCCTGATGGTTTTCTGTCATGGGGAAATTTTTTTCTGATTCCAATCTCTGTTGACACAAATTTGCTAGCAGCTCTGAGCTACTGTTACCTACCAAGGGAAAACTCCTATCCCAGATTATCACTTAAATATTTGCTACTTAACTCTGTTTTCTCAATTAAGATTTAAACTCCTTTAAATTGTTATTTTCAAATTTAAATTCCCTACCCAATAGTATCTGCTATGACATCATGTGCCACATAGCAGTCACTAAACATTAGTAGACTTTATTAAGAGCAAATTTAGGAAGTGGAAATAATTGTTATCTCAATATACAGTCAGCCAGGCTCCTTTTTGATGTCTGACACTGATAAAGAGGCACTATGAACTCCCCTTGAAAGCAAAACATCATAAAATTGTCATGACCAGCCTCATTTTGTGATCTGAAAGGCCCCTGGTTTGTACTCAACTGGGATTTCTTGACCTCCACCTTCAGGCTTAGCTCTCCTCCAAGCTTGGAGAAGAATTTAGAGAACTCTAGTCTGGGGTCTTAAATGACTCAAAATTGAGCCAAGTTATCTTTATACTAGTCTTGCTCAGACCTGCACCCAGTTCAAATAACCTGGCATTTTCCTTGCTTCTGGGACCAGGTCTTCTCTGTTACAGTTACATAGCTGGGTCTCTGCCCTTGATTGCTTGTCCTGAGTCTCAATGACCTCTTCAACTTCCCTACCATCTCAAAGACTAAGTCCTGCCACCTGTAACTAGAACTCTATGATTTCTGCCACCTTTATCTCTGCTTCCCTATTGAAATATTACATTGGACTTTTGTGATATCAGCCACTTTCCTGGGTTATCAATTACCTCTCACCATACTCTGTGCATCTTTTTCATGACTGGACTTTCTCCCATCACCTGCTGATGATATTCCAGTTCCATCTCAGCAGGAGTGTCTGTTTCCCAGTTTCCTAAACCCTCGTACTTGGCTACAGTTTATTTTCAATTCCTGAGAAAAGTCATGAGATTAAAAGTATAAGTCACATGCAAAAATTTCTGCAAGGCTTGTAAAGATTTAAGACATTGTGTGTTCTAGAATTAATGTATGATTCTTTTCATCCAGCTCCAGAAAGAGGAAATGAAATTTCTGTCCTTGCTAGGTATAGAAGGCCAAGAACAATCAGAGGCCAGGCAGACAAGGGCCTAGTGGCCTCTTGGCAATTTGAGAAATAGGAGCAGAGTACAGAGTATAAAAGGTATAAGTAAAGGCAGCTCCTCCTACTGTGGAAATAGGCTTCCTGGTAATTTGCCTAGCCAGATGGATGAAACTTTCCCACTCAGTTTGTACGTGACAGCTGTGCAAGGATCCCATAATAATAAAAACTGACATTTTAAAATTATTTAGGATTTTATATCTATTCACAGTACAGAATAATGGTTTATTTTTATGAACATATTAGGATATCTTCTGTTGGGAATATTTGAAAACACAAACTCCCTGGGAAGAATCTGAATGGGACTGACCCACAGAGATAGACTGTCTTCAGCTTTCTTCTGGGCCCCCAAAGTTCCCTCAATAAGTTCTTTTTATAAGGGGATTAATCAGAGGAGTGAAAACTGGAGTAAAGGACAATTGTTCAGGCTTTTAAAGAGTGCAGTAGTGAAAGCTGACTATCAATCCCAATCACAAAATTCCGTCTTCCTTATCAACTACAGACCTCCTAGAGGAAACAATATCCTGACTAAATCTATCAGACACCAGTCAATTCTATAAAAACAACCTCTAGATGTTGGAATACAGGCAGCACTGCCTGCACCCTAAATGAACTTTTTCCGTCTTTATTCTGCATTACGATGTCCAGTTGATGCAGTTGTGGATAGTAGCCCTCCAAAGAGAGCTATGGCAAGTATTTGAAACCTCTAGTTAAGAAATTACAGGCCCAGTGTATGCAAATTTACTCGTTTCTTCCCAATTTTGACATGTAAATGGCCAAAAATATTCCCTGAGAATTGCTTCTTAAAACTGTTGCATTTCTGAGGTAAGGCCAATTCTTGAACGCTAAGGATGGCTGTTTGAATTCTGACTACTGCATTAGAGATCAGGTAAGAGAATTTGAATGACTACCAAGGAGTCTTTTTGAGGACTTCGCCGGGAAAAGGAGCAATTCTAATGGTACCTCCAGTGGAGGCTCAGAATCAAAGGCTACAGACTTGCTACCATACTTGGCGGCTCCCCTGAACAAGGCCCAAAGGAGGGAAGCTAAGACCACACACACTGCCTCTCATGCAGCTTTAAAAAGCCCTTGAATTCAGTCACTGAGCTTAATTTGTTTGACCAACCAAAATGTTTCCAAAATTTGTCCACATGTTTCAAAAATGGAGGAATGCCCACTCATACAAAACACCAAATAAAGAAAATGCTTGATGTCAGTTGAACTTCTGTTACTCCTGGAACTTACTTTGGATTGAGATGGATTGAACCAAAAATGATTTGCTTTTGTGGGGTTTGGGATTAAAATGGATTTAAATCTTCAGTGTTGTATAAAAGTCAGGGTGCCAAGACCAGCAAAGTATTCTGCACTTCCTCCTATAGTAGCACTTAACACTTTGAATTATATTTCTCCATTTACTATCAGCCTATGAATATTCTGCAGGAAGAGTTCTGTTTTACTATCTTTACATTTCTAGTGCATTTCCTGGCACATAGTCAAACTCAACAAATGTTAAAGTTCATCAATTAAACAATAACTAGATGATCAGGTGGCTGCCACACTTGAGTGCTAATTAAGTCTGTCTTCTGAGTAGTCTTCATTAGGAATTTATTATGTGTGGAAGATTAGCCTCAAGGTTTGTCTATTCAAATCCTCCCAGCCCTCTGAAGCTTCAGTTGGTTTTCAGCAGAGCTGATCACTTCTCATTACACAACCCAAACTGTTCTGTTTCCTTGGGCTGCAACAATAAATGCTTTACAGATTGTGATCTAATTTGGAAAGATGCTAATTTTAGTAAAATAAATCTACTTCTTCAGAAACTTGAGCCTTGGCTTTGGAGGATATTTTGTTCCAAGTCTCTGTTTTGTTTAGGCATTAGAATCTTTGGCTACAGTGGATCTATAATGAGAATGGGGTGTAGAGATAGAACTGTGATCAGGCTCACACTGTAACTTGTAACAAGGAATACTCCTTTGCTTTTTTGATAAACAGGGATAAAGAGACTTATTCTGACTCTTCAAATTGGATCACTTGAAACTTAATCATTCAACACTATTCCTGGCAGACCCTGGCCTGGGGGGTTGAAAAGTTCAGTTTCAGTTCATAAACATCAAAATCATAAGAGAGAGAAACATCTTTTCACAATTCCCACAAATGTTCATAATTAGTCACACATAATCATCCAGTCTTTGCAGCCTTAGCAACCTCCACCCTTCCATGTTAAATCACTGAGGTGACTTTTGGAAACTTTACAAAATACTGAATGACTGAACAATGAGCAAAATGGAGGCAGAGTAAGGAGCTCTGAGGGTCACCTTGTGCTAAAGGGCAGTTAGTAACCACACAGAACTAAGGACCTGATTGGGGGCTCCAGGAGACCAGAAGTGCATCCTGCAACATCCTTGAAAGAATGGAAGGAGGAGACTGCCCAACTGCAGAAAAGATTCATAAATAGAGCCCTCCACAACATGGAGGCTGGTGCCCATCCTCCACTGGCAACACAAGCCGCCTCAGGAGCTATTCTGTGGCTGGATTTGGAAGCTCCTCTTCCTAAAAACGGGAGAGGAAGAGACGGTTGGGCACCGACTTCAGCTACTGATCAGTAAATTTGGTGGGCTAAGTATAATCCTAAGAACAGGTGAAGTTTGAAACTGTCCAAGTCAGAAATAGGATGGTAGCCGCCATTTTAACTCCACCCCTGGCACAAGGGAAGGCAGCTTGGATTGAAAATCACAGTGCCAGTAGGGACTGGCTTCTTTCAATCTATATCAAATTGCAACTCTAACCTAAGCCCGAGCCCCACCTCCAGCAGAGAAGAAGCTGGGGAGAACCTGCGCCAGCCTCTCTGGGAAAACACACTGCGGAGGCCATTGATCATCCTACTCTGGTAGCACAAGGCATCTCAGGACCTATCCTGTGGCTGGAATTGGAAGCTCCAATTCCCAAAAACAGGGGAGGAAGATACAGTTGGCCACTGATTTCAGCTACTAATTAGTAAATTCAGAAAGAGGCTGATAGCTACAATTTTGACTCTGCACCCAGCCTGAGGGGAAGCCAGGCTGACTGAAAATCCCACTGCAAGTAGGGACCGGCTTCTTTCGCCCAGATCGGCCTGCAGCCCTAGCCTGGGCTTCAGCCCCACCTCTGGCAGGGAGGAAGCTGGCAGGCCCTATACCAGCCTCTCCGGGTAACTGCAGGAACATTCGGTTGGCACAGACTGAATAGTTGGAAATCTACCAGGGCAACTGCATTCATTTTGGACCCGCACAGCGTAGACTGCTGCCCACACCTGCAGCTCCATTCCCACCCCTGGCAAGGGAGAAAGAGGCAAGAAACTTCATCAGTCTCTCTGGACAACTACAGTCTAGGCCTGCATGACTTGGATTATTACACATGGCAGTGGCTCTGTCCTAGCCCCTGGGGAAGGAGAAAGTTGGGAGAAGCTTCATTGGTCCCTGGGGAAATGAGGGTAGGTTGAGCCTCCACAGCTTATAGCACCAACTACATCCTTGGCTCCTACTACACAACCAACAAAGGAGAAAGGGCAGGAAGCTCTAAACTAAAGAAAAAAACTGCACCCAGAATAAATACATTTAGTAAGCCAGATGCCAAGACACCAATAAAAAATTACAATTCACACCAAGAAACAGGAAGATATGGCCCAGTTAAAGGAACAAGATAAGCCTCCAGATGACATAAAGGAGTTGAGACAATTAATCATAGATGTTCAAACAAATCTCCTTAGTAAATTCAATGAGATGGCTAAAGAGATTAAAGATATTAAAAAGACATTGGATAAGCACAAAGAAGAATTTGAAAGCATACATAGAAAAATAGTAGATCTTGTGGGAATGAAAGGTGCAATAAATGAAATTAAAATTACACTGAAATCATATAATAGCAGATTTGAGGTGGCAGAAGAAAAGATTGGTGAGCTTGAAGAAATGGCCAAAAGCAAACATACAAAAGAACAGATGAAGAAAAGAATGGAAAAAATTGAACAAGCTCTCAGAGAACTAAACGACAGCAAGAGACGTTCAAACATACATGTCATGGGTGTTCCAGAAGGAAAAGAGAAGGGAAAAGGGGCAGAATAAATATTGGTAGAAAATTTCCTAACCCTATTGAAGGACATAGATATCCATGTCCAAGAAGCACAATGTACTCCCATCCAAACAAATCCTAATAGACCAACTATGAGACACATCCTAATCAGAATGTCAAATGCCAAGGACAAAGAGAGAATCTTGACAGCAGCAAGAGAAAAGCAATTCATACTATATAAGGGATACCCAATAAGATTAAGTGCTGATTTCTCACCAGAGACCATGGAGGCAAGAAGACAATGATATGGTATATTTAAGATACTGCAAGAGAAAAACTTCCAGCCAAGAATCTTTTGTCTGGCAAGACTGTCTTTCAGAAATGAGGGTGAGTTTAGAATATTCACAGATAAACAGAAACTGAGTTTGTAACCAAGAGACTGGCTTTACAGGAAATACTAAAGGGTATGCTACAGTCTGAAAAGAAACTACAGGAGAGAGAGGCTTGGAAGAGAGTCTAGAAATGAAGATTATACCAGTAAAAGTAACTAAAAGTCTCAAAAGAGTGGTAAAAATAAAATATTACAGATAAAACCCAAAGGTCAAAATGGGTGAAATAAGAACTGCCTTAACAGTAATAACATCGAATGTTAATGGATTAAACTCCCCAAATCAAAAGACAGACTGGCAGAATGGATAAGAAAATATAAGCCACCTATATGCTGTCTGCAAGAGACTCACCTTAGACTCAAGGTTATCAATAGACTGAAAGAGAAAGTCTGGAAAAAGATATTCCATGCATGCAGTAACAACAACAACAACAAAAGCCAGAGTAGCTATACTTATATCAGGCTTTAAAAGACACTAGTAATGTGCTATCTGAGGAGGAAGTCAGGGAAAAAAAATTCAATAGTGACTAAAAGGATCAAATATTAGGAATAAACTTAACCAAACAATGTAAAGCACTTGTATTCAGAAAACTACAAGCCATTGTTAAAAGAAATCATAAAAGACCTAAATAATTGGAAGAACATTCAATGCTTACAGATTGGAAGACTAAATATCATTAAGATGTCAATTCTACCCAAATTGATATATAGATTCAATGCAATCCCAATAAAAATTCCACCAGGATTTTAAAAAATAATTGGAAATCACTATTATCAAATTTATTTGGAAGGGTAAGGGGTCCTGAATAGCCAGAAACATTTTAAAAAGGAAAAGCAAAGTTGGAGGACTCTCACTTCCAGACTTTAAATCAAATTACCTAGTTACAGTGGAAAAAACAGGATGGTACTGGCATAAAGACAGACACATAGACCAATGAAACTGAATTGATGTTTCAGAAAACAGCCTCATATTTATGGTCAAGTGATTTTTGAAAGGCCTGTCAAACCCACCCAGCTCGGGCAGAATGGTCCATTCAACAAATGGTGCTGGGAGAACTGGATATCCATAGCCAAAAAAAAGGAAAGAGGACCCCTATCTCACACCTTATACAAAAATTGACTCAAAATGGATCAAAAACCTAAATATAAAAGCAAAAACCATAAAGCTTCTAGAAGAAAATGTAGGAAAACATGTTCAAGGCCTGGTGTAGGTGGTGGATTCTTAAAGGGGATAAGAGGAGGACTGAGATGGACTACTGATCTTTAATGTGTGTAGAAGTTTTAATTAGCTTTACTGTAAAAGTGTGGAAATGTATAGAGTGGATGGTAACACATTAAAGTGAGTAACAGCTGCTTTATAAATGCGAATGTGGCTGAAAAGGGTAGTCTAGGGATGTGAATGCCATTCGAAAGAAAGCTAGAGAATAATCTAGGGACTGACTAACACAGTAAACCCAGAGGTGGATGAGAATTGTGGTTGATGGTACAAGAGTGAGCTAGAGCAGATGTACATCACTATTGCAGGGAGGTGGGAATGTGGAGAAGCATGGGGAAAATACAACTGGAGTGACCTATGGACTGTGGTTAACAGTAATAATGTAATATTCATGCATCTATGCCAAAGATGTGCTGTGTTGGTCATGTTGATAATGTATGGAAAAAGTTTGCCAAATGTACACTATGGACCTGGTAGTAGTCTGATCATATTATCTCATAATCTGTAACAAATGTTCCACCACGGTGTGGTGTATGGATAGAGGGGTGTTGTATGGGAATTCTGCACATCTGCATGATTGTTTTGTAAGTTTACAACTTCTCTCATAAAAATATATTTAACAAATAATAATAGGGTAGATTGGGGGGGAAATACAACAAATGTAAGATAAGGACTATAGTTAGCAGTAAGATTTTGACGATATTCTTTCATAATGTGTAACAAATATCTACAACAATGCAAGGTGTTGGTGGTGGGCTGATATATGGGAGCCCTGTATGATGTTATGCATGTTTGCTTTGTAAGTTCACAACTTTTACTATGCACTCATTGTTTACATATGTTCATGTATAATTGATATAAAAATAATAATTATTATAATTATAATAATAAGGTGGGTTGGAGGAAAAATACACCAAATATAAGATATTTTGGTTAGTAGCAATATTTTGAGGATGCTCTTTAATCATTAGTTAAAAATGTTTCACAACAATGCAAGGTATTGGTGGTAGGGTGAGGTATGAGAGCCCTGTATGATGTTAGGTATGTTTGTTTCGTAAGTTCACAACTATTGCTATACACTTATTGTTTATGTATGTTTATGTGTGAGAGATATACTTCAATAAATTAAAAAAAAAAAAAACACACATTGAACTTTGCAACAGAAACACTAAATGGAAGTAAACAGGAATGTTTCTTAATGACTAAGGTTCAGTAATACAGGAAACTATAATAATAATGTTCATATGCACTCTTAACCTTTACCTTTTTATAATATACTAGAATATGTAAGAAGAACATTTATAACAGCAATAAAAAAGATTCAAAAATAAGAATTAACTGAACAAGAAATGTGCAAATTCTTTGCAATGAAAACAATAAAATATTCTCCAAAATCACAAAAAGTATACTAGAAAAAATGGCAAGCTATTTCATGTCCTTAGATAGGGTGATTTGGTATCATAAAATGTAATTCTACCCAAGTTAACATTTAGGTAACATTTTCTTTTTTTGGGTCAGACAAGTAGGTTCTAAATTTTGGAAATATAAAAAAAGAGTTAGCCAGAAAAGCCTGGAAAAGAAAAAAAGAAAAGAAAAGAAAAATGAGGTGGGCTAGCATTAGCCAATAGTTTCTTTCAAAATGCTTGTTATTGGTGATTGAAAATAAATAAATAGAACAAGAAAACAATATAGAAATCAAACCAAGCACAGACAGATATTTAGTATAGGACTGAAATGGGGAAATGATAGTCAAGATAAAATTGTACCATTCCATAGACTGACATATATGATAGTATATACTAGGATAAAATCCTAATGGATCAGAAATCTGACTATAAGGCAAATGTAAAAAATGGGAAAAATGGATGGAGAAAAAAACAACAACATAATCACAGTCAAAAGACAAATGAAAACTTATAAGAAAATATATTTGAAGCTTAGTCATATTGCTCACATATAAGAACATCCTAAAACTTCAGGAGAATATCAATAATGTTGAAACCATTTAAAGAAACCAGAGGGGGAAAAAATCACCGACCAATAGAGGAACAAAGATAATTATTACACTGTTCTTGTCAGAAACCAAGGAAATGAGAAGAGTGAATTGAAATATATAAAATTTTAAAAGGAAAAAAATACCAACCTAGAATTTTATATCCAGAAAAGCTAACCTTTAAAATTGAAGGAGATGAAGCCAGATCTGTATTCAAATTTTGCCCTTTAATGGTTTCTTAAATATGATACCAAAAGCACAAACTACACAATTAAAAATAGATAAATTGGACTTCATCAAAATTAAAATTTGTTTCAAAGGACACCATCAAGAAAGTGAAAAGACAAACTTCAGAATGGGAGAAAATATTTGCATATCTTCTGACAAGGAACTTGTATTCAGAATACATAATGAACTCTCACAAATCAAAAATAAAAACATAAATAAAAATGGGCAAATTTTGGGATATTTCTCCAAAGAAGATATATAAATGGCCAATGACATATGACAATATGTTCAGCATCATTGGTCATTAGGGAAATAGAAATCAAAACTACAAAGAGATACCACCTCACACACACTAGGATGACTATAATAATAATTTTTTTCAACACACTGAAAATAATGTGTTGGCAAGGATGTGGAGAAATGGGAAGCCTCAGGCATTGCTGGTAGAAATGCAAAATGGTGTGTCCACTGTGGAAAATGTAAAAGTCCTGGATTATCAGCTTAAATTTTTTAAAAGAACAACAAAATTAGAGGATTTCAAGATATATTATAAAGTTACAGTACACAAGACCACGTAACATTAGCTTAAGGAAAGACATAGAGATGAAAGGGACAGAATAGAAAGATGAGAATTAGGCTGACAAATACGTAATCAATTGATTTTTAACACAGATGCCAAAGTAATTCTATAGAGAACAGGAATTCTTTTCAAAAAATTGTTTTGCAACAACTGAATATTAAATATCAATTTCTTAATTGAAAACCAAAACTAGAATCTCAAACCCTAAAAAACTAACTTGAAATGGGCCATATAAACCTCAATATAAATACTAAAACTATAAGACTTCTAGAAGAAAGTGTATCAGAAAATCAACATTAGGTTGAGGTATTCATAGATTTCCAAGAACACGGAAAGCAGAAAACATATAAGAAAACTTAATGTGTTTGATTCAAAAAAGAAAACTTAATAAAGCAGACTTGCTCAAGTTTACAAATTTTGATACCCTCAATGAAAAACAATTTAAGAACAATACTTTTAAAACATATTATTTGTTAAAATAAAATTTAAAAAAACCCATAGCCAGAATATAAATATAAAGAATTGTATTAGTTTCCTATTTCTGCATATCATATTACCATAAAATTAATATCCTTTAAAAAAACACATTTTATCTCACAGTTCTTTAGATCAGAAATCTGGGCAAAATTGTCTGGTTTTGCTGCCCAGGCTTTCACAAGATTAAAAAGAAAAAAAAAATATGGTGGCACAGTTGCATTCTTGGGAAGAATCTGCTTCCGAGGTCCTTCTGGTTGTTGGCCTTGGTTGGGAAAATCCAATTCCAGCTGTCAGCTGAGGTTCAATTTCTTCTCCACAGACCTCCCATATTCTTTCTCGTGTATGCCCTGCCATCTTTAAAGTCAGCAACAGTGGATAGATTCCTTCTTATGCTTTGAATTCTATGACCTCTCTGAATTCTTCTTCCTCCCTACTGGGAAAAGAACAACAACAAAAACCTCTCTTCTTTTAAAGGACTTATGCGATTAAATAGACCTGTCCATACAATTTCCCTTTTGCTATATAAATTAACACTATTGGAATGATATCTTACTTTATTCATGGGTTCCATCCATACTCAAATGGGAGAAGATTATACAAAAGCTAGGAAAATTGGGGGTCATATTTAGTGTTCTGTCTACCACACAATTTAGGAATAAGAAGATAAACAATAATTAAATGGGTAAAATATTGGAATAGATATATAAATTTTATAAGAAGTTATAGAAAAGTCAAATATGCATATGAAAATATATAAAAGTTCAAATACACATATGAAAAGATACTCAATATCATTATCCCTTAGGGAAAAGCAAAATAAAACCAAAATATATACCCTTACATACCCACTGAAACAGCCAATATAAACACAGGTGGTTTATACACCAAAAGTAATACTACTAAGATAAACAAACAAAGAAGGGAATGAGTTACTGGTATAAGTAACATCATTAATCTAAAAAAACATTATGTTAAGTGACAGGAGCCAGTTTTTTAAAGAAAGACTACATACTGTACAATTCCATTTCTATGAAATTCTAGAAAAGGAAAAATTATAATGATAGAAAGCAGATGATCAGTGGTTGCCAGGTTCAGATGCTAGTAGTATGAAATTGCCCAGAAGAGGCATAAGGGAACTTTAAAGGGAGATGGAAATGTCCTAGATCTTGACTGGTTACATAACTTTATGCATTTGTCAAGGTTCATTAAATAGTATACTTTAAAGTCATGAATTTTATTTTATGTGTATTTTACCTCAATACAGATGATTTTAGCAAAGGAATCCCTAAAAGCATAAATAATCTAAAGCGAATGAAGCTAACTCTTCATCAAATTGTAAACACAGAAAATAATTATTTCAAATGACTTTTTAAAGTGCAATTATTTATAAATTCTTAGTGGGATATAGCCTAAGGACAAGAGAGCTACAAAGAAATCATGAAGTTCATGTCTAAGCTTTTTTTTTTAGATAGTTTCATTTGCATTATATTTTTAAATTATTTTATTTTTATTACAGGATTAAGTAAATAAGCATACATGTTAAAGTAATAAATAAGTTTCAATGAATGAAGTAAAAAAGATATAGATACATTTATGGAAATATCCTGTAATGTTAAATTTGACTTGGAAATATGAGTATAAGTTCATGATCTTTTATGAAAAATAGCTTTCCTAGCTCTATTGAAAAGTCCAAAAAGAAAATAACCTCAGATGCAATGGGAAACAATCATTCTTTCTTAAAGCCATTCTCCAATAAAGGAACTAAGAAATCTTGGGAAAATTTTAGGACATGGTTAGTCTTAAATGTGTTCTGTGTCTGCATGTTTGTGTGTGTGTGCCAGAAAAGCTAAAATGTATACAAGAACAAGGAGGGTATGTCCAAAAGACAGAGGAGTCAGATTTCAGTACTCCTGTTGGCAGATGTGGGAAAACACATCATCAAAATTAATGCTCACTGTATTTTATCATCCAGATTGTATTAATAAAAATCTATGTGCTCAGAGGAAAAAAAAAAATTGAATGACTGATTCAGGATCCTTCCAGTAAGCATCCTTGGGCCAAGAGTCCAACAGTGGTATATCCATTGAGGGTGATGAGCTACACTGATGAAGGATGTTTGTGTGGGATGTTGTGGGAGGTGTGGAAGGTGGGGAACATGGGAATCCCTGTAATTTCTGGGTAATATTCAGGTAATATAAGCACCTTTAAAATATATATATATATACATAAAAATAACATTATGTAAGCAAATACACATATATACATATATATTTATATCATTTTACAAAAAAAAAAAAGACACTACAGTAAACTTTAGACAAACTTAGGCAGGAGGCAAGGCCTGTCTTTCTTTTTTCCAAATGAGTTTACTTCTAAGTGGTAGAAAATTTGGGGCAGAACAAACACCAAAGAGCAGACTCTGAAAGGATTCTGGACTGGGCTTACTCTGATCTCACACTTAAGGTAGGAATGGTTGAGTAAGAAGAACTAAAGAGATAAGCCATTGTGTGATACTTTTGTTCTCCAAAGTTCACTCTTAAATGTACAATAGACTCCAAGACAAAACTTCATTCTAGCTATAGATGACAACAGATTTATAGCAGGGAATCCAGATATTTAAACAAGAATAGAATCAAGGATCAGCATGGCCTAAGCACAGGCAACTGCTTACTTTTTGCCAGATTTCTTAATTCTACCAATGGCCTCCACATTTAGTTCCTTGAGTTTTTTTCTGCTCTTTCCTGTTTTTGCTTGAAAGCCTTATCTTCCCCATCCATATCCTTGGACGGCTTCTTGAGCTGCTTCAGGGGCTTCTTCATGTCATCTGCATGACCAGAAAGCCTGTCTTTGACTTTTCTCCCTACTTTCAATTTGTCCAAATACTTTATGCTTTATACTTTACAAAAGACTGCCACATTTATAACAGTTTAATATTTTGAAATTTTTCAACTGATAGTATTTTTTAAATTCTTCTCTTCTATTAAAAGCACATCCTCGGGGGGTGGATGTGGCTCAACTGGTTGGGCGTCCGTCTTCCATATGGAGGGACCTGGGTTCGATTCTCGGGACCTCCCGGTAAAATTAAAAAAAATTAAAAATTAAAAAAATAAAAAAAGCACATCCTTTAGCTGTCATTCTATCTTTATGGAACCAGAGAAGGGACATGGACAAATGCCACTTTGGAAAGAAGAGGATAATATAGAGAATGTTCCTACTGCAGGAAGGGTTTTTTTTTTTTTTTTTTTTTTTTTTTTAAGTTTGTCTTGCCTAAGAGTGTAGGAGAGTAGAAGAAGGGGATGCAAAAAGTCAGACTAATGTATTTTGATTTCTCCTTCTACACACAGCCCAGACTGTAGTGCCAGAAGCCTGGGGAGGGTGATAGGTAAGTTGAGGGTAAAGACAAAAGCATAGGAATGTGTGCCCTAATCCTCATTTAGAACTCTGGGAATAGCCACTAATTAAGGAAACCTAGACAATGCCAGGGATCTCCAGCAGAAAAAGTGGGACAGAGAGAGGGGGGAGAGATGAAATCAGCACTCCTAAGCTTCCCCTAGCTCCTATGTGGTATGCTATGGAAGGAACCAGAAATAATCAGATATCCTTATGGGGTGAGAGGGGACAAACAGTAAGCGTATCTGAGTTAGAAGATAGTGTGCTTTCCATGGTGTCCAGCACAGTCCTGTATCCCACTCCCCAGGACCCAATTTTCCAAAAATCAGTGGTGTTTTTCAAACTGAGGTCCTAAGAATCACTGGTGTTCTGCTTTCTGGTCCAACGTGTTACATCACTAAAAATGAGCAATGCTGGTTTTTTTTTTTCCCTTTGAAAAAATAATGAGCAAGTAACTTGAAAGTTTTCAGTTTTATTTTTCTCAAATCTTTGGCACCTACTACCACTAGTCTAGCACCAAGTGTTAGCAGATGGACAATGAATGAATAACAGAGTAAAAGAATAATAATTTGAATTACTCAGAACCAACTGACTACATTTGATTTGGCAGCTTGTCTTTTTTGTGGTCATTTGTGCTCATGATTATAATGTTATTTAAAAACTTTTAATTAAAAGAACCTCAATAAAAAGATAGAAATTTTACAAAGCAACCAAATGGAAATGCTGGAGTTGAAGACCACAATAAAAAAGAGAGCAAGAGATCCCTGCTGCAGAGTTGAAATTGCCTATCTCTAGTTATTCTTGCCAAGGGAAGGATACTTTCTGACCCTTTGTCACTGATGGCCTTGCTGATTATAGCTTGCCTCCCTAGCTATTTTACAACTGCTAAACTTAGCAGGTGGAGCAGCATTCCTTTCGGTGCTGGGTATTAATATGGCTGTATCTGATGTACTCTGGTGCAGTAATTCCTATAAGCCAGTCCATGAATAAGTGTTCACTGGTTGGAGGAAAAGTGAGATAAATAAGGATAATAGAATTAGTTTTTTCATAAAACTAAATTTATTTAAATACAATATGATTTGTCTTTATTCTGATTTTTTAAATAAGATTCTTTAAATAGAAAGTTGATAGGAGTTAGTTGTTTTTAGCTAGAGTAGAACTAGAGTTATCATTGTGACAAGGAATCCAGTAGCATGGTTAATCATTATGCCTTTTTCACCCTTAAGTGAATTGAGCTAGGCTTTGGACTGCTTATTGTTCAAATTTTAAGTCCTTATTTTTAAACTCTATAATAAGAATATCTGCCCCTTTCCCCTGGCACCTTTGTGTGTCCTACAGAAATTGTTGCTTTTAGTGACAAAGCCAATGAATTTCATGATGTTGCTGCTTCAGTAGATTCCCACTTTAGCTATTGGATAAATACACCAAGGAAGGCAGAACATCTTCCACCCTGCCTTTGTATTTATGATCTCAAAAGAGCCTATAAAAGACCAACCTAGAAGTTGGTAAAGCATGACTAATCTTTATTGGACTTTTTGTACCTTCCTGTACTAGTCAGCCAAAGGGGTACTGATGCAAAGTACCAGAAATCTGTCGGCTTTTATAAAGGGTATTTATTTGGGATAGAAGCCTTACAGTCATAAGGCCCTAAAGAGTCCAACTTAAGGTTACTTCCTTGCCATACTCTGTTGCCACGGGTTGAAGCAAGATGGCGGGTTCAGCCTTCCCTCTTCCTCTTAAGAATTCATGGTCCCTGCTTCTTCTGATCTCAGCTGTAGGCTGGCATAAGGCTCATCTCTCTCCTGGAGTTCATTTCTTTCTGGGCTCAGCTGCTCTATTCTCTTCACAAGGTCAGCTGTAGACTATCAGGCTCATCTCTCTTCCCAGGGCCTCTGCCATGTCCACTGACCTGTCTCTATTCCTCTGTGTTCTTCTCCTGTGTCTCTTCTTCCATGTGAGAGTCTGTTTTATCAGCATCTGAGCTGCATTCTAATGATGTGGTTGAATCAAAGCCCTAATCTTAACATATTTTAATCATATATCTCAGCTGAATCTAATACAATCAAGGGTTACCACACTCAGAGGAACAGACCAGTTTACAAACATAAGCTCTTTTTTTAGAATTTGTAATCCAATCTCAAACTGTCACACTTCCCTTTTGGGAAATCCTGTGAAAACTCTGTTTATATCTCTCTTGAGATGAGGAAAACACTGCATGTATTTTTAATCCCCACCATACTTGTATTTTTTAAGGTACAGTGATGGAAAGGAGGTGAGGCGGGTCAGGGAAAACAGTTGTGATCTGTTGCCTCCCCCTGTCACCTGTGCTCTGTAGATTCCTGCACTCTGCATGGATTGTGGCTATATTCTCTAATTTCTCTGTTCCACAAGAAAAGTATTTTTACCTAAAAATTTGTTTAGGGTATTCAATTATTTCTGGCCATGCTGCTGAACTGTTGTCTTAGTTTGCCAAGACTGCTATGACAAATACCACACAATGAGTTGGCTTCCACAACAGGAATTTATTGTCCCATGGTTTTGGAGGATAGAAGGCCAACATCAAAATGTTTTCTCCCAGAGTATGTAGTGTTCCAGCAACCTTTTGTCACATGGTGATCTCTCCTTTTGTCTGCTGCTCTGATTTCTACTGACTGAATCCAAATTTCCTTTGCTTATAAGAACTCCATTCATATGGATTAAGGTCTACTCTGATTCAATTTGTCCTTATCTAAATAGGATCTTCAAAAGTCCCATTTACAAATGGGTTCATACTGACGAGACTGGGGGTTAGGACTTGTACATGCTTTTTGTAGGGGACATGATCCAATCCATAAAACTATCAATATCAAATTAATTCTAAGTGTTATTTTCTCCCTCTTCCATTTTTATGTTTCAGAAATTAGTCTTCAATTAAAAGAATGCTTTAAGAATTTAAAAAAGAAAAAAGGAAAAGTCTATAGCTAGCTACCTCGGCCCCTTTCTAGGAGGGACACGGAGCAAGTTACATCATTTTCTGAGCCTCATTCTGCTGTCTGTAAAATGGCAGTGATATAGTATCTGCTGCAGGATTACTGTGAGGATGAAATAAGTTAATAGAGCTTAGCAAAGTGTCCAGCCCATTGTTTGTTCTCAGTGTTACCTGTTGCCATTATGGTTGATCTCAAACATTATGTTACATGGTCAAGAATGTTATGAAACCGCATAGTGTAAAAACCAGCCATGTTTGCATTTGTATTAGAATGGCAGTTTGGGCCATATGAACATCACACTCTTGTCAGATTTAACTAAACCAATTTCCAGAGACTATAAAGTGCTATTAGAAGGTGCTGGTCTTGCATAAAAGGTCTCTTCATAATTGACCCCAATGGAGTCATCAAGCATTTGAGTGTCAATGATCTCCCAGTGGGCTGAAGCATGGAAGAGTCCCTCTGCTTGGTGAAGGCATTCCAGTTTGTGGAAACCCAGGGAGAAGTCCGCCTGGCAAACTAGACACCAGATTCTCCAATAGAGCCAAATCCAACTGCTCATAAAGAATACTTTGAGAAGGTGAATCAGTAGGTCACCCATGTACTCCTGCATCTTCTCAGTCTCACACTAAAGAAGAGCCACGAGTTGGAACCACTTTTAGCATTTCAAAGATGATTGTTTATAGAAGGCGAGAACAACCCTGGTAGTATAATAGCTTACATTCATAAATATTACTCTAAATATGTTTTTGTAAAATTGGCTAAGGCTTTTTAAACTTGGTTAGTTGCTAATCTAAGGGGTCATTTCTTTGAAACACCCTAATGGCCAACCCTTTTCTATAGAATGCTTATTTCTCTCACTTCTTGGATCATGCCTTCAGTGGGAAAGGGAAGGCTCTTCTTTCTTAGCCTTACTTGAACCTTTGTGTATGACAAAGTAGTACAGGAAATATTTAAAGCTTCTAATCAAAAGTCCTGAAATTTTCTTCTTGAATTTCTTTGTATTAAATGGATTTTTTTTTAAGATATCAAAGATCATAGTTTCAAGTTGTTAACATCAGCTGTCTAATTTAACTCTTGTAATGCATGTGTATGTAATTGAAACAAATATGAATTAGGTTTAAAAATACTTGCGGTAAGAAAATGACATACCTGATCCTGCATGATCCCACCTGAGATTTGTAGTTTACATAGTTATTTTATTTATTTTATGCATTAGTTGACTTAGTGTTTATATACATTTCTAGATATTGATTGTGTATAATTATAAAAGCTATTTCTTTTTTTTTTTTAGATTTATTTTTATTTATTTATTCTGCCCCCATGCTCCCCACCCATTGTTTGCACTCGCTGTCTGCTCTCTGTCTGTTCCTTGTATGCTCTCTGTGTCTGCTCATCTGCTTGTTAGGAGGCACCAGGAAACGAACCTGGGACCTCCCATTCACTCAACGATATCAAGTTGAGGTGAAATAATCCAGACACAAAAGGACAAATAGTGTATGATCTCACAGATTTGAAATAATTAGAATAAGCAAACTCATAGAGTCAGAATCTAGAATAGAGCTTATCAGCAGATGGGGTGGGGGTAGGGAAAGGGAAGTTAAGGCTTATAATGTATGAGGTTCCAATTTGGAATGATGGAAATATTTTGGTAATGGATGGTGGTGATGGTAGCACAACGTTGTGAATGCAGTTAACAGCATTGAAATAGATATCTGAATATGATTAAAAAGGGAAATGTTAGATTGTATATATGGTAACAGAATAATTTTTTTTTTAATCCATGAAAATAGCCTATGTTAAACCATGGACTTTAATTAAGAGCACAATCATAAAAATGTGTGATCATCAATTGTAACAAATGTTCCACAGCAATGCAAGTTGTGGTTGGTGGGTAACACATGGGATTCCTGTTTTTTATGCATGATTGTTCTGTAAAACCACACATTCTCTATTAAAATAAGCACATAAAAATACTAATACACCAAGTTATCAGTACATTAATTATACACCATGATCAATTACTATTTATCCCAAGTATACAAGGGTAGTTCAACATAAGATATCAATTAATGTAATAAACCACATTAATAGAGCAATAGAAAATACCACATGATCCTTTCAATTGGCCCAGAAAAGGAAATAGAAAAAGTCCAACACACTTTCTTGATAAATACACTCAGAATACTAGAAATAGAAGGAAAACTTCTTCAACGTGATAATACTTACATATAAATATGGCAAATATGCAAAATTTGTATGCTGAATACTATAAAACATTATCAAAAATCCAAGAAGATCCACACCATTTGAAGGACATACCATAGTAATGGATTAGAAAATTAAATATTTTTAAGATGTCAATTTTCTCCAAACTGAACAGAGTTAATGTATTCACAAACAAAATCCCAGGAGGACAGTTTTGTAGAAATTGATGAGCTGATTCCAAATTTTATGTCTGAAGTCAAAAGAACTATACTAGCAAAGAATTTTTGAAAATTAAGAATAAAATTAGAGGCCTCACAGTACCTAATTTCAAAAATTAGTACAAAGCTACAATAATCAGTGTGATATTGGCAAAACGATAGACCTGAAGATCATACATTGCAGGTGATGTGCCACACTAATGAAAGATGTTTATGTGGGATGTTATGGGAGGTGTGGGAAGAGGGGAACATGGGAATCCCTGTAATTTCTGTGTAACATTTAGGTAATCTAAGCACCTTAAAAAAAAAAAAAAGTATATATATATATATATATATATATATAAAATAACATTTATGTAAGCAAATGCACATATATGCAGATATATATTTATATATCATTTTACAAATATTGGTTTGTATTGTGAAAAATTTGTATTTTACCCACAATAAAAAAAATAAAAATAAAAATAAAGCACATGGGAAAAAAAAAAGAATAAATAGTTGAGAAATAGGAAACCTGAATTGATTATAATATCAGTCAAAGGAGACTTTAAAAA
>JAKSZT010000049.1:24633960-24660343 GCA_026826555.1 Tolypeutes matacus | reverse complement strand
GAACAATACCACTTACAATAGCATCATAAAACATGAAATACCACAAGAAAGATTTAACAAAGTATATACAAAATCTATATACTGAAAATATCAGACATTACTGAGAGAATTTTTAAAAGGCCTAAATAAATGGAGAAAGATACCATGTAATTCATTAGATTTATTATTGTTAAAGTGTCAATTGTTCTCAAATTGATCTTGAGATTCAACACAATCCTAGTAAGAATTCCAAAAGACATTTTGTAGAAATTTATAATCTTATTATAAGATTTCATAGTAATGAAAAAGGCATAGAACAGCCAAAACAATTTTGACAAAGTACAAATTTAGGGTATTTACAAATTATGATTTAAAAATATATAATAAAGCTCCAGTAATCAAGAAAATGGGATATTGTCATAACGGAGATATATAGACCAATGGAACTGAATAGACACCAGAAAAAAATCCACATAATTTATTTTTGAAAAAGGTGTTAAGGTAATTCAATGGGGCAAAATATAGTCTCTTCAATATATATTACTGGAACAGTTGGATATCTACATTGATTAAATGAATATTGACCCTTAATTTCACACCATAGACAAGAAAAATTACCTGGAAATATATGAGAGGCCTAAATTTAAACTTGAAACTATAAAAAGAATAAAGTATAGTAAAAACATTTTCATGACCTTGGGTTAGGCAATGAATGAATCATAACAGAAAAAAAATGAAAATTGGGATTTCTTCAAAATAAAAACTCTTTTTAAATTCTAAATACACTTTTTAAAAATACCTGAAAAGGCAAGGTTCAGGCGGGATAAAATATATATCTGACAAAGGAATATATTTCCATACTATATCAAGAACTCTCAAATGTCAGTAATAAGGAGATATATAACCTGTTTAAAAAAAAAAAAAAAAAAAAAAAAAAGTATAGGATTTTAACAGACATGTAACCAAAATCCAATATCTCATTGGCAATAAAACACTTAAGAAGACGCTCAATATCTTTAGTCATTAGGAAAATGCAGATGAAATCATGAGATGCCAGTACCTACCTATTAAATGGCTGAAATGAAAAAGACTGGCAATACCAAGTGTTGACAAAGATATGAAGAAATAGGAAATCTCATATACTGCTAGCGGGAATATAAAATGGAGCAACCACCGAACAACAAGTTCAGTGAGACTTTCAGTTTATGAGACTTTCTTATAAAAATTATATATACAGAGAAAAACAACAAGATGGCAACAAAATAAGGAGCTCCTAGAATCAGCTCCTGCTACAGGGCAGTTAGTGATCACCCAGAGCTATCGAAAGCACTTGTCTGGGGGCTCCAGGAGACCAGAAGTGCATCCTGCAACATCCTTGAAAGAATGGAAGGAGGAGACGGCCCACCTGCAGAGAAAATTCGTGAGTAGAGGCCTCCACGCCGCGGGGGCCAGTGCCCATTCTCCACTGGAGGCACAAGCCGCCTCTGGAGCTGTTCTGCGGCTGGAACTGGAAGTTCCACTTCCCCCAAACGGGGCAGGCAGGAAGAGACAGTTGGGCACCAACTTCAGCTGCTGATTTGTAAGTTGGGAGGGCTAAAGTATAATCCTAGGAACAGCTAAAGTTTGAACCTGTCCAAGTCAGAAAGAGGCTGAAAGCCACCATCCTAGCTCTGCGCCTGACAGGAGGGGAAGCAGGGTTGACTGAAAACCACAGTGCTGGCAGGGACCAGCTTCTTTCCATCTAGACCAGATTGTAGCTCTAGTCTAAGCCCCAGGCCTAGCTCGGGCAGGGAAGAAGCTGGGGGGAGCTGTGCCAGCCTTTCTGGGAAACTAGAGGCTACGCCGGGGAGGCCCATGATCATCCGACTTTGGCAGTGCAAGCCACCCCAGAAGCTATTCTGTGGCAGGAACTGGAAGCTCCATTTCCCAAAAACAGGGGAGGAAGAGACAGTTGGCCACCAATGTCAGCTACTAATTAGTAAATCTGGCTGGCTAAAGTATAACCCTAAGAACAGCTAAAGTTTGAACCTGTCCAAGTCAGAAAGAGGCCGGTAGACTCTATCCCCAGCATGAGGGGAAGCCGGGCTGACTGAAAATTACAGTGCCAGCAGAGACTGTTTTTTTCACCCAGACTGGCCTGCAGCCCTAGCCTAGGCTTCAGGCCCACCTCTAGCAGGGTGGAAGCTGACAGGCCCTGCACCAGCCTATCCAGGTAACTGCAGGTACATTTAGCTGACACAGACTGATAATAATCAGAAGTCTACTGGGGCAACTGCAGTCATCTTGGATCTGCACTGCATAGATTGCTGCCCACACCTGCAGCTCCATCCCCGCCCTAGGCAGGGGAGAAAGGGGCATGAAGCTTCATCAGTCTCTCTGGGCAACTACAGTCTAGGCCTGCATGACTTGGATTATTCCACACAGCTGTGGCTCTGTCCCTACCACCCCTGGCAAAGGAGAAAGTTGGGAAAAGCTTCATTGGTCCCTGGGGCAATGAGGGCAACTTAAGCCTCCACAGATTATAGCACCAACTACATCCTTGGCTTCTACTACACAACCAGCCAGGGAGAAAGGGCAGGAAGCCCTAAACCAAAGAGAAAAAGTGCACCCAGAATAAATACTCTAGTAAGCCAGATGCCAAGACACCAACAAAAAATTACAATCCACACCAAGAAGCAGGAAGATATGGCCCAGTTAAAGGAACAATATAAGCCTCTAGATGACATAAAGGAGTTGAGACAACTAATCATAGATATTCAAACAAATCTCCTTAATTAATTCAATGAAATGGCTAAAGAGATTAAGGATATTAAGAAGATATTGTATGAGCACAAAGAAAAATTTGAAAGCATACATAGAAAAATAGCAGATATTATGGGAATGAAAGGTGCAGTAAATGAAATTTAAAATACACTGGAATGATATAATAGCAGATTTGAGGTGGCAGAAGAAAGGACTGGTGAGCTTGAAGATATGGCCTCTGAAAGTGAACATATAAAAGAAGATGAAGAAAAGATTGGAAAAAATTGAACAAGGTCTCAGGGAACTAAACAACAGCAAGAGACCTGCAAACATACATGTCATGGGTGCCCCAGAAGGAAAAGAGAAGAGAAAAGGGGCAGAAGAAATATTTGAAGAAATAATGGTAGAAAATTTCCTAACCCTATTGAAGGACATAGATATCCAAGTTCAAGAAGCACGAAATACTCCCATCCAAATAAATCCAAATAGACTAACTCTGAGACACATACTAATCAGAATATCAAATGACAAAGACGAAGAAAAAATTCTGAGAGTAGCAAGAGAAAAGCAATGCATAACATGTAAGGGATACCCAAGATTAAGTTCTGACTTCTCACCAGAAACCATGGAGTCAAGAAGACAGGGATATGATATATTTAAGATACTGCAAGAGAAAAACTTCCAGCCAAGAATCTTATATCCAGCAAGATTGTCTTTCTAAAATGAGGGCAAGTTTAGAATATTCACAGAAACAGAGAGAGTTTGTAACCAAGAGCCTTGCTTTGTAGGAAATACTAAAAGGTGTGCTACAGCCTGAAAAGAAAAGACAGGAGAGAGAGGTCTGGAAGAGTCTAGAAATAAAGATTATATCAATAAAAGTAACCAAAAGTGTCAAAAGAGTGGTGAAAATAAAATATGACAGATAAAACCCAAATATTCAGGGATAAACTTAAGCAACAATGTAAAGCACTTGTATTCAGAAAACTACAAGTCATGTTATAAGAAATCAAAAAAAGAACCTAAATAATTGGAATACTATTCCATGCTCACATATTGGAAGACTAAATATCGTAAAGATGTCAATTCTACTCAAATTGATATACAGATTCAATGCAATCCCAACAAAAATTTCACTAGCATTTTTAAAATAAATGGAAAACATGATTATCAAGTTTGTTTGTAAGGGTAAGTGCTCCTGAATAGCCAGAAACATCTTAAAAAGGAAAAGTGAAGTTGGAGGACTCTCATTTCCACTTTGGGCCATACTGCTTAGCTACAATGGTAGAAACAGCATGGTACTGGCATAAAGGCAGACACATGGACAAATGGAACCGAAGTGATGATTCAGAAACAGACCCTCACATCTATGGTCAAGGGATTTTTGACTAGCCTGTCAAACCCACCCAGCTCGGGCAGAACAGTCCATTCAACAAATGGTGCTGAGAAAACTGGATATCCACAGCAAAAGAAGAAAAGAGAACCCCTATCTCACACCTTATACAAAAATAAACTCAAAATGAATCAAAGACCTAAATATAAAAGCAAGAACCATAAAGCTTCTAGAAGAAAATGTAGGAAAATATCTTCAAGACCTGGTGGTAGGTGGTAGATTCTTAAAGGAGATAAAAGAATGACTGAGATGGACTAATGATATTTAATGTATGTAGAAGTTTTAATTAACTTTACCGTAAAAGTGTGGAAATATATAGAGCTGGTGGTAACACAGTATAGTGAGTAACAGCTGTTTATAAATGGGGATGTGGCTGAAAATGGCAGTCTAGGAATGTAAATGCCAATTGACAGAAAGCTAGTCAATAATCCAGGGACTGAATAGCACAGTAAACCCAGAGGTGGATGAGAATTGTGGCTGATGGTACAGATTCAATTGTGTCCTTTGTGAGCTAGAGCAGATGTACATCAGTATCGCAGGGTGGTAGGAATGTGGAGAGACATGGGGAAAATACAACTGCAGTGACCTATGGACTGTGGCTAATAGCAATAATGTAATATTCTTGCATCTATGCCAAAGATGTACTGTGTTGATAATGGGGGAGTATGGAAAATGTGTGCCAAGTGTACGCTGTGGACCTGGTAATAATCGGATGATATTCTCTCATAAGCTGTAACAAATGTTCCACCACAGTGTAGTGTGCTCATAGAGGGGTGTTGTTTGGGAATTTGGCACATGTGCATGATTGTTTTGTAGGTTTATAACTGCCATCATAAAAATATATTTTAAAAATGATAATAGGGTGGGTTGGGGGAAAATACACCAAATGTAAGATAAGGACTATAATTAGTAGTAAGATTTTGACAATATTCTTTCATAATTTGTAACAAATGTCTCACAACAATGCAAGGTATTGGTGGAGGGTTGATGTATGGGACCCCTGTATGATGTTATGAATGTGTATGCTTTGTAAGTTCACAACTTTTGCTATACACTTATTGCTTATGTACATTCATGTTTGAATGACATAAAAATTTTTGAAGATGCTCTTGAATCATTAGTTAAAAATGTTTAACGGCAATGCAAGGTGGTGGTGGTAGGGTGAGGTATGAGAGCCCTGTATGATGTTAGGTATGTTTGTTTTGTAAATTCACAGCTATTACTACACACTTATTGTTTATGTATGTTCATTTATGAGTGATATACTTCAATAATTTTTTTAAAAAAGTTACACATACAGTTTCCATTTGACCCAGATTTGCTATACCAGGTCCATACAAAGTCTAAGGTGCAAATGTTAATAGAAGCTTTTTTCATAACAGCCAAACCTGGGAACTCAGTGCTACTCCATTGATAAGTAGATAAGCAAATTGTTGTATATCCATGCGGTGGTGTGGAGGCAGCAATAAAAAGGAATGAACTCCTGATACAGCAGCATGAATGACTCTCAAAAAGAGTATGGTACATGAAGAAAAAAAAAAAAAAAACAGACACAAAGACTACATATTACTTCATTCCGTTTAAATGATATTCTATGAAGGGAAAAACCGTAGTGACCCAAGTCAGATCAGCGACTGCTGGGCCTGGTGGTAGGGGAAGGGAAACATTTGGGGGTGATGGAAATGTTCTCTATCTTGGTTGCACTAGTGTTTACATGACTGTATACATTTTTCAAAACTCATTGAACTATACACTTAAAATGAGTGAATTTTAGTGCATGCAAATTATACAAAACAGCTGATTGCAAAAGAACACATTCAGTGAAGGAAATAGGGAGAAGCAAATGAAAATAAAGTGATAAAACATTCCTAACATTTTGCTGCGCAGTCTTTCAGATTGTGTTCTATGAATAGCTACTGATCATATTGCTTTCTAAGTTTTTTCATGTAATGACACCCTACAAACATCTTTCTAGGTCAATAAATACTTCCCACACTATCTTTTTTTTTTTTTAGGAGGTGCCAGGGATTGAATCCAGGACATCCTAAATGGGATGCAGGCGCTCAATCACTGAACTACATCCACTCCCCATACACTATCATTTTAAGTACTGCATACAAGTCCAATCTACGTTTATAAAATTTATTTAGCAAATCACCTTTTGATGACTATCTGAGTAATTTTCCACTGCCTAGTGTTGCAAATCATACTATGATAAATATCCTTGTGAGTAGGTGTAGCTCTGTGACTGAATGCCTTCTTCCCATGTACAAGGTTCCAGGTTCAATCTCCTAAAATAAACAAACTAACAACAGCTTAAAAAAGAAAAAAGAAAAAAATACCCTTATAACTAAATATTTGTATAAATCCTTAATTGTTCCATACTGTAAATTCCTAACAGCAGCTCAAAGGATCTATATAGATGCACACATGTACATGCACACACATATAAAGCTGGTTTTTCATATTGAAGCTAAATATTACAAGGGTGAGAGGCATGGTTTTTGGCATCAAATATTTTAACTTTTTAGCACAATCATTTTGGCCAAAACTGGCTTACAGTTCTACAAACTTTATAAGGGCTACAAAAAGTTGTTCAGGAGGATGGCAAATGTCCTGTTTTGGTACAGGCTGACCTGTAGATTTCTAAGTGACTCCATTAATATTACAAAGCCCTATGATTGTCACTGGATGATATTTTGGGATGGCTAAGACTTTGCCTACTTCTATAGTCGACCAGGTAGAAGTGGCCTCCTTAACTCACAGTCACCACCTTACTCATACTCCCACCAGATCTCGCCATAAACTGAAGTTCTGTAAAGTTTAAATTCCCAGTCCTCAGTCTCACCATTTACAACTAGAGTAGCACATTGAGAAAAAGGCATGAAACTCTGTAGTGAGGTATAAGAGATTCGGAGTCATTCCTCACTCTCTGGTCACTAGATAACAACACCTGGTATTTTTATGGCTTACAACTTCACCAAGGATTTTCATGAGCATTAGCTCGTTTAGTCCTCTCCACAACCAATCCATGAAACACACGGAAACTGAAGCAGATAGCAGCTGGGACACTAGCCCCGGGCTAACTCCCTCATGAGTGACAGAACTAGGGTAAGAACTCCAGATTTCTGATCTCAAATGTTTTAGTTTCCTCAACTAAAGCAAACACTATGAAATGGGTCAGCTTAAACAAGTAGAAATTTATTTGCTCATGGTTTGAGGCTGGGAAAAAGTCCAACTCAAGGCATCAAGGCAATGCTTTCTTCCTGAAAACTGTGATGTTCCCAGGAATGGATTAGATTTAAGAACATGTTTTCCTGGGGGTACATACAGCTTCAAGCCACCACATCAAATTTTCATAGTCATTTTCTTTGATTATGGCAAATAGGACCAACTGTATTCCAAAAGCAAGTACTTCCTTTTGCGGCAAGAATTCACAACATTTCATTAAAACTAGCCATTCTACGATGGTAGTTGCATGAATCTACACAAATGATAAAATGATGTAGAACTATACACACACATTGTTTTGTTATTGTACTATAGTAACATGGGGCCACTCTGTACTATCTTTCCAACTTCCTATGAATCTATATTATTTCTTAATAAAAAGTTAAAAAATAACGAATAACAATTCAAGAAAATTTGGAAAAGAAGAAGAAAAAGGAAATGATTCTTGAAAAAAATAAAGAAAAAAATTTAAAACCCCAAAACCAGCCATTCTATATCCATTTCAGGTCTCTGAAAACTCTATCACAGTTCTTAGTTACACTGGAACTTATTAATTATTAAAGAAGTCCTCTTCAAGTGATGGGTCACCATTTTGTTTCAAGATGGTCAACTTATTGACAAAATAATTTCAGATCTATGTTGATGCCTTTTAATTAGATTCAGATTCAATTAGCTTTTTCAAGAGATAGCATGGAGCATGATGCAGTATCTCATCTAATCTTCATGCTAACTCTAAGAGATAGGAAACATTCTTATCACCAGATTACAGAAAAGGAAACAATTCATTTAAGAAAAATGTCCACATCCTTCTATTATCCACACAAATCTGGGGTAGGATGCTGGCTATTGGCAATCTAACTTCATTTAAGACACATATTGTCTTTTAGGGACTCAATTCACAAAATGTCAGTACTGGTGGCTCAACCAAAGGATTTATTTTGGTTTTGCTTTTTCTTGAAGTCTGGTTAAATAGTGTTTACTCCATGCTACCTTACACATATTCAAAACAACACAGAAATCAGTGGGACACTGCTATTTCTTCCCAAGGGAATGGTCAATTTTGAATTTGCCTTAAAGTAGTGAAGATAGCCAAGCAGAGACTTAGGTAGTCTTAGATCATTCTGTTAAGCAAATTCCAGGAATCGTAGACTTTCTGGCTGCCAGACAGATAAATTGGAAAGTTGCATATAATCTTACAATTCAGTCAATGTCTTACAGAACAGAAATGGAAAACTTTGGGGAAGCCAACCAAAAGATTCTAAGACTCTGGTTTCTGAATCCCAAATCCTTGGCTGCTCTTTGTTTCTGTCACATGAAGTAAGTTGACCCACACAAGTGAGGTTCCCACAGAAGATCGGCCTGCCTTGTCTGTGGGAACTTGAGTCAAGACCCCATTTTCCCCCATGAGATTCAGTATGTGCTCATGTTATGTGTTTGCTGGATATAATAAATCATAACTCATGATCATTCTACAGGATATGTACATTTATATATCCAAAGTTACTATTTAAGTAGCAAGCCTGAAAGAAAATTAGAGTGGGTGGCTGGAAACCTACTCTACATTTACTTACATATAAAAAGAAAAAGGCAGCTATGGTTTACAACAGAGAAGAACCCTGACAATGAGATTCAATTTTTCAGTTACAAATGTCCTTATTGCAGCCTTTTCCTTGAATAAGGGGAATTAGCACTTAAATGTTAACGGAACTTTATTTCTGGTATTAAAAACCAGAATTTGGGGCATTCCAGATTATACGTCCATTTATCAAAGGCAGAATTTTACCTAAATAGATTATAGACTTGGCAATAAAGTGTAAATTCAAAAATGACTCATATTTTCTAGCTTTAGCTCACTGCTGTAGACGTTAATTGTCTATGTAAGTCAGGATTAACAGATAATAGGGGAAAGTATTCTAACAAAATTGTAAAACAATTAAACCTAAATGAGGGCTTTCTCTCTTGTGAACTCAACTTCCATTACACCTTCAAACACAATAAGCCAACACAATATTTCCTTCCATGGATTTGAAGTTCAGGGCTCAGAGACACCAAATGTAGCCTAGACCTAAAGTGAAACAGGATCTGCTTTGGAAAAATAATGTTTCTCCTGGGATAATCATTAACTCTCCAGAAAGAGCAAGGTCAGTTGAAAGATTTCCCTACTGGGCATTCTATAGCAAGTTAGATGAAACTCAGGACAAACTGCTTTGAGACTGAAAATCCTGTTTTCACTCTGTGGAGAAAACTAGAGCATCTCTGCCTAAAAGTAGAGAATTTTTAGTTTCCTAACTTAAACAGCAAAATCAAAATTTCCAGCACTCTTTTGGCCTTGAAGTATTTATGACTGGCTACAAGTAAGGTTGGATGATGATTCCATTAAAAATATCATAAGGCATAATAATGGCAGGGCTACACATAAAACTTTTCCAACTGAACTTATCTGAACTTTATTGACCACATTTAATTTATTTTCTTTCCATCTCTTTAATGGTTAGCAAATTGAATCCTCATGATATACTTGCTTATGTTTTACCTGTCCTCCCACTCGAACCATAGTGTCTGTAAAGTATGTAGGTGCTACATCGTGACCAATAGTGCCTGGCTTAGGCATAAAGCACAAATTGTGTTGAAACTTGGCTGATGAAAGGATCAGTATACAATATACGATCCATGCACATGTGGTTTGTCTACAAAAATATACGTCTTTATTACCAGCATATTTTAAGCAATTTCTTTCTTTTTTAAAAAATAAGATATTGAAAATAAAAGTGAACTAAAGACTCCACAGATCAAATCATGTATCCTTCTTATTATTAAACGTTGTAAGCTTTTCTTTCACCTCCACAGCTGCCTCAGGACATTTTCATGGCATCATCTCCACTTCTTCCTTCTATTCTTAGATGTTCCTGGATCCATTTTTTTTCCTCCAGCTTTACCCCTGGCTTGTTTTGCTTAATTTTTTACCCCCTTTCTGAATTCCCAGCCTTAAAATAGAGGCATATAATGTTCTCAATTGGCTAATTTCTCACGAGCTATGCTGAGTATGTGTCTCTTGACAAATCAGACCATTTCTTCCCTAGATATCTTAAACTATCAAACAAAACAGAAATCATTTTTATGTGGACTTAAAGGTCTCTTCATAATGAATGTAAGATTATTTGCACATTTGAATCCCCAGGTTTTCCCTGTCCCGCCTCATTATTGATGGTGAAAACCCGAATCTCTTCAACCTACTCCCACCAGGCTTTTGTGCCTCACTTCACTGAAATTGATCTCATTCAAGTCATCATTGACCTCTACATGGCCAAATCTCCTAGTCACTTCTCTGCTAGCTGTAACTCAACCTCTCCTCAGCATCGATCTCTCTGTATTTTTTTTCTCTCTCCTTCTTAAAACACTTTCTTCTCAACTTTCAGACACCATGTCTCTTGGATTTCCTCTCATCTCACTGGCAGCACTCTGTCCTTTGTTAGATCCTTCTATCCTTCCAAAACTTAAATGTTAGAGTGCACGAGGGCTGTGAAATAGGCCATCTTCTCTACTCTGTCTACACTATTTTTCCAGATATTCCTGTTCAATGCTAAGGGCTTAAGTGCCAGTATTAGCCATATCTATGTCTCCAGCTCCGACCTCTCCACTGACCTTTAGACTCCAATCCAATAGCCTCTTTGGCACGCCCTCTTAGAGGTCTAACAGATACCCCAAAGGTAGCCTGTCTTCAAAAGAACCCTTAATTCCTTCACAAATTTGCTCCCCCTTGCCTCCGGTCTTCCCATGGCAATTACAGGCACCTGCATGAACAAAAGTGCTTAAGCCAAAAAACACAGGCATTATCTTTGATTGCTCTTCCCACCCCTTCTTCACATGCAATCTGCCAGAAAGTTCTATCAACTCTACTTCCAAAATATTATCCCTAATCCTTCCACTTCTCTCAATTCCACTGCCACCAACCTGGTCCAATCCTTCTTCAACTCTCACCTCAATTGTTCAGAAGTCTTCGAACTGTTCTCCCTACTCCTACATATGCCACTTATCTCTTATTTTCTATACAACAAAGGCACCTTTTTTTTTTTCTTTTTTTTTTTTACCAGGAGGTCCCAGGGATTGAACCCGGGTCCCTCCATATGGGAGACAAATGCCCAACCATCTGAGCCACATCCGTCCCCCAAGGCACTTTCCTGTTTAAAACTCTCCAGTAACTTCTCATCATAGTTATTATTAACTCCAACTCATACTCTGACCCCTGCTTACCTCGCCAACCTCGTTTCCTACCTTTCTCCCCCCTGTTCATCAGATCCCAGTCACACTTTGTCTTCTTGCTGTTCCATGAACATGCCAAGCTTGCTCTTGACTCAGAGTCTTTGTAGCAGCTAATCACTTTGCTTGAATGCTCACTTCTTCTCCAATTAGTCCCATGGCTGGCTTTTATAATTTAAGTCTCAGTTAAAGTATCACCTCCTTAGAGATAGATGCCTTTTCTAACTCCTTAAAACACGTTCTTCTAATCTCAAACCTAACCTAAATTCAATTTAAAACCAGCTCGCTGGTTGTTCTTTCACAGCTTACTGTTTTATTTTCACCATTGCACTTTTGGTGATTGTTATTTTCGTATTTAAATTGTTTTTTAGTTTGTTTCTCCCCATTTATAGACTATCATCTCTGTAATATTACAACAGAGTATTTACCTGTTTTCAACTCTCAATGCCCAATAAGTATGATGGTGCCTGGCACATGGTAGGAATTCAATAGCTATTGGTTGAGTGAATGAATGAATGATAGCTGGCTCTTTTCTAATCATTTAATAAGTTTCTTAGCCACAGGGTGGATGTGCAGACACATTGGGTCCTTTCTGAGACAAACTTGAGTAAGAACTCTATTTATCACCTGACCACAATTGAATTTTGATCTCCTGAGGTCAGTATCTAACCTTCCTCAAAAAGTCCACCCCACTCACCCTCTCCCAAGTGCATGGTTACTTCAATACATGGCTGCATGACTCTCTAAGTATCGGTTTGGAAGTGTTTCTCTTATGTACTTGTGACATGGCAGGATCCTTCTTCAAGGACACCTGGACTATCACTCAATCAATGCATTCTGGGGGGAAGCGGCTGTGGCTCAATCAGTAGGGCTCCCATTTACCATATGGGAGGCCCCAGGTTCGGTTCCCGGGGCCTCCTGGTGAAGGCAAGCCCGCCCGCGCGGCATGGTTAGCTGACCCAGCGAGCACAAGCAGCAAGGGGGGGATAAATGAATAAATAAATAAAATCTTTTTAAAAAAAATGCATTCTGGGTCTCTGAGTTGACTTAAATCTGTAATTTGGTAAGAGATTGTGATTTTTCACTGTGGCAGCTGACATGGACTTCTCAGCAACAATATTTTTTGTTTGTGGTATAACTCGAATAGCACCCTAAGTTAGCCATTCATCTCTCTATTTGAAACACCATGAGGTACTAGCCATTGCCACATATCCCTGTGGTTCAAGGCACACAGACGCATGCTGTCCTTGTTGTTCTTTAAGGTAATTTTGTCCATCTTTCCCTTAAGACTTTAGTACCACCATCTGGCCTCTGCCATTTCTGGAATCCTGGAATCCCATCAATACCAGAGAACCCAATTCCATGACTACATTTCCTACTGCCATCCCCAGCTTTTAAGGGTCAGCCACTATCAAGCTACTCAATATTACCAATAAACCCTTCATTAGCAGCTTCCTTATAACCTTAGGGAAGGGAATGTTCTCTAGGATCTCCCAGCTAAGTAAACTGGTATCACATGATAAATTTCTATCTCATTTCTAAGATATAAGGAGCCATTCCAGCAAGGTATGAGGACCAGCTTCAGGCATTCTTGCCAGGTTGCTATATCCTGAGCCTGTTACTCTCTTTTCTCAAGGTTTCTAAAGCAGTTAATAAAAGCCAAACAACTCCACAATCATCATAATTAGCATTGCTGCCAAAATGTTCAACTGTCAGCGCTACTACATAACCCAATGATTCACACATTCCAACTGCTGCCATTCCAATTCAATATATATAAGAGTCTTAGTAGTTTTGATGTTTGTGCATGCCTGAGGTTATTTCCACTCCACTTACTACCAGCAATAGAGTTTTCATCGCCACTGGATCTGCCTCCAAAATCTCATCCAAGGGGTCTAACTTCATTAGAGTACGCTCCCTTCCAGAATCTGAGAAATGGCTTGGGTACATACAGTTTATATGGGAAGTGATTCCAGAAAACAGAAATGTAGGACCAGGGAAAGTGAAACAGTAAAAGAAGGAAGGCTAACAGAAGACATTATCAGGGAGCAGATGTAGCTCAAGTGGGTTAAGCACCTTCCCATGTATGAGGTCCTGGGTTCAATCCCTGGTACCTCCTAAAAACAAACAAACAAACCAAAAAAACAATAAAACCACCTCTCATTGGGGAGCAGATGTAGCTCAGTGGTTGAGTGCCTGAGTCCCATGTTCAAGGTCCTGGGTTCAATCCCTGGTACCTTTTTAAAAAAAAGACATTGTCAGTTGGTCACAGAAGCTGAGGAGCATTTAAAATGTTTTCATAAATATCTGCCAAAGGGATGTGCATTAATGCCAGGCAGGCTTCAGAGAAGCCCTAAGGCAGAAGGTGCAGCTCCAGCTTAAGGCAAGGCACTGCCATCCCAAAGTAGATCAAAGCCCCCATAGGACTCCTCATTCCCATGGCAAGATGAGACCAAGAACATATGAAGTGATATACAAGAACTATCCAGGACATGGGCAAAAGCCAATTCTCAAACAGTAGAAAGACTATCTGATACTACTTGTTATTACACCTTAAATAATCACTTACATTCTCTGGTCCTCCTTCAGTTAATTCATCTGCAGAATTGAAAAATTAGGCTAGACTTGTGGTTCCTAAGCCTATCTGCAAAACACAATCACTTTGGGAACTGTTAAAATCACATATACCTGTGCCCCAGAAATTCTGATTCAGTAGGTCTAGATTACAGCCCAAGGAACTATATTTTATAAACCCCCAGAGATCTAATATATGGTCTATAGATCTGCTTCTAAGGTTCTTTTTTATTCTGTGATTTGGTGAATTATCTACCCCCCTAGAGAGATGCTGTGGGGAATTCAAGAAAAATATAGCATGCCATTCTTTTACTTATAGACCTTACAATATGCTTGTTTAAATAAGAAAAACAATAGGTTTATAACACAAGGCCATTTCCAAACAGATATTGTAGATCACACAACACCATTTGCAGAGAGATTTTTTTTCATAAGTATGAGACATAAAAACTCTGTGGGTTTTCAAAAGCAGAAGCCGATCGCTTTTTGCCAAGGGAATAATACAAGATTTTTGGGGGGGCATAGTTCATTAATTTCTCCAGCTATGCTCAACACCAAGACCAGACTGGAAGAAAGCAGAATATTAGGAAGGTGGACAAAGAAAAAGGAAAAGCAGCATAGTATTCTAACAAGGACAATATTAGACTAATTTAGAGGGCAAGTAAAGATGGATTAGAGTTAGTGGACTCAGGAGCATTCTGAAGAGATGAAGGAACAAAACATTATAATGTGGGGGATTGAGCAGATGTTAAATATACTGTGAAAGACAGATGATAATAAAGTTGTGGATGCATATGAGGAACTCAAAGTTTCCAAGCTTGAATGGATGGCAGTTTCAAATAATGATAGCATCCAAAGAGTGTCACTGGCTAGAAATGATGTAGTTCCTAAAGGGAAGGAAAATACTAGTCTTACTGACCCCAGGATCAACCATAGAACTTCTCATCTAGCCAGTGTCCCACAGATATGATTGGATGAATGATAGATGATTGGTCAACCAGAGCATAGTTTTAGGAGAAGGAGACTTCCCTTCCTTATTCTACCTTATGATGCCATTAAAATGAGCTGCAGGTTAAGAATTTGAAGGTCAAGGCAATTCTCTGATGCTTACAAGGTCTTAATGGTATTTTTAGTTTTCTGTAGCTGAATTTTGAGTCCAGCTCTTTCATTTACTATACTAAATTGAAATTCTCGGCAAACTAGACTTCATACTTCTATGGTTCCGTTGAGTCTGAGTACAGCAGCAGTAATAACTAAGGCTCAGAAATCTTCAGGCAAAGTGGACTTCTGATCAGGTCAGAACTCTTAAGTGAACATGACTTTTGGTGAAGAGAAGCATACTTAAGAGCTTCTTTACCCACCCACCCCTGCCACTCCTCCCTCCCAAAGACATACCTCCTCTCTCCAAAGATCTGTGGTTTGGGACACGCTAGTACAGAATTTGATACTGGGCTTTTACCTTTAGCTTATATTTCAAAGCATCCAAATCAACTTTGCAAGCCTGAGGGGGACCCAGAAAACCCTCTATGAATCACTTGGCAATCGATGGCCCTGACATTGATAAATAGCAGAGGATGGCCTGGTTGTTCTGGGAAGTTTGGAACAGTTTGAAACCATAAATGAGCTCCATGTGGTGCAAACACATTTAGCTCACACTCGCTTCATCGTGCGTGGTCTAACTGCCCTCAAACTGTCGCTTCTCTTCCTGAATCATTAGTTTTCCTTGAAAAATAATCAAATCCATATTCAGAAGGAGGAGAAGAAGAAAAAAAGTGGGAAAAAACAGGATGAAAGAAAAAATAAACCAAAATGAACAAAACGCTTCCACAAAAGGACAAGGAAAATTCGACTACTCAGCAGCCCTTCAAAATTAATATGATTATCTTTCGTTCCTTTTTCATTTGTTTTTGTTGGCATTTTTTATGGAAATGCTTTTATTGTACATATGAAAGTGTTTTTGTAAAAAAAAGAATCCCCATAGTGTTATAGCTAACTACTGGGGATAATGCAGGGATAGGCTTACCTGCAGGAAAAAGAGAGATTATTACACAAACACTCAAAGTTTCTGTGACTCTCAAAAATAGTTACTAAAAGAAGTTTCTGAATGCTGCTGATGTTCTATGAGAAACATAATGAAAGTTAAAATCGTTATGTGATAATTCAAACATATAATTTGCCAAGTGCTCAAAAGTTAATAGGATTTATGGAGTTTATTTTGTTTTAAAGAATACCCCTCACAAATACATCCTGTACTAATGACTTAATAAAGGGTTTAAACAGGAATTGTGAAACATTTTCTTTTCACTTGATTCAAAGAGAGAAAGGGTTCCAAAAATGAAAATGAACCACATAAAAAATGAGAGTGGGGGAGCCAAAGTGGCACAGGGGTTAAGCACCAGCTTCCCACATACAAGGTTCTGGGTTCAATCCCGAGCCCCAGTACCACAAAGGAAAAAAAGATTGGACTGCTTCCTGAAAAAAAAAAGATGAATATGTTTGTAAATTTAGAGATTTGTTCTCTAAAGGAAATTATTACTAGAGATTTTCATATTTATCATATCTTCTGCATAAAAAAGAGAATTAAATTTCTCCCCTATAACATTCAAACTTATTATAAAGGAAAGGCATTAATAAGAGGAATGAGTCATGGGAAATATTTCAAATAAATAAGATCGATAATTGTAAATTATAGGTTATATTCAGGCTGTTTTGTCTTCTGAGGAATATCTGGACTTTTCTTTACTCAAACCACTCAACCGAGGTGGGAAAAGTCTGTAAATATTGTGTTTTAAGGAGCAGTTCTATCCAGAAAGGATGAATTGGTATCTCATATGTTCTTTATACATTGAAATCTCAAGAGGGGAAATCCTGTATGCCACAGTGTCCTATCCATTAGTAACAGCAGCATTTTAGATATTAAAGACAGGCATCAAAATCCACACAGGAAAATTAAACAGGAAGTTTCCAAAAGGACCCAAAGCACTTATGAAATTAGATTCTGAGGGAAAAAATCTTAAGAATGGGTAGCTCTCAATTTTAAAATAATATATCACAAATTGTCCTGGTTGTCCATTCATTTAGTGACTCGTATATTTTTGAGGGCATAAAACATATAAACATATATGAAATAGGGCATGAAAATGATCCTTTTTAAATCCAATAGGAAAGATCAGGTTACAGAAAAATTATCCATAATTTGAGAGTTTGCTTTTAGTTTCACTGTGGTGGCATAAGCCCACTACAGTCCATGGTTCTCACAGATTAAAAATGAAAACTCTGGACAAAATAAAAAAAACAATGAACTGAAGAGTCTGAAAAATATTTTTTAAAAACGAGAGGATTATAAAGGGAGTCACAACCTAGATAAGTGACCTGCTTGGAGATGTTTCCAATTTTTTTTTTTCCCACAGTGGGATTCAAAGAGCAGCACAGAAGTGTGGTGGCTAAAAGTCTGAGAAAAACTCCACATTTCTGACAGAGGAACCAGGAAAAGGGGTCCCTGTAGACCCAGACATGTTGGGGAAAAGCCAGTGAAGAGAGAGGTGGGGAAGGGAGTCCCTACTTCTTTGATTCTACACAAATCTCAAACTAATCCCAGAAAAGACCAAAACCAGCATAGCAAAGGTTTTGAGAACAGAACTGGTTTGGATCCCTATACAAATCTCAGCTTAATCCCTGAGTAACTCATGTATTGGGCAAGTGCAAACGATGTAAAGAGTCACTTCACAAAAGATATATGAATGGCAAATAAGTTCATGAAAAGATGCTCAACACAATTAATCATCAGGAAATGTAAATTAAAACTACAATGAGATATCACTGTGCATGCTGTAAATTGGGCAAAATTAAAAGGACTAATGATATCAAGCATTGGTGAGGATGTAGAACAACAGAATTTTTATATACTGCTGATGGGAATGTAAGTAAAATGGTGCAACCACTTTGGAAAACAGTTCGGTAGTTTCTTAAAAAGCTGGAATATACCTACTATACAACTCAGCCCTTCAATTTCCAGGTATTTACCAAAAATAAATGAAAATATATATCCACAAAGACTAGTACATAAATGTTCATAGTAGCGTTTTAAAATAATAGCCCAAAGTTGGGAGCAACCCAAAGGTCCATCAACTAGTGAATGGATAAACAAATTGTAGTATGTTCACACAATGGAATACTGCTCATCAATAAAAAGGAATTAATAACAGATACATGCTACCACATGGATAAATCTCAAAATCATTAAGCTGAGAGAGAGAAGGTAATCAAAATAGAGTATATACCATAAAATTTTGTTTATACAAAATCTATAAAATGTAAACTAATCTATAACTACAGAGCGGATCAATTTTTGCCCAGGCATGGGGATGGAGGGAAGGAGGGATTGAAAAGGTGCATAAAGGACACTGTGGGGATGATGTAAATGTTTTCATCTTGATTAATTCTTATTTTCTTGGGTGTATACATATGTCAAAACTGAATAAATTGCACATATTAAAAATGTCAGGTTTATTATACTTCAATTATCTCTTAAATAATCCCAATAAAGTTGTAAAAATATTACCCACAAATTTAAAATAGCTTCATTGGAACTAAAGAGCATTCTTGCCTAAATGAATAATTGGTAACAGTACTGGAAAAGATACCATTTCTCAAAGTGAGGTCTTCAGTATTTTTCAGAGACATACAAAGATCATACATTTCTTACTAATATGTTGAGTTGGCGACAATAGAATATACTAGTAGCATCAATAATAGAACTCAGTCATTGAATTTTCTGCCACCATCCATAGATATGATAAAAATGGGAACTGAATTGTGTAATATTCATTCATTCATTTAATAAATTTGTTGCATGTCAACAATGTTTCAGGCATTGTTATTGGCTCTGCAGACACATAAGCACAACAAATAGATAAGGATCCTGCCTCAGGGGACTTACATTCTAGAAGGGAAGACAGATAATAAACAAATAAATATATTTTAAAAAGATCAGATAGTGACATAAGCTCTGAAGAAAAGTAAAGCAGGTAAGGAGATAGTAGCAATGGAAAGAAAGGCTTCTCTTAGGAGGTGGTATTTGAGAAGTGATCTTAATAAAGTGAAGGAGAGAGCCATGCAAATATATGGGAGAAGAGTTTAGAAGAAGAAACAGCAAGTGTAAAGGCCCTGAGGCAGCTACAGCATGTTCAAGATTCAAAAAGGAAGTCAGTATGACTAGTGCTCAGTGAATAAAGGGAAGAGTGACAGAGAATGAAGAGGTAGCCTGGGCCAGACAGAGGCTTTGCAGGACTTGGAATTTTGCTCCAGACCAATGGGAATCTATTGGTGCATTTTGAACAGGGAATTATATGATATGATTTATGTTGTAAAAGACATATTGCTGCTGTGTGGAGAATGGCTTGTAAAAGAGCAAAGAAAGGAAACAATAAGACCAGTTAGACTACTGCAACAATAAAGGTAAATGTGGGAGTTTAGAGTGAGAAACTATCAGAATCATATTATATATGGAAGGCTGAGTGTGAGAGAAAGAGAAAAGTCAAATGTGATTTCAATGTTTTTCGTGTGAACAACTGAGGAAATAATGGTTCCATTTACAGAGATGGAAGAAGACTGGATGAGGAGCAGGTTGAATGGGGACAGGAAGAATCAAAAGTTCCTTTTTAGACATGTTAGTTTTGACATCCAAATTAGACATCTATTAAACATCCAAATGGAGAAGTCAGATATGCATATGGATAGAACAACTACAATAAAATTATCCCCGAGATCCATTGCAACACTTAGATTCCATGAAAAAATTATAAAAGAACAACTGAAGAATCACACCATGCAGAAACTATTCTTGTTGAAAATATAAAATGGCTCTCAGTTAAAATGGAAAAGTGAAACTTCCTTGAAAAATCTCTTTCTCACAATACCTAAAGAAAATGAGAAAAGTGCAAGATGGATCCTAATCCTTGTACTGGAGTCTTATGTAAATGGAATGCCAAGAAAGGGAGCAGCATTTTACCCTGCCATGTGAGAAAGGATTGCCTACGGTCACAGAAAGACAAAGAAGCCCCAAGAGGCTGAGAGCGAGCCTGGAGGCTGCAATCAGTGCAGCAGCCTGAAGCTGAAGGGAAGAGGCTTGGGGAGAGACAAGCCACATGCCTGATCACCCACAGCTGAGCTCAGGGAGAAAGTGAGCCTGGAAGAGAAAGCAAGTACAGCCACCATTTTGCCTTGCCACGTGGCAGGACTCCAGGATCTGCCAGCAGCTGCCCTTTTGGTGAAACAGCATCTCTGATGATGCCTTGATTTGGATGTTTTCACAGCCTCAGAACTGTAAGATTTTACCCTAATAAATTCCCATAATAAAAACCAACCATTTCTGATATTTTTGCATTGGCAGCCTTTAGCAAACTAAAACAGGTGATATATGGGAACTCTGCATTTCATGCATAATTTTTCTGTAAACCTACAACTTCATTAATTTAAAAAGTAAAGAAAAAAAAGATATGTTTCAAGAATAGAAGTTACCAATTCTGTGAAATTCTGTGAAAGAGCTTAAAGAATACAATGCTCATAAGCCTTCTTGAAAGATTCTAGCCAATTACAAGATGAATTAAAGTGAACTCAGAAACATAGAAGCTGTAGAATAAGGAGTCATGGTGAGTCCTGAATCTTTTTAGAGATTGAACCTCTGCGTAATCATAATATAAATTATAGTTACAAAAATAAATAACGGGGGGGTCGGATGTGGCTCAACTGGTTGGGCGTCCGTCTCCCATATGGAGGGACCCGGGTTCAATCCCCGGGACCTCCCGGTAAAAAATAAATAAATAAATAAAGTTCTAAACTTAGAATGTTTAAGTCATAATTTAACTACCAAAAATTATGAGGTAGACAGAGAGAAGATGGAAGGAAATGTGAGTGCTAATGCCTTCTTCCAAAATAGGAAATTAATAGATACTGCCTAAAATTGAAATATATGTATTTTTTAAATCATAACTTTCTCCTATATAACTTCAAGTTCATTCCCTTATTTTCTGCAAGTCTTTACTTGAGTGTTACCTCATTTAGGCCTTTCATGACCATCCTATCTGAATTTTACTACCACTCTGAATCCCAAAACATCTTATCTTCTTTTCTACTTTCTTTCTTTTTCTTGGCATTTATTACTATCTAATCTACTATATATTTTCTCTACTTATATTGTGTAGATCTGCTTACCCTAATAGATTGCAAAGAGGTAGGATTTTCACTTGGTTTTTTTCATTGTTAAATCTCCAGTGCCTAGAACATTGTCTGGACTATAATGGTGATCTGTAATTTTTTGTAGAATGAATGACTTCAACCCTTTCATCACATTTTTTTTTTTCATAATCTCTTTATTAACCTTAGGTGGATCTGTGGCAACAAACATTTTTTATTTGGACCTCAATATCTTTGTTTCTCTTTACTTTCTTTTTCTTCTAATAAACAAGTCAAAATAAAATTGGATATATTTTATTTTTAAAACCACACCCATAATATGACTCTCTTTTATAAAATGATTTCTGTGTTTGTGTGCATAGACAAAATCTGGACTGATTTTCTCTAATGTTAACTATGGTAATTTCTGTGTGGTGGAACTTGGTGTGATTTTCTACTTTAATCTGTGTACTTTTCTCCATTCTTTCAATTCTTCATAATGAGCATTACTTTTGTACAAAAGTAATAAGATGATCTAAAAAAAAAAAACTATAAGTAAATACAAAAAGCTAGTGACAGTGGTTAATTCTGGGATATAGTAATATGGGAATTCTTATTTTTATTTTCCTCATTGAATTTTTCTGTGTTTTTAATTGCACATATTCCAATCCGACCAAAACAATTATTTTCATGTTTTCACTTAACTTTCCAATTCATAGATTTCATACTACTCCCCTTACCCCCCAACAAAGCAAATCAGAACATTTTGTTCCAGTACAATTTAAATATTTAAGCAAAAGGGAATACTTTCATCCATATAATCAAGGTACCCCTACTCATCTAGTGATTTTGTTGTTAAATAATCCTAAATTATGTTTTGACTAGGACCACAACATACACTCAATTATATATACACTGTACCAAGTACTGGTAGATGGGACAAGTGGGAATTGGAATTAGTCCCTGCTATTCTCTCCAAGTCAGGTGCCCTGGTGCCAGATGACATAAGCAAAGAGAGAGGGACACCTTTTTCTGTGCGCAAAAATAACTTCTGGTCAGCAAACTATGGGCCCACATTTCTGTGTCTACCAGAGGAAGTGCCTTTTTCTAATCCAACATTGCCATATAGGCTAACTATGATCCTCATTTGATCAATCTGATTCTAAAAAGAGTAAGTTTAGGTTTTATCAAGAGGATAAAGCAGGGCATATTTTAAGGGGAAAATGACTAAATTTGGGAATTGAGAAATATTATCTCAAAAATAACTAGAAAATGTTATTTCAACACGTTCATAGTCAGAAGGGTTTTTGCAATGTCTTTGCTTGATATTGTCTTTATATTTGACAAATTGAGTTGCATCACTCATTCCAAAGGAGTAAGCTAAAGATTTCATGGCTTTGATAAAATAAAGATGAAGAATATACTTTATGAGGCACTGGAACTAATTACATTGCTATACTATAGAATTATCTAAATGCCAACAAACCAGAACAAATTTACTGGGTCTATTGAGATATCAATCTATGGAAGACTGTTTTCATTTAATATGTACTTGGAATGATTAAATTGAAACAACTACCACTTCTCTAATTAAAAGCAAAATTTCTTAATATTTTTACATCTTTGGGTCTTGTATTAGTTTTAAGAGCCTTAATAAATATGTATATCTACTTCCACCACAGTATTCCAAGGTTACATCAAAATCACCCGAATGAAGCGAGATAGAGAAAAAATTACTCCTCAAAATTATTCTCCTTCATTCTGTTCCTATTACCAATTTTCTGAAGACAAAATAATTGGTCCGTTGGGCTATAAGGAAGCACCTGATTCATCTGAAGCATTGTCAATATCTCATGTTCAGCATTTCTTTGTGGATAGCCATGAACTAAGCGCCATGGCTGAAGGTATTGTATTTTGTTTCTTGTGTATGTGTGTGTGTGTGTGTGTGTGTTTGCACATTCATTCAGTTTCTCAGCAGCCTACAAGGTCTTCTGCAAACAATAACAAATCACTGAGCTTTTCACATAGCATTTAAAAAGGTAAGCAAAATCCAGGATATTAGTACTCACAGGACAATGTAGTAAATAGGATAAATAGTGGCTTTAAGGGTACAATTAATATTTTGCCCTAAACACTTAATGGGATTTCAGTTCAAAGAACACAATTTTCAAAACTTAATGAGACTGAATATACTATCAAATATTGTAATCGCTTGGGACTCCCATTTCCATGGTGTTTGTTTATATGGGCCAACCTCTACAGTTATCTCTGTAGCAATGTATATAATGACCAAGATGGTATTTGAATTTATATCCTGACTCTTGGACTTGTGATTTAATCTCCTTGTGATTCTCGGACTTGTGATTTAATCTCCTTAGCCTCAATTTCCTTGGAGGACTGAATGTGTTGACTTATGTATAACACTTAGGATGGTACCTAAAACACAATAAGACTTAATTAACATTAGTCATTATAATTATTAAAGTCAAACAGTTTTAATGTACAATCCACAGCCTGAAACATGTGTTAAATAAAAATAAAAGAACTTGCTTCAACTTCTTTATTGTAAATAACAAGAAGTTATTGAAAAGAAGCTCCAGACATGCTTATAGTTGACATTGAGATTAGTTTGTTTCATTAATGACTCCCAATGCACATGAATGAATATGCAATAACAGAGATCTTGAAACAAATTGTTAAAGCGAGTCTGAATAGGATTTAAGAAACTGTGAAGACATGAAGTTACATAGTACCTTGATAATTACCTTCTAAAAAGGTAAATTTGTCTTGCCATATTGTGATACCTGAAAATGATAAAGAAATATGCATTTTGAGCTAAAATTCCTTTAGAGACCTTGAAAGGCAAATGAAATAATGTCAAGAATTTTTTTTCAATCATAGGCACTTTATCAAGAAGCTGGTGATTATCATCAAATATGGTAGGTGGCCTCTAAGATGTCTCCTAATAATCCTTGTTTTTGCCCTTGTGCAATTCCCTCCACTGGACCTAGTGACTCGTTCTTAATGAATAGAATATGGCAAAAATGATGAGCTATCATTTCCAAGATTTGGAAACACTTACTACTTCTCTCTCTCTCTCCTTGTTCTGAGGAAAGTCAGTTGCCATGTTGTGAGCTGCCCTGTGGAGAGGCCCACAGGACAAGGAACAGAGGGAGGCCTCCAAGAAGCAGTCAGTAAAGAACGGAGGTCTCAGACCAATGCCCTTGGGGTCCTCAGATTTCCTTAAGGTCATCTTACCATAAGAGTGGTCAGAAATTGAGGGTCAAGTTCAGCCTGCTTCTTCTCAAAATAGAAGAACTCTTCCAGGGTCACAGGAGATCCAGGTCAAATCACTGAGCCCCATTGAAAATGGTTCCATGTTAGAGGCTCCATCAAAAAAATGGGATGACATTGAAAGCCCCTTTACAGATAAGAAAACTGATGCCTAGATGGTCAAGGAAGGTGTCTAAAGGCACAGAATTAATAAGTGACAGAGCTAAGATTCCACCCTAGATCTTCTGCTTTCTCTCATGATCGGAGCAGGAATGCTCCTTTGAAACATGTACTCTTTTATCTGGCTAAAAATACATTTGAAAGGTGGAGTCAAATATTACATTTCCTTTCCCTTTGACTGAATTTTTTTCTGATCCATGACATTTGAACCCTTCTTTAACTCATTCTTCCCACTTTAACAGAAAGCTAATGATGGTACAAAAGGTGTTTTTCTTTCTTTTGTTTTGTTTTGTTTACAGGTTTCTGCAATCTCCTCGTGTCTTCAAAGATTTATTTCATAATTCCTTTAGAATATTTTAAAGCTCATTAAAAGAGAGAAAAATAAATAGCTTTATTCAATGTCATGCCATGGTTTCCTCTTATCAATAAAAACAAAACTCAAACAAATATGATTTTTAAAGAGCTTTATTTTTTTCCTGACATCTTGAGAACCAAACACTAGCTTTATATAAGTTTATGACAAAAAAATTCAAGAGAAATTATTTTATTCATAAAGACGTAGTTTCTCTCTATTTAATGATGAGGGTGTATATATGATTGTAGTGAATTCAGAAAGGCTGGAGTATCATAGAATTTAATAGGTTTTAGTGTAGATTGACTTCATTGATTACCTAGTCTGTCAACTAAACTATATATACTTATTTTTTATTAGCACAGTAATCCTTAAAGGCTCTCTTTGACCATGCATATAAAGAAAAAGAGAATTGCCTTTAAAATGGCTATCAGTAATACATTATGAACTGTAAATCACATCATTTTCCTTGTATGTGTATAGATCCATGCATATTTACATTTTTCCAATGTTCTAAAATCTAAATAGTGAAAAGTACATGGTTTTGTTTACTTTACAAAACAAGCAAGTCCATTTGGAGTCCAACGCATGCATTAGCTCTGTTTGCTGTTTAGCAGACCACACATGATTAGAATTGGATAAGTGACCATCTATCAAAACAAAGCATTTCAGTTTCCCTTGTTAAGCATTATTGCCTTAATACTCTAAGAGCTTTTAAACATTGATTCTCTCTGGATTTAATTGCTGAAAAGTTATGAAAAGTTAAAAAAAAGAAACATCAACAGCTCTTAATCTTAATGATTTTACTAATCTGGCAAGTTCACAGTAATAAAAAAATCTCAGTCCAGTAAAGTACATCTTAATGATGTTGAGAAAATTCCTTCTGGAATCATCTATGAGATCTTGGGCAAGTTATTTAATCTCTCTATACCTCAAACTTTTATTGATTCATTTAATGAGTATTTATCAAGCATCTACAATATAATACATAATGAAGTACAGTTGTCAAAATAAAGAATATCTTTATATATTTATTAAGTGATCTCTAGAACATACTGTTAAGTGAAAAATGGAAGTGGAGAAAAGTTTACATAGTAAGCTTCTATTCACCTAAGAAAGGGAGAGGAATACAAATATATAACCATATTTGTTAATATATTTTTAAAAGCAATGGAAAGATAATAAAGCAAAAACATTTTTAAAAGATAGTTAGCAGCAGAGGGGAAGAAGGG
>JAKSZT010000049.1:24490610-24633950 GCA_026826555.1 Tolypeutes matacus | reverse complement strand
ATTCACTTCAGATCACTTGATTGCATTGCTTTTTTTTTTTTTTTTTTTAAGATTTTATTTGTTTATTCATTTATCCCCCCCTTCCTGCTTGTGCTCGCTGGGTCAGCTAACCACGCCGTGCGGGCGGCCTTGCCTTCACCAGGAGGCCCCGGGAACCGAACCCAGGGCCTCCCATATGGTAAACGGGAGCCCCACTGATTGAGCCACAGCTGCTTCCCGATTACATTGCTTTTGATTGGAGTATGTCAGTGAGGCATGAGCCAGCTTGAGTCTTCACCCTCCTACTGGGTCTGATATAAATGGAGACACACAGAGAGAAAGACATACAGAGAGAAGGGAAACTTGCCAGATTTGATCCACCTATGTGAGAGAAAGGACTACAGGTTTACCTATGGCTCCAGAAAGGTAGGGAAGCCCTGGGAGACTAAAAGAGGAGGCCCAGAAATAGACAAGTCCTATGTCCAGTTGCTTATAGCTGAGCTCGGGGGACAGTAGATTCTGGAGGGAAGGCAGGGACCCTAGCAGAGATCACCAACCATCTTGCTTTACCATATGGCAACACACCAGAATCAACAGTAGCTGACACTCGTGAGAAAGCATCTGCTGATGTCCTGATCTGGACATTTCATGGCCTCGGAACTGTAAGCTTTCACTGCAAATAAATCCCTTTCATAAAAGCCAACCCATTTCTGATACTTTACATTGGAAGCCCTTTGGCAAACTTAGACATATCTGAGAAGTTTTGAGTGGTTACAGTTATTATTCTTATTGATGCTCAGATTGTCCCCTCTTTAGCCAGTGGAAGCTTCTTCTTCTGGATCCTGACATTGCCCCAGTAATCTTTCACAGCTTCTTTGAATTTTGGTATGACAAGATATTCCAGGCTCATCTTTACATTTCATGCTTCAGAACTGGATTCAGCCATTTCTCCAAGGAGTGTAGGTTCCTTTAGGTGGAAAATGGTATTTAAAGCCTGCAATCTAGGCACCGGGGTGCTCATTGCTACTGGGTTAGTTCTTGTTTCTAAGACTTTTCAAAGGACACATACACACCCACACACATATAAGGTAAAATACATTATGAGTTCATACTGATACTTCCAACTTAAATTTAGGACTACAGGATTTTAGATATCCTCTCTGATCTTTTGTCCACTTTTATTCCTATCCTTGCTGAAAACCAATGACAACATAATTAATCATTTGCTGTCGCTCACAATGCATATGTATGCTGGTTTGAGTCTTTTATGGACTTGAGAAAAATCCTGTTCTTAAAGTGAACCCATTCCTGTGCCTGTAAACCCATTGTAGATGGAACTTTTTGATCAGATTCAGTTAAGGTCTTTGATTAGATTGTGGAACCCAGGGTAGGACTTAATCCTTTTAATGGAGTCCTTCATAAATGGAGGAATAAAAGCTACAGACACACAGGAAAAAAGCTGCAAAGGAAGAGGACGTAGCTCAAGTGGTGGAGCACCTGCTTCCCATGTATGAGGTCCTAGGTTCAATCAATCCCTAGTATCTAAAAAAAAAAGCTGCAGAAACATAGAAAACCTGAGAGGCTGAGAAAGAGGTCCTGCAGGCTAGAGGCTGGACTCAACAGAGCACAGAAGCACAGAAAGCACAGAAAGAGACGCACAGGAGGCTGAAAGAGATGAGGCCCAGAGGAGAGGGGAGAGACAAACCATATGCTGATCACGCACAGCTGAGCTCAGGGAGAAAGTGTCTTTAGATAATGCCACCATGTGCCTGATCACCAACAGGTGCAACTTGGTGAGACAGCATCTCTTGATGATGCCTTGATTTGGACATTTTCAGAGCTTCAGAACTGTAAGTTTTTAATCTAATAAATTTCCATTGTAAAAGCCAACCCATTTCTGGTATATTGCTAACAGCAGCCATTAGCAAACTAAAACAACATGTAACAACATGTATCAATATTAACATTATTAAACAGCTTGAGATTTTTTCTCATCCTTACATGTATCCATGTAAATTTATTCAGCTATATTTTTATGTTTTAAAGTCATTTAATAGCATATATAAAACATAACGGGGGATGTTCATTTAGAGAAACAACCCCCATGCCCGCAAGTGAGCCAGCATCCAAATACCCCCTTGGCCTCTTTGACACCTACTTCTTTTGAACATTTACCTTCAACATATTCACTCTCATAATCCAGTGAGTCTATAAAGCATAGCCATGTTTAAACATCTGGAATTTATCATACTGGTTCTGTTAATCAAAGTTCTGGAGATCAGTTCCAGATGTTGACTAACTAAAGTTACACAAGCATTATTCACATTTTTAAATACAATCAGACCTAACTTCCCATATTTTGAAAATAGTGTTATTTGTGTAGGTAGGAGTTACATTCTGCACCATTTTTAAAATTAACTCTCATTTGAGTGCAGATATAAGGTTGATAGTATCATCCTAGAAGTGAACAGATATCATTAAAAATTCAAGATATACTTTTGGAAATCATACATTTAGTCACATTAGCTAAAGACCTTATGAGAAGGAAAAACTGAGTATAATCTTAGCGTTCACTATTTGCTAAATGCTATGATGGTGATGATGGCATCCACATGAATTATCTTCTTTATTTTTTCTTTAATTGATTTATATCTTCTTTAATTGATTTAATTCTTATGAAATCTGTCTAAAAGGTCCTCATTGTAAGCAGTTATTTGGGGCCACATTCTCCCTAATGTATATGCTTCCAATTGGTGAGACTTCTCTTTCTGCTTCCAACCTGGGAGGTCATCCTTGTAAGCAATTATTTAGAGTACAGAATCCTGCTCCTCTCTTCCAGCAGACCTGGCTCTCAGATCCTGATCTGCTGTGGCCCACAGCTCTAGCAGCAATGGCTTCTTCTTGCCAACCTCATGTCTACTTTACTTCTCTGTGGCATTTGACAATTTACTCAACATCTTCTTGATTGTGATGGTGCATCTTTCAAAATGAGAAGATGGTCTTTCAGAAGCTTCTTTCCCAGAAACCCATAATAAAACCCATAATAGTTTTATATATGCTATTAAAGCAAAGGTCCAATCTTTGATGACCTCAATGGTATGTTAGTCTTAATAACTTCACTCACATTTATTACTGCACAAATATATCTTTCAGCACCTAGATATGCAAGGTCTTGTGGTTACAAGAAAAAAATAAGAAGTAGTCCCTGTCTTTGAAGTGCTCAGTTTGGTGAGGGAGGTAGGAATGTGAGCTATGATTACCATCAATTATAACTTTTGTAATAGAGGACTGAGTTCAGATTAACCAGATCTTCCAGGGAAAACAGGAAGGTTTCAAAAAGGAGACACCAGACTCCATATTTCCATACAATATTTAAGCTGTTTTTAGCTGTGCTAATATAATACAGCGCATTGCAAGTTCCATGGGTCATGAACCATTTGCCATGTCAAAAATTATATTTAAAGCAGCAATTTCTAAAATTGTACAGCTAAGATATTTTGACAATCCAATCTATTGTCAAAATGGTAAGAGCTTGATTAATAATCATATGGACTTTCTGTCATTTGGTAAAGCTTCTAGAAAAACAATAAACATTATAGTCTTTCTTTTCCCACACACACAAAAAAATAAATAAATAAATAAAGTCATTTAAAACAATTCCTGATTGGTTTGTCACCAATGTAATACACAGTTAAGTTCATTTGTTTAATTTTGCTTTTTTATTTTTAGGGATTATGCCTTAGTTTGCTACAGGGCTAAAATATGAAAACAAATCAAGTGTCCATCAACTGATGAGTGGGTAAACAAAATGTGGTATATACATACAGTGGAATACTATTCAGCTGTAAGAAATAATGAAATCAGAATGCATATGACAACATGGGTGAACCTTAAGGACATTATGTTGCATGAAATAAATCAGACAGAAAAGGACAAATATTATATGGTCTCACTAAAATGAGCTACAATGATGAGTAAACTCATGGAAGTAAACTCTAGAGTATAGTTTACTAGGAAATTGAATGTCGGTTGAAAATGGGAACTGATAATTATGTAGAATTTTTAATAAGGTTTATTATAAATGTGTGGAAATGAATAGAGTTGATGATAACACATTATAGTGAGTATAAATAACACTGCTAATTTATAAATGTGATTGTGGCTGAAAGGGGTAGTCTGTGCATGTAATATTTCAATAGAGAGGTAGCTAGTGAATAATATAAGGTATGTGTAACATAGTGATTTTGGTGGTGGGTGAAGATTGTGGTTAATAGTATAAGAATTTTCTTTACAAAGAATATATGGTGATACATGGGAAAATTACAACTAATGCAACTTATGGATTATAGTTAACAGTAATATGGTAACATTTTTGCAGCAATGGCAAAGAAGATATTATATCAATTCTAAGGGACAACAACAGGGGGGATAAGGGAGTGTGATGTTTTCCCTTTTGGAGTAATGAAAATGTTCTAAAATTGACTGAGGTGATGACAGCACAACTCTGTGATGAAAATGAGAGCCACTGAGTGTACACTCTGAATGGATTTTTACAAAGCATGGGACTGTATAACTCAATGAATCCTGTGGTGGAAGATGGACTGTGGTTAACAGAACAAATATGAGAACATTTTTTCATGAACTATAACAAGTATATGATTCTTTTTTTTTTTTTTTTTTTTTTTTTACCGGGAGGTACCGGGGATCGAACCCCGGTCTCTCCATATGGTAGACGGACGCCGAACCTTTTGAGCCACATCCGTTTCCCAAGTATATGATTCTAATACAGGGTGTCATTAACTGGGTGGGTTGGGGGAAAATGCAACAAATGTAAGATATTGGCTCTAGTTAGTAATAATGTTTTGACAATGCTCTTTCATAGTTTGTAACAATTGTTTCATAACGGTGCAAAATGTTGGTGGTGGGGTGATGTATAGGAGCCCTGTATGATGATATGCATTTTTGTTTTGTAGGTTCACTACTTATGCTATACACTTATTGTTTATGAATGTTCATGTATGAATGATAAACTTTAATTTTAAAAAAAGTTAAAAAGAAAAGAAAAGACATGGAAGAAACTTAAATGAATATTGCTAAATGGGAAAAAAGCCAGTCTGAAAGTTTACATAATGTATTATTCCAACTTCATGACATTCTGGAAAAGGCAAAACTATAGAGACATAAAAAAAAAAAAAAAAAAAAGGTTGCCCGGGGTTCACAGGTAGGGAGAGAGGAATAAATAGGTGAAGCATGGGGCATTTTTAGGGCAGTGAAAGTATTCAGTATGATACTGTCATTATTCGTTCGTCAAAACCCATACAATTGTACAAGGCAAACCAAACCATAATGTATCTATGGAGTTTAGTTAATAATGTATCCATCATCTATTGTAACAGACGCACCATGCTAATACAATATGTTAAAGACAAAACTGTGTAGAGGGGGTAAAGGGAACTCTCTGTACTTTCTGCTAGATTTTTCTGTAAACCTATACTGATTTAAAAAATAAAATGGTTTTTTGAAATAGTCTTATAGAATTAACAAAGCTCAGGTGAGATTGATTGAAGGAAAAAAGAAGAAACAAGCAATATTAGTGTCAAAAGGGAAATAAATACAAATGATACTGACATTAAAAGTTAATAAGGAAGTTATAAACAAATTATAAATTTTATAAAATATGTTACTTACTGAAATTGACAAAAAAGAAATAGAAAATGTTGTCTATATAACAATTGAAAAGTACATTATTATTCAAAAATTATCCCACAAAGAAAACTTCGGGCCTTTACAATTTTACTGATGATTCTACCAGAAATTCAAGGAAAATATAGCCCCAATTTTATACAAGTCATATCTGAATATAGAAAAAGAGATCCTAAACTCCATCACATTTTATGAAGCTAGCATAGCCTTGACATCAAAACATATCAAGGGATGAGTAAGAAAAAAAATTACAGGCAGTTTCACTCATGAATATAGATCCAAAAATCTTAACTGAAAAAGAGTAAAAAGTTCAACAGCATATTAAAAGGATAAGACATCATGATCACATTCATTAAATTCAGGAATGCAAGTTTGGTTAAATGCATATTAAAGAAGAAAAAAATCTAATTTTGTCAACAGGTACCAAAAAAAACCCAACTAATAAATATCAACTGCTATATATGATTTTTTTTTTAAAAAGTACTTACAAACTAGGAAGAGAAAAGAATATGATGAAGAGAATATTCAAAAACCCTACCAAAAAACCCATACATAATAGTATACACATGAAAGAATCCCCCTTAATACGAGGAGCAAGCTATGTATTTCTGTTATCACAACTTTCATTCATTATTGCACAATATTTAACTCACCATTGCCTAGCAAGTACGATAAGTACAATAAGGCAAGAAAAAGAAATAAAAATGCATGTCTGGGGAAAAAAGCATCATTATTCATAGATGATGTGATCTTCTATGTAGAAAAATCCAAAATCTATATGTATATTTTTAGAATTAAGAAGTACAAGATTCCTGGATGCAGAATCAATACACAAAAGTAACTGTATTACTATAGACCAGCAACAAGCAGAAATTTTTAGAAAAATTCAATATTCCATTTACAAGAGCATGCAAAATGAAAAGGACCTAGAAATAAATCTATCAAAAGATATTCAAGGATGTCATGGAAAAAATTACAAAGCTTTGTTCAAAAACAATGAAGGAGATTTAAATTAATGGAGGCATACACTACCACGTTAATGGAATGTATGGCTCAATAAGCATAAAGCAGTCAGTTCTCTCAAAATTGACCTGCAGATTCAATGCAGTCTTAATAAAATTCCCACAGGTTGTGTGTGTGTGTGTGTGTAAGTTGTCAAGGTATTTCTAAAATATTTATAGGAACTCTAAGTACAAGCTTAGCCAACAAACTTTCATAGACTTGCCCTGCAAGATTTCAAAAAGTATTTTAAAACCTTTCTCAGGCTAAATGGAGAGACAGATTACATTCCCAGGTGGGATGCCTTGGGATTGTAAATATGTAAATTTTCCCTAAATGAATACAAATATTTAACACAGTTTCAGTCAAAATCCCAATTGGTATTTTGAAAAAGTTGACAGAATGGTTGTAATATACATCTGAAAGAGATAAAATGTTTGAAAACAAAGGCTATAAAAAAAAAAAAAAAAGAGTAATAAAAAGAAAGTGTGACCCTATGCCATCCAATTACAAAGTTTATTATAAAGGTACAATAATGTAAAGAATGTTATAGTTATACTACTACAGACAGATCAGTGTACCGAATATATAGCTTAGAAATACACCCTAGTTATTATATTGATTATTTTATGATAAAAGTAGGTTTTTTTAGTCCTTGGAAACTCCTAGATTCACTCATTCATTCAAATTTTATTTTTTGAGCATCTGGAAAGTTCCAGATCTCTTCTAGGTAATAGGGACCCAGCAATGAATAAAAAAGATGAAATAAATCCATGTCTTTGTAAAGGTTACACTCTAGAGGATAAACATAAAAAGAAACAAAATAATAAAGTACAGAGTATATTAGAAAATATTAAGTGCTTTAGAGAAAAATCAAGTAAAGAACAGATGGCAAAGGTTGCAATTTTAAAACAGGACATTGAAGGAAGGCCTCAATGAGTCTATTTTGTAATTCATTCAACAAATTATTGTTGTTAAAATGAAGAAAAAAATAATTTTCATTTCTCATCATAAATTAAAAATAATTCCAGTTATATTTAAGTGACAAGTGAGGGTAGCATTGTATCCAAAAATGTAACTGGTTATATGTGGATAGTGGAATTACAGGTGTTTTTTGTTGTTGTTGTTTTAATTTTCTTTCTTTTACTTCATTTCCAAGTATTTTGAAAAGGAACATTTGGAGAAGTGGGTTTTAAATGAATAAAAACTTACTGTAATGTGCTATTCCTAGATAATAGATTTCTATTTTAATCTGGAATTCTATACTTTTACTCCAGCAAGTAATGGAAAAAGCAAGCCCTTTGTTGAACTCCTAAAGAGAAGTGGGAGATAGGATTTCTCATTCTAAATGGCTTAAAAGCTTATTCCATTTATGTATGAGTCCATACGTGGGCTCAGTGAAGAAGTGTCCCCACTGCTCCAGGCCACATGGACACAGGAAGTATAGACCCTGCTCCAAATTCACATTGTATAAGAAATTGTAATTTACTGTTTTCATCCAAGATGAAAAGTTTTTTCCCCGCATTTTCAACACTTACATATTCAACTCCACAAAGAAACTGAAAAGCTGTTTTAATTTCAAAAGATCATTCATTGGAAGTTTGAACACGATTCTTTTCTATTATATTGGTGATTTTTTTTTCCACTCCTGGACTAAATTTTACTTTGCTTCTTGCAGGTGAGGTCAATTGAATTCATAAACTTAGAAGCTTTATTGGTGAGCTAATAGAGGCCTACACCACTCTCAAAGCATAATCATAAAAACCATAGATTTGAAACATAATACAGACCTTTGACCCTACATCTTATTACAGACAAGAAAACTTGACTCCAGGTCACACAGTTAGAGTGCATGGCTGAATTCAAGCCAGGAGCTCTCCACCACACCAAGTTTCTAGCTCTATCTTCTCCATATGTGATATCCAAGTCAATCCCTAGTCCCTTTGCCCAAATGGAATTCATCAGTGACCAGCTATTACCTGGACACCTAAAGTTGAGGCAGGCTAGTTTAGGGAATGGGAAGATGCGCCTAAGACCTGGCAGAAAAACATGGCCCTGGAACCCTGCCTGGAAACCCCCTGAGGGAAAGACCGCTACAAGAAGGCTGCCAGGGAGGACCCCACCAGAACCCCATTTGGAACAGGATTGGAACGAGATCTCATTCAAGGTCAAGGTAAAGCTCTGGATACCCTCAAGGAGCCTCACCTTAGCCCCCTGGGGACCTAACAGCCGGGTAACCAATCAGAACCGCAAACAGATGGGGCCCCTCCCCCAACATGAGGAAAGGGAGGGGTAAATAACAGCTTAATAAAGATAGCCCCTACAAAGCCCAAAACACTCTCTCTGCCTAGAGGAGCCCACATCTGCAGGTTTAGGTACTTAATCCTGTTTCTCTTTTCCCACTTCTCAATAAACTACTGGCCTAACTAAACTGCCATGGTCTTAGCATTCTTTTATGTCACATAGCCAAGAACCTAGAGGAATCCATGATCCCCTGACTTCAGCACCATGCTTCAATATGTGTTCATCAACTGTAGCAAAAACCACATTAATGAAAGATGTTGTTAATGTGGGAAAGTGTGGGGGGAGGAGGAGTATATGGGAATCCCTTGTACTTCTGATGTAACATTTTTGTAGCCTAAAGGCTCTTTAAATATATATATATATATATATATATATATATATATATATATTTTTTTTTTTTTTTTAAGTGCATCGCTACTATCTCAGGTATCTGGGATTTATTTTCTTTATCCCCTCATCATCTTTCACTGAGATTTTGGAGGACCATTTGTCTACCTGACACTGGTTTCATTTGTGCTCATCCAGTCCCTTCTGCAGTCTGCTACAGAATTAATATCCCCAAAATCAAACCTGCTCACCTCCAGTGCTCACTCACATACCTCAGCTGACTCCTCTAGTCAGTTCCTACACAAGATAAAACAGATTCCTCATCTTGCCTAACATAGAATTTCATAATTTGACCTCATCTTCCAATTCCAGCTTAATCCTAATCCTCAGCCTCATGCTTCCACTTCTCAGGCACCCTGAACTCCTCAGCTTTCCCAAGACTTTTGAAGGACAGTCAGTCCTGCTGTAATGGGACATACGTGTTCTTAAAAATCTCTGTGCTGTGCAGAATCATGTAATAAGGGAAACAGCCGTCAAATACTTCATCAGTGACACATAAAAGAAAAAAAGATAAGACCCTATTAATAACGGTAACACATTTTAAATATGTTAAATCATTGAGAAATACATAAATGCTACAATAAATACAGCACTTTAGCTTTAAAAAAAATCTGTAGTCTGCTTGTTGAAGCGGACTTGGGAAGGATTGCAGCTTGTGTGCTACAGGAAGTGGTGGAAGTAGGATTATCTGAAATCTGACAGGAAAGTTGTAAGGCCAGATGATAATGGGTGCACTTATGCCACATGCGGTGAACTGAGGTTTGAAGTGTGTGCATTTATGTTCTACTTAGCAACTCATTTCAGCTGGGTGCAGTTTTCCATGTCAGCCTAGTGTTTCTCATGTATAAAACTGCACATAGACAAACACAAAATTCAAAACCTCTGTCATGCTCCAGTTGCTCCCTAATGTATCAGTCATGTTAGAACAAATTAGCTTTTTCAAAACAATTTTTGTATGGCAGAACTGACTGTACTAAATCTTCACACGTGTTACTTTCTGCCTCCCTATGCTTCTGCTTGTCTTTTCCCTGGTAAACTTTTACTTATCTTTTAAGACACAATCATATCTTACTCCCTATGTGAGGCTTTTCCTGAATATTCCATAGAGAGACAATGTTCCTTACTGTTCCCACAGCAATTTATTCATGTCTTTGATATAAAAATATGTAACATTTGAACGTATCTGTCCACACATTTGTCTTCCTCTCTAGGCCATTATCACTCTGAGGTCATGAGCCATGTCTTATGCATTTCTTAATTCTTGGAATCTAATGACAATATGGCACTTATTAGGCAGTCAGTAAATGGAAGAAAGGGAGGAAAGAGGAAGGATGGGAGAGTAAGTGAGGGACGGAGGGAAGGAGGGAAAAAAAAAGAAACAAAAAATATTCTGGGGCTGACTGCCATGGAGACATGCTAGAACCAAAGAAATTCTGAAATTAAATTCTCCAGCCTTGTTAGAGTAAAGAGAGGGAGATGGATAGGACAGATTGTAGAAAATGTTAAATGACAATTATTTGATGAAGTTACAATGGGCTTTCCAATTTAAGTGATAGAAACGCTTTCAGGAAAAATCATGACAATAAAATGCAAAATACCCAGGTTTTAGGGGAATAGTAAGAACACTTCTAGAGAAAAATTCTTTTGGTAAGTCAATGCTGCTAGATGTGTCCCACTCTTAGTAATAGAAGGAAACTTTCTCTTATCCAATCCTTGTCTCCTTTTTCTTTTTCCTGGAAAGTCACTGGGATTATTACATTTCTGGACCTAGATTTCCTCCTTCACAAATCAAAAGCATGGTAAAAATGAAGTCTGAAATGTAATAGTCCCAGAATTACTTCAAATAGAAAAGTTAAATAAACTCCCTTAGGGTACAGGCCTCTTCTAAATCCTATTCAACACCAAACACCAAGCTAGTATCTTAAAAACACAAAAATAATAATGGTATACATTATTAAAAATTAATAATGTATCAGCCTATAAGAAGACATCAAACACTGTCCTGCTGTTTGTTTTACTACAAGACTACTAATTATTATTAGTTTTGTACATAGTACTCAATCAATACTTATATATGACTCACTCATTCATTAATTTATATAATTCATTTACCAAAGTCTTTATTTTTGAAAATTGAGAATATATCATCTCCTTTTACTGAATTTTTTTTCTACTATTGTAATTTAAATAGAATAAAGGTCCCATCTCTTTTAAACCTAGCAGTAGATAGAATTAAAAAACAACAACATTATTTTATATCATTACATCTAACAAATGAAGAATAGGAGAGGAAAATCTGCCAAGGAACCTTGGCTACAGGTGTTGGATGAAGACTCCTGTTAGACATAGGTTGAACTGTGCCAGTCTGGGGTCTCTTTCATCACCTGTGAGTCAGAGCTGAGAGCTAACACTCAGATCAATTTAGTGCATCAAATGGAATTACCATTCCAGTCTACTCCATTCATTTGAATTATAGCCTTTCTGCTGATTTCCCCAATAGACATATTATGCCCTTCAAGAGTATAGACAAATGGTATTGTAAAATAAAATTTAGAGCAGACTGTATACATTCCCCAAAGAGCTTTCCTTTTCATTCAGGAGAAATCTTAAATACATGAAAGGGAGAAAACAAGAGTATATAATCAAATGCTCAATCCCATTGCAGGGCCTGAAAGCTATAGGAAGCCAAAGAAGTGAGAAATCAGGGACTACTGGAGTGGTGAAGAAGAGCTTTGTTGAGCCAGCAGGAAGAAAGCAAATCCTTTAAAAAAAATGCGTGGCATTTAGATTGATGCAGAAGCACTAGAGGAATGTTTCAATTTGGGTAAAAAGCATAAGCAAAGTCTATCTAGACAGATGGCTCTGTGTTGGAGTTGAAGATAAGGTTAACTGGGTTAGGTGAGTTTTATCTCAGTTTATTTACATACCAAAATGAGTTTTTAAACCTTGCAAAGAACAGATGGAATTTAAGTTATGAATTAGAACTCTTTTGATCCCAACATAACCCTCATAGCTTAAAGAAAAAAGAAAACGTTTTGACTTAATGCTACTAAGAAGGCTAAGGGATGGCTTCTAGTTTATAAGAGCTTATAATTTAGACACTGAATTCGAGATTTAATTTGATGCTAAATTTGTAGCAAACTTTACAAGATTCTAGATCTTGTTACTTGTTATATATAAAACAGTGTAGAGAGTAAATTCTGGCGTTGAAGTCCAGATATGCCACTAAGAGGCAATTCTCTTACTCTCATGCTTCTGTTTCTTTTCTGTAAAATGGAGGTTACAAAAGTACTTGCTCATTATGAGTACTAAAGAATTTAATAAACGTAAGAACTTAGATCAATGCCTGTCCTTTTGAAAGTACTATATGTGTTAATTATAGCTATTATTATTATTATCCTTCCAAGTATCGCCAATAATGTTTGGGAGTGAAGGCTACAGTCAAGTCCAAAGTTCTTTTCTAATCCTTCCCTAACCAACTACACAATAATCTTTCTCTTTTTTTTTTTTTTTTTTTTTTTTTACCAGGAGGTCCCGGGGATCAAACCCTGGTCCCTCCATATGGGAGACGGACACCCAACCATTTGAGCCACGTCCGTGCCCCACAATAATCTTTCTCTTAGCAAGTTTCCCAGATTACTAACAAAACGAAACCCTTTTCTTTTTGCAGTTGATTTCAAATAATGTTTGAATTGCCATGGTTTTACTAAAAACTTTACTATAATAAGATGATTTATCACTTTATTATAGTAAACAAAAATGTACTTTTCAATCAATTATTACAAAGAAAACATCAATGGAACCAACATCCAAGTCAAAATATAGACTATCACCAGCCCCCCCAATACCTCTTCTTTCCCTTTTCCAATTTCTACCTTCTCCTTCCCCCAAAAGATTATCATCCTAGCTTTTATAATCACTTCCTTGCTCTTATTTATAGTTTTACCACCTATGCTTGGCTCCCTAAATGCAGTAGCTATGTTTCATCTCTTTTTGAACTTTTGATAAATGGAATCTAACAGTAAGAATATATGAATTTGACCTGTGAGATTGATCATGTTAGTGCCTGTAGCTGTAGTTCATTCATTATCATTGTTATGTAGATTTTCATTGTATGATTATATCACAATATATTTGTCTATATTATGATTGGTAAAAATTGTGTTTGTTTCCTTGGAGCTATTATGAATAAAGTTGCTATGAACATTTTTGTACATATCTTTCAGTGAACATGTCTGGTAATTTTTTATTGTATGCTAGATGTCTTAGTTTTCCAGATTTCTATGACAAAGACTACACGACAGGTTGGTTTAAACAAGAGGTATTTACTTGTTCATGGTTTTGTGGCTAGAAATCCAAAATCGAGTTTTGAGCAAGGTGATACTTTCTCCCCTTGGTGTTCTGATGCTGGCTGACAATACTCAGGGTTGTTCAACTTGAATCCCTACTACCTATCACACGGCAATATTCTCTCCTCTCTCTTCCAGGTTCCTTTGACTTTCAGCTTCCATCTTCCAGCTCCTCCCTGTGGCTTTCTCTGACTCTGGCTTCCAGTTTCTTTCTCTCTATAAGGCCTCTAATAATTCAGATTAATACCTAACCTCATTCAGTTGGACCATACCTTAACCAAAAATAGTATCTCTTAAAGATCCTGTTTACAATAGTTTCACATCCGCAGAAATGTGGATTAATAGTAAGAACATGCCGATGTTGAAGTATATAATTCAATCTAGCACACTAGACTTTGTGGATAAGTTGCAGAGGCTCTGGAATATGTTATATTCCCCTGAAGAGTACAAAACTTGATCCTGTTGAGATTTGATTTTACATTTTGTTAAAGCATGACTATTTCAGTCTTGCCCTAATTCCTAGGATATAGTGCTTAATCCTAGGATGTGTGCCTTAATCCTAGGATATAGCCTTTCTAGGGTCTCAACTGAATGTCCTGTCCAATCTGACTGGGTTCAAATCCCAGTTTTCCTACAGTATTCTATTACCTCTGAAATCTTTGTTAGCTGTCAGCCTTCCATCAGCTGTTCTATCAGTCAGCTCCCAGAGTCTTTCCCTATACATGTGGCATTTAGAGTAAGCCAAAATCACAAGGGGAAATTTTACACAAATTTTTTTCTTACTTTACTGCAGCTTCTTACTCTTTACTAACCTGCCCACAAAATCACAGCTACCTTAGAATCCCTGAACTTTTATCTCATTTACTCTGTCCAGAAAGAATATTGGTCTCTACTAGGACTCTAGTTCTCTGTACTGAAGTGTGAAAGGTGCCTTCAGGGAGACACCTAGGATGACACACACTTTACGTATCACAGTCCTGCATTTGCTGTCAAATACCTGTGAAGAACTTCTTTACATATTCTTTGCATATTTGGTTTTTATATTTGTTTATGGCAGGAAGATAAACCGACTACTGTCTAATCCGTTATGGCCAGAACCTGAAGTTGGTTAGTTTTTGTTTGTTTGTTTTATGGTGTTTAAGACGTTATATTTAAAATTAGGTTATAGAAGTAATTCAAGTCTTGGGATGCTATTATCTTCTTCCAGAGCATATTTTTTGTTTGCTCCTGCCTGGTGCCTGGGAATACTAGCAAACCACTCTCAGGGACTGAAGTGATTCATAACGAGGGTGTGGTTATTACAATAGTGAGCCTGGGTCACGTCCAGGTTACCCTTGTTCCAGCAGGACTATAGTGCTTCAACTCCGGGAAAGGGGGTTCAAAGGTCATCCCCCTTAGTGAGCCCTAGACACCATAATTTTCCTTCTAACCCTAAGAGGACTTCGAATGTTTTACCTGTGTCCACAGACTCTCTCAGGGAAGACGCTGGGTTCACTTCTGTTAAGTGGACCTACACCCTGTGATTTTTCGCTATTTTAAGAATTCTGATGCTTTCACGCAAATCTATATATTTGCTTAGCTTCTCTATTTGTTTTCAACAGGAGAGTTGGTTCAATTGTCTACACCGGAGGTCAGCAAACTTTTTCTGCACAGGATCAAACAGCAAGCATTTAGCCTTTGTGGGTTAAATGGTGCCTGTCACACTCAGTTCTGCTGTTTTAGCAGGAACACAGCCATAGGCAATACATAAATGAATATGCAGAGTTGTGTTCCAATAAAGCTTTATTTACCTATCAGGCATAAGGCTAGATTTGGATTGGGGGCCTTAGTTTGTCAACCCTGATGTAGGTCATTGTTACGAAGGCCCCGCTTTTCACCTTGTCCGTTTTTTTTATTTGGTCTCCTCATATATGAATTCCTTGAGAAATGAGTCATGTTTCATACTTCTTTGGTATCTTCCTCAAGGCCACATCAATCTGGGCACATGGCATGCATCTAATAAATGCTTCATAAATGATAAGGAAGGAAGAAGGATGATTTCAAGGGTCACTGTCTAGTCACTGGTAGCCAGTACTCAGAAACATGTTTTACAATGGGAAATGGTGTTTTTAAAATGTTCAAGGTGAGATATTTTTCAAGTTTCTTCAATGCTCAGGAATTAGAACTTCTCAAGGAGAAATCCTGTGTTTCAAGTTTGACCCAATTAACCTGTAAGAGAGAAGACTAGGCATTAATAAATATCATAAAAGCTGTCTTATTTAAAGTTTTGAATAGATTTATTCAGCTATCCACCTCCAGATATTTGGAGTTTATTGGTTCTAGGAGTTATCTTGATTTCTCCTCCAGCATCTAATAAATTTCACCTTAAAACACAGATTTCTTCAAGACCAAAATATTTTGAGAACTCCTTACCCTATATGTGTGAAGAATGTGTGTTCCTATCTCCTTAGATAAATCCAGTGATTAAAGAAAAACAAAACACTGAAAAAGTCTTCAGAATAAAAATAGGAAAGAGATAGAGCTCATGCTTCTTATGAAATAAAAAAGCAGTAGTGTGCAATGTTTTGAAATAGGGCTTGTTGATAAAGTGGGTAAAATTGATAACTCCTTCAGTAAAAAAATATAAAACTTAAAAGCATTGAGCTTAGCTTGGTATTTGAAATTACTGTAATAGTTATAATGCTTTGGAAGTTCTTACATTAATATGAATCATTTCTTCCTCATGCAAAGATGAGACAAAACACTGGCTTAAAAACGACTACATTTTCAAATACCTGAATTCTTACTCTCCACCTTAATTTATTTTTACTTGGTTATGCTATTTCTGTTTTGTAGTTCAAAATGAGGTTGTTGGAGAATATTAGAAGTAATGTCATTTTTTAGAAATTGGTTCTATTTTCTTGCTTATAAAAATCAAAAAAATTTTGGAGTAAAGTAATATCCAGAACTGAATAAAATTTGAGTGAACACTAACACATTGGTAAACTCTTTCTGCAGAAGAATTTATCTGGAGACAGCAAAAGCCTTGAAAAAAAAATTACAGACTCTTTGACCCAGAAGCATGATTTTTAGGCATTTATACTAAGGAAACAATTAAGGGAATATATTTTAAGTAATAATGTTATGTAACTATAAAAATGATGTTGTAGAACTACACTTATTAACATGGTAAGATATTATACATAATATTCTGTGTGGATTGGCTCATTCAACATCCATTCCAATCCTAGTCTACCTGTATTATTAACTATAGAAATCGGAAAGCTACAACTACATTTCCCAAACTGCCTTGCAGCTAGGGATCTACATATGACCCCAATTCTGCCTTGAAGTTCCACTCTTGCAAAACTTAGAAGTGGGAGGAAGGATAGGGAGATGCACCTTAAAATGTGAAAAATGATTTTCTTTTGGTGGTAGAATTTTCACTGTATATTATTTTTTTATTTTTACTCATCTGAATTTTCTAACTTTTCTGCAACAAACATGTATTTGTTGTTAATAAAATAAATGCACAGGGCACTAGAAGGAAAACCACGTCACAGTTCATCATCTTAGCTATGCAATAATATGGTCCTAAGTCTTGGGCAAGTTCGTCCATTCCAATGGTGCTTCCTTTCTTCATCAGCAAACTGAGGAATGTGGACTAGATGATCTCCATTCCAATCATAAAACATTTTATAACATACTTTGAGTCTATGAAAAAAATTAAAATCCGCCCCATTCCCTTGTATATAACTTGTGACTCCTTTGCTTGTAGTCCATGCCAAATTCACCAATGCAACTGATAGTAAAGGAAGAGTATTGCACCACCCAAAAAGACTAATCTGATGACTTAGTAAAGAGATTAAAAACTGGAAATAAGAGAAAGCAACTATGTGCCTACAAATGATTAGTCCTATAAATTATTCTTAAACCTTCAGCTGATAGCAGTTTTCGCTTCTATTACAAAAAAAAAAAATGGAGTTGAATTTTAAAACAGAGAATGAGAAAGAGTGAGGTCGTGGTCAGGAAAGGAAGATAATAGCTGGCATTGCTCACAGATTCTGTTCGCCAAGATCTATATCAAACATTTACTTGGATTTGCTTCCCTTCACCTGTTAAAGCACCTGTGTATGTGAGTATTGTATGCACTCTTTTAATTTGAGAAATAGTTTTTAACATTGAACTGTTATAAAGCTAGCCAGAGTTTCAATCAGTACTATAAGGGAATGGGACCTTGATACCAGCAGATGTCTTTCACAAGAGCCCTTCTTATGCTTGGCAATTTGATCAGAAAACTGCCCTCTTTTTTGGTAAGTAATGAAACAGCACAAGGTATGAAGGTGATGCATCTTTGTTGCAAAAATGGGATTTTTAAAAATAATAATAGCTAACACTTATTAAGTGGTTCCTATGTACTTAAAAATGTACCAAGTATTATCCTTAATCATTTCATTCAATATTCACAACAAGTACCTTGCCTGGGGTGACAAGTTAGGAAGTGGCAGAGCTGGAATTCAGCCCCAGATGTGGGACACAGCCCTTCCCACAGTCCCGACCATCCCCAGGGAGGGGTGGTAGGGTGAATTACATACACCAACAAACATATGTTCTTAATCATCATCCATGTGCCTGTGGGTGGGACCCTCTTGTAAATAGGGCCTTTTGAAGATGTTATTTTTAGGTAAGGTGTGGTCTAACAGGATCAGAATAGATCTCTAGTACTGGAGGTCTTCAAAAGAAAACCCAGAAGCTACAGATGCCAGAAAGTAAAGCACAATCCCCATGGACAGGGGGCAGTGATACAAGCCAAGGAACCCCAAGGACTTCCAGAAAGAGTGTCCTGCCAATATTCTAGCTTCAAAACCATGAGCCAATAAATCCCACTATTAAATTTGGTTGTTATGCCAAAACCAGTTTGTGGTATTTGTGATAGCAGATCTGGCAAACTAAGACAAAAGGCCTTACAGAGCACCACGTGGCCCTGACGATCTGTCCTTTCCTGGCCAAACTTCGCCTGCTTCCCAAGTGTTTCTGATACCATCTTGCAAAGGAAGCTCCAGTTAGAACTGATCAACCACTTCCTTCCTCAGACAGATTGTGGAGATGTCCCCTACCATGCCTTGCCAACCTTGGGGTCCCCCAGGATTTACCCCTTAGCTCTACTTAACCCTAATCCCACCACATCCCCCTTGAAAGTCCTGGAACTCACGTTCAACAACAGCAAAATTCCCTGCATTCTCAACACCTTCCCTCCCTAGTCCTTTCACACCTCTATAGTGTGAGTCACTGACTGACGGCAGGGATTTTTGTCTGTTTTGTTCATTTGTCAACTACTTGGCACATCATCCTTTCTCGGTAAATTCTCGTTGCCTGAATGAATGTGCCTTCTTGCTCTAATTAAAACACAAATATTTCCTTGAGGACCCTTTAGATCCTCTCAAGTTTGGAGTGGGAAGGGGGAGCTGCATTTCCTCCTAAATACCCCCCTTAGTGCAAGGCCTGGAAGAGCCAGTAGTGCTCCTTGGTCCTCGTTTCTTCTCCTGACCGTTTCTCCTCCTTCTCCCCTCAAACACCCACTTCTTTGAAGAACATACCTTTGGGCTTTACCACCTGCCTGAGCTCCTTTCTCCAATCATCTACCAACTTCCCGTTCACTGAAGATTTTACGGTCTGGCTCACTGCCTTCCTCTCAATATTCCTTCCTCCCTCCCTCCCTCCCTCCCTCCTTTCTTTCCTTTCCACAAAGTCTTTTTATCTTTTTTTACACCTCTTATGATTTCATAGGGAATAGGTTCCAGCAGCTCAGGCTCCTTTCTATTGGTTCTCACAAAGTGTGCTTCTCTGGATGGAGCAGGCTGGTGCTTCAGCTGAACCCAGGTACCTTTCTATTTAGCTTCCTTCTTTTTTTTTTTTTAATCATTTTCCTTCACATGTTTCAGGAAGCTATCTCAGCTCTTAGAATGCTTAAAATGCACAATATGTACATTAATTCTCTTGGTATGAATCTTGGCCTTAACTTGTTGGTTTACCACATAACCAACAGTATACCGGGTAACAATGTAGAATCTTCTGGTTTTGCCACCGTAACATTTGTAGGGCATTCTTTTTTGAACAGCGCCCAATTCCTTGATGTCTACAATATCACCTTTCTCAGAGATTCATATGTATGTGGCCAAAGAAACAATTCCAAGTTTTCTAAAAGCTCTAGAAAACATACAGCAGGTGCCTCTCCTCTTTCCCTTTGTGTTTGTCGTTTTGACAAATTACTGCAAGGTGGAAGTTCTGGCCGTTCTCAGTTATTCCTGTGTAGTTCAATATCCGTGTAGAAACTCCATTAAGTCTTCGCTTCCACCAACCTTTATCTCCATTCCTCCTCAGGTTTCTAGTCCCATGATCACACCTAGATCCTTATCCTCACCTTTGGCTGCAACTGGAATCTTCTGGAAGAGCTTTACAAAAGCCTAGGCATTCCAATTTAAATTGCTCTGCTTGGATGCTATCTGAGCATGGGGATTTTTTTTAGCAGCTTCCCACGTGCTTCTAACAAACTTCTAATGTGAATCAAGGCTGAGAAATACTTTTCTAGGCCTTGTCATTACTGATATCTGCACCTTCTCCAAAATAAAAAATTTTAGACTCTCATTCTATCTTTACACCATATTTGTTTTAGTACCCCATTCTGACAATTCTTTGATCCCAACAATTCCTTGACCCACAATTTTTTCAGTGTCCATAATTTGCAAGGGATGCTATGACAAACACCGTAAGCTGGTTGGCTTAAAAAACAGAAATGCATCATCTCACATTTTGGAGGACAGAAGGCCAAAATCATGGTATTGGCAGGTCATGCTTTTTCCAAAGTCTGTAGCATTCTGGTGATAGCTCAGTTTCTGCCTCTGTCAAATGACAATCTGCCTCTTTTATCTCCTCCCCTAGTTTCTATTTACATGTCCAGATTTCTTTTGCTTACAAGGACTCTGGTCATATTGGTTAAAGGCCTACCTTGTTTCAATTTGACCTTGTCTTAATGGATCTTTAAAGATCCTATTTCCAATGAGTTCACATTCACAGGACAGGGGATTAGGACTTGAACATGTCTTGTGGGAGTTATGGTTCAATACCCAACAAAGGCCAAGCCCTCCACTTGGGCATTGAGTCCCATCCACTTACTTAATAACTTTGTTCCTACAATTATATTCTCTCCTGTATCATTTTATACCAAGTCCTTCTCTTCAGTTAGTTGCACTACCCATATACACAGGCCAAAACTTAGAAAGCCTTATTTCCTCTATTTCTTTCAACCCAATATCCAAACCGTCATCAGGTTTTGGAGGCTGTGTCCTCAGAACATGCTTAGAGAGCTCAGGGACTAAATTTCATAGTTAACACTTCAAAATATTACAATGCACAATGTGCAAAAAAAGATTACAAGACAAATAAAGAAACACAAAATGATGGCTCATCCCAAGGAGCAAGATAAAAATCCAGAAACTATGAAAAAAAAAAAAAAAAAAGACCAGAGTTTGCATATATACCAGATAAAGATTTTTTTTTTTTTAATGATCTTCATTATACTCAAGGAAATAAAGGAAAACACAGAAAAAGAATTACAGGATTTCAGGTAAATAATGAATGACCAATATATGAATTTTAATAAAGAGATAGAAATTTTAAAACCAAACAGAAATACTGGAGTTGAAGACCAAAATAAATGAAATGAAAAATTCCCTAGAGGGTTTTAAAAGTAAATTGGGGCTGACAGAAGAAAGAATGAGTGAATTAGAGACAAGACAATTTAAAGGATTCTGGCTGAGCAGCAAAAAGAAAAGAGAGTTTTAAAATAGTAAACAGAGCCAAAGGTGATCTGTGGGACACCAACACTGTACAAACATATGCATTATGGGAGTCCCAGAACGAGAAGAAAGAGAAAATGGGGCAGAAAGAATATTCTAAGATAATGGCAGAAAACTTCCCAAACTTAATTATAAACATGCATATGTACATTCAAGAAGCCCAGTGAAACCCAAACATGATAAACTCAAAGACAACCATACCCAGACACATAGTAGTCAAAATATTAAATGCCAAGGACAGAGAGAGCACAGAAAACTGCAAGAGAAAAACAATGTGGTATATACAATGCAGTCCCAGTAAGATAAAATGCTGATTTCTCATCAGAAACCCTGGAGGCAAGAGGGTAGCTGGTCAAAATATTTAAAGTGCTGAAAGAAAACAATTGCCAATGAAGAATTTGTTATGGGGCAGGACTATCTTTTAAAAATAAGAGAGAGATTAAGACATTCCCAGGTGTAGCAGTTTGATATTGTTTATTAAAAAATAGATTATGTTTGTAAACTGGTCTGTTCCTTTGAACATATTAGATTGTATTAACTTCAGAGGTTTCACTTTTACTTGATTAAATTATGATTACGGCTTTGATTGGGCCACATCAGTAGGACAGGTGGGCAGGGACTCACAGAGAAAACTACAGGGCAGAGGAGAGAGTTTGAGTTTTGATGCTGGAGTTCCGGAAAGTAAACACACAGAGAAGCAGATTCATGAGGAAAGAGAGAAAGCTCCATTAGACATGGCAGAGGCCCCAGGAAGAGAGATGAGTCATTCGCCTGATAATTTATAGCTGGCCTTGTGGAGACAGCAGAGCAACTGAGCCCAGAGAGAAAAAAGCCCCAGGGAGAGAGACAAGCCTTATGCTAACCTACAGCTGAGAAAGGAAGGAGCTGGGACCATAGAGCCTTAGGAGGAAGAGGAAGGTTAAACCCTTGCAGAGACTGGCAGACATCTTGCTCCAACACATAACAATAGACTTTGGTGAGGGAAGTAACTTATGCTTTATGGTCTTGTGGCTGTAAGCTTCTACCCCAAATAAATACCCTTTATAAATACCAACAGATTTCTGGTACTTTGCATCAGCACCCCTTTAGCTTACTAATACACCAGGTAAACAAAAGCTGAGGCAGTTGATCACCTTATGGCAACAACAAAAAATATATTTAAAAAGCATACAGAAAGGAAAAAAAAATTACCAAAAAAAATCAAATAAATATGAAAGTAGGCATTAACAGAAAATTTGAGAGACAAAAAAGGTAAAAGACTTACAAAAACTAAAGAGAAAATAGGAAAAAGAAAGGCCTATATTATCAGCAGTTACATTAAATGTAAATGGATTAAACTCTCCAGTCAAAAGGCAGGCAGAAATTGACAGAATATATAAAAATGCATGACACAACTATATGCTGTTTATAAGAGACACACCTTAAATTCAAAGACATATGTAGGTTGAAAGTGAAAGCTGGGAAAAATTACCATGCAAATAGTAACCAAAATGGAGCTGTGTTAGCTATATTAATATCAGATAAAATAGACTTTAAGTCAAAAATTGTTGTGAGGGACAAAGTAGGTCACTATAAACTGGAAAGGGGTTGATTCAACAAGAAGGCATAACAGTTATAAATGTATACATACCTAATGTCAGAGCCCAAAAATATATGAAGAAAATATTGACAAATTTGAAGGAACAAATAGTTCTACATTAATAGCAGGAGACTTCAATATACCACTTTCAACATAGATCAATAAGTAGATCAATAAGAAAATAGAAGATTTGAATGAAACTATAAATCAACTGGACCTAGCACACATATATAGAACACTTCATGCAACAGCAGCAGAATATAAATTCTTTTCTACCACACATGGATCATTCTTCAGAATAAACCACATATTAGGTCATCAAACAAGCCACAGTAAATTCAAAAATATTGAAATTTTACAATGTAGCTTCTCTCCAACCAAAGTGGAATGAAACTAGAAATCAAAAACAGAGGGAAAACTGGAAAATTCACAAATATATGGAAATTAAACAACCAATGAATCAAAGAAGAAATTTCAAGAGAAATTAGGAAATATATTGATGCAAATGTAAATTAAAACACAACATCTCAAAACTTATGGGATGTAGCAAAGGCAATGCTGAGAGGGAAATTTACAGCTCCAAATGCTTACATTAAAAAAGAAGAAAGATCTCAAATCAGAGACTTAATCTCATAACTGAAGGATCTAGAAAATGAGGAGCAAACTAAACCTAAAGCAGGCAAAAGAAAAAAAATAAAGATTAGAGCAGAGATAAATGAAATAAAGAATAAAAACACAACAGAGAGAATCAATGAAACCTGAAGTTGTAATTTAGGGGGGAAATGTCAACAAAATTGACAAATATATAGCCAGACTGACAAAGAAAAAAGAAGAGGATACAAATAACTAAAATCAGGAAAGAAAGGGGAGGCATTAATACTGACCCCACAGAAATAAAAAGGAATATAAGAGGATGCTATGAATAACTGTATGCCAACAAATTAGATAACCTGGAGGAAATGGACAAATTCCTAGAAACACACAGACTACCTTCACTGACTCAAGACAAAAACAGAAGATGCCAACAAACTAGTAACTAATAATCTGATTGAATCACTAATCAAAAGCCTCTCAACAAAGAAAATCCCAGGATCAGATAACTTCATTGGTGAGTTTAGCCAAACATTCCAAGAAACATTAACAGCAATCCTGCTCAAACTCTTCTAAAATATTGAAGAAGGAACACTCCGTAACTCATTCTATGAGGCCAACATTATCCTAATATCAAAGCCAAGTGAGGATACTACAAGAAAATTACAGCCCAACATCCCTTATGAATATAGATGCAAAAATCTTCAACTAATATTAGTAAACCAAATCCAATAGAACATTAAAAGAATTATACACTGTGTTCAAGTGAGATTTATCCTAGGATGCAAGGGTGGGTCAACATAAGCAAATCAAACAATGTAGTATACCACATTAAGAGAACAAGAGGAAAAAACGTATAATCATCTCCATTGATGAACAGAAGATCTTTATAAAATCCAGGACCCCTTCTTGATAAATCACTCAGACAATTAGTGTCTTAGTTTGCCAAAGGCTGCCAATGCAAATTACCAGAATTGGGTTAGCTTTTACAATGGGAAATTTATTAGGGGTAAAAGATTACAGTTCCAAGTCTGCAAAAATGTCCAAACCAAGGTAACATCAAAGAAGCTTTCTCACCAAAGTCAGCTACTGGTGATTCATGCATCCTGTCAAGTGATAAGGCAAGATGGCACTCGATCTCTACTGAAGTCCCTGCCTTCCCCTCCAGGCTCACCATTTCCAGGAGCTCAGATGTAAGCAATCAGGTATATGGCTCATCTCTTCATCCTTGAGGTACTCCATGGGCCCAGCCTCTTGGGGATTTCATGCCTCAGCTTTGGCTCCTAGAGATCCTTGAGTCTTCTCTCTCAAATGACTGGGTTAAAGTGGCAGAGCTTCCTTTTCTGTGTATCTTCTTTCTCTCTGTGTCCCTGTTTATTTAAGGCTCCAGTAAGAGGATGGAGACCCAACCCAAGTTATGCCTCATTGATGTAGTCCAATCAAAATAGATCTAATCAAGTGATCTAATCAAAGGTCCCTTAACTGAAGCTAATGTAATCAAAGGGTCTCACACCCACAGGAATGGATTAGTTCAAAAACATAATATTTTTTTGGGATTCACCAAATTCAAACTTTCACAACTAGGAATATAAGGAAACTTCCTCAACACAATAGATGGCATATATGATAAACTCACTGCTAATATTATACTCAATGGTAAAAGACTGAAATATTTCCCTTGAAGTTCAGGAGTAAGACAATGATGCCCACTTTCACCATTATTACTCAACATTGTACTGGGAATTCTAAGCAGAGCAGTTAGGCAAGAAAAAAGACATCCAATTTGGAAAGGAGAAAAGTAAAACTTTCCATATTTTCAGATGACATAGTACTATATATAGAAAATCTTGGAAAATCTACAACAAAGTTACTAGAGCAAATAAATTAATTCAGCAAAGTGGCAGGATAGAAGATTAACCCATTTAAATTAGTAGTATTTCTATATACCAGTAATGAATAATCTGAAGAGGAAATCAAGAAAAAAATCCATTTATAATAGCATCTAAAGGATCAAATATCTAGAAATAAATTTAATCAGGAATTTAAAGGACTTATAAACAGAAAACTACAAAACATTGCTGAAAGAATCAAAGAAGACCTAAATAAATGAAAGGGCTTTCTGTGTTCAAGGGTCAGAAGATGAAATATTGTTAAGATGTCAATTCTAACCCAAATCACTTTACAGGTTCAATGCAAACCCAATCAAAATTCTAACAGTCTTCTTTGCAGAAATGGAAAAGCCAATTTTCAAATTTATACGGAGTGGTAAGATACCCCAAATAACAAAAATCTCCTTAAAAAGAAGAATAAAATGGAGGACTCACCCTTCGCAATTTTAAAATGTAATACAGAACTATAATAATCAAAGCAGTGTGGTTCTAATACAAGGACAAATATATAGACCAATGGTATTGAGTTGAGAGTTCAGAAATAAACCCTCACATTAATGACCAATTGAATTTTGAGTAGAGTGCCAAGTCCAGTCATTGGGGTAAGAAAGTATAGTCTCTTCAACAAATTGTGCTGGGGAAACTGAATATTCATATGCAAAATAATGAAGGTGGAAACTTACTTCATACCATATATAAAAAGTAACTCAAAATAAATTAAAAACCTATGTATAAGTACCTAAACTATAAAATTCCTATAAGAAAACAGACAAACATCTTCAGGACCTTATGTTAGGCGATGGGTTTCTTAGACTTTACACCAAAAGCACAAGCAACAAAACAAAAAATAGATAAATAGAACCTCAGAATTAAAATGTTTTGTTCATCAAAGAACTTCCCTATGAAAGTGAAAAGGCAACCTACAGAATGGGAGAAAATAATTGGAAACCACATATCCAATAAGAGTATAATATTCAGAATGTATAAAGAAATTCTATAAAACTATAAAAAAACAATCAGCACAATTAAAAATGGGCAAAAGACTGTAATAGACATTTATCTAAAGAAGATATACAAATGGGCATAAAACCCATGAAAAGAACCTCAGCATCATTATTCATCAAGGAAGTGCAAATCAAAATCCCATGGACTAGAATGGCTACTATTAAAAACATAGTAAATAACAAGTATTGGAGGCAACGTGGAGAAATAGGAACACTCATTCATTGTGACAATGTAAGATGGTGTACCTGGTGTGGAAAACTCTTTGATGGTTCCTCAGAAAGTTAAGTATAGAATTATCATATAACACAGCAATCCCACTCCTAGGTATGTACCCAAAAGCATTTAAAGAAGAGACTTGACCTAATGGCACACACCCCTCCCTCAATCTCAATCACCCCTATATCAGTAAATGGGACTACCATTAGGTCTGAGGCAAAGAAGTAGGACACATCTTTGATTCTTGTCATTTCCTAACATCCAAAATCTAATCCAACAGTATATTGTGTTAGGTCTATTTCTAAATATGTCCTGAATCTTACCATTTCTCATGATTTCCACTGTTACAAGCCCACAATACCATCCAGGCAAATCAACTTCTGCCTGGATACTTGAGCAGTCTCTTAAGTAGCTTTTCTGCCTCCACTTTTATTCTCCTACAGTACCTCCTCCTGACTTAGTTCACCCAGGAGTCAGCATGGTCTTTCTAAATCATAAATTAGTTCAGGTCACTTGAATGTTTAAAATTCTCCATTAGCTTCCAAGCTACAACTATAAGCAAGATGGTCCCATCCATCTGGCCCATGGGATCTAAGCCTCTTCTCAAGTGGAAGCAGAGTGGACATCACCATCCCCAAATCCCCAAGACTGAGGAATGAACAAACATAAGGGGGGAATGCAACTATGGACTAAAGTAGACTTATTATAATTCTAGTAATGGAAGAATTTTTAACATTGATATAAAGACAGTGGTTACCAGAGGCTCTGAGGGGAGGGAGAGTGAACATAGGTATAACATGGGGCATTTTGGGGACATTGAAATTGTTCTGCTTGATATTGCAATGATGGATACAGGCCATTATACATTTTGTTAAAGCCTATAAAATTGTGCAGTGCAAAGTGTAAACCATAATGTAAACTATAAACCGTGGTTAGTAGCAATGCTTCAAAATATGTTCATCAGTTGTAACAAATGTACCACACTAATGAAAGTTGTTAATGTGGGAGAATGTGTATGTGTGTATGTGTGTGTGTGTGTAGGGGGGGTATATGGGAATTCCCTATATTTTCAATGATGTAACATTTATGTAATCTAAAACTTCTTTTAAAATAAAGGAAAAGAATATTAAAAAAAAAAAAAAAAAAAAAAAAGAATGCCAGAAGACACCACAAAGCAAAAAATAAAATAAAGAAGAGACTTGAACAGAAATTTGCACACTGTCCTTGGTGGCATTATTCACAATTGCCAAAAATTGGAAGCAACCCAAGCATCCATTAACAGATGAATGGATAAACAAAATGTGGTATATATATAAAATGGAGTATTATTCATCCATAAAAGGAATGAAATTCTGATACATGTGACAACATGGATGATCCTTTAGACATCGTGAGTGAAATAAGTCAGGCACCAAATGACAAATATTGTATGATCCTACTGATAGGAAATAATTAGAATAAGCAAATGCATAAAGTCGGAAACTAGAATATAGGTTACCAGGGACCAAGGTGAAGGTAGGGAATGGGGAGTTAATGCCTAACTGGTTCTGAATTTCTGTTTGGGGTGAAGAATAGTTTTGGTAATGGATAGTGGTGGTAGAGATATCTGTAAATATGAGATTTTTTTAAGAATTGTCTTATGTGACTGTGGTGATGCACAAATCCAAATTCCATAGGGCAGACTGCAAGTTGGGAACTCTGATCAAGGTATAGGATGAATTCCCCCATGAGAAGCTGGCTGGCTGAAGTAGAGATGGAAATTCTCTTTTCTGATTGCTGAAATCATCACTTCACCTTTGAAAGCCTCAACTGATTGGATGAGATTTCTCTTTCTGTTGAAGGCAATCTCTTCAGTTTCTTGTAGATGTAATCAGCCATTGATGCAATCAACTTATTGATGATTTAAGTCCATGAACAGTCTTCACAATAAGAATCAGACCAGTGCTTGCTCAACCAAACACCCGGACACCAAAACCTGGCCAAGTTGACACATGGACTTAACCACATGTGGCAATAATAGGGAAAACTGTGCATGTGAGGAGAGGTATATGGGAACTCTGTACTTTCCACATGATTTTTCTGTAAACCTACAACTTCTCTATATAAAAAATATTAATAAAAAAGAGATAAGGCCAATTTAAAAAAAAAAAAAAGGTTAGCTACAAACTGTTTATCCTGAAACTTACAAGTCTTAAAAGAATTTTCTTTTCCTTTCTCACACATATAGCTGGTTTGGCAATACATGTCAGCTGAAGAGTTTTTATTTTAGTTGTTATGCTGGAGTTAGTACTTTCAATTTTCTTACTACAAATATTTATAATTATACATTTTTCCAGCAAATTTTGGATTGGAAACCCAACAAAAAAATATCAACAATTTAGATTTCACATACCGGTCCAGGGTTTGGACATGAAGTACCATGAGCATCATTCTAAAGGAGAGTGAAATCCAAGGCAAGAGGCTCTGTTCTCTGCCTCCTATTTACAACACCCAACATCATAATTTGGCGAAGTTGAAATAAATCTTAGTTATTTAATATTCATTTTTTTCATGGACATGAAAATATTACTATGCCTTGTTTGCAGGATATGATTGGTCATAATTGTTATACAATAAGAATTTAACATTGGCACAGGGTGGCTCTTCAACATAAGTGAATTTTCCAGAAAACTAAAATAATTTCTAATCATTATATATATTCAAGTCTTCTTAATCAGAGAATACTGACTATACTTTATACTTTTCCCTGCTACTCTGAGTCATGGCAATACATTTACAATGTTGTACTGAACTATTGAAAATAATATCTACCCTACTGGACTATTGAGAGGATTAAATAGGATAATGCAGGTGAAGGGCATTGCCCAGTGCCTAGATTAAATTGAGTGTTTAATAAATCTTGGACCCTCTGATCCCTTTAATGTAATTTGTTTCTGCTTGCTTTTCTCTCTTCTTCCTTGCTGCCAGTGCTTGGAAATGAAATCAAAGAATTGAATCCCAAATTTTTCACAATTGTTACCTTTGACAAATTGCTTAGTAGCTCTGGGCCTCAGTTCCCTCCTATGTATGATGAGTGTACAAAGGTTTTCAGCTTTCCTTTATTCAAATGTAATACAGTTAGTGGTTGCACATGTGATACATTCACCCACCTAAACTATGTTTCATTCATGCATCCAACACCTGAGCAATAATTATCTTAACCTACAACATAGTGGCCCCACCTAATAGCCACTGCCTTGGAAGGGCTAGCCAAGGGATGTGTAGGAGGGAAAGGAAACATGGAGGGGAGAAACTATGTGCATTCGGCAGTGTGGGTACTAAACGTATAGCTCTCCAGCCCCAGCACAAGGGGATCAGGCACATCTCCTTCTGGGAATCTGTGTTGACCCTGGGGCTCACTTCATCAAGGAGGTTACCGCAGGCGGTTGTCATCACCCGAACCAACCTCCTGTCTTTATGGCACTGATAGCTCCTTCCCTTCGCCCCATGCCGCCCACTCACCGTGCCAGGTTCCAGGCACCTCATGAATGGGTCATGGTGCATTGGGGGAGGGGAAGGGATTGACTCAGTGCTGCTCAGCTGAACCACTACTGCTGTGTAATAAAAGGCAAATTTCCACCCATCCCTCCTTGAGGTAACCTAGGAGAGGATGTTTAAAAATTAAGACCAGGGAAGCGGCTGTGGCTCAATCAGTAGGGCTCCCGTTTACCATATGGGAGGCCCCGGATTCGGCTCCCAGGGCCTCCTGGTGAAGGCAGGCCCGCCCGCATGGCGTGGTTGGCTGACCCAGCGAGCACAAGCAGCAAGGGGGGGATAAATGAATAAATAAATAAAATCTTAAAAAAAAAAAAATTTAAGACCTGCCTAATTTTCCAGAGCCATAGAAAGGGGAACACAGCTGCTCACAGTTCATTATTATTATCCACCCTATTATCAAATGCTTAAGGGCAGTGGCTGTTTGTTTGTTTGTTTGTTTGTTTGTTTTATCCAGGCTCCTATTACAGTTCGTAGAACTTAGTAGAAGTCCCATAAATATAAGAAAGAATGGATGCCATTATTTCAGCGCTTGTGTATCCTGCTACAGATTCTTGGCTTCTTATCTATGAACTTGAGGGTTGGTAAATTATTTTATTACTATTGCTTTTTACATCAAATGAGACGCTGAGGGGCACTTTAAGGTTTGAAGTGATTGATTTTAGTTCAGGGACCTTGTAACATGCTTGGGGGTGGGAATAGCAGGTGGGTACCTTTAACATTCTTGACCATGCTTCACAGAAAGTGCCAGAAATCTGATAAATAGAGCTCCACTGGCTCACTACCATGGCTTTTTAAAGTTCTTTTATTAAAATGTTAATGGCCCTAACAGCACTTATGGCAAGTGCCCTAAAGGGGGTTGCTTAAGATTATTTTGTTGTTTTTGCTCTAAAAAAAAGGACTGGATTTGCAAAATGATTGCTCTTTTCCAAGTTTGTTTCTGCATTAGCATCTTGCCTACAATTAAGAAATTCTATATAGATTTTTTTAAAAGAGTGCCTTTTTTTTGCTTATATTACTGACAAATTTCTTCTGGAACTTGCTTTTCCATCCAACTATGTCTATATAAATAGGGAGCGTTTCTCAACTCCCATATCTCTCTGAGACCATCCATTCTTGTTACAGGTTGGGTTCTTCAGAAGCAGACATTGGGATGGAGTTCTGGGCACAAGATATCTATGAGGGATAGAGGCCTGTGAAACACAGGGTGAGGAAGCAGGTTTGGACTGAGGGAAAGGTGGCATGCACACCCTGGAGCAAGTGTTGCCTGTCAGCGCCCCACAGCCCTGTCCCATTCAGTCATTGGAAGGGGAGAGTCCTGGGAATGGCATGACCAGAAGGAGCCTCCAGCTGGAGGCTGCCTGCGGCTGCCCTCCCCACAGCTCCTTGAAGGGCGATCTGGGCAGCAATCTCCACGTCTATCCAAATTCACTAGTGTCAGAGGGGAGGCATCACATTTCCCATTAGAAATCTAATTTACAACCCACCTGGTCTTTAAGCAGAGAAATAAAATGACTTTTTCACAAGACCCCTTTTGCAGCAAATGATCTCGTGTACTGTCAGAGTAAGGGAAATCTTTCCCCCTATTTTCTTTATACTAGAGCCACATCTTCCATAAAACTTGCTCTTCTCTGAGCCATAAGGAACCATAAATAGGCAGGTGGTAAAAGTTCTCAGCAACTGTTCAAGGAACAGGTTTCGTGGGATTGGAGGGGCTTGGTTCAGAAGGAAACTGGCTGTGGGATGGCTTGTGCACGGTCAGGGTGGGAGGTAAGATGCTCTGTTAGGTGGAGGGCTTCACTTTTAGTTTTGTTTTCCCTTCTACTTATTTGTTTTTTAATCTATCAGCCTGAGTGCATATGAAACCAAGCCAACAGGAACTCCCTGCAGGTCAGAGAGTTACAGCGAGTACCTAGGGCAGGAGTTCTTATAACAAGGGGTCCGTGAGCTTGAATTGAAATTCAGAAAAACATTATTCTTGTGGGGATGTGTTGGTGCAGGTGTGATATATTGATTAAATAATACACAGTATGGTGTAGACCTAGTAAGGGGTCCATGGTTTTCACCTGATGGGCAAAGGGGTCCGTGGAACAAAAAAAGTCGGGGTCAGATGTGGCTCAACTGGTTGGGCGTCCGTCTCCCATATGGAGGGACCCGGGTTCGATCCCTGGGACCTCCCGGTAAAAAAAAAAAAGTTAAGAACCCCTGACGTAGAGAAATGAGTCTGCATCTAAGAGGGCGGGGAAGGCAAATATTTGAGAGAGGTCCAGGAACAAGACAGAAAAGGCTTATGCCAGGAAACAAAACTAGACAAAATTAACTGGGTTTTGGTGAACATAGAAATACACAACAGCTTTGAGGCTTAGATTTGAAGAATTCAGGTAAAGCCAAGCCTACCCATAAATATTTGTTCCCCTACTCTTCCACTTTCCAAAAAGCATGAGGTTATACAGTAAGATATTTATTCTTTTGGGTGCTGATATAATACAAATACCCTTGAAAGCAAGATATAAAAGTCAATTAACTCCATCATTTAATTGGATGGTGTGACAGTTTTATATTATTTATGAATTCCAAAAAGGAGATATTGATTATGTTTGTAAACTGGCCTGTTTCTCTGGGTGTGATAACCTTTGATTGTATTAGATTCAACTGAGATGTCTGATTAAATTATGTTAAGATTAGGGCTTTGATTCAACTACATCCTTAGAGAGCGACTCAGCTTTGAGTCCCAGTCCCCTTGGTGGGTGGATAAAAGAGACTCTCACGTGGAAGTAGACACAGAGAAGAACACAGAGGAAGAGAGAGAGCTCATTACACACGGCAGAGGCGCTGGGGAGAGAGACAAGACTTATGCCAGCCTACAGCCGAGATCAGAAGAAGCCTTGATCTGTGGGGGGACCTGAGTTCATGCTTTTTTAAAAAGTGAGTTGAAGATTCAAAGCACACCACCCAGCAGCTCCTATATTTTAACATTGGCAAAGTCCTCATTACATCTTAGTCCTTGGGGCCTGGGTTATTTCTTTTATCCTGGGGTTATTTCAAAGCTTTGACTTGCTTTTAAAATTCCTGAGACCATAGGGGCAGGCAATAGGCCCTTTGCTGACCTGTTATCTGCTTTGCTTTCTCTTTGAGACATTAGGCCATGTGTTCGAGATGTGTGCATGTGTCTACGGGTGTTTCAAATTCAACCATGCCTTTTAATATAATAGATGTAGGCCTGAAAATTCAGAAGTAACAGAGATTTTATAGTTGAAAATTTGTTTTAAGTATGTCAGTAATGATCTGTTAAGCCCTCTACATTCAGGGGTAGTCGACTCTGGAATGAAGAGCAAACTCCTGGACAGGGGCTGTGGCCTAGCATACTTTCTCAGGGTAAGCACTGCATTTCTCTCTACTCCTCACCCCCTCTGCCCCATGATCCACTTACTAAACGCACCCTTATTTTCTCTGCAATATTTTGCTTTTGCAAGATTTGCTTTTTTCCCCCACAGTAATTGTTGACAGCAGGGAGCAGTTATTTCCCAGGATGTTGTAGCGTTTTGTTTGGAATCCAGCATCCAAACCAGGAGAAAAGATTTCCCTTTTCTTACTGTTGTTATTTCAGAGTAGTTTACAATTGACTGGGATGGAGTCTGCTGAGAGACTAAGCTCTGTCCGTTAGTTTGATTACATTCCTATGTGTTTCTCTTTTGGCTGGCTCTCCCCAGCAGCCTGAAGGCCCTCGGGTTCCCTCTGCCCCTCAAACCTCTGTTGGCTGATGGCCCAGGACCCAGCTGTCATGCAGCTGGGGCCAGAAGCAGGTTCCAGGAGTCCCCACTTCTCCTTTGCCACTTGCGGTGACCCTGCCACGGGTAGCTGACCAGATAAAAGGGGGAGGAGTGGCTGGGGAGAGGGCAGAGATAAAGAAGGGTGTTTTAGGGCCGGTTCTCACCACCCCCACCCACCTACCCAAAGCCAACCCTGAGCCACGGATTCTGGTGAAGGTGATTTATTCCCAGGAGGAACCATTAAGGGAGAGAGAGAAGCAGATCAGGAAGGTGGAGCCAAGCAAGACTCCTGCAGGCAGCTCCTGAGTGTAAGTTGTAGGGCAGACTTTGTGCTGCCCCCAGGCAAAGGAGCTGGGCTTTTGTACTTTCAGGCTGAAGGATCCTTGGCTTCAGGCTGCCCTAGGCTGGGGGTGGGGCATAAACTTCTAGACCCTTTTTTCTCCTTTTGTGTGAGGTGGCTCCCGTGCCTAGGGGAAATCCTCTGACTGTGGGATTTCCTAGGGGAGTTCCCCTTACAGCAACAAAGGACCCAGAAGCTGAAGACAAGCTAGCAAGTGCATAGAACCTTAAAACGGATCTGAGGAGACCAGGAGGGGTATGGACAGTGTCTGCTTGAAAGGGTAGGCTGAACTTGAACTTTTATCTAAAATTTGCCTTGGCCCTTGTCCTATGGCTCACAGGAATTATGTGAAGTAAAGCAGGGTCGCCTTCCCCTGGAGGCCCTTAACCATGATCTAAGCACAAGCAGACTGTTCCACCTTGAAGAAAAGGAACCACAGTTGAAACCAGCCAGCCCATGGCTATATAGTAAAATAGAGAAGTTGAGAAGTAGGAAAGGCAAGACGATCTAAAAAGTTTTAATTTTTAATTTTGCCATTTTCATTTATGGATAAAGAAAGAATTCCAGGGTGGTGTTCTGGGTGGCGGGAGCTTATGGTGGTGGCCCTCATCTATGCCCACCAACCCCTTCTCCTCCTTTTCCAGCCCTGCTTTGTGTCCTGAGAGTCTGACCCTCTGGTAGATGGGCTCAGCCAATGGGAGGCATCAGCACAAGATCAGAGGTGGAGAGGAGGTGGTGGGGATTTATTCCCTCTGCTTCCTCCCTTCCAAAGGCTGGATTTCTCTCTCCTAGAGTTTCTCAACCTCAGCATTATTGTCATTTTGGACCAGATAATTCTTCATTGCTTGTGGCTGCTCTGTGCACTGTAGGATGTTTAGCAGCATCTCTGGCCTCTACCCACTAGATGCCAGTAACATCCCTCACCCCATGTCTTCAGACATTGTCAAATGTCCTCTGGGGTAAAATCGCCCCCGCTTGAGAAACACAACCTATAACCAAAGCTCCAGTTGAGCACCCTTCTTCAGCAAACAGCTCTTGCTGAGTTCTGGAAGCATGGTTCCCCATCTTGCCCCTTTAGGCTTAAGGGTACTAAAGGCTTTCCTTTGCTGTTGCTAATCTGTGGGTGTTTCACAGGCTTTATTGTTTCTTACAGCCTTGCCCATACCTCTGTAAATACTCTCTTCATTAAATTCTTTGAGTATGACAGTTTTTCCCTGCTGGAGCCCCGACATAGTGCCTTTCCTGTAGATAAATGCCTGTATCTTAGAAATGGTCTAGTCACAGAAAACCTGACATGTCTTACTCATAATTCTATAAATAATAGAATAATTATTCTTGCAGAAGATCACTGGCTAAGTGATGTACAGAAAGCTCTTTCGACAGCAGGTGGAGGCTCCATGCTATTGAATTAAAGTGGCCATCCACTCCTGCTGGAATTGGCCTCACAGATCATTCTGCAGGGCTCACTCCTTTGTGGGCCCTCTGTGTGGCCCCCTGACCCGTGAAGCTCTCTCCTAATTCATCACAAGTTTTTAAGCAAGACAATATAGTCAACAAACCTTGTTTTAGGAAAAGAATTCATGACTAGCTAAGCTTTAGAGATGATGTCCAGAATCTAACTTATAAATATTTTGGTACTAATATTTTGAAACAACTCTGAAGCTATAAAATGGTAGTTGACCATGGAATGCTCACTGTGATAGAGCAGACGGTGAACAAGGGCCTTGAGGCTGGTGAGCTGTAAATAGTAGCCCTTGCTGTGCCACCCAGAGAGAGTGACCTCTTAAGCCTCTTACTAGGAGATCTTGGCTTCAGTTTCTTCCCCAGCATTTTGGAGACCACAGAACTCCTACACCTGACAGGTACACGATAAAGACTAGAAGCAACAAAACCTGGCCTGAGTCCTGGTCCTTCATGCACAGACTAACGGTATTTCAGAATATTTAGTCGTACGGAAGCTGGGGAAAGCAGTGGTCTCCGAGTGTTTTTGCTTATGCAATACTCTCAGTAAAATAAATAACTAGGTAAATAAATGGTACCTATAGGCAATAACTGTGTTTTACTTTACTTATTTAAAAGTTACATAAACTGGGGAGTGGCTGCAGTTCAAATGGTTGAGTGCCTGCTTCCCAAGTATGAAAATTACATAAACCTATAAGGAGAAAAGTTAAAAGTTTTCTAATGACAGGCATCTTTTTGTCTTTCATTATTAACTAAGAAAGTTCAAAAGACGCTCTCACACATAAAGTTTCATAAAATCCTGAATTGATTATTCATACCTTTGCACATCACAGATAAAATTTTCGAAGTTTGCTTCTGTGCACTCGAATACCTAGTTTTAAAAGTCTCACTAATCATAAGTGGCTTGACACTCTGTGGTTAATATCTCTAGGTACAATATATAATAAAGGTGACATTAACTGTTAACGGTTGTAGTGAAGGTAAATCCATATCACAAGTGATTGTGGTAACTGGCTTTTTATCAGTTTTGATTTGCTCATTATTCTTTTATCTCATAATAAGAGCTCAAAATAGGAGTAATATAAGTGTCAGCACTGCCATTTCCCTGTTATTCACTTCAATCCACAATTACTTCTTGGGAATCTTTCAAAGCTTCTGGTTAATGATGATAATTTGTTTAATTAAAAGTAGATAATACAATCTATAATCTAATTAACTGGATATTTATAAACTGCAATAGATGTTGATAAAGGAAGAGCTAATGGACAGGTGATGGCCATGTCAACATGGTGTAGAATCCTTAACCTTTCCTTGGTAGATATCAGCACCTAGAAGGGCCAGTGACCACATGACATATCTAAGAAGTGAGGGTGCCAGTGTTTCTTCCTGTGTAACAGGTTAAATGACGCTGTTCAGAGTTTTGCCTGAGGTACCAAAAGTGTCAATGCATGTTGGGTGAATCCACCTTCTCGGCCACCAAGCTATAGTAAAACCAGGTCTGTGATTTTCACCCAGTTGCCCACCTCTAGCCTACACAAGAAGGCTAGGGATTGATTGACCCGAGAGTAAATGAGGATTTCTCTAAAGGAAGTTGTTCACCATATTGACCAATTCCTCCCCAACCCTCCCATGAGGAAGGTAGGGGCTGTTTCCGACCTACCTCAAACCAAGGGAGGAGATTCTGGAGGAGCCCTTATAGAGAATACAGGTGTTTTCCAGGAACCCTCCCTGACATCACATGTCGTCTGAACTGCAGAAACTTGTAGATTTGCTCAATGCTTCTATGGCATTGTGCAAATTTTGGGGATAACTTGACTACAGCCCTAAGGTTCTAGAAGCACAGATGCTGGAACCTGTCTTACCCAAAATTTCTAAAGGCAAGGGGCTGCCTAGAGCTGCCTATGCTGGCAAAGAGGAAACAGAAGAATGCATTGGAAGAGACCCCAACTTCCAGAGTTTGGAAGGCCAGAGCTGACTTGAAATGACCTTGCCTAAGAGAATTGCATGCTACATCAAACTACCTCAACAGAAAAGGTGCAGGAGCAGAGCAGGAGCAGAGGGGCAGACAGTCAGCCAGTCTTCTAATAGTGCACTAATTCAGGAAACTGAGCAAATATCAGAGATCCCCAAGGCAGAGGTCTCCATACAATACACAAAAGTGTCTCAGGAGAGACTGAGACAGTGTTTGAGCAGCTGCAGCTACATACCCAAGACATTTTCTCCCTTATCTCTCTTTCCTCTTCCCACCCTGTAGCAGTTTGATATTATTTATGAATTCCAAAAAAAGATAATTGATTATGTTTGTAAACAGGTCTGTTCCTCTGAGAATATTAGATTGTATTAGATTCAGAGGTTTCACTTTTACTTTATTAAATCAAGATTAGTGCTTTTATTTGACCACATCATTAGGGCGTGCATGATTGAGTCCCCACCTCCTTGGCAGGGATAAAACAGACTCTCACATGGAAGTAAATACACAGAGAAGAACACAGAGGAAGAGAGATAGCTCATTAGACACAGCATAGGCCCCTGGAAGACATGAGCCTAATAGTCTACAGCTGACCTTGTGAAGAGACAAGAGCAGCTGAGCCCAGAAAGAAATGAGCCCCAGGGAGAGAGATGAGCCTTATGCCAGCCTACAGCTGAGATCAGAAGAAGCTGGGACCACGGAGTCTTAAGAGGAATAAGGAAGGCTGAACCCTTGCAGACAGCACCTGCCATCTTGCTTTAACACGTGGCCAATGAGTTTGGGTGAGAAAGTACCTCTTATGGTACTTTGAGTTGACTCTTTAAGGCCTTGTGACTGTAAGCTTCTACCCTAAATAAATACCCTTTATAAAAGCTAACAGAGTTCTGGTACTTTGCATCAACACCCCTTTGGCTGACTAATACACAACACAGCCTTGGATTCTTCAGATGCCACATGGAAGAATAAGGTTGAGAAATAATGAAACTCAAGATCTGCTCTCCTTCCCCTCTGCGGGTTTCTGACTCTGGATCAGGCTTGGGCTAGCGTGAAGAAAACAAGTTTTGAAGTGGATCAGAAATTGAAGGTTTGCTTAGATCAGCCTGCACTTTTCAGTAAATAAAAGTGAGACAAAAATACCTGAAAGACACTGTAAAATCTAAGGGATCTGTCCCCCGCCCCCCTACAATTCCAGATTTGGCAAAAGGAGATCTGGAAGTATGAGTTAGAAAAATAGTGAGAAGAGAAAAATAGTTTCAAGATCGCATCCCTACTGAGTCCAGCTGGTTCAAAGTACCAGATACATTAAATAGTGGTATTGCTTAATTTCTTTTTTATTATATATATTTAAAAAGCTACTAGTAACATGAGGCTATTGAGCACTTGAAATGAGGCTAGGGCAAATTGAGATGTGCTGTAAGTGTAAAATACACACTGGATTTCAGAGACTTAGAAAGACCAAAAAAAAAAAAAAAAGAATGCAAAATATCTTATGAATATTTATTTCTGTTGATGACATGCTGAAATAACATTTTGGATATGAGTTAAATAAAATATATTACTAAAATTAATTTCACCTGCTTCAGTTTACCTTTTTTTACTGTGTCTACTAGAAAACTTAGAATTACATATGTTACTCACCTGTTGAATGCATTATATTTAAATTGGACTCCTCTGCTCTGGTGTTGATATATCACCTTTTAGACAGCACTGGTTTAAAGAAACCTTCCGTTAAGTATATTCAATGAACCATGAGATGAGGAGAATTGTACTTAAAGCTGTAGGTAGTAAAAAGAAAGCTTAACTGTGAACCCTGTCCACAAAGAGCTTGCAATCTAAAAATGTAGAACAGAAAGCATGATGAAAGTACACACATGGCAAAAACATAAAACGACCTTTTGTAACAAAGAAGAATCAGATACAGTTCAAATGAGTGCCAGAGACTATGGGCACAAAAAAATGAATGCTCCTCTCTTGATACAGACTTGGTGAAGGTGACTCCTGCACAGCCCAGCAGCCTGCAATGACTCTTCCTATTGTCACATGAACAATTTTTTAAAAAGAGTTCAGTGATTGAATAAATTGCATGAACAACGTTCACATGTTCTCTCTTTGAGATCCACAACATTCAGCAGTATATTCCAAGTTCAGAAAAGACCTGCAATGAGACCTGGTTAGCATTTTTTCAGTCCATTATTTTCTAAATGCTTTAATCCTAGAAAATGTTTTCCTCATTAACCTATAAACATCTTGAAGAATTGGTGTTTCTTTCTGTGGGAAATGCTGAACTAGATGACATCTTGATATTCCTAACCTATCATTCCACAATTCCCTACTTCCAGAACCAAAAGCTAAAGGGAAAACAAAGAAAGGAGAAATTTCCATTAGATGGAAATGGAAAGGTGGGTTATATGCCAGAGCAAGTAGGTGCTCCATTTCTTGTTAACATAAAAGGGTCCCATTTTTTATTAAAATGATCTGTAACAAAGACAGCTCCATGTATTCCTTCTTAGTAACCATAAAAAGAGGGATTGCTATACAGCCAACATCTTCCAATCTATTGAAGTCAAAATAAGTGAGAGTGGCCTCTGAAGAGGGTCACATAGACCCCACAGAGTAGGGCAGTGTAGCAGATAGACCCTAAAATGACCCCAATATCCCCCACTCTTCATAGTCAGCCCTTGAGTGTGGGCAGGACCTTTGAATTGCTTCTAACAAGTAGAATATGACAAAGGTGATGGGATGTCACTTCCATGGTCACATTACCTAAGACCTGTAACTTCTGTCTTGCTAGCAGACTCTTGCCTTTGCTGGCTGTGATGAAGCAAGTGAACATAATGGGGAGACCCACGTGGCAAGGAAGAAGCGCGGCCTCCAGCCATCAACCAGCTAAGGACTAAGGGCAGCCTCTCAACAGCCAGCAATAAACTAACTGAGGCCCGCAGCCTAGCAGGTTATGAGGAATTGAATCCTGCCAATAACCACTTGACTTTGGAAGCAGACCCTTCTCCTGTCAAGCTGGATCCTACTACAGGAGATCCTTCTCTAGTCAAGCTCCAATGCTGGCCCTGACTGCAGGCTCGGGAGAGATCCTGAAGCAAAGGACCCAACTAAATCAGGCAAGGATTCCCGACCCACAGAGACTGTGAAATAAAAACTACGTTTGTGGCAATGTGTTGAGCAGCAGTAGATAATTATTGTCCCAAAATATAGGATTCCTAGGTATCACCACCTAGATTCCTAGGAATTGGGGTCCCTAAAATAATTTACCAAAAATAGTGTTTATTCTGAGAGAAAGGAAACATTCTGCTTGAAAGGCTCCATTTGTATCCAATACAAGGAAGGCAGAGTCAACATCTCAACATTGGGTCGAATCAAAACTTCTGTCCTGAATAGTTTTGCTTGTGACAAAGCTGTCTGGTACTGGCTCAGAATGATATGGTATTAAAACAAAAAAAAAAGGATTTTTTCAATAGTAGCTACTCCCTTAAATACCATAAAACATATTTTTGTGCCCAAATTGACCATTCCTTCCCCATCCTCTTTTATTTCCTTTCCTTTTCTCCAAAAGGGGATATGAATAATATACACTTCAATATACTGGTGATTGTTTGCTTTTGTAACCTATGTCCTCATCACAGACTCAAAACCACAATCTAAGCAATATCACTTCTCGTTGAGCTTGAAGTGTTCATTTGCAAGGCTGGGAAAAATATTTCTGTTTATTATTTTTTAAAGGAGTTAGGGTATTTACTTTCTTGAGTCTGGTCTATCCATCTGGTAGGGTGTAACTCAGGTATAAGCAGATATAAAATGCTAAAATTAAACACAAATAAGACCTTATTTATATGAATTTTAACCTGGAGTGTGTTCCGGGAGGTGAGGGTGAAACCATTGGTAGTGTGCCAACAGGAGTAACTAGAGGGAGAAAAAACACTTATAAATAACAAAGAGAAACTCTTCCTTAAAATATACAGATTTGCATTGGGTTTCTTTCCATGGAAGTTCAGAAGGTGTCTGTGGTGGTGGTTTCTTGTGTCGACTTAGCCAGGTATTGGTGTCCAGGTGTTTAGTCAAGCAAGCACTGGCTTGATTTTTACTGTGAGGACATTTCATGGATTTAAATCATCAGTGAGTTGATTCCATCTATGGCTGCTTACATCTACAATCAACTGAGGAGATTGCCTTCAACAATGAGTGAAGTTTCATCCAATCAGTTGGAGGCTTTAAAGGGAGAAGTGATGATTTCAACAATCAGAAGAGAGAACTTCCATCTCTACTTCAGCCAGCCAGCTTCTCTCGGGGGAGTTCATCGAGTACCTTCATCAAAGTTCCCAGCTTGCAGCCTGCGCTGCGGCATTTGGACTTTTGTATCTCCACAGTCATGTGAAACAATTCTTGTAAAAATCTCATAACATTTACAGATATTTCCTACCAGTTCTGTTTCCCTAGAAAACCCTGACTAAAGTATCTAAACCCTTCCTTTTGACATTTTTTGACATAGTAGAGTAAAACAGTCTTCTTATAAAATAGGAATAAAGTTTCTTTATTTGCATGGATCTGCATGGCTGTAAAGAACATTAAAAATAACCAAAACAATAGAAAAACAATATGAATGATATATATGTGTGAATGTTCAGAAATTTATGGAAAAAATATAATAAAATAGCCTTAGATTCACTAAAGAAATGGAAACACCCACCAAAAACATAAAACAGGGACAGTTTTATAGGAGACATCCAGCAAAGAGTCAAGAATATACAATTCCAATATTAAACAAATTTTTCCAGAGAATATATTTTATGAGGCTAGTATAGCCTGACACACAAACCAAATAAAGATAGTAAGAGAAAGGAAAATTACAGGCTAATCTCACTCATGATTACACATGCAAAATCCTACTTTTTAGCAAATCTAAACTAACAATGTATAAAATTACTTTTACCAAACTGAATTCAGCAATGTATGACCAAATTAAGTTTATTCCTATAATGCAAGGTATATTTATCATTAGATAATCCATTTATGTAATTCATTACATTATCAGATTAAAAGAGAAAAGTACAGAAAGTACAATGATCATCTCTTCATGTAGAAAAGCATTTAATAAAATTAAATATCCATTCACAATTAAACTCAGCAACTTAGGAGTAGAAGGAGACCTCCTTTAACTGATAAAGCATATTGCTGAGCAACAGGACTTGGAATGAATTCCACCATGTCTTTCATGCTGGTTTAGGAATAGGTTTTGTTGAAGAAACTTAAAAGCCAAGGATGACCAATAGAAAACATAGACCCTTAAGCTTTCCTTATACCCCAACTACTCTCCTTCAATATAGTCATTCAAAACAACCTTGATACAGGAAATAATCTCTAGTAGCATAGGTTCCAGGCCGCCTGGGAAAGCCAGCTTGATGACCTTGGGACATGGTAGCATCTCTTTGGGAGGGGAGGTTGTTTTGGCAGTCCATATTCCTTGTGGAAAGTGAGTTCAGATTCAAACTTCCACAAGCTTAAGTATAGAGAAGCAAAGCTAGGTGAATTATTATTCAGGTATCCCAGAGTGAGCTACCATACATTCTCAGATAATTCTATCTGATGTCAATCTAAAGTCCACGGCAAACATTGCACCTCACAGTGAAACATAAGAAGTAGGCTTTTTATAGCAGAAATAAGACAATCATGTAAAGAAGGAATAAAATTATTGATATATGTAAAGGATAAGATTGTTTACATTGAAAATTCAGATAAATTATTATAATTAATTAACATTTATGAAAACTGCAAGATATGTGTATCTCTGTGTATGTCTATATATCAGAGTAGACATAATGATATTAATAATATTCTTATGATGGAGCATTATGCAGCTGTAAGAAGAAATAAATTTGCAAAGCATATAACACATGGATGAACCTGGAAGATATTATGTTGAATGAAGCAAGCCAGACACAAAAGTACAAATATTGCATGATTGCATTACTATGAACCAAATATATCGTGTAATATATTGCATGATTCAAAGAAGAATTTTATATGTATGCAGTACATTTAATTGAAAAATATGTTTTATTCAACTGTGTTTTCTTTTTACTTTTTCTATTTTTAATTATTTTTTATATTTCCAATTATTAAATGTATAAAATAAAGTTAAAATATATATATTGCAAAAAATAACATTTTCAGTGCAACCAAAATATCAAGGACCTAGGAATAATCTAACAAGTGATGTATAAGATCATTAAAGACTATTGTATAGAAAATAAAATATTATTCAATGACATTAAAGGTAATCAAAATAAATTGAGGGATAGACCATGTTCTTTCTTCAATCATAAGTATTTCAGTTTTCTCCAGATAGATAAATTCAGTGCCAAAGCAAATCTCATCCACTTTTGAATTTGTGCATGTGTGCGTGCACATGCACATATAAAGTAACAAGTTAATTATAAAATTTATATGGAACAACATCAGGCCAAGAATAGTTAAGATACTCCTAAGAAGAGCAAGGTGGGACTTGCCCTCCCAGATGCCAAGGTTTATTATAATTTTACAGTACCTATTAAGATAGTTTGGCATTTATACTAGAATAGAAAAACTGCCCAATGGGATATGGACAACCCAAAAAGAGGCTCACACATATATGGACATTTGATTTATGAAGCAATGTAGAAAAATGATATTAAGACAGAGTCAACATTGAAGATTAGTAGGAAAAATTATTTACTGTTCAATGAACAGTCAATAGACTGTTCAGTAAATGAACAGATTATTCAGTAAACGATATCAGGACCATTTGGTTATAACCATCTGGAAAATGAAATTGGATCCTCACTTCACACCATTTACAATATGACTTCCAGGTAGATTAAAGAAAAGTGAGAAAGGCAAAACTTTAAGAGGAAAACATGAGACCAACTCAGTGATTTCACAGTGAAAAAGGATTTCTTAGACAAAACACAAAGGCACTGTGGTGTTTTGGAATTGTATGTACACCAGGAAAATATGCTCTTATATCTAATCCATTCCTGTAGGTGTGAAACAATTGCAGATAGGACCTTTTGATGAGGCTACTTCAGTTAAGATGTGACCCACATCAGTCAGTATGGATATTAATCCTATTACTGCATTCTTTATAAGAGAATGAATTCAAACAAAGAGAGAGAAAGCCACAGAAGCAAGAAGCTGAAACCAACAAACATGGAAGAGAAGGGAGAGACCAATAGATGCTGCCATGTGCCTTGCCATGTGACAGAATAGCCAAGGATCACTAGCAGCCAGTGTTCAGGAAGAAAGCATTGCCTTGGTGATCCCTCAATTTGGACATTTTCCCAGTCTCAAAACCATGAGCATATAAATTCCCATTATTAAACCTGACCATTTCATGGTATTTGTTTTGAGCAGCCTAGGAAATTAAAACAGGCACTAAACCATAAAAGAAATTTATTAGCATTAAGAACTACTCTTCACTAGAAAACAAGCAAACACTTTAAAGAAAGTAAAATGACAGTCCTCAAATTGGGAAAAAAAATATTAATGATGATTGTTTTAGTTTCTTGGCTGCTAAAACAAATACCATACAATGATTTGGCTTATCAATAGAAATTTATTGGTTCAAGGTCAGAGGCTAGAAGGCTTGCTTCCTCCTGAGTTGGTATCTTCTGGATGGCCAGCAGTCTTTGGGATTCCTTGGCTTTTACATCACATGCAGCATTTTCCAGGTTCCATTGACATCCACTTCTGGCTGCTCCCTGTGACTTCTCTCTCTGTGTCCAAATTCCTTTGCTTATAAGGTTGTCAGCCATATTAGATCAAAGCCCACCCTCATTCAGTTTGGTCACATATTAAAACATCTTCAAAAGCCTTATTTCCAAATGGGTTCACACTCACAGGACCAGGGGTTGAGACCAGAACATGCCTTTTGTGGGGGTCGGGGACATGATTCAATCCCCAATAATGATATATATGACAGGTATGGCCCCCAGTCTGAGCAAACCTTTCCATGACAATGAAAATGTATCAAGAATGCATATTGGGGGATGCTTTGTCACTCAGCAAAGAACGTCTCTTTATTTTAAAAAACAATCTTAGGGTTCCTTTAAATAATATCCCTAATGTATGAACAATATAATTCCATTCATAAAATATCTATTTATGTACTACTTTTCAAAAGCTCACTACTGCTTCATTCTTTGGTATTTAAAGAGGTTTTTACTAAGAAACACTAGCTAAGGAGTAAATGTCCTACACTGAAGTAACTTAATAATACTCGAAGTAAAATTGCACTTGATGATTGTACATCATTCCTATTAAATTTAATAGGACTTAGAGATGATTTTGTGTTATGGAACATCTCAAACTAGGGATGTCAGAATCAATCCACTGTTTGTTGGTTGTTTTTTTGTTTTTATTTTTGTTTTTACTGAAAAGTATAATTTTCCCTGATTCTGTATGGATTTATATCTGAGTTCAGTAAATGTGACTAAACTAATTCTTCCTCAGGGAAAGGTAAGGAGTATCAAAGACAACATTTAATTGAGTAGTCAGCTTGAATCGCAGGTAGCAGCTATCTGTGACATCTGAATAATATAGGAAAGGACAAGTATTATACCAAACACATTATAATCATTTTAACAGTAGTATACAATGATTGATGATGGTAGAATGAACAGTCAAGGGTCTTCAAAATGAGTATGAATGTTCCTGGGAATATGTGAAAACTTTCCATGGACATGGATATTTTTAAGGGAATCATTTCCTAGATTCCCACATACCACATGTGCTCTTTGATAAAAGGCAACTGCCTAGGAATGCACCTGTGATGGGGGTACAGGTTCTCCACACCAAGGACCAAGTCAAAATACTAGTATTGGTCCAAGAACATAATTTAAATGAAAGAATGACAAATCCTTTATTGATTGGTTGGTTTCAAGTCTATGCTTTCAGCAAAACTTGAATGAGAATCACTCAGGTAGTGAGCTGATCATTAAAAATAATTTGTGTTGATAATTCTTTGTGATTTTTGCTGGAACATTTAGGACTCTGGAGACATTAAAAATATTGTTATAACAAATTTCCTTCCATTTGCATTTACTTATCTGAGTGAACAAGATTTCTCAGCACTTATATTCATAAAAGTGAAAACTAGAAATAGAGTTGGTGTTGAACCCTATAACATTTGGGCAATAAATAATATTTGTCAAAAGATAATTGTAGGGGAGTGGATGTGACTCAAAAGTTGAGCACATGCTTCCCACATGGGAGGTCCCAGGTTTGGTTCCCAGTGCCTCTTAAAAAAAGAAACCAAACAAACAAACAAGAAGCAAACAAACAAACAAACAAACAAAAAACTCAGGGGAGCCAATGTGGCTCAGTGGTTGAGTGCCAGCTTCCCACATACAAGGTCCCAGGTTCAATCCCCAGTCCCCAGTACCTCAAAAAAAAGCTAATTGTGAGGGGATTTTCTATTTAATTCATTAAGAGATGTAGTTCCTTTTTAATAATTATGAAAATGTATATGTTTATATTGTGATCAGTTGTGTAATATTAATAATTGTGATCATTACTCAGTCCAGAAGACATTCTTTAATACTTAGAACCTTATGATACCAGGAAAATTTGGAGAAAAAATAATTCTAATTCATTTACTAACATTAATCAATAAAGGACTCTACAGCATAAAAATATAACATTAGGATAAACCCTGTGGAAATATAAGTAAGAATGCAAAACAATGAAACTCCACATACACTTTCTGTTAAATAGAACTTGTTCATGTGTTTTTAAATGGATTATGGTGGGTATCAAATTGCTATGTATTTACATTTCATTGGTGACATTTAAAATATGGTGTAATAGTTTCATTTTAAAATGTCAACATTTACAATATACTGAAAATTACATCCTTTATAGCTACTTAAAATGAATGTTTTTAGCTGTCAATTTAAAGGTATACAAGGGAATGTGTAGTATTATAAATTTTTTTCTGGTATAAACAAATGAAATCACTTGAAACTCACTAGTTTTGTATTGTGACTTAAGATGTGTTGTCATAATAAATATCCTGGAGTGATGTCAGTGAAAATGGTGGAGTGAGAATCTCTGAAAATTCTTTTCTCTATAAAAGCAATGAGAAAAATAGAATAGATTATCAGAATCAATTTTAATCAGAACTCTGGAAATTAGTCAAAGGCTTTCAGTAACCCTAGGATCTTTTGCTCAAGAAAAACAGCTGAATCTTGGTAAGAAGAGCAAGTTATGGGATGTTTTTATTTGCCCTGGTTCCATTCTCCACTCTGCAGCTCCATGGTAGACTTGAAATCTAACAGCCCACATTCACAGTGAAAACCAGCAACCTGGCCGATACCAGAGGAACCAAAGGAAGTTGAAGCTCCTTCAAAGCCTAATTCCCAGAGAACTGTAATTATTTGACCTGTCTGGTGGTTCTCTAGAGGACTCCACTTCTAAGGCTGTCTGTATTGGATAAGTAGGAGCTCACCTAGTGTGAAAAGTCTTTTTCCCCTGGGGAGCATTTGTCAAAGACAATTACAGGCAATTATTTAACTTCTTAGCTGCCTGAAGCAGTGGATCACAGTTGGGAACAATAGACTAACCGAAAAGCTTAAAAGGAAAAGCAGGGCAATGAGATGTCCACAGGGGCTTTGAAAATCTCTGACATACTCCCAGGAATCTAGAAGGACATCACAAGCCTAGGACTGTGTACATGCCCAGGAAAGACCTGAGAAAGCCTTAAGCATTCACCTCTTGCTGACACTGAGGCTCTAAACAAGCAGGAAGTGGAGGGTAAGGCAGAGTTACCAACTGCTTGAGTATTGCAGGCCTGCCCCAAGACAAACACAGAGCCCCTCAACAAAGACTGGGAGACTTATTGGTTCCATGTATTTAAGAACATCTGTCCCATTTTTAGGTGACTAAGCTAACCAAGCAGAGACTTTAGAGGCCACATATGATAAAGAACATAGACTTTACAGAATTGGTTCAGAAAAGTCACTAAGCAAACAACCAATATGACTACAACAAACAGCAGTGACAACAGACTCTGGGGAGGGGGAATAATCCGATTTCCAGTGTTGCCACATTATATTATTTAAAATTTCCAGTTTCCAAGAAAAAATTACAAAACATGCAAAGAAAGAAAGTATAGCCTATACACAGAGTATAAAAGCAATCAATAGAAACTACCTCTGAGGAAGCCCATAGTTTAGACTTACTAAGAAGGAATGCAGTATTAACACATGGATGAATCTTGAAGACCTTATGTTGAATGAAGCAATCCAGGCACTGAAGGACAAATATTACATGACCTCACTGATATATAAATTAAGCAAATTGAGCAGACTCACAGAGCTAGAGTCTGAAAGATGGGATTACAGGAGCTATAAAAAGACTCTAAATCAGCTTTTTAATTATGTTTGAAGAACTAAAAGAAGCCCAAGATAGCTAAAGAACTAAAGGGATGTATGAAAATGATGTCACACCAAATAGAGAATATCAATAAAGAGAAAGAAACTATAAAAAAGAGCCAAATAGAAGTTCTGGAGTTGCAAAATATAATAACTGAAATAAATAATTTTAAAAAAACTAATAAAATCTTTCCAACTCATTATTGTTTTGCCTCAAGCTCCACCAATCAGAAGTTCATTTAGTGTGATATATTTGCTTTTACAAAATGCAAATATGCTTAAGAAGATTAAGTTAGCCATCAAGCCTGCCAATCTTCTATGAATAAGTTCCATGTGACTGACAGAGACTGGCCACTCACAGAACTGAGGCTCTTGGTTGGGGTGAGGATTGTAGAGAATGAAGGAATGCTAACTCTTGGCATTTACTCAGCTCTGATATGGGAACGCCCTGCACTAAGAGCTGTTGGTTTGAAATTGGCTTTGCCCTCATGCCTCAGACCAGGGAAAGGGAAGACAATTAAACGAAAATGTGAAGACATAAGAAATTGAGCTGTAAAGTAAGAAATAACCACAAGGCAGCATCACTATAGCAAGCCATAGAGCCAATGGAAAAGGAACCGGTTTGACAAAGACTATTGTAATAGGATCCTGAGAACTCAAACTTAATTCTATTAGTATAAAGTAAGCACAAGTTAGAACAAACATTCTTACTATGTCTTCTTTCTCAATAATAAAATAAAACAAATATTTAAAGTTCCCAGTTGGATTTGCCATACATAGCCAGGAAAAGGTAGGCTTAGGTCACAGATCCAAGATGCAGCCAAGAGGTGATGCGAAAATATCACAGGAAACTAACCTTCTCTATCCCTTCTCCTAATTCCTTAAAGTTTCTTGGCATCACAGACTCAGAGAGCAGAACAAATTCAGTAAAATATTTTCATGGAAAAAAAAGGCAAAAGGCAAGCCCTACGAACAATCTATTTAAGCACAGTAAGTCAATATCTGTGGTCTAATTTGACTTTACTGTTGAAAAAAATTCTCGCTGAAAGACATTAGAGTGTAGAGGTTAAATTCTTTATCCAGTTCTGCTGTTTATTGGCTGTGTGACCAAGATAGGCTACTTAACATTTCTGGGCTTCTACGTCCCTCTCTGTAAAAACAGAAATAATACCAGCCTCATAAGGTCCTAGTGACCCTTAAAAGATAAATCACTTAAAAAGCACTTAGTTCAGTGTCTGGCATGTAGTGAGTACTCACAGATTGGTAACTGTTTTTACTGTTAAAAAATTGATGCTTTCATTACTTATGCCTGAGTGCCCAAAATATGCAACACTGGAGATTTATTTCTGTGGGACAAAGGCATTCATCCCAAGAATTTTTCCTTTAAAATATAAATAAGTTTAGGAAGTGGTAATATATCTAAACCATTTCTTTAGTAATAGTTTCATATTTTTAATAGCCAGAAATTTGATCTCCAATTATTTAGGAAAACGCTACACTCTGGAAAAATTAAAAAGGAAGCCAGTAGGTTTTTATTGGGGAGGAATTTATTTTGAGTATCAGAAGCTATCTTGGGAGATGGGTCCTTACTGTGATTATTTGGACAGTCGGGGACCAGTATGAGAATACGAGGATGCTGGAGTGAGACAAGGATAAAATGGAGCAGCCAGAACAAGGACATGGACGGGCGCACACACTGAATTGCCCTGTAACCCTACAAGCACAAAGTCTTTTGGAAGAAATTCTGCATAAGATGAACCTGGGTATGAAAATATTGAAGATTCACAGAAGCCCAAGTCAAGAGGATCCAAGAAATTACATAAAATGAGCGTTCAAAGGCCTCAGAAGAAGGAACCAGTACAACCACCACTTAATGGTGAACTTGGTACTATTTTTGGCCTGTGACAGAACTAAACTATCTGAACTTCATCTAAGTGATCCTAAAATTCACAACCAGACTCAAGGTTCAACAATTAACCCACATTGAACTCTATTGGAAAGCTTTTTCAAAGCAAGGGCCCATTGACACAGAAGCTGGGTGTCTAACTTGATTATATCAAGTGGCCACCCTTGAAATGTAGGATCTTCTCTATGATTCCTACAAACACTTCAGATCCTATTATCTAAAATATCTCAACAGTTGTCTTTCAAACGGGTAAAACTGTTTAAATTGTTTGGACATTTATTGCTTCATTGCTTTGCTAAAACTGAGTAGGGAAAATGAATGCCAAAACAAGGTCCCCTAGAATGGCCAAATGTTGACTGTAAATCATATATTTGTGTATATTCAATGTATCTCCATTGTTTATAAGCATACATTGGATATATAAAAATTGTAAATACCTATCAGTACATATAACTAACAATGTAGTAACTGGGATTGCAAGGCCATATTGCCTGTGTTTTGGCAGATTCCCACTGGGTTTCACTGTTTGTAATGATCAAACCACACAATGGTCTTGGTTGTGAATGGCAATCTGTCACTGTTATGTTAATGAAACTTAGGAAAAAAATAATGCAATGAAAATAGAACATAATCATAAAACACTATGATACATTTTTAACTGTAGCTGATATATAGTTAGAAATTATGACTCAGAGATGACTAAAATCAGTGTCCAAAATATATATCATCATTTACCCAATAATTTTCTTGGTATTTGTCAGACAAAGTTAATGAACATCTAGCATTATATGACCAGGAATTATGGGAAAGTCAATAGACTATGCATCAGGGGACTGGAGGGCTAGAGCTAGTTTTATCACCAAATAGCTGCATGAAGCTGGCAAAGCTACCTCACACTGTCATGTGTGAAATAGTTGGTCATATTTACACAACCAAAATAAAACAGATTAAAATAATTCTCAAACAGTTACATGTTAAAACAAAAGATAAAAAATAATATAGCTCCGGGGTTTTCAAATTCTGCCCTAAGAAGTTCTCACGGGTTGGGGGAGTGAAATAAGCAGGACTCCAGGATTCCCAGCCCTTTTCTACTTGCCGACATCTTATATATTGGGCTTTTCTCTAAGGTTCATCTAAAAACAGTGGTCCAACTCTAAAAAATAAAAGTGAAAACCACTGCTCCAGATATGCTGGCAAATACGTCTTTTGTATGTTACCAGATTTATCTTTCTTTTCTCCAGGAAGATAAAGCCCAACTTAAATACTCCAAGTGCCTCAGAACAATGAAAGAAGTAGAAATTCAGGAGAGTGCAGGAAATATCCATTTTCTCTTTGTTATGAAACATTTAGGGAAATCTGCAGAAAGGAAAGGGGTGTTCCCTGTGGTAAGTTTGCTACGGTAAAGGACCTCTTTTCCTTCTTAAGTTGTGGCAAGATGAATCACAGCCAAGAGAAGGAGAGCTCTGAAAGACTATCCCAATGTCTAGCCATAAATGGACTGACAGCCTCTTCCCTCCCCTTACTCCTATCAAATAGGAAAGGATCCTGAAATGCCTGTAGGTGTTAAGATAGTGTCAATACCTATAAATCACATGGGCGGTGGCATGGCAGACTGCTTCATTTCAGCTGTCATGATACTGGACAGAGAAGGCCATCTAATCAATTTGGTCATTGTCTAGTATCAATTATGAACATTGTCAAAATGAGCAGACCCCTGTCCAGTAAATATTGCTCTAAGCTTCCAGGAGACAGCTAAGTTGAGCCCTTAATAAACCAAAGTTTGTATTGGCTTCGCTAGGTGCTGTATTTCCTCAAACCCAGTTTGATCGGGATCCTAAGCAGCAGCAAGCAATGATTTTAATGTGTAAAACATCATTAATTGAAGGACTCCCTAATATGAAGAAACAAAGGATTAGGATCAGAGAATAGCTTTTGAACACCGTTTTTCTGAATATTCTCACACATCTCCATCCCTTGCCTCCCCAGCAGGCCAACACTGTCTCCACACCAGCAGACCTCTGGCTCCTTTGCCCACCACACTTTAAATGAAGATATCCTGACCCTTCCAGGCCATGCCGTGGGGTTATGTTACTGGTCCCAGAAAGCCATTGTGAACCTCTTATTTTACTTGATCTGCAGATAGACTGTATGTTAACTTGAAAAATGGAGATCAGGGCCCTGAAAGAATACGCTACATGACAAGTTTATATTCCCATCACTCCAGGCTCACCCTGGCCTAGAGGAGATATTCAACAAATGCTGGTGACAAGAAACTACAACAGCAAACTGGCAGGACCAGATGGTGAAATACAGTAACACCCAGGAGACTTGGGGAGGCAGGCAATAAGGTTTGGGATGGGTGCTGAAAGAGGTAAGGTAAACTGCCAAAAGCCAAGTTTACCTGCCTACACTTTTTAGGTCCAAGGCCACAGCTACCCTTTCCCTTTGAGAAGAGGAAGGAAATATAAGTTCTCATCAAAAATAGATGTTGGCAGCTTTCTGCAGCAGGCTAGAACAGAAAGGGTCAAGAAACCCAGGTTCTGGTCTTGACTCTCTCACTGACCAGAGTCTTAACTTGAACAAGTGACTTTTCCTCTTTGTAGATTAGGTATCTCGTCTACAAAATGAAGGGGCTGGGCTATTGGTTTGGAACTACAGAGGCCTCACAGATACCTCTCAGAAACTGATGAAAATTATGGACACCCCCTGAAAAACTACAGGTTTCCACATACCCGCCCCAGTGTGGGCCCTGCATCTCCCTTTGGGGGGAAGCAAGAACCAGCAGTACCAGCTACCTGATTGATAAACAACTCAGAATGAGACTCCAAGGTCATTCATCCAAAAATTGTGTCTGTCTCTCCCTAAGACCCAGAGTCTGTGATTCACAGGCTACCAAGACAGAGAAAAGCTTATTTTTTCATTTCGTAGATTTTGTTCTCTCATCTCCCAAAGAGCAGTAGCTGTTAGGCTAAACAAATGCATTTGGCCTATATGTAATGTCATCCTCAAATGATATCTTCTTTGTTGCCTAAGTTTAATCAACATATAATTATCACTTCCTGGAATCTGTAAAACTATCAAAACCTGTTTTTCCCATCTGACATAAGTACTTAATGCGTACACATCAAAGGACAATGTTCTAAAAATGTCCCCTTTGTGCTTACTTGAAAATAAAATCTAACAGCAAACATCAGCATGAAGATGAATTAACTTAGCTCTGTAACTGATGTCATACAAAGCATTAAATTACTAAATGATTAAACCTTAAAAACTGTATCTTCATTCTCTGGAATAGTATAATTTTTATATATTTGGGTTAAAGATCCTTATCAGTTAAATTTATTATTTAGGATTTTTCTAACTTTTAGCTTTCTTTTAAAAATTTAGTTTACGTAAATTGTTCTTCCACACTGAAATAAAGGGAAGATATCATCATAGACAATGAGAATGAGAATGAGCACAAAAGAAAAATTCACAGAAGAATGAAGATACAGTTTATTCATGAAGAAATCCAGCCAGTAAACCATCACATGGACAAGGCAGAGCTGGAGCACAGGCCCCCTGGAAGGGACCCTGGGTGCCTCATGAATGTGATCTGATTTAACCCATCTAGTGGGCCAGGTGGATGCCCCTCCTCCCTCAAGGCTATGGTGATTACATAATTTATCATCCAAAGTGGTACATTTGTGAGAGGGAAAGGGGAAAGTTTTAATTACCTTGGGACAGCAGGTTTACAAGCACAACAAGACATAAGGTTACTCAACCCAGGGCCCATGCACAGTCTTCTGGAAACTTTGGTTTCTTTTGAGACAGGTGATGGCCTTACCAGTTACAGAAGAACAGTTGTCCTGGCCAGGGGAAGAAACTAGCTGAACTCCCCAGCTACAGCCTCAAATCTGTAGCCTTCCTTGGGAGGAATAAAAGCTTTGAAATTAGAACAACTATAAGCTCCTATTCATAACTCCCTGAACTAGTAAATATAAATAAAAAATAATAAAATCAAATGTTATTGAAGTTGGAGGAATGTTTGTACATTACATTTCTAGTAGCACACTGTGGCAATTTGGCATTGTTTATGAATTCCAAAAATAGGTATTTGATTATGTTTGTAAACTGGTCTGTACCTGGGCATGATTAAATTATGATTAGCGTTTTGATTGGGTCACGTCAGTAGGGAATGGGGACTCACATATAAAAATAGACGGCAGAGCAGAGGAGTGAGTTGGAGTTTTGATGCTGGAGTCTTGAGCTGGAGCCCCGGGAAGTAAGCACACAGAGGAGCTTGGTCGTGAGGAAAGAGAGAAGGCCCCAGGAAGAGAAACAAGCTGTTTGCCTAATAGTCTACAGCTGGCTTTGTGGAGCTACCAGAGCAGCTGAGCCCAGAGAGAGGCAAGCCCGAGAAGAGAGGCACCCAGGAAGCCTGAACCCTGGCAGATGCTGGCAGCCATCTTACTCCAACACGTGGCAATAGACTTTGGTGAGGGAAGTAACTTATGCTTTATGGCCTGGTAACTGCAAGCTTCTACCCCAAATAAATACCCTTTATAAAAACCAACAGATTTCTGGTATTTTACATCAGCACCCCTTTGGCTAATACACACACACTGTCAATGTTTCTGAAAGGCAATCTAACATTATATAAAACTGTTGATGCCATTTGAACTGTATTACACATTCAAAAATTTTAAGGAAAAGCTCCAAATAAAATCAAGTATAATTTATTATAGAAAAGAATAACACTCAAATGTCCAATAGTAAAGAAATGCTGAGCAAGCTATCATTATATTAACATAATCAACAGTTAAATAGCCAACCATAATAACAAGTATGTAAAATCTATATGAGATAATGTTAATCAAAAATTATAATATAACATAGCAAGTACATACTAATTGTAAGCGCACTTTCATTGTTTAACTATGATCAGAAGGCAATATGGAATAAAAGAAATAGAGTTTAATGTTCATTAGGAATTTTTTCTTCCAAAGGTATTTAAATACAAATTTTGTAACTGACTAAACTACAACAACTTTACTTTAGCAACAGTCTTTCATTTCCAAAGGGTGCCCATTATTTCTTTGATATCAAGCAGATAACATTTGCTTTTGTTTGTTCACCTTTTCTTACCTGTGAAACTATATAAACTCTATAAATCTTTATAGACTTTCATAAAAATTTCCTTTCCCCTCAATCTTCCTCTCTTGTCCATGGTGATTTTTTCCTTGATGAACCTTGATAGAATTTATCTGCACCACTTATTTCAGATGCCTTGTATTGGTAAAATATTTTCATGTGTACATGACTTTATATTGACAACCTCAACTTGATCTACTAGATAGCAGATTGTGTGTAATGAGTATTACATTTCTTTGTAATCCTCCAGTGCTTAGCAGATTACCTGTCACATAGTATGGACCCAAGAAATATTTATTGAATAAGTGGATGAATGGAGAAAGGGAGAAATGGAAGGAGGGAGGGAGGCAAGGAGGGAGGGAGAAAGGAAAAGAAAAAAAGTGTCCTACAAATCTAAGTTCTAAGTACTAAGTAAGTGTCCATTATCACAATCATTGCTAAATCTAACAAAAATCTCTGTTCTGCTTCCCCAACATCTTTTTCAAATAGTCTAACTTTTGAAACTCTGAAGTTCTGAGATACTTTTTTTGTTTGAAGGCTGATAAAGACAGTGGTTTGAAAAATAATCTTATGCAGCAGGAGACTATTAACATAATAAACCCACTCTATTTGCATCAAAGCAATTTTATGAAACTATATTGCCCAAATTTTATTTAGCACAAAATTCTGAATTTAGAGTTTTTCTGTTTCTCCCCCTAGCCATAAATCTCTTCCTCAGCCTCAAAGCAAATCTTCAACTGTGAGTTTTGGAGGGGTTTTGTTTGTTTGTTTTCCTGTTTTCAGAACATGGTACAAGTAACTCCCTTTAAAACCAGCATGTCCCTAAGAAGAAGAGCCTTCTTTCTGGTTTACTTAACATTAGTTGACTGTCTAGGTTTTTTGTTTGTCTTGGGGGTTTTTGCCCCCTGAGATGGCTTCCTCCTCTGCCTGCTTGATGTTTGCTCACTGTGTCTGCTCATTGTCTGCTCACTGTGTTGTCTCATTGTCGGCTCGCCTTCTTTAGGAGGCACTGGGACCTGAACCAGGGATATCCCATGTGGGAGTCAGGTGCCCAGCCACTTGAGCCACATCCACTCGCTGCTCATTGTGTCTGCTCATCTTCTTTAGGAGGCCAGGAACCGAACCCAGGACAACTCATATAGGAGGCAGGTGCCCAACTGCTCAAGCCACATCTGCTCCCCTGCTTAGGTTTTTGAGGCAGCCTTGCATGTTCTGTTAATTTAGCCTGATACATCCTGAGGCAGTCGATTATTTTCAAACTTAAAAACATGTAAATGCAATAGGAAAGGAAAAAGCACAGAGAGAAGAGAAATGTTCATGCCTGGACCCTGTGGAAATAGTATGGTTGCTTTTGGTTAAGGGAAGAATCTTGGGCAGGTAGCTCACAGGGATTTTCAGTCAGGGATTGGGAATGGGAGTGGATGTATGCATCAGTAGATCAGGATAATACTTAATAGGCAATCATCTTTTAAAAGAAATGTAGATCCTGAGCAAGGTCACTTTCCTATGCTCCTTTAGTCAGACCTTTAAATTCCTTCCTTTTCCTTTCTGTTATAATAATCACAACTGCTACTTATATATGGTGAGATTACATCTTATTCTAGTTTACAGTCTCAAGTCATCTCACAAAACAAAAATGGCACTTAGTCAAATTCTTTACTTCACCTGTAATACACAATATGACGTTCAGATAGATTTCTCTTAATAATGCTGACACAGGTCAGTTTTCCTTCAGCATCTGAATGGATTGCTGTTTCCTGTGTTGAGCATCAGCTTGACTTTTATTTAAGGAATAGCACATACAAAACAATTCATCTTTACACCCCTGACTCATATTCAGCCAAACAAACTTTATGGGGTAAAAAAGACAAACTGAGGTGACCCAGGGCACAGAAGATTAACACCTCCCACCTTCCCCTTCCTGGGGCACTTACAAACCTTGTTTGTTTTGGGTTTTGTTCTGTACATGTAGTCGAATGCAAGTCAAAGGCATGCATGATTTGACTCCATTGTATGCCTTACAGAGCACTTGTGCCAGCATGTTTTCAAGTTGTCCTCACTGTGTGACTGTTATAGGCTGATGGGGAGTGTGTAGACAGAGAAGAGAAGGCCAAGGGCGAGACCCTGAGAAACACCAGTATTCAGCAAGCGGCTATAGAAGAGAGCCGGACAGAGCAAACAGGAACCCACAGGGCAGATAGAAGGAGAGTTGCCAGAGAGGTAGAAGGGAAAACAAGAGAGAGCAGGCTGCCAGAACCCAAGAGAGCACAGCATCTGGAGCAGGGAGTAGTTCCCAGCATCGAATGTTGGAGAGAAGTCAGCTTTGGTGAACACTAAACAGACCCAATGGGTTTGGCATTTGGGAGGCAAATAGCATTGGCTTCTCTCTCTTGGGAGCCACAAGCCTACTTTAACCCCCCTTTTCTTTCGTACACAATTCCTAAGGGAATGGGCAGTCTATTACTACAATAAGACCTGAAGTCTACATCATTTAAAGATCAAGAGGCCAAGGAAAGGAAAAGTTGATGGTAAGTTTAATAGTTATTTTTCATTGCTTTCTTGTTGGTAGGGCACAACCCATTCTGGCCACTGTTTTTCATGAATTGCCTACGAGCAGATCAGTTACTCTGGACAGCACACATTCTCAACATTGCCCAGGCATTTTTGGCCTATGATTTTTCGGCCTGCCACCTCTTGGTCCTAAAAGAACTCTTCTCATTGCGTGCCTATTAAGAAGTCAATCTTATTTTGATGCTGGTTGGAAAATAGCAGGAATGCAGAAAATGAAGCCCTAAACAGCAATTCTTTTTAAGAGATGATAAAGATATGGAGATTTAAAATTTCCTTTATATTTCCCACCATTTTCTTGGTTGAATGTGTTGACTTGGAAGCTCCTAGAAGGAAGACTTTGACTGTGTTTTGTGATTCAGCATCGAACATCATGTCTGTGACACAGGAAATGAACTACTCAGTGAATATCCGCTGTTGGAGCTAAGAGGGAGATAGCCTCTGGGCAGTGAGGCAGCAGCAAAGCAGAAAGGAGGGATCGATGTCTATCTCAAACAGATAATAGAAGGCTTCAGTCTTGCTGCTCGTGCTGTTTCGAGCCTGAATTCAATTAACACATAAACCATCAGTGTCATGCTATAAAAAGTAGCAAACAAATCATTCCAACAAAACAAATCATGTGTTAATTTTGCTCTACTCTATTAGAACCTATTTCAAAAGGTCTATAAAGATTTTAATATTTTAAAAAATGTTTTCACTATTGAGTGAAAAGAGTATTTCACTAAATATGTAATACTATTTCACTAAAATAATATACTGAACATTTACTATATGCCATATATTGTTTTAAATACTTTATGTGGATTATCTCCCTTTTTTCTCACAAAAACCCTAAGAGATAAATATTAAAGATGTGGATGAGGCACAGAGAGGTTAAGTGACTTGATCAGAGTCACTCAGCTTCTATAGAAAAGAACACTTTTAAATCCCTCCCCTGAGTTCACTCTTGAAGTCAATCAACAAAAGTAATAATCCCTTATTATGTGCCAGGAACTGGGCCAGACACTTTAAATACATTCATGTTCTCATTATTGTTCCCATTTCACAATGTGAAACTGAGGTTTGGAGAAGTTAGGAAACTTGCCAGGCAACATGTGCAGAACCAGGATTTCAAATCCAATCTTTCTGACTACAAAGTCCAAGTTAGTTCCTCTACATGACAGCAAATCTCCTAAACACCTCGCCCTTGAACTTGATGGGAAGCCTCAGGGAGCAAAGAGACGACCTTGGAGACATTCACCATCTGGTTTGGTGAACTGTCTGATAGGTCAAGAGGTTCAGAAGATATAGAGAGCTTCTCTTCATAGTCACAAACAGTTTTATACTGAGATAAAAGATTTGGTCAAGCTTCCAAAATCAAAGTCAAAGGACCAGAAGTTTAACAGGCCCAGTTAACCTGAACAAACCCACTTCCCACAGCTGCTCTCAGCCCTGAACAAACCCAAGATGAAGGATCAGAAGAGGCAGAGTCATCGCTACACCTCTGGGCTGCTTCCCTCCCATTTTTCCATCCCTTTCTGTCCAGGACCACCTTATCTCAAGATAACATTTCCAATTCCAGAATGTTCTTTGAGTTCTTTCTGCTTTGCTTTTGGATGCATAGGTTCCCACTGTCCCTTCCTTGGTATTAGAAGGGCATGAGCTTGCTGAGACTTATCTGCACCACTGAGTTGGATTTCCCTTTAAAAAACCACCTAAGCATCACCATCCTAAAATCCTCAAGATTGAGGCATGAACAAACATAAGGGGGGAATGCAACTATGGACTAAAGTAGACTTATTATTATAATATAGCAATGGAGGGTCTTGTGACATTGATATAAAGACTGTGGTCACCAGAGGATCTGAGAGGAGGGAGAGGGAAGAATAGATGTAACATGGGGCATTTTGGGGACATTGGAATTGTTCTGAATGACAATGCAATGATGGATACAGGCCATTATACATTTTGTCAAAACCCATAAAAATGTGCAGTACAAAGTATAAACTATAATGTAAACCATTGACCACGTTAGTAGCAATGCTTCAATATGTGTTCATCAATTGTAACAAATGTACCACACTAATGAAAGATACTGTTAAGGGAAAAGGCATGTGTGGAGGGGTATTTGGGAATCCCCTATATTTTCAATGTGCCATTTATGTACCATTTATGAAGCTTTATCTAAAGCTTCTTTTTAAAAAAATAAAATTAAAAAAGATTTTTTTAAAAACCCACCACAGTCATACAGTCAGAAAACTCACCTGTCCCCCACAAGGCACACAGCGAGGAAGGGGCAGAAGAGGTGGGAATGCTACCCTCAGCTTTAATCAATGCACTGCCCATGAGTCACGGTGCTTTGAAATGGAAATCATATCTGCTTTTCTAATTATGTCAAAACACATTAGGCACAAATGTCCATTCAGATAGCAGCTAATAAGAGGTACAGTTAGAATCAATTATAGTCTAGAGGCTTTTAATCAATTTTGAACAAATTAATCGGTGTCCAATCTCCCTTCTTCACCCTTCCTGAAAGCAGCTCCACAGGGGTATTATTTGATAACCCTGAGAAGTAATTTAAGTAAAGTTTGTTGCAGAAAAAGCCCATGTTTCTCAAGTTTACCTCAGAAGGTGACTGCTGATTTTAGAATGGCTTTTGTTCATATTCTTTAGAGTTTTAAAGCCAATAAACTTTGAACACTAGAATTTAAGCCCCTTTCCTCTGGCACGACCTTACCCTGGGGTCCTCATACCTAAAGAGATTAGACTAGATCGGTGTCTCCGACTCTGCCGAGAAGCTCTAAAGCTCTAAAGCTCCCAAAACACCACTACTTTTCAAATTTCCAGTGAGAAAAGGAAAATAGTGCCTTCTGCCCCATCACCAAGTCTCTCTCTCTCTCTCTCTCTCTCTTTCTCTCTCTCTCTCTCTCTCACACACACACACACACACACACACACTCCCTCACTCACATCAGCTGCCCATGCCAGCAGCTCCCATGCCAGCAGCTCAGCTCCTCAAAATTTGTAGGCTTCAGATAAATGAAGACCTGCTCCTCCCAAAAAAGTTGTGGACACCTCCATTAAGAGGTGATTCTAAAAAGTTTTAGAGGGTGTGGCAGTTTGATATAGTTATGACTTCCAAAAATAGATACTGGATTATGCTTGTAAACTGCTCTGTTCATCTGGGCATGATTAAGTTAAGATTAGGGCTTTGATTGGGCCACATCAGTAGGGTGTTGTGGCCCGCCCCTTGGTGGGTGGGGTCTCAAAGATAAAAGGCATGGCAAAGGACAGAGTTGAAGTGTTTGAGTTGGAGTTCTGATGTTGGGGTATTGAGCTGGAGCTCCGGGAAGTAAGCATACAGAGGAGCTTGGTCGTAAGGAAGGAGAGAAGGCCCCGGGAAAAGAGATGAGCCATTCACCTGATAGTCTACAGCTGGCCTTGTAGAGAGACCAAGCAGCTGAACCTGGAGGGAATCAAGCCCTGGGAAGGAGGAACCCAGGAAGCCAGACCCCTCACAGAGTTGGGTTGAGGGAAGTAACTTATGCTTTACGGCCTGGTAACTGTAAGCTTCTACCCCAAATAAATACCCTTTATAAAAACCATCCAATTTCTGATATTTTGCATCAGCATCCCTTTGGCTGACTAATACAGAGGGTATTCTAAATTTTTTTGTGGTGATGAATGCACAACATTGTGATTATACTAAATGCCATTGGTTATACACTTTGGATAGATTGTATAGTATGTGAATATATCTCAATAAAACTGCTTAATAAATAAATAATTGTGCAAGAATAGCCAGAAATAGCAGCTATGTACAGCAGGGGAAACAGAGAGTTTGAGAGGTGAGGAATTTTCTTGTTTGTTTGTTTGTCTGTTTTTTGTTTATTATTATTATTATTGAAATAATGAAAATGCTCTAATAATGACTGAAGTGATGAATGCACAATTATATGATTATACCAAATACCACTAATTGTACACTTTGGAAATTGTATGCTTTATTAAAATGTATCAATAAAATTGATTTGTTATAAAAAGAAAAGAGGTGATGGGCAAATAGAGTGGAGGTGAATTCCAGTATTCTACCAGCAGCACCCTAAGATATAGGCTCTTACAAAAGTTCTTCGTCCTCATTCCTCTTCTGTCTGGCCTTCTGTGTTGGAGCAGAAGTGACAAAACGTAATTAACTGAGATATGCTTGGCAAATATGTTCACTTTAATCCATCATTTAAGAGTTTCCTTGGCCTCTAAAATCATAAATAGTCCTGAAGCTGGAGTGACATCAGTGATCAGAGAACAAAAGAAAACTTAGTCACCTGTGGACCCAGAATAAAGAAAAGGCAAGCTGTTAGTTACCTGGGATAGGAAGCAAAAAACTCAGGGCAACAGAATCCATGGTCTATTGTAGGAGCTGGGTTGTGGGTCAACACAGGTCACTGGCACATGTTACAAGACCAAGAACTGATGGAGGAAAAAAATTGTGGTGTTCTTTGGCACCTCAGCCTTTCTAGTCTATCATAAAAATATGCCAGAAGTCCCACAATATATCTTATTCTTCTTTTCTGCCCTAGCTATGGATGCCAAACCAGTCCTGGTTCTGGTCAATAAAAAGTCAGGAAAGGTCAGGCACTGTAACCCAAACAAGAGGAGAAAAGTTTGTGACAATCTTTGATTTGAGCAAGTTTCAGGAACATGAATAAAGGCTTAGAAATTTTTTCACCCATAAGTGCAAATGGAAGGGGAAAAAAGCTTATATTTAGAATCAGGTATATTTAAGAATCTGCAAAAAATTTCTAGAAAGATATTTAAAAATAACTATCACTATTGCTTGCTCCCAATTATGGAGTGTTGCAAAATCCATTTTTTAAGATTTATTTTAGTTAGTTAGTTAGTTCTCCCCACCCCCCTCATTGTTTGCACTTGCTGTGTCTGTTCATTTTCCTTGCTTCTTTAGGAGACACCGGGAACTGAACCTGGGACCACTGATGTGGGAGTGAGTCACCTAATCACTTGAGCCACCTCCATTCCCTGCTTTGTCTCTCATTATGTTTTTTCTTCTTGTGTCTCTTGTTGCATCATCTTATTGCGTCAGCTTGACGTACCTGCCTGTCGCATCAGCATGCTGTCTTGCTCGTTTTTTTTCTTTAGGAGGCACTGAGAACCTCTGCTTGATGCTTTTTTGTGTCATTATGTTTTCCTCCTTGTGTTTCTTGTTGTGTCCGCTTACCGCGCTGCCTGTCACACCAGCTTGCTGTCTTCTCTAGGAGGCACCGGGAACCGAATCACAGACCTCCCACGTGGTAGGCGGGAACTCAGTTGCTTGAGCCACATCCACTTTCCACAAAATCCATTTTTAATCTAAAGAAGTACTTTCTGATTTTCCTGTCTCGCAGCCCTGAAGAGATAAATAAAAGCAAGAGCATGTCATATTTGGAATGCAGGTTTGCAAGGTGTTTTAAAAACTTACTAATTTTTTCAAGACCTAGCTGCACAAACATAACAACAACAGCTTCAAAGCAGGTTTAGGACTCATTTTTTGTTCTCTGAATCCCTAATACAAAATAGGTTCCTTGGAGTACCGGTAGTAGGGAAAGGTTTTTCTGTTGATTAAACTAAATGGAGCTTCAAGGGGAAAATACGGCCGCCAGAAAAGTAATTTTCAGAAAGTCGAATTTAACTCTAAATTATTAAACAGCATAGACAAAATAAATAGATAACACCAATATCAAATGTCTTCTGTTGGATGACAGAAGTGTAAACGCCCAGGTGGAGGGAAGCAGAGTAATTACACGTATGCTTTTGTTTGTTGTGATGTGATTTTGAAAAGGCCTGAAAATTAAGTGGGCACAGGGGGAGAGAGTCCTGGAGCACAAAGTCCTGTGGGAAGTTACACATGAATGCTGAAACAACCAGAGGCTGAGCTATTAATTTTAATTAAAGGAAAATGACTTGGTTTGATGCAAGAAGTGCCTCTACATTAACTGCTGTGTCTTGAGTTGACCAGTTGCCAGCCAGATGGCAAAATGGAATGCTCCATTTCCCTCTCATCTGCTGCCTTCTTCATAGGCAACAGCCACTAGCAACCACTTCAACCTAACTCTTCAGAAACTTCCTCAGTTCGGGGCCACACCTGAGGAAATCCACTTCCAGTTGAGAAGATTCATGCTGAGATCACACACTCTCAGGATGCACGAGTTTCAGGTTTCCTTTCATCTCTGTCACTCGTTTTGTATTAAACTTTCAATTTATCACCTGCAGCATGAGTTGTGTGATAAAATTGTCACGGTCCTCTTCCCCTGGGATGGATTTGGTTTCCTTCCCAGTATTGTGATCGGTGGGAAAACGGAGTTTTCATATCTTCAGTTTTGTTAGATTTTCTGAAGAGATCAACTCACTGAGAAAAGTTCAAGAGAGAGGAATTTGGCTTTCTTGGGTTTATTTCTTTTGCACTTGTTAGTTTTTAACAGTTTAGTGCATCTTAGTATCATTTTGACTCTGTCAGATGTAGAATAAGTCTTCTTTTAAAAATCAGTCATCCTGCCAAAATAAATATTAATGCAAATAATGGGGCTCCTGGGGGCTCTGGAGACATACAGATACTATAGGCATGATAGACAGCTCAGGAGTTTGGCGCCCTGCCAGTGGGCCCTACTTTGGAATTTATGCTCCCCAGTGTGATTGAGTTGAACTCAGTTGTGTTTTCTCTACACAGGGCTCTGCTGCCCCTCTATTTGAACCTGTAGTTAGTACTAGAGTTGATAGTTGTACGTCCAAGAGACTTAAATCTTTGGGCTGTCCATGTGCCAGCCGGGCCCTGAATCTCAACAGACTTGCAACACCTACTCTCCAATTCATTGAACTCACCCAGGACAACTAACAAGGGGATGATGACTGACAATGACCATCTCCAGGAACAGAGAGAATCTGCAACTGCAAGCAAGAAAGTCCCATCCATAAGCCCCATGGGATCTAAGTCCCCTCTCACTTAGAGGTGGAGTAGGCATCATCATCACAGAATCTTCAGGATTGGGGAAGGATGATGGACTAGAGTAGACTTATAGTTATTCTGCTGTAGACTTGTTGTGATCTTAACAATGGAAGAACTTTTATCATGGATGTAGAGGCAGTGGCCACTGGAGATTCTGAGGGGAGGGAGAGGGTAAAATAGGTGTGATTTGGGGGCATTTTCAGGACTTGGGAATTATGAATGACATTGCAGTGACAGATACAGGCCATTGAATATCTTGTAATAACTTGCAAAAATGTGCAGGAGAGAGTGTAAACTACAATGTAAACTATATTTGTCACTTAATGGCAATGCTCCAAGATATGTTCATCAATTGTGGCCAATGTACCACACTAATGAAGGATGTTATTGATGTAGGAAAATGGGGGAGGGATAGGGAGCGGGGCGTATGGGAATCCCCCCTATTTTTTGTGTAACATTTATGTAATCTAAGTTTCTTTAAAAAATAAAAAATTAAAAAGTATATATATAAAAAAAGTCAGTCATCTTTCAAAACTTAGGTTCATTTTGAGTCTGTAGCTCAGGACCATGTTTTTACTCCCACCATTCCTTTCCCAAATTAGGCTTCCGTGGTATCAGAAGAACATAAATCTGCTGAGATTTACATATACAGGTCGTTTGAATTTCTTGAAGAAAAGCACATCAAAAACACACTGGATTCCATTAATACAAGATAATAACTACAATAACAATAAATCTACTTTGGTCCCTGATTACACTCCCCTCCTTTTATTTGTTCATGCCTCAATCTTGAGAAATTTGGGATGATGGTCACTCTGTTTCAGGCTGAGAGGGACAGGTATTACGGGGCAGATGGAAGGGATTGTTTTACTTGCAGTTGTAGATACTCCTTGTTTTGGGGGAAGGGACTTGTCCATCATCATTGTCTTGTTGATTATCCAGGGCAAGCCCAAAGAACTGAAGAGTAGGAGTTGGGATTCAGGGCTCAACATGTATATGAACAATGTGAAGATTTAAGTATCTGAGAGAGATATTTAATGGGTATATTGAAAAGTATAAGTTCAAACAAAAGGAGTAGAAGAATCATGAGTAGGGGAATTATAAATGAGTATAACTATGTTAAATTGGGGAAATAGATTATCATATACTCAAATAGGGCTCACTGAGGGGTGTTGATTTCATGAGGCTGTGTGCCTTACCTGTGATGTCCCGGTGTCCCCAGAGCCTTTGGGAGCACTTTTGTTTGAGGCTTTATTGACTGTGGCAATTAGTGAAATCTGCCTGAGACCACATAAGCATGACCTCCAGTAGGACTTCCAAACTCACTTTGAAATCTCTTAGCCATAAAAACTCTTTTTATTTAATATTTCCCCCTTTTGGTTAAGGTCTTTTGCCAAATGTTTTTCCAAATGCTGGTTAGACATTCCCTCGGTGCCAGGGAAGAACTTGCAGCATTGATATAAAGATAGTGGTTGCCAGGGATAAATAGGTGGAACCCAGGACATTTTTAGAGCAGTGAAATTGTTCTGTATGATACTGCAACAACGGATACATGAAATTATATATTTGTCAAAGCCTATAAAACTGTACAGCACAAAACGTAAACCATAATGTAAACTACAGACTTTGGGCAGTAGCAATGCTTCAGTATTGGTACTAGTGTAACAAATGTTCACACTAATGTAAGATGTTAATAATAGGGGGAACTGTGCATGGGTGTGGGAAGGGTTATGTGGGAATCCCATATACTTTTGGTGTAATTTTTCTGTAAATCTAAAACTTCTCTAAAAATAAAGTTTATTATTACTAAAAAAAAAAAAAAAAAAACACACACACACATACAAACACACACTGGCAGCAACTGTGCAGTCAGAAAACCCCGTTGTCCCTCCATGAAGGCACCCAACAAAAAGCGAGGCAGAAGGGGGGGACTGCTGTTCTGTGAGACAGCTAGTTCTCTAATTCTTATTTTTCTCCTTTGCTGTCTTTTTCTAAATTCCCCCCTTTCGATTTGCCATATTCCTTTACATATTCCTCTTAGGACTTTTTAATTCCTTCTTGTTGTTAGATAGTGTTTAAACATGGCAACAACCCACTTGAATGTATATTGGATCTGGGAACGAGGGAGCCAGTGGTGTACAGAACAGAGGCAGTAACCAAGGAGATTTATAGTTTTCACTTAATATTCTAGAGATTGAGATTACCTAGAGATAAGGGAAATGGGAACAAATATTTGATGAGAATTTTTTAAAGCTAGATTTGGTGGAATTCTGCTTACCATGTAGGGAATCAAGCTACAGGATTGTTCTAGGATCCAGTAGCAGATGAACCCAGAGATGAAAAATGGCCAAAGTCAACTTGAATGTCCTCCAAGAAAGGGGACCTGTGTTCTTGGTGATAGAAGCCCAGGGGCATTACACATGCACATGGAAATCATTCCATCCATGTGGTCAGTTATTTCCCCTTCCCCTTGGTTCTGCTCCCATACTGCTATTTACTTTAGGTATTTTACTATAAGGTCCGCCTCTTATTGCATGCCTACTCATTGTCAGTTGCTTCATTGGACAGTTTACATTCCTTTTCTCACAAAAGCCCCATGATTTAGGTATAATTATCCCCATTGTACAGATAAAGGAACTGGGCTCAGAGAGGTTTCATAACTTGCCTAAGTTTATATAGCTAATGGGTGGATGAAACTGAATTTGAATTAGTTCTGTCTGAATCCCACAACCAATGACATAACTTAATTTTTATAGCATCTAATCCTCTGTAAATTGAAAAACACATGCTTCAAGTGATAGCAAAGCCCTGCTTTCTTATCTCTGCCCCACATCATTCCTCTTCCAACATGGAAGCTTTCAGAAGTGCACCTGCTTCTTGCTGGAGAAAAACCAAGTATAAGAGCTTCAAAGCTGAGCGTTACCCAACCGCTATGGCTAGGTTTAGTATTTGACAAGTAAGCCGTCTTGTTCTAGTGCAAGATAGGGCAAATGTGTGGAGACACTCAAGTCAGACATAAGAAAGTTCCCAAGTCTAGTGTCAGAAGCAGGAGAGCATAGCTTTGTTCAGAGATGTGCAAAGTTGTTGCCAAGTAGGGAATCTTTTGCAACCCTGAAATTTGGAGATGTCCTTAGACAAGTCTGCTGGATTAACATTTATATGAAGCTCACAATGAAGTCCTCTTGAGAGAAACAACTTTGCCCTGTAAAAAGGCCTAGCGAGGTGTCTTAGTTTTCCAGGGCCGCTAGGACAAATACCACACACTGGTTGGCTTAAACAACAGGAATGGATTTATTGTCTCACAGATTTGGAGGCTACAAGCCTGACATCAAGATATTAGCAGTATTGTTATAACTCTGTGTCACAAAGAAAAGGTGGAATTATGATCAACACAAATATGTAATATGTGTTGGAAAAGTTTTATCTTAATTAAAAATTTCTTAAAGTAAAAAAAAAAAATTACTGGCAGGCCATATTTTCTCTGAAGTATGTAATATTCTGGTGGTGACTAAATCTGCCTCTGTCACATGGCAATCTGTCTCTTATTCTCTCTTCCTCTGGGTTCTATTTCTGTGTCCAATTTTCTTTCCTCATAAGGACTTCAGCATATTGGATTAAAGTCCACCCTCATTTGGTTTCACCTCATTATCACTAATAACATCTTCAAAGGTTTTATTTACAAAAGGGCTTGCACCCACAGGACTAGGGATTAGCACTTGAACGTATCTTTTGTGGAGGACATGATTCAATCCCCAGCAATAGGTTTGTCTTGGACCAGTCAGTCACTGGAACATGGAATTTGGGTCCTTCAGAGGTAAAGGGTCTGGGGGTAGAAAGATCAGTGTTGGGAAAGAGGGAGGGAGGCTTCAGGCAAAGACTGTGACAGACATACAGTATGAATTTCATGAAGAGGACAAATCACTGACTGAGGAGAAAATGGGTGATATGAGGACTAGGTGGAGACTGGTATGCTGTTTGGAACTAGTTTTGGATGGTCATGGGATAGCTTGTTTGGACTACTGGGGCTCAGATCTGAGATGGGGGAATCTTGATGTCATAAGGAAAAATTTCTATCCCTGTCTCTTCTAGTTAAAAGCAGAAGCAGGAAATTGCAAACTAGATAGCAAGACGTAGCTGGGAGCCATTTCTTACACTTTATCTCTTTTGTAAATAACTTCATATAAAATTAATTTGGGGCTTCAGAAGGAGTAAAAAGAAAGGTGAAGTTGATGATTGAAGAGGCAAACAGCATAGGAAAACATGAATATTTCTTGTGCAATCTTTTGCTGGCATGAATAGAACTGAAATAGATCATTTTAGGAAGGGAAGAAGAAATACTGAAACCAACATGGCTAATCTAGACTTGTTGGTCTGTCCCAAATGAATCACTACAGAGAAGCAAGGAATGAAAACCAACAAGAGAAAAATGGTGTGTAACCTCCAGGGTGGGTTCTGGGCTTTAGTTTTTCTTGAATGTAGGAAAATTGAATTAAGGTATAAAGACCCTTCCAGCTCGAAAAATCTTCTGATCTTGAGTCTCTTCTATTAAATTCTTGATGTGTTTTTCTTACTATATAGTAAACTCCTTGGAATTAGGCATTTGTTTTGTGTTGGGTGTGTAGTAAACTATCATTGATGAATATTCAACTTTCAGGAAAATATTATCCACAGATTAATGAGTCTTTGCTTCTGAGGTCAAACTGACCTTTGCCAGGGAAGGAGAGACAGTTGTGAAAAAGAGAGCAAATCGCTTAACCTTGTATTTTAATATCACATTGAATCAGATAGTGGCAAAGCATACCAAAACAAAATCAGACAAGCAATGAGCAGAGCTTCAACAAAATAGTCTGCTTTTTGGGGGGTGCAAACCATATTTACAGTACCTTCTTCTGACTCAATTCATAAAAAGCACCAAAACTCTCCATTAGCACAGTTCCATACCTTTTGATGTATATAATATTTCTTCCTCTTTAGCCAAATAAAACATTACATGAGCAAGGGAAACCTTTCTGAAAGGCTGTGTATCTATCACACCTGCAGGTGTAGCAAGTGATTGTATTATTTCCACAGAATTGAGAATTGTTACCCTATTTCTTCTGTGGCCGTGGAGAGTGTTGATAGGAAGAACCACATAACTTAGGCCAGAGAATTTTGCGGGAGATGCTTACACACTGTGATAGGTTTAATTATGTACATATAGACATGTATTTAATCTTAATCCTGAGGCATTAGCCCATAAGTAATTCAACAGACCCAATGTAGAGTCATATTGAGAAATGAGAAAAAAAGCATGTTTTTTTGGTCAGTCTTTTCTAGCCATTTGCTTCAAGGTATCCATCTTAGTTTGCTAGGGGTGCTACGACAAATACTACACAAAGGGTTGGACTAAACAACAAGAATTTATTGGCTCATGGTTTTATTTTTTATTTTTATTATTATTTATTTATTTATTTATTTATTTATTTATTTATTTATTTACCAGGAGGTCCCAGGGATCGAACCTGGGTCCCTCCATATGGGAGACGGATGCCCAACCCTTTGAGCCACATCCGTCCCCCGGCTCATGGTTTTAGATGTCCCAACAAAGGTGCCAACAAGGCCAAGCTTTCTCTCAGAGTTTATAGTGTTCTGCTGATGGCTCACCTCAATCGTTGTGGTTACTTGACTTACATCTCTTTCTCCATCACATGGCGATATCCTTAGCTCCCTCCTGTGGCATTTTCTGACTTTTGACTTCCACAGAACTTCTGGCTACTGATGGTTTCTGTTTTCTACTGATTAACTGTGTCCAAATTTCCTTGCTTTATAAGGCCTTCAGGAAAAAGGATTAAGGCCCAACATGATTCAATTTGGTCACACTTAGAAGATGCTATTCATAAATGAGTTCACACCTTAACTGATAATACATCTTCAAGGGATCCTATTTACAAAAGAGTTCATGCACATAGGAAGGTAGATTATGATTAAGAACACGTGTTTTTTATATATATTTTTTGGGGGGGGGCGGGGAGAGTGGTACATGATACAATCTACCACAGCATCCTGAGTATTTTGTATGATACTTTCTGCCTATCTGTTTCACATGATGCACTAAGATGGTAGCAGTTCTAGTATATTTCATTTCCATAAAAATATTTCTTAAATAATCTATAGCAAATGAGGAATTGTTGTCAGATGAGTAAAAAAAGAAGAAGTAGAAGCCTAAGGCTGACCAGTGATTGTTATATCAGAGATCAGAGATGGAAATAGCTGTATTTGGGATCATTTTGAAGAGTCAAGGTCAATCAAAAAATTATTTTCCTTGGGTCACTCTTCAAAATTGATTTAAATTCTTGGCTGAGTTTACTTGCAGTTTTCCACTGCAACAGGACCCATTTAAGAATCATTTTTGTATTCCTGTGTCACCTAGCCCAATGTCTCTAAAAGGGAATTGCATTTTAATGATAATCATTGGATCCATGGTAATCTTTCATGGAAGAAAAATATAAAACAATTATGAAGACTTAGGAAAATAGGTCATTTTGGGGGGCTGGCTTATCACAGATTGGATGACTCATTCTTGGGTAGAGTGGAGACATTATAAATTTTTATTTCTTTTGTGGCTTCTTTATATTCAAACAACTTGATATACTGAAATTGCAAAGGACTTCCTAGAAATTTTTTTCCCATTCATCTTTTATTGATCCCATGATCCAGACACTTTCAAATTATGGTGCTGTTGCTGAAATACTAGTAATGAGAGTCTCCATAGCTACCACCAGAATGCTACAGACTTTGGAGAAAACATTGGCCTACCAATACCACAATGTTGGAGTTCTAATCTTCAAAGACAATAAATTCCTGTTGTTTAAGGTATTGTGGTGTTTGTCATAGCAGCCCTGGCAAGCTAAGACATCTATCAAGTAGATGAGAGGTATTTTTGTATGGTTGGTTGTTTCATTGGTTAGTTTTGATGCCCTTACATCCATCCAGCCATCCAGCCATCAGTTAATCAAAAATATCCAGTGTCTATAAATAATATATAAGTAGAATTGTCTCCCTACACTGAAGAAACTTTTTGGCTATTTGGGAATGCAAAACCAATGCACATGAAATAAGTAGAGAACAATTTAATGCTCAAAAACACTTTACAACTGTGAATTCAGTCACCATGAGTTCTGAAAGTACAAGCAAGAAAGAGACCAAAACAGGATGGAATATTTGGGCAAGGTGTCTTAGAGACAGGATGGATTGAATTGAGATAAATAAATGGAGAAGGCAGCATTCCAAAGGAAAAAGTATCCTCTCAGGATAGTCATTATTTTCAGAGCTCTCCTGCCTCCTGCCCAGGTGCTCAGGGGAATAAGGAGATTCTCGGCATCCCAAGTCTCCAGCTGAGTCCTTGGCAGGCCCCAGTTCTTCCATTCTGGGCCAGCATCCCACATTCCAGATCTTTCCTTTCTTGTGAAAGTTCAACTATCCTATGTCCCTTCTTTAAGGAGTCTGCCATTGGCTAAGGCTAATTTATTTGTCTTTTAATAAATGAATTCAGTGAGTGAATAAGACATGTTTCTTAAAGTATTTTACAGTAAAGAAAAGTAAACATGTATCTCAAGAAGTAGGGAAGAAGAGCCAAAAAGTCCCAAAGTGGCAATCCAAGTTAAAATAGCTTGAAATGATACATTTTATCCTTTAAATTCATGAATAAAATGTACTTGCTCTTCACACAGATATCCATCCACGTCTTTCTTCCTTCCTTCATTGGGGTCTTGGCTCAAATGTCATTTTCTCAATCCTCCTAACCAGCCTCTCTGAAAGAGAGCCCTTTGCTCCACAAGCAGTCCCCTTACTCTGCTATATTTTCCTTCTGAGCACTTATCCCCACCTACTGCTTATTTATTTATTAGATTCCCACACTGGAATATCCCACTTGTAATACTTGTACTGGCACAAAAGTAAGCACCCAATAAATATTTGTTAATGGAACAAATTCCACTCTATAATATGCATGATTTTCTTATTCATTAAAAAAATGAATGCTTTAACAGTGGGTTTTTTTGTTTTTTGTTTTTTGTTTTACCTTTTTCAAAATACATTTGAGTAACATTAATGCCCTATGAATGTTTACCCAGCGGCTTTATTGGGTCTTGTGACAAACCACCCTGAACTGCCAGGATACTCACTGCCCATTTTGTGAAATCCAGCTTTAAACTTGAGGAGTGAGTTTGATGATGATTTTAAGGAGTGTTGTAGGGAATTGTAAGGGGGCACCTTTCTTTCAGTCACAGTGATATTATGCTGGACACTACCCCATCTTCTGTAGAGGACACAGGGTCCTCAGGTACCCATGTGCTAGCTACACTCACGTTAGTCCTTTGCAGAGGTAGAACTGAAGCAGAGGTATCTTCTTCCCATCTGTGCCAAAATATGGGTTCCCACCAACCAGTGTCTGGTTTGGATTCCTTCAAGAATTATACAGTGGACCATAGCTTAGGACTTCTATTCACTAAACAGAGTCTCACTATAATCAGTCCAGGCAGTTTCTCTGAGATTGTGACATTGCCCCTGTCTTTAACAGTGTCAATAGCTCCATCTGCCAAATGAAGAGTCACCTGAGAGCTTGTTTATCCAAAAGAAAATGAGTTATTGCAGCTTTAACCAAAGTCCACTCATGAACCACGATTGAGATGCTAGCTCTAATTCTTGCTCTGTCACCAACTTCCAGTATGACTTTGGAAAAGTCACTTGACTCTCTACACTTCAGGTTTCTCATTTGCAATAATAGGAAATTTTATTAGATTAAGTCATTCATTCAACAACTATCTATTGAACACCTATTAAGCTCTAAATAGTCTCCAAGATCCATTCTATAATAGCTCAGGAATTCATGACTCCCAACCTTCTCTCATAATTGTTCCAGCCACTCTGTGGAACAATGGCCACCCTTTGCGTATTTCCTAGGTTAGCATTAGACTAGCAACTGTCTCCAGAGAATGTGCCCACATGCCATTTGATGTGGCTGAGAGGCCATCAGCAATTCTACAACAAGCTCACAATTTTGGCTAATGTGCCTCAAACTGCCTCAACAGCACACAGTAATAGCATTGCCTGGAGGAGGGTTTCAAGCTACTGCAAATTGCAACCGGCTGCAGCAACAGACCTGCACACTGGGGTACCTTGTTCTGGGACCTTCTATAACCTTATGACATCCTGAGGGTACTTCCAGTCCCCAATTAATGAATGCACTTCAAGTGATTACTAAACACTGAGGAAGATGCCAAGCTTAAAGTATCACTGAGAATACAGTTAAATGACAGACTAGTATATAATTTAAAATATATACAGTATGTACGTAAGTAAAGGCTCGGATAAACAATGGCATCAAGAAAGAGTAATGGAGGTCCAAGAAAGAGGCTGGAGAAGCCAAGGAGGGGCTCATAGAGGAAGTGACCAGAAGCCTCACAACTGGTCTCAGTGGACGCGACACCAGAGAGTACACGACTCTGCATGACCCACTGCCCTTGGAAGGGGAGGGAGGTGTAAAAGGAGCAATTCATGCTGACCAGTGATCCGAGAAGACTCAATATTGAGACTGAATACAGTCCCAGGAGAATGTATTCATGGGTGCTAAAGACCGTACATGATATTTGCTTTTGCCCTGCTAACAGGAAGCTCACGGTTAACTTCCAGATATGCCTGGCTCTATCTCTGCTTCTTGTGGCTGCTGGTTCTGTTTTCCTCTGAACTGGCCTATTTTGGGGGTTTTAATACTCTTAGTGGTCACAAATTCTTTCTGAAAAGAAGTGAAATATAAATAGTAAAAAATTTTTCTAATGAGTCCTAAATATATTCAATAATACTGACCTTTGCCCAGGCCACTGCATCTGAATCTTATAACCAATTAGCCATAAAACTGGCCCTAAGAATGATTTAAACATATCAGTATTTTAACAGTTTAAAAGCATTAGTTCAATTTCTAAAAAAACTCGGCAAAGTCACACCTTTAATAGATACATGGTCTATTAAAATAATTTATAAACATTGACTTAACAATATTTTATAGGATGAATTTTATTAGAAACAGGGTATACCTTTAGCTTTACTCAACGACAGCAACAAAAAAACCTGGATTTGTGGTACAGTTTGTGCTAATGTTTATTCACTACTGCCACCTTGTGGCCACTCTCCAGTCAGCACGTCGTAGAATTTGTTAAAACAGTCTCAGTTGAAGGGAAAATAAGATAGACTAAGAGCTGGTTCCTGTATCTCCCAGCTCCCCAAATCCAGAAAATAATTTGTGAAACAGCCATATCTTAATTTAGAGTATATCTGAACTGGCAACATTATAGTTGACATATTTTAATTGAGATCTTTAAATTTATTATTCCAACTTGAGGCTACCCAAACTTCTAAATGATATAATTCATAAAGATGGTAACTATTTAGATCTAGCATAATGTAATGACTAAGAACATGGGCTGCACAGTCATATTATTTGGGCATGATTCCTGGCTCTGCCTCTTTCAACTGAACCTCGGTTTTCTCATCAGTAAAATGGAGATAATAGTATCTATCTCATAAAGTTGTTTTGAAGATTAAATGAGAGATTACATTTAAAATACCTTAGAAAACAGCCTAACATACAGCAAGCACTCAGTAAATGATAATTATTATTACATCCTTACAAGGGGAAATCAGCATCGTGTATAAAGCTCTGAGATAAAACAGCAAGAAGTTGGGGCTAGGTGTGTCCCTAACTTTCTGTGTGACCTTAGGCAAGTCACTCAGCATCTCTGGGTCTCGGTTCCTCTATAAAACAGGCAAGATTTTTAGGTCTCAGCAATATCAAGTAAAGGCCACATTTCCCAAAGAGGCTTGGGAAAGGACACTTCCAAGGTCAGCTTCAAGGCAGGGACAGGCTAGGGTGGAGATGGTATAAGGAAAGATGCAAAATAGGTATTCTGGTTTTTTTTAAAAAAAAAAAGACAAAATGCACAATTGTGAATCTACATCAAGAAGGAAGTTCCTCAGAGTTTATATTTTATGTTTACATTTTTATTACTAATTTCTGTGAGTAATTCACCTTGATTTTCAAAATAGAAATTAGCATCGCCCCTCAGGGCATATAAATCATATTATGCTATGATTATGCTCTTTTGGGAAAGAATCTGTTCTTTTCCGTAATTTCCCACACTGTCCCAACCCTGACTATGACAGGGAAAACATGTTTGAAAACTTGCAGCTTCCCCTCCCCCTCTTCCAGCCTAATGCCTGTACTTTTCTAATTCCAGTCTAACATAAACTGTCCCCCACTAAATTAAGTTGAAAAGGCATAGTCTTGTTAGAGAGTCTCACTTTTGTACTAAAAGGCCTCAATCTTCAGGGGCTTTCTAATTCCCCAAAGGTATTTCTGAAAGGTAAACAACAAACCACTTTCCCTTCTATTTTCAGCTCTTTCAGATTCCATTGTAAGGATTAGAAACTGCCTTTAGTCAAATTTCATGAATCAAAGCTAACCATTTACAGCCTAAATGTTTCCCTGTGACAGCCTAATTCCTGAACCCAGCTAGAAAGGGACCAAAGGTTTGCATACAACGAGAGGACCAAGCCTTTCTGGCTCAGCCACTTCTATGTCAGGCCAAGCACAGGCTGGTGGCCACATCTGCACTAGGATGTAATGGAAGCCAGTTTCCAGGCAGCCAGAGCCCTTTGGGTGGTTGCGGCTTTAAGCACACAACAAGGTCGTTTTGTTTTAATAGATGAATCAGCTACACTGCAGTTAATTTGTTTTTACTGTTATAGCCCCATAATATGACTCAGTGAGTGAGAGGGCAGGAACTAGGCCAATGGTTTCTAAATCCAGTTATTTCTGTTGTCTTGGCAATCAAATCTAAGGGACAACATGGCATTCGATTATCTGTAAGTGATAAATTTATGTGATCGTTTATGCAATGTCACAATAATGCCATATATATACAGTATGGCCAACATAGGCACCCAAATCTGCCACAGCCTTTTAAAACATATTTTTTAATAAATAGATTACAACTGAGAGAGCTGGTGCCTTAAGCATTCAGGAACCCAGGAACATTCAGAAACTGAAAGAAATGTGATTACCACTGTAAGAACTATCTATTTAAACAACAGACTTTCCAATTTTCAAACTTTTGTTGCCATTGACTCCTCTTCAATTAACTTGTGAGTTTATGAGTAAACAAAGACATAATGTGGAAATTTGGTAATTTGGAAATTATATATTCAAGCACTTTTAATCTGGTACCCGAAGAACCCACCTAGAAGAACTTCAGCATGTTCATGGGGTCCCAGAAATTATATGAGAAAAAATTTGTATAAGTAGACATTTTTCTCTATTTCTCAGATTCTCAAAAGGATTTAAGGTCTTAAAAATGTTTCTGGCTAAAGATGGTAGATTGTAAACACATTTACCTTCCTCCCTCCTGAAAGTTTGCTAAAATGACAGCAATATTTTACTTTGTTTTTGTTTATTCATAAACTCACAAAGATAATTGAAGAAGAAACAATGGCAACAAACGTTTGAAAATTTAAAAGCTGTTGCACAAGTAGCAACTAACATAACAGGTGCAAGAAAGTAGAAGTTAAGCTAAGTATGGGAAAACTGGGAAGCAACTGAATTTATACCAGAGAATCCTGTGGGAGACAGAGTAATGGCCCCCCAAGATGTCCACGCCATAATTTCCAGAACTTGTGAATATGTTACCTTACATGGCAAAAGGGACTTTGCAGATGGGATTAAGTTAAGGATCTTGAGATGGGAAGATTATCCTCTTTCATCTGGATGGGCCCAATGTCATCACAAGGGAAAGAGGCAGGAGAGTTGGAGTGAGTTAAGGAGACCTAGGACAGAAGTGAGGTTGCAGTAATATGAGACAAGAAGCCAAGGAAAGTGGATAACCTCTGGAAGCTAGAAAAGGCAAGAAATGAATTCCCCGCTAGAGCCTCCAGAAGGAATGCAGCCCTGCCGGTACTGTGATTTCAGCCCTGTAAAACCATTTTTGGACTACTGACCTCCAGATCTGTAAGATAAGAAATATACAATGTTTTAAGCCACTAAGTTTCTGATAATTTGTAACAACAGAATAGGAAACTAATACAAACTCTGAGGCACGTATTAGCACTGAAGACCAAGAGAAGAATTGGAGGTTCTATTACTGTTGAATAAAGGAAGAAATGGAGAACAACTAGCAGTTTCTGCACATGTGAGATGAAATCTCAAGACAACAGCTGTACAGCAGGTACAGAAAATAATCAGTCCAGACTAAAGAATGTTAGAGGCTCTGGGAGAGATCTCTTTAAGAAGATGCAATTGATAGACTAGCTAATGAGTTTTCATATATTGAGAGGTTTATATAATTGAAGAAATGTTTTAGCTTGATTTTAATAGATAGGTAAAATTAAGCAAACAAAAACAGAAAACAATTATTAACTTGGGGGAAAACCAAATGTACAAGAAAGGAAAAAATAATCATAACATATTATTAATACATAGGCCAGCTGTAATTCACATTTATGTAATCAAAATAATAAAAACACTGAACAATAACCTAACAAAAATTACCACATGATTATATTAGAAGTATGGCCAAACAGAAATTATGAAGTTTTGTGATGAAGGTGGAGAATTTAAAAAGAGCTAAACTGATTTCTGGTTTCAGCTCTAACATGTAAAGAGCTTGCAAGTCATCACTCCTGTCCTGTCCACAAGAAAAAAGCTGAACAAATTAAAAATCAGCAACTCTTCTTTGATCCATCAGAGAATCGAGGTCATAGGATATACTATTGCCACCTTCAAAACTGGTGAGGCAGATGAATACTGAGAATCACAGCTTGCAAGGAGCAGAAGCCTCTGGAGCTAGTAACTGGTAGGAACACACAAACAGTTATTGACTAATTCTGGAGGCTAGCCTGAGAGCTAACTCCTGGGGGACCAGTCTTAGGGAAGACCCTAGATTTTTATGAGTTTTAACTCCAGGACCCTCACCAGGTTCTCCCAGTACAATTAGTAAAACATCCCCTCAGGCTTCTGGCAGGAGGAGGGGAAAGGTAACCATTTTTAAATACTCCCAAAGCTTTCTGTTCTCCATAACCAAGGCCTGTCCTTAAGGGAAATAATTTTATCAGAGTCTTATCTGACCCAAGGCAATGAGAAAACACAAGCTCCTCTAGCCTTCTTATTTCACTTAAAGGGGTGGGGGGTGGGGGGAAACTAAGAAACTATCTGAAGGTCACATCCCAGAACTCAGGTCCACCAAATTAACTGAGATTTCATCAGAATATCATACAACGTTTCTCCTCCAACAATTTACCACCACATCAACAGTGCTCCAATTTAATAACAGTGGATTACAACTGAGAGAGCTGCAAGACACAGCCTCTACTTTAAAAGGTATTCCTGGGAAAACTCGAAGACAACAGGGAAGACAAAAACAACAACACTAGAGGAAATTAAAGCCTAAAACTACAGCAAAAAATAAACACAGTCTAACTCCTAGCCAGATAAACATAAATGTCACACTAACAGGAACAAAGTTTACCTTTGTTCCTAATATCCAATACATCATGCTTGGCTGTCAGTAAAATTTTATGGGACATGCTAAAAGGCCAGACAAAGTAAAGAAAAAACAGTCTGAAGAGACAAAACAAACATCAGAACCAGACTTAGATATGGCAAAGATTTTGGAATTATCAGATGAGTAATTTAAAATAACTATGATTAATATGTTAAATGGATTAATGGAAAAAGTGTATAACATGCAAGAACAAATGGGTAATGTAAACAAAGAGATGGGAACTCTAGAAATAACAAGAAAAAGTTAGAAAAGCCAAGAAAAGAATCAGTGAAATTGAAGAGGGATGAATAGAAAACTCCCAATCTGAAAAGCAAAGAGAAAAAAGAAATGAAAACGAAGCAGAACAGAATATCCAAGAAATGTGGATAAATCATAAAAGATGTAATATTCATGTATTTGGTAGACCAGAAGGAGAAGAAAGAGAGAAAGGAGCAGAAGAGATATTTAAAGTAATAATGGTGGAGAATTTTCCAAATTAATGACAGATACAAAACCACAGAACCAGAAAGCTCAGAGAACACCAGGTAGGATAAATAAAATCTTCACCTAGATGTATCAAAATCAAACTGTAGGAAATCAAAGACAAAGAGAAAACCTCAAAAGAAGCCAGAGGGGGAGAAACACCTTACCTATAGAGGAACGAGTATAAGTATTACCATGAACTTCTCCTCAGAAACCATGCAGGCAAGCAGAGAGTGAAGTGAAATATTTAAAGTGTTGAAAGAAAAAAAAACACCAATCTAGAATTCTGTATCCAGTGAAATTATCCTCAAAAGTGAAGGAGAAATAAAAGAGTTTCTCAAACAAAAATTGAGGGAATTTGTCACCAGTAGACCTGCCTTGCAAGGAATGTTAAATGAAGTTCTTCAGAGAGAAGGAAAGCAATATAGGTCAGAAACTCAGATGTACTTAAAGAAAGGAAAAGCATTTGAGAAGGCATAAATGAAGGCTAAACAAAATCATTTTATTTTCTTATTTTTGATTGATTTAATAGATAACTTTATTTAAATTAATAGTAGCAATAATGTGTTGAGTGATTATAGCTTATGGATAAGTGAAATGAATGACAATAGTGCTATAAGGAGCATGCATCTTATAAGGAGACTGGGATCCTCTATTATAAGGTGCCTGCGCTACTTGTGAAGCAGTATAGTGTTCCTTGAAAGTGGAGTTGGATTCGTTGCAAATGTACATTGCAAACACTAGAGCAACCACTCAAAAATAAATTTTTAAAGAAATATAATTGATATACTGTGATGGTTAGGCTAATGTGTCAACTCGGCCAAGTAGTTGTGTCCAGGTGTTTGTTCCAGCAAGCACTGGGCTAATTGTAATACAAGAGCGTTTATGGACTTCAATCACCAGTGAGTTTACTGCGTGGATGGCTGATTACATCTGCATCAATCAGGGAGATTACATTATCAATGGGTGGTGCTTTTATCCAATCAGTTGAATGACTTAAAAGTGGAAGTGATTTCAACATTCAGAGAGAATTTCCCAGCTCGTCGTTGGACAGGCAACTTCTCCCAGAAACTCATCAACGACCTTTCATCGGGCTTTCATCGGAGCCACTGGTTTGCAGCCTGCCTGTAGAACCTGGACCTGTGCATCCCCACGGTCGCGTGAGAGACTCTTTTAAAATTTCATATTATTGATAGATATCTCCTGCTGATTCTGTTTCCCGAGAGAACTCTGACTAATACATATACTAAGAGAGGAGCAAAATTGAATCATATAAGTTGTTCAATTAAAATCAAAGAAGGCAGACAAAAAATAAAGATTAAGTTTGCAATGAATAGCAAATTATTACAAATACAATAGATGTTAACCAACTATAACAAAAATAACTTTACACGTGATTGGTCTAAATACACCAATTAAAAGACAAAAACTGACAGAGTAGGGGAAAAAAGCAAGACCCAACTACATGTTATATCAAGAAGTCCAACTTCAAAATATAGACATGACTAGACTAAAAGCAAAGAATGGAGAAAGATATACCATTCTAACACTAACAGAAAGAAAGCTGGAGTAGTCATGTTAATTTCAGACAAAGCAGACTTGGAATGAGGGAAATTATCAAGGATAAAGGGCAGCACTACATAATGATAAAGGGGTGAATTTTCCAAGAAGATATAACAATCTTAAATGTGTATGAACCTAACAACAGAGCATCAAAATACGTGAGGCAAAAGCTGATAGGAGTGTAAGGAGAAAGAGACAAATTCACTGTAATAGTTGGAGAATTTCAACACTCCTCTGTCAGTAATTGACAGTTACAGCAGCAAAAAATCATTACAAATATAGTTGAACTGAACAACACCATCAATCAACTAGATCTAATTGACATTTATAGAATACTTCATCCAACAACAGCAGAATAAACATTCTTCTCAAGCTCATATGGAACATTCACAAAAATAGACCACATTCTGGGTCATAAAACATACCTTGACAAAGAATAGAAATCATACAAAGTATTCTCTGAGATCACAATGGCATTAAACTAGAAATCAATTACAGAAAGATAGCTGGAAAATCTAAAAATATTTATAGATTAAACAGCAGACTTCTAAATAATATATGGCTCAAATAAGAAGACTCAAGAGAAATGAAAAAGTTTTCATGTGAACTAAATGAAAATGAAAATGTAACTTATCAAAAATCGTGGGATGCAGTGAAAGAAATACTTAGATATTTATAGCATTGAATGCACATAACAGATAAGAAGAAAGATCTAAAATCAATAATTTAAGCATATAACTTAGGGAACTAGAGAAAGAAGAACAATATCCTAAAACCTAAACCTAAAGTAAGCAGAAGAAAATAAATAATATAAATTACACTAGAAATCAATGAAAGTGAAAACAGGAATACAATAGAGCAAGCCAATGAAACCAGTAGCTGGTTCTTTGAAATGATCGATAAAATTGACAAATCGCCAGTCAGGCTAACCAAGAAAAAAAGAGAGAAGATGTAAATTGCTTAAACATGACTAATGATAGCATGGAGAGTAAAAAGATAAAGGAAAATTATGAATAACTCTATGCCCGCAATATGATGTTAGATGAAATGGACCAATTCTTTAAAAGATACAATCTACAAAGACTCACATGAGGAGAAATAGATCATCTGAATAGGCCTATATATATTAAAAGAAATTGAATCAAAAATTAACAACCTTCCAAAAAAGAAAGTACCAGACCTAGATGGCTTCATTGGTGACTTCTACAGACATTTAAGAACGAAATGATGCAAATTCTCTACACCCTCTTCCAGAAAACAGAAGCAGAGGGAACACTTCCTATTTTATTCTATTCTATGAGATCAACATTTACCCTAATACCAAAATCAGATAAACAATACAAGAAGTAAAACTACAAACCAATACCTCTCATGAACAAAATACAAAAATCCTCAACAAAATGTTAGAAATCAAATCCAACAATGTATTTAAAAAATTATGTATCACAATCAATTGAGATTTATTCCAGGTATGGAAGGCTGGTTTAACATTCAAAAATCAATTACTGTAATCCATCACATGACAGCCTAAAGAAAAATTATATAATCATGTCAAGAGATGCAGAAAAAGCACTTGAGAAAATCTAACACCCATTTTTTATATTAAAAGAAAAAAGTTCTCAGCAAATTGGGAATAGAAGGGAACTCCCTCACCTTGATAAAAAGCATCTACAAAAAAATACACATTCCTGGGTAGGAAGACTCCATATTGTTAAGGTGTCAGTTCTTCCCAGCTTGATCTTTAGATTCAATGCAAATGCAATAAAAATTCCAACAAGTTATTTTGTGTGTATTGACAAACTGATTCTAACGTTTATGTGGAAAGGCAAGATAAACAGAAATAACCAACAGAATTCTGAGGACAAAGTTGGAGGACTGGCACTACCACCCCACTTCAAGACTTACTGAAAGAGTACAGTGATCGAGACAGGATGGTATTGATGAAAGAATAGTCAAATATATCTGTGAAAAGGAATAGAGAGCCCAGAAATAGGCCTATAAAAATATTGCCAACTGATCTTTGACAAACGAGCAAAGGCAATTCAATGGAAAAAGGATAGTCGTTTCAATAAATGGTACTGAAACAACTGGACATTCACATGCCAAAAAAAAAAAAAAAAAACTAGTCACTGATCCTACACCTTTCACACACATTAACTCAAAATGGGTCAAAGTCTTAAATGTAAAATGTGAAACCATGAAACTTCAAGAAGTTTTAGAAGAGGAGAAAATGTAGACCATCTTGGGTTGATGGTGAGTTTTCAGAGACACCACCAAGGGCGCCATCCATAAAAGAAAAAATGATACGTTGAACTTCATCAAAAGTAAAGCTTCTACACTGCAAAGCACAGTTAGGAGAATGAAAAGATAGAGACCAGAGGAAATTTTTGAAAAAAAATAGAAAAAACATTTTTGATAAAGGACTTGTATCCAAAATATACAAGGAACTCTTAAAATTCAACAATAAGAAAACAAGCAACCCAATTAAAAATTAGGCAAAAGGCAAATGTACACTATGGACCATAGTTAGTGGTAATTGTCTGATTACATTATTTCAAAATCTGTAAAAAGTGTTCCACAATGGTGTGGTATGTTGATGAGGGGTGTTGTATGTGAAGTCTACACATGCACGTGATTGTTTTGTAAGTTCACAACTTCATAATAAAAATACATTTTTCAGAAAAATCAGGCAAAAGTTCTGAACAGACACCTCATCAAAAAAAGACATACAGATGGCAAATAAGCACATGAAAATATGCTCAACTTCATATACTATTAGGAAATTTCAAATTAAAACAACAGTAAGATACCACTACATGCCCATGAGAATGGCTATAATCCAAAAAAAGTTACACCACCAAATGCTGGTAAGGATGTGAACCCTTTCTGTAAACCCAAAACTGTCCTAAAAATAAAAGTCTATTAATTTTTATTTTAAAAAGAGCTACATTCCCATCTTCCATTATCTGACATTATGGATAATATCTGAAGTTAAAATATCTAAAAAAAAAAAAAGCCCTATAAGCAGGTCATATAACAAAAAAAAAAAATCAGCTAAAAAATATGAAAGTTCTTGCCTCTGGGGAACAGGAAATGGGAGGGTGGGGAGGACTGCTGCTTTTTCATAACAAGTCTTACAAGACAATCTGATTCTTTAAGCTATGTGGATATATAACTTTGATTTTAAAAATAAATTTAAATGAGATTTTAAAAGGTTATTGATTTTAAAAATTACAAGTCTAACAGCTAAAATTTAGTTAGTACTTACCATGTAGTGGGGGTTGTGTGAGGTGCTTTATGTAGCTCATCTCATTTAAACCCTATCAACCTGTGAATTAGGGGCTATTATGGCTTCATTTTATAGATAAGGAAATGGGAGGCTTGCAGAAGTATTTCCCAAAGTCACTTACCTAGTTCAGGGAAGTTCTGCTCCAAAGCAGAACCATCTGCCCCATAACCATTGCTGGCAACCGGCGTGCAGCCTGCTTCCTCTCAATGAACATTTCTAGTTGCCAACTGTGTTGAAAGAACTAAGCCTGAAGGGCTATGGGACTTCCACAACTCCTAATTACAGGCAGAACTTGACACAGGATCTCAGTCTCTTGATTGCAAGTCTCCTTTCCTTCTCCCACAAGACCATCCTGTCTCTAATAAGGATGGCATTTACCTTCCTAAAACTGTGCTTTTTTCTTGGGTTTTGTATTGTTTTGCTTTCCTAAAAATGTGTTTGCTTTGCATTTTCAGGTACATTTACCCTCCCTAAAAATGGGAACTTAGAAGCATAAGCATAAGAGCTGCTTCTTGAATATTGCATTTCCCTTCATGTGGCGTGTATTTGAGCCAACAGGCATGCAGCTGAATCTGCTTCCCTTCCCTCTCCAGAGTCAACTCTAAGTAGGAAGAGAGCAGGCTGCGGGCGGCTTTTTTGCAATCCCAAATTCCCAGGACACCATCAGGGAGCTGTCTGGGCAGCACCCATCAAAGGGCGTCTGTCCTTCCAGCTGGAGTGCTGACATTCCTCGCACTGCCAAGTGAGCCTGGAGCCTCCAGTATTCTTCGAGTGGGAGAGGCTTGTTAAATATCTCTGCCTGTTGATTTTAAATGTTGGCATGTACACATGCAGTCTAAAATAAGATGGGAACCTATCCTAACCAAGTGTTTACGTTTGGTTTCCAATGACTCAGTCTTCGCTCCGCATTTCTCCTACAACTGCTTTCCCAGTCCGACTCTGACTTCCAATTCCACCGGGAATATGCAATTAAGATGGCTGCATGGACTTCAGTATGTCTTCTAAAAAGTGTCATGGTCTAAGAAAGTAGCACTCAAAACAAGCTTGGGCTACAAAGGAAGGAGACTCATTCAGGGGGTGCCCCTCCGTTAAATGACAATAACCATCTTTGACTCAGATTCAGTGGATATTTTAGTCCCAGATGACAAACTGCCATGTCCTATTACCTAAACTCTTTAAGGTCTGACAGTTTTAATTTTTTTTATTTTTATTTATTTATTTCGGTCTGAATTCAGGGCAGAAGACCCCACAAAGGCAACCTGAGCATGGCACCGGCAGGTGTTGCTGGACTGTGCCCCCAGATGCAGTTGCCATACTGTTTTCTTTTTTAATAGATTCATATTATGCCTCACTGCAACAATGGGTAGCACCAGTTAAAAAGAAAAAGTGCTGGGTTATAATATACAAGGGGAGGTTTTTTTTTTTTTAATCTTATCTACTATTCTGAGTATTTAGAATTGACGGAAGCTAAAACGATTAGTGGAAATTGGGTTTTTGATTTTTTTTTTAAATCTCATAGGAATCCTTTTCCCATGCAGTTGAAAACCATTGAAGAATTCCTAAAAGTCTGAAAAATTCCCAGGGAAAAAAAAGAAATACAGTGAAAGTTTTTTCTTTCCTTTCTTTCTTAATTTTTTTTTTTCTCTCTGTGTGTTTTGTTCTATTTTTGCCTATGGTTATTGAATATTTTATTATATGGCAGGTTCAGAAGATTCAGATGGTTGGAGCTTAAGTAACATTCAAACTATTATGGGGCCCATGGAAATACAGATCACAAAAGTGGACTATTAGCTGGCAGATTAAGAGTGACCCACTTCACAACAAAACAATCTGCACACTATTTTATCAGACTTGAAGCTTTAGAGAACAGAGTTTACTCTTAAAGGACTATACAAGTGAATTTTTCATTTCCAAATGTCTATAAAAGCTAGGAGCATCTTAGAGTCTGAAAAGAATGAATGTTCCTATCTTTTGCGTCATCTCAAGGCCAAAAGTTAAAATTTCTATTTAATGATTTTTTAGAAAAAAAATGAATCTACAAAGGCATCTCCCTTTCTCTATGTAAATCATTGGCATCATCTGGATAGCCTATGCTATTACATTTATATTTGTGTATTTTTATAAAACTAGTTGCTTCTGACTTAAATGCTACTGAGATGTCTGAGGAGCCTGCTGGTCACCAAGAGGTCACGAGCAGGAGTGGTAGCAATAAACTCATTTGCACTGGAAGTGAAAATGTGACCGTACTGCTATCAGAAGACTGCCAAAGTTATCTGGGACCTATGTTCTGGGCCTCAAAAAACCAACCCAAAGTTAGAGGTTGGAATTTATAGTCATAAGACCTGTAACAATAAAAGTGAAGGTGGTATATATAAGTTAAGGTGAAGAACTTAGAATTAGAATGGATGGATTCAACATCAATTTTGGGGGCAATATAGTAAAGAAAAAAAAAGGAGGCTGCATTCATTTATTAACTCAACAAATACAGTCACACTTTAGCAGATCAGGCACCAAGCAAGACAACAGGGTACAAAATGGTTCCTGCTCTCATGGAACTAATTAACCCAAAAAACAATAAAGTACAAAGTGACAGGGGAACAGAGAGTGAGGGCCTGCAGGAAGTTAGGGGCAGCAAACTTTTCTTTAAAGGGACGGATAATATTTTAGGCTTTGCAACTACTCCGTTCTGCTCTTGTAGCACGAAAGCAGCCATAGCTACTACGTGGATGGGAGTGACTGCATTCCAACAAAACTTTATTTACCAAAACAGCTGGTGGCCAGATTTGACCAGCAGGCCCTATGGGCTGCCTTAAATATAACACCTTCAATTTCACTGGCTGTGATGCAGGCCCTCCAGCCATTCCCCACATAGGAGGGGACTTCTACTCGACCGTAGCCCAGTGAGAGTGGTTCCGGGGGGATCACTTGGAGAGCTCAACCCATGTCCCCTATAATTTAAGAAACATAGTGATTGGTATTTGATTCCTGAAATGTCTAAAAGGGCAAGGCTGTGTCTGGGTGTCCCTGTAGCTGGAAGGAGAGTGGAGAGGGGAAGTGGTAGTTTGGAGCTGTATGGTATCCCAGAAAAACATGTTCTTAAACTTAATGCATTCCTGTGGGTGTGATGAGGCTACTCCAGGCCAGGTGTGGCCCACCTCAATCAGGCTGGGTCTTAATCCTGTCACTGAAGGCCTCACAGGGAAGGCCACACAGAAGTCAAAAGAACCTGGAAGACAAAGGAAAAGACAACACTATGTGCATGGCCACATCACAGAAAAGCCAAGGAACAAGGATGGCCAGCAGCCAGCACCAGTGTGCTGATGACACCTCCATTTTTGACTTCTGCTAGTGTCAGAGGCACTATATGGGTTAGTGTTGGCTTCCACTATTATTCTCCTATACACTTGGCCTAAGTAAGTCCAGCTGGTGTTGTCCATCACTGGAAAAAGAAATGTTGTACTGCTTGCCAGTCAAGCACATACATTTTAGCTACTGAAATCAGCTTCTCCTTGTGACTGGAAAGGATCCGCCTGAGATTTACTCCTGCGATAGGTAAGAGGCAAGCCCCAGAAGGAGTCTAAATGGGTCATGCGTGGTGGGGGATGTGGTTGAGAAGGAATACAGTTGCCTAATGACTGTACTCTACCAAGACCAGACCTATTCAAATGGGGACATATCCCCTGTAGGTGGCTACTTATGTATGTTGCCATAGGGAGGGGGTGAGATGAAGAGGCACAACCGAGTTCTAACATCACCAGGTTGAAGTTGGGGGAAGGGGCGTGTTCAAAGCCCTGCAGTGTGACAACCTTCTGGAAAAGATGTTCTTGTCTTCCCAGAGCTTCCTCAACACCTTTCCATCATAGTCTTAATCACCATCCATCAACAGAGTGTTGATCCCCTTGCTTTCCACCTGGCCAATCTTCTGCTGAAGGACCAGAGAAAATATTCTGTTACAAGTGTAAAGGCACAGAAGACCGGAGGGGAAGGAATGAGAAGTGCAGTGTAGCTGGAGTGTGCTATAAGGGGGAAAGTGATGTGAGAGGAAGGAAGAAGAGGTCGCAGCAGGCAGCTTGTGGAGGTATATGAAAGGTGGGTTTAAAAAGCTTTGGCTGTCAATACCAGGACAGGAAGTCACCCAAAAGCTTCCAACCAGGAGGTATAAAGTCTCAGTGACTAGATTTAATTGCTAGTTAGGAAAATTTTAGAGAAACTGGAAAGGGTTATCATGCTAAATATCTAGCTTCTGAACAATTTAAGTTTTATTTTAATTTTTGCATGTGATTTTCATGGCAATATCCTTAAAGCTCTGTCTTTTGTGTGTCATAGGACAGTCTTGCTATCAGTTCATGCAATGTGGCCTTGTGTTTCGCTGATGAGTACTTTCCCTCTCTGATTAATTTCCTGTTTTTAAAAGCATCCTCGTGTTCAGCAGACAGCTTCACAGTCGCAGAAGATGAACAATACTCCTGCCAAGCCAAATCTCCAGGCAACAAAGTAAATCCACATTTTTGTTTTACAGTGCTGTAATTTTGTTGCATAAAATTTTCCTGGAATCATAACATTTTAAAATTGGATAGAACCCTAGAGGTCACAAATGCAAATGTTTTATTTTACAGATGAAGAAACTGAAACATGGAAAGGCCCTGTGTCCCACCCAACATCTCAATTAATGGCAGCAAAACTTGAACGTGGGTCTCCTAATACCTACAGCAGTGCCCTTTTCACTGCTTTTTAGTATAGAAAATAATTGACCCCAAAACTGGAGTTTATAAATCTTTGGGTTTTTATATGGCTTAACATACAAAGTTTTGTGTACTAGGGAGTAATATCTTTCTTCTCTGCAAATGTGCTATGTTGATTGGAGTAGTTATGCAAGAATACATGAGAAATTGCAAGAAAATCAGGTATAACAGGCACAATTCAAAGGCAAGCTCAATTTTTCGGAATTTTTAAAAAATGGATCTAACTACTCTGTTGAATTCAGGTGTACTTAAACAAATAGCTAATAATTAATAGGAAAATAGCCGTGCTGCCGATTATTTTTTCTCTCTGCTCAGCACCATATAGCTCTCTTCTTCCTAAGAGCCTATCAACCAGATCCTGCCACCTCTTTCCTGGTCCCACTCCTCTTGTGCCTTGTATCTAACACATTCTTAACCCTGTGCCAAAGTTAAATTCTTTGTTTCATGGCTTCATCATACTGAACTCTGTCTAGAATCTTGCCCCATCTGTTTGATCTTGGGCCAATTACTTGATAGGATCTTCAGGCTCTTCACTTGCAAAGTGAAAGGGTTGAACTAGATCCATTCAATAAGCATTCATTTAGTGCCCACTACATGTCAGCACTTTAGGAGACATTAGAAATACAAGATCCAGAAAAAAGATGTGGGATCTTAGTTTCTTAGTTTGCTAGGACTGTTATGACAAAAGCCACACAACGGATTGGCTTAAACAATAGGAATTTATTGACTCATACTTTTGAGGCTAGAAGTAGTCTAAAATCAAGGCATCAGCAAGGCGATACTTTCTCCCCCAAATCTATAACATTCTGGTCCTAGCTGCCAGCCATACTCAGGGTTTCTTGGCTTGTATCCCTGCCTTGCGTCACATGACAATGTCTGACTTTCTTCTGCTTATTAAGGACTTCAGTAATCCAGATTAAGGCCCATCTTCATTCAGTTGGGCCACACCTTATTTAAAATAACATCTTCTTGAAATCCAATTTACAGTGGGTTCCTATCCACTGGAATGCAGATTAAGATGAAGAACATGTCTAAATTGGGGTACATAATTCAATCTACCATCCTGCCCTCAGAGTTTACAGTCTAGTACAACATTTTCCTAACTTGGTAACTCAAGATACCACTCCTAAGGAATGTAGCATGTATTACAAGGACAGCGTATTAGTGAGCCAAAGAGGTGCTGATGCACAGTACCAGAAATCTGTTGGCTTTTATAAAGGGTATTTATTTGGGGTAGAAGCTTAAAGTTACCAGGCCATAAAGCATAAGTTACTTCCCTCACCAAAGTCTGTTACCACGTGTTGGAGCAAGATGGCTGCCAATGTCTGCCAAGAAGTCAGGCTTTCTGTGTTTCTCTCTTCTCAGGGCTTGTTTCTCTCCAGGCTCAGCTGCCCTGCTCTCTGCACAAGGCCAGCTATAGACTATCAGGCGACCAGCTCTGTCTCTCTCCCCAGGTCTGGGGTGCAGCTGCTCTGCTCCTCTGTGTGCTTACTTCCCAGGCTCCAACTCAAAACTCCAACTCTCTTCTCTGTTGCGTGGTTTTCTCTGTGAGTCCCTGCCTCCTTGGTGGGCAGGGACTCAATGTCTACTGACATGGCCCAATGAAAGCCCTAATCATAATTTAATCATGCCAGAGGAACAGACCAGTTTGCAAACATAATCCAGTATCTACTTTTGGAATTTATAAACAATGCTAAACTGCTATGGAAAGAAAAAGTGTTCTCTGGTTAAATAAGTCTGGGAAATACTTGTTAAAACAAAGTGAACGAGAATTCACCACTATAGAATATCTCAAAACATTTCAATATGAATATGTCCAATATGGATTTCCAATGGGGAATTATTTATTTGACCAGAAAACAAAGGCTGTCGTTCTATGGAATATAGTTTTGGAAATGCTGCTCTAGATGACAGAGGGTTTCTAAATTCCTTTCCAGATATATAATATCTTATATCTGACAGAAATATTCAATTGGCACCAAAAAATTTAAGCCTGTAAGTAGTCAAGGGGCAATGGCAGGGGAGCAGGAGTAGATCAGTGGTTGAGTGTCTGCTTTGCATGTATGAGGTCCCAGGTTCAATCCTCAATATGTCCAAAGGGGGGGGGGGGGCAGGGGCAATGGCACCAGCTGATTTTTTAAAAGATATTTTCTCTTTTATCAACTGCTTTATATTGAATTTTATTGGTTTAGTGAGGAGCAAAATGTGGAGCTCTAAACCGATATGCATAATCATATTAAAATCACAGAAAGGAATAACTGGTCTGGAGCAATTGATTCAAGTTTAAATGCATCCAGATCTCCTCTGGAGGAATTGCGCTTTGCCACTCTTTTGTGTTGAAGAGCTTTGAGAATATACTCACAGCACATGATCCTGCAACACCGGTCTTAATTCTGATCAACAAAATAACAAATCAGAATGGTGTAGCTTTTCTCTTTTCTAAAGGAAACTGAGATATTAACCCGTGGCACTGGTTACAGAAGGAGAAATTACTAGGGTGGTGGAATAAGCAAATGGCTTCACTCTCACTCTAAAACTACCCATGGAACATACTTCATCTTAGACTAAATCTGAAATTTCAAATCTTTTACATCTAAATCAGCAGGGTTTTTCTTAAATTGCTTGAAGTAGATTATAGTAGATTCTTTATTATTCTTTTTTAAAATTGTGTTTACAAACCATAATAAATTCTTCCCAACGCTAGTCTGGCTTTCTGTTGAATTATCAAGCAGGCCCCAAAGGAATTAGAATGAGCAACAGTAACTCACTACATGAACTATATTATATAAGGCTGTGTTTAGAACTAAAATTCCAATAAACTTCCAATTTGGTCACTCATTTGTGTCTCTATATTTCTGATGCTCCAAAGAGCCAGCTGTTTACAGCTTCTAATATCAAACACAACATTAGAAAAATTTGATAATTTTATTAAGTCCCACTTATTCCTATGTTTAACATTTCAAGACAAGAAAAATTGTCACTAAGCCTCTAAGCCATCTTAATTATTTTTTTGCTTTTAATCTCCCCCTCTTCAGTTTTTAACTTTGGTAATTAATTTCAGTTTAGTTTCCTTCTGACAATGATGACCTCGACATTAAATCTGAAAATCTCTAACTACGTCAACCCTCTCCCCATTAAATTATAAATCCAACATGGACAGATTGTTTAGCATTTACCCTAATCTAGCAAATTCCAAATATCCAAGTTCTTTAGTCTCTAAAAGACTTGGGATGCTATCCACAAAAATTGATTTATTTTAATTTATGCAAAAAAAAAATGTGGCCTCCTGGAAATTTTCTTACTGTTACAACAAACATTGTCCCCCACACCCACCCCACCACTATGGAAAACAGCGCTGGTTACACAGAAACCAAGGAGAGAAACTGTAATGAGAAACAGGCAACAAAACTGATGAGTATTAAATAGAACTCCTAAAAGAAATTTTGCATGATATCAACTTTCCTTTTTATCCCCAATTAGTTAGGACTTAACTGAGTTTGAGTGCAAGGAACTCTGAGTCTACGAATCGTAAGCTGTCCTTCCCTGTCTCATAAAGGTAGCAGAGGAAGTAAGAAAAGAGAAATAGTAAATTTAAAATGATTCATCAAAATGCAGAACAGATTAATATATACTCACCAGGCCAAACCAAATTTCAGATTACTGATTTAGTTTGTTTTTTTATTTTGGAAAAGAAAAAATCCTGGCCAGGACTCTCCTTAGACCAGCACGATACTCTGCCATGTAAGCACGCAAATAGCAGCTGCTGGCTGCCTTTCGTAAGACCCTTGCTTCTCTTGAAATGCACAAATACTGTAAAACACTGGACTGAGTCCACCATTTGACATACATTTTTGAGGGGTCCTCCCATAAGTGTGAGGTCAGCTATGTGGTATCAGGAGCAGGAAGAAACACACAGCGCAGGTCCCATGCTTAGGCCAAGTCACTGACATCATCTGAGACCTTTTTTTTTTTTTTTGCCTTGGGGTGAATTTTCTAAGCACTGTTATGCTGAGAACACAGTGTGCTTGTTTTCTTTTTTCCTTAATCACAAAAAAAAATCAGTCCTGGGAAAGATTTTCTTAGCAAATCAAGATTAAATTCAGCCTGGTTTGAAATCAGATATGATCACAAATAAGTCTTCAGTTTTAATCTATTGCTAAAATACTCTCTTCTTCATCTCCATACATATCATTTCTCTGACCAGTGTCTATACTATATGCATAGAATGTTTGTGTTGGATTTTTATAATCTGATTTTTATACGTATCCTATAAGATCTGTCAACATTATTTTTTATTCCCCATTTAACAGAAGAGGAAAGTTAGCAGCCCAGAGGACAAATATGCTCCAGATGATAGAGCCAATATGAATCTAAGTCCTACCCCAACATGTTTCTCCACTAGGTACCTTGAGGTAAGGAGCAGAAGAAGCTAGGTGCTAATGGCGCTCAAATGGAGTGGGCAGTAGACAAGTTCTAGGGCAACTGACAAGCCAGGTGCTGTAGACTGAATTATTGGTCCCAACTGGTTACTCCCTTGTAGTTGTATGATATATGCATACTCTCACTATGACCTTATTGTGAACAGAATGTACTTCTCATCCCTTGGCTTTGAGTGTAACCATGTGACTTGCTTTGGGCAAAGGAATGTTAGTGGATGTGTTTGCATGGTTGCACTTGCCTACTTTATCTATGTCATCCCGTTAGAAGACCCTACCCTGGGTACCTGTAGCCAGTTCATCCTGAGCCCCAGAATAAGATATGTAGAGCAGACCTGAAGCTTAAAGCTAAGCGCAGATGAGCTGTGAATACCAGCAAAGCCACAACTGACCCCACAGACCTGGGAGCAAGAAATATCTATATTTGTGGTGGTAAGCCACCGAGATTTCAAGTTTAGTTGTTACACAGCATTACTGTGACTATAGGCTAATGTATTTCAGACCACAGAGGTATGATAGAGGTTGTAGGCAAAGGTAGCTGAAAACAAATTGTGAAACTCAGTGAGTAATGGAGCCAATTACTGAAGTCTTCATTGAGGAGATGAATCTTGACTTGAGCCTTTACTTTCATCTCCTCCAAATCAGTCTAAATCCCAGAAAATAAGTCAATAGTGACTATACCTCAATGTATTCAGATTAAAAGCATCTTAAATCTTCTAACATTGAAGTGTGGATAAATATAGAACAACTCTAATCAAAGCCTCAGAGGTGACTAACATTCACTTGCCCAGTATGACAACATACTTTAAGCAATAAATATATATAAATAAATATATTATATTATATGTAATTACTTTAAAGGAGTTCAAATCACTCTGGATTTTAGGCACCTCTAAAAAAAGTGCCTTCAAGCCATTTAAATTTTGAGAGAATTTTTCTAAGGAAAAACTAGATCAAACTGTTCTCAAAGTGCCCAGAGCTCCTGCCCAGCAAATGGGTCACTAAAGACCCCTACTACCAGCCCTCATAAATCCTGGGAAGAGAATAACCTCAAGACAAGTTTTGGCTTGGTTTGAAAATAGGAATAAAAGTAAAAAAGAAACAAAGCTGAAAAGTAGATGGGAAGAGGTATCCTACTTCACAAATAAAAATGGAGGGCTTCTCATCTCCCTGCCCCTCCCCACAAATTTGTCCCCATCTACCTATGTTTCCCTTCTTGCCTCCCATTTCAGCTGATACAGAATCTCTCACCTTTCAAAGTGATTTTTGCACCCTGGATCTCATCTCCTTTCCCCTGGATGTTTATGCTTTTCTTTACGACTTTTACTTTTCCCTCATTTTAAAAGCATCTTCACGCTTTCCCATCTTGAAAAATTCTATAAAGAAATTCTCACCATTCACACATTCATTCCTCCATTCATTCAGTCATCAAAGAATAAAAGAATGATTCAAGAAGGACAAAAAAATGAATGAATGAAATTTAAGTACATGTAGGTACTTTGCTAATTATGTCATTCAGTTTCGTATAATCTCTAACTTCCAATCATGCCCATTTCCTTTATAAACATATAAGCCTCCCATGAATCACTGTGTATCCAACTCTTGGCAATTCCTGGGACTTACTCTCCTTCACCTCCGTGCCTTAACACATGCTGTTCTCTCTGCCTAGCACATCCACCATCCTCTTGAAGTCATTAATAGTTGTAAGCACTGATTGATACTTTCGTTATAGCAGGAAATTTACACATTATTTACACTTCACATAGCAACCACACAAGTGAGCATCATTACATTTCACAGATGAGGAAGGAGTTAAGTTGCTTACATAAGAGTATGCAAATAGTGAAAAGCAGGACCCTAATTTAGCTCAACTCCAGCTGATTCCATTGTTCCTCAATGTATCACCCAGTTCCTCTAGTTAAATACTATTCACCTTTCAAAGCTCAGTTCCTACGTTATCTTTCATGAAATCTTCCTGCCCTCTCTCTCTCTTCCACCCCACTCCCAGGTGACTCTCTTCTGTACTACCTCAGCTTCTGTGGTTTCTTCTCCTATAGCAATTATCACACTGGAAAATAATGTGCTCTCATAGCACCTAAGCTCACCTGCCAGTGGATCACTTACATACATACGTTATGGGCTCCCATTGCATCTGAGTTTAACATACTGAATTGTCTATCCTCCCACCTGGTGGCCATAACACAATGGGTCATTTGAGAGCATGGACTTGTCTTTTCTTCCTATCTTTTACGTACTTAGCAAAGTACTTACATGTAATTACCTCAATTTCATTCATTCATTTTTTTTTTGTACTTCATTCACCTGTTCATTTATTCTTTGATGGCATGACTGAATGAATGGAGGAACGAATGTGTGAATGGTGCTAATTCTGTCACTTGCTTCTTGACTTTGGGCAAATCATTTAACAGCTCTGGGCTTCAGTTTCCTTTCCTTTATATTGAGAGAGAGAGAGAGTATAGATGTTTTCTAATGTTCCTGCAGATTTTCCTAGTTTATTAATTTAAGAAAAGTCATTATATTTAATTAAAAGGCAACATTCTCATTCACAAGAGTTGAAAAAAATCAGTGGTTTTCCAAAACTGAGTGCAATTACATGGAAAATGAAGAAACATATGGTTAACTGTAACTGAAGACATTTTGATTAATTTGTAATTTTGTTAATATTTGTTAATTTTATTAATACTTTATCAATCTATCAGTTCAATAGAAATTTACTGAGTATTAATGGTGAAGAGTAACACAATGACATCAGATTAATTCTGAATTCTAGTAAAGGTTCTTTTAGATTTTATATTATCAATATTATAACACTAAAATAATTCTAAAAAATTTATTCACACAGAAAAAAATGGAGTAGAGTCACGAGACAGAAATAATCCTGTTGACATTAGGTAGACCCGAAACAAGTTGAGCCTTCCCCCTAACTTAACTCCCAATTATCAGTATTAGCCCAAAAGACTTAATTTGTAAAGTTCTCACATATTTCTGATTACAGTTATCACTTGAAAAATAAAAAGTAAAAACTTCACCCTTCAAAAATGATGTATATTTAGAGATCCCGAAATTGGACGTACCAAACATTTTTGCTCCAAATGAAATCAAACTGGAATGTTGTGCCTCATTCCCTAAGGCACCCACTCTTGTTTGTCTACAGAAATTGGATATGAACTTGGTATCCTCTTTTTTTTTCTTTTTGCACCATGTGTTTGGAATTCCATGATGTTTTTAAAAATACAATTTTTTGAAAATACAAATAAAATTTTGTCTTAAAAGCAAGTGGCTGGAATCCAGCTGACCACCCTTTGTTTGGACTCATTCAGGAAAAGTGATTCACACATGACATTGAATTGAAGGGGAGAGCAGGTGGTTCTAAAGTACACAGCATGATTTGGTTCTGAGCCACTGCATGTTTAAAGTCCGTCCATTCTTGTCCTGGAGATGTCATATAACATTTTCTGCTATAAATTTATAAATTTGTTTTATAGTTCTGCTGGGAAACCCTGAATGTTTTGATTACAAATTTAGACCATTCAGCCCAAGAGAACGCAATAAATCCTTCACAAACAAGATCAATTCAGAGTTGCCATTTGCATGCACTGCCTACTCCAAGACCGTAATTTAAGACATGTGCTGCTTGGGTTGAAAGGAAGAAAATCCACTATCCTGACCACAGACATTTGTATGTTGGATGGTACCAAGCTCCACATTTTGTATTTATTCTCCTCCATCTTGTCAGAAAGTATTGATCAACTTAAAAAACAAACAACAAAAAGTAAACTAAAAGCACTCTAAATTACAGGACATATTTCTGTATTATATATTAAAACAGTACAAAAAATAGAATCAACAAATTCTCTTGTTACTTGAACCATTTTTTGTTTTGTCTTATATTTCAGAACAATTTTTAAAGATAATCTAGCCACCCAATAGGTGGCTTGGGGAAACAGATGTATGTTTTAGAACCTGAAAGGAGTAGAATGGAATAGAGGTTGGTTTAAAAAGTGGGTCATGTACCCATTATCTTGAAAATATTGGTTGTATAGTTGGGATTGTCTTAGAGGGTGCCTTAGTTTGCCAAAGGGCGGCTGATGCAAAATACCAGACAAGGGTTAGCTTTTATAATGGGAATTTTATATAGGGTGAAAACTTACAGTTCCAAGGCCATGAAATGTCCAAATCAAGGCACCATCAGAGAATGCTTTCTCATCAAAGTCAGCTACTGTTCATCCTGGCGTCCTGCCAGTTGTGATCAGGCATATGGCAGGGTTCGTCTCCTTAGCCTTGAGCTGCTCTTTAGGCCCAGGCCCTTGTGGTCCTCTTTCTGTGCCTCTGTGATCTGCTGATTCCAGACTCCAGGACCTCTCTTGGCTTCTCGGGGCTTCTTTGCCTTTCTACAGCTGTAGACAAACCTGGAGTCCTGTCTCTCACATGACCAGGTCAAAGTGGCAAAGCTCCCTTTTCTTGTATGTCTCTTCCTCTGTGTCTACGTTTATATAAGGCCTAGCAAGAGGGCAGAAACCCAACCTGTGTCATGCCTCACTGACGCAGTCCAATCAAAAGGACCCCACACCCAAAGGAATGAATTAGTTTAAAATATATATATTTTTCTTTCTGGCATTCATAAAAGAACTTCAAAGTGTCACAGAGGTTTTCAGGTGACCACAGAGTAACCCACTTTCTTTCAGGGATGAATCACCAATATGGGAGCCATGATATCTAATGATCAAACTCTATATCCACCCGCCCTTAACTCCTGTAACATTGAGGCAGGTTAGTATAATGAAGGAGGGAAGGTGGCTCGGGCTGGACCATGTTTGCAGACAACATGGCCAGCAGTGAGACCCTGCCCAGAAACCTCCTCAGGGGAAGGCTGCCGGAAAGATCCCAGGAGATCCTGGCCACAAGATCCCATTTGGAACAAGATCCTATTCAGGATCAAGGAGAAGCCCCGGATACTTTCAGACAAAAGGCCTCACCATTGGCCCCCTGAGAGCTAACAGGTGTGGATCACAAGGCAACCAATTAGAACAGCAAATAGCTGGGGACCTTCCCCAACATTATGAAAAGGGAGGAGCAAAAGGTCTTAAAAGTCCTAACATGGAGCTCCACACATGCGATTCATCCTGCAGCATGCCAGCAGTCCATATCTAGGGCTGTGTACTCTGCTCTTGTTTTTTAATAAACTCTTTACTAAAAAGAAAGATGGATTGTCATCTAAGAAAAAATTAAGGTGAATCCAAAACATAGTCATATCATAATAAATCAAGATGTCTTAAAGATTTATACAAAAAAACCCACAAAAGTAATTATAACTAAACACAAGTTTGTTTCTTTTCATAGAATTTTTTTCCTCTTTTCAAGCAAGAGAGACAATCAAGAAGTCATAAAGGAAAAGGTGAATAAAATTTTAATACGTGTGGGAATTCCACTTTTGGCCATGATGGAGTAACAGGGTCTAAATTTATCTTCCAACTTTAAACAAATATAAAACTAGACAAATTATATCAAACAATGATTTTTAGATGTTGCACAACAGGTTGCTCAAGACAGGGATTCCTGAGAGAAGGGAAACAACCTGGTTGAGTCCTGTAATTACCCAGCTTATTGAGTAGAAAAGGCTATGACATCAAAAGAAGGAAACCAAACAGAGGCTGATAGTTACACTGAGTTGAGGAGACAAAGGTTGAAGTGTAGGAGTATAAGGAAGCTAGAATTTGGAGGGAATAGCAGAAAGGAGAGACAGAACTCTGAAGAACTACAAAAGAGTCCCCTCAAGTCTAAAAAGTCCAATGGGGTCAAATTTATTCCACCTATCTTAACTGTATGCCAGAAAATAAAAAACTCCAACACTGTTTTTTAAAAAATGTAAAAAAATCCAGTACCCGAAAATGTGAAATTTGTAATGTCCAGCATCCAATCAGAAATTACTGGGAATGGAAGGAAATAGGAAAATATGACCCAGTTCCAGGAGAAAAACCAATCAATAGAAACAGAAGCAGAAATTGCAGAGCTAGAGGAACTAGCAACAAGGACCTTTAAATAGCAATTGAAAGTTTTATAAATAAGCTTAAGAACATAAAGGAAAACAGGAAATTGTTGATGAGAAAAATAGAACATATAAAATAAAGACTCAAATAGGACTTCTAGAGATGAAAATACATCTGAATTTGAAGAAAAGATCACTGACCTTGAAAACATAGCAAAAAAATTTTATTAAAATGAAGTAGAGAGAGATAAAAACAAACCAAAAAAATTAATAGAGCAAGAATAACATGTGGAACCCAAAACACATGGTCAAGCATTCATGTAATAAGAATCCCAGAATGAGAGAAAAAGAGAAAGGGGGCAGAAAAAAAAACTTTAAATAAATAATTTCTGAAAATTTTCCAAATTTGAGGAAAACAAACTCATATAGAAGAAGGCCAATGAACTCAAACAGAATTAACATATAGAAAATGACATCAAGGCAAATCATAATCAAATTGCTGACAAAAGTGTGATAAAGAAAAAAAAGCATTGCAACAATGGGCAGGGGGGAGATACATTAGATGGAGAAACAAAAATAAGAAGGATTATAGACTTCTCATTGAAAACTAAGCAGTTCAGAGAACAAGAAAGTGAAATATTTAAAGTACATAAAGAAAAAACACCTGCCAATCTAGATTTCTATTCCCACTGAAAGTATCCTTCAAAAATAAAGGCTCAATAAAGTTTTTTCAGATAAAAAATAACTAAATAGTTTGTTCCTAGGAGATCTTCACTGAAAATTTATTAAAAGAAATTTTCTCAGCAGAAAAAAAGACAGCATATGGAAATTTGGATCTACATGAAGAAATGAAGTTCTCCAAAATGGTAAATTGTGAGTAAATAGAAGAAACTTTTTTCTCATTTTTAATCTCTTTTAAGTACAATTGCCTCTTTAAAGAAAAAAACAATAACAAATTTTAGTGTTTGTAGGATATGTAGAATTAAAATGCATGAAAACATAGCACAAAGTATAGGATGGAGGAAACCATAGCATACAGCTATAATCTTCTTACATTATATGCAAAATAGTAAAATATTATTTCTAAATAGACCATGAAAATTAAATATGTATATTTAAAACCTCATCATGAGTTTTTGATAAGGTTTGAGCGCCTGCTTCCCATGTATGAGGTCCTGGGTTCAATCCCCAGTACCTCCTAAAAAAATTTAAAATTAAAATTAAAAAATAAAAAATAAACCTTATCACAGCCAGTAAAAAAGGGTATAGTTAATAAGCCAACAGTGGACATAAAACAGAATCAAAAAAATTAATTTATTAAGGGAGAAAAAAAGTAAAAATGGAACAAAGAAGAGATGGAATAAATAGGAAACAAACAGCAAGGTAGAAGATTTGAATGCAAATATGAAAAATAACATTAAACAAAATGGTCTAAGTATTTCAAATAAAGGCAGAAATTGCCCAACTGGATAAACAAAAAAAAGCAATACGCAGGAGTTGCAGGAAGATTGTGTTGGATTAGGCAGGCAGGGCTCAACTCTCTTACAAAAACAATGGAGAAAAAAACAGTATCTGTCCAAGGGACTTGCTTTGGGGGTCAGCAGACCAGGACAGTGCTTCAGAACTCCCAAGCGGGTGGGGACAGTAAGACCAAGAAACCAAAACAACAAACACGACTACCAAACCCCCTCAGCAGCTAGAAAGGGCTCCCTTCCCCCTCAAGACCCCAATATATTAAGCCAGGGGTAGTAAAACCCATGGCTCACTGAAGCTGACTGAGAGGGGAACAGATAACTTCCTCCCTGTCAGCTGTTACAAGAGAATAGGGAGGGGAAGTCGGATGGCTTTCTTCAGTGAATTCGGCCAGCAGAGCCCACTTTGAATCACGACTCTTACCACACAAAAACACAAGAAAACAGATTGAAACACTTCTGATGAAAGGTTCACAGATGAGTGCCATCTGCTGGCCAGTCTGGAAATTGCATGGACAAAACTGCTTTTGTTTTGCTCCCTACTCCTGGGAGAAAATCTGTGTTCCATTTGTGAGTCCCTGCATAATTTTGGTAACTTAGGCTGGGAAATTTTAAAGACTTGGGGACTTGAATGACAATGTGAAAAGCACAAAGATAAACATTATCAGTATCCCAAAAGGACAAGAGAATGGAAAGGGGGGAGAAAGAATATCTCAGGAATAAGTGACTGAAAATTTCCCAACCCTTATGAAAGACATAAATATCAATATCCAAGAGGGACAACACACCCCAAACAGAATAAATCCAAACAGACCTACCCTGAGACACCTACTATTCAGAATGACAAATATAAGAGATAAAGAGAGGATTCTGAAAGCAGCAAGAGAAAAGCAAAGCATCACACACAAAAGAACCTCGATAAGATTAAGTGCCGAATTCTCATCAGGAACCATGGAGGAGAGAAGTAAGTGCTATGATATATTAAAGGTATTGAAAGAAAAAAACTGCCAGCCAAGAATTCTGTATCCAGCAAAACTATCCTTCAAAAATGAGGGTAGGTTCAAATCTTCACAGACAAACAAAAACTGATACAATATGTTACCAAAAGACCAGAATTACAACAGATACTAAAGGGACTGCTGCAGCCTGAAAGGAAAAAACAAGGGCTAGAGACTTGAAAAGAGTATAGAACTGAAGAATATTAGGAAGGATAAATTAAAGGGTAAAAAGATACACAATAGAACGATATGACAACAGAAGGCCAAAGGACATAATGGATGAAGTAAGTAATGCCTTTACAGTGATAACATTGAATGTTAATGGCTTAAACTCCCCAATCAAAAGACATAGACTAAGAGAATGGATTTAAAAAATATGAACCATCTATATGTTGTTTACAAGGGTTGGAAAAAGATATTCCATGCCAATGGTAACCAAAAAAGAGTTAGAGCAGTGATACTAATATTGGACAAAATAGACTTTAAATACAAAACTGTTATAAGGGCTGAAGAAGGTCATTATACATTAAAAAGGGGTGATTCACCAAGAAGAAATAACTATACTAAATATTTATGCACCTAACCTGAGAATCCCAAGATACATTAGGACACACTGGCAAAGCTGAAGGGAGAAATAGATGTCTCTACAATAGAAGTTGGAGACTTCAATACACCACTCTCAGTATTGGATAGAACATCTGGACAAAGTATAAATAAAAAACAGAGAGCTTGAATAATATGATAAATGAACTAGGCCTAATAGAACTCTATAGAGCATTACACCCCAAAACAGCAGGATGTACATTCTTTTCAAGTGCTCTTGGTTCCTTCTCCAAGATAGACCATATTATTGTATCACAAGACAAGTCTCAATAAATTTAAAAAGTTTGAAATTATACAAAATGCTTTCTCTGATCATAACGGAATTATGGTGGAAATCAATAATGGATGGAAATGGAAAATTCATAAATGTATGAAGATTAAACAACACACTCTTAAATAAGCCAATAAGCCGTGGGTCAGAGAAAAAATTACAAGAGAATTCAGTAAATATCTTGAGACAAATGAAAATGAGAACACAACATATCAAAACCTATGGCACACTACAAAGGCAGTGCAGAAAGGGAAATTTATAGCCCTCGATGCTTACATTTAAAAAGAAGAAAGAGCTAAAATTGAAGATCTAACTGGAGGAACTAGAAAAAGGACAGCAAACTAATCCCAAACCAAGCCAAAGGAAAGAAATACTAAAGAGCAGACTCTCCAAAAAACTCCAAAAGATAGGAATAGAAGGAAGCTTTCTCAATATGGTAAAGTGCATCTATGAAAAACCTACAGCTAACATTGTACTCAATGGTGAAAGACTGAAAGCTTTCCTGCGGAGATCAGGAACAAGACAAGGATGTCATTGTCACCATTATTATTCAATATTGTGCTAGAAGTTCTAGCTAGAGCAATTAGACTAGCTAAAGAAATACGAGACACCCAAATAGGAAAGGAAGAAGTAAAACCTTCACTATTCACTGATGATATGATCCTACATGTAGAAAATCCTGAAAAATCCACAAAAAACTACTAAAATTAATAGACAAGTTCAAAAAAAGTGATCAAGTTCAGCAAAGTGGCGGGATTCAAAATTAATACTCAATCTACTGATGTGCAATCTGAGTCGGAAATCAGAAATAAAGAATCCATTTATAATAGTGACTAAAACAATCACATATTTCGGGACAAACTTAACCAAGGACATAAAGGACCTGTAACCAAAACGCTACAAAACACTGCTAAAAGAAACCAAAGAAGACTTAAATAAATGGAAGGACATTCCGTGTTCATGGATTGGAAGACTAAATATCATTAAGATGTCAATTCTACCCAAACTTATTTACAGATTCAATGCAAACCCAACAGCCTTTTTTGCAGAAATTGAAAAGCCAATAATCATATTTATTTGGAAGAGTAAGGGGCCCCAAATAGCCTAAAATATCTTTAAAAGAAGAACCAAGTTGGAGGACTCTCACTTCCTGACTTTAAAGCATATTACCTAGCTACAGTGGTGAAAATAGCATGGTACTGGCATAAATACAGAAACAGTGACCAAATTGAGAAAACAGAAATAGACCCTCACATCCACATTCAGTGATTTTTGACAAGGCTTTTAAGCCCACCTAGCTTAGCTAGAATAGTCTATTCAACAAATGGTGTTGGAGGAATTGGATAGGCATATCAAAAAGAAAGAAAGGAGACCCCGATCTTACACCTTATACAAAAATTAACTAAAAATGGATCAATGCCCTAAATATAAAAGGAGCAACCATAAAGCTCCTAGAAGAAAATGTAGGCAAACATCTTCAATATCTTGTGGTAGGCAGTAGTTTCTTAAACCTTACACCCAAAGCACAAGCAACAAAAGAAAAAATAGATAAATGGGACCTCCCCAAAATTAAACACTTTTGTACCTTAAAGGACTTTATAAAACTGGTGAAAAGGCAGCTGACTCAATGGGAGAAAATATTTGGCAATCACATATCCGGTAAAGGTTTAATACCCATGATATATGAAGAGATCATACAACTCAACAATAAAAAGACAAATTATACAATTAAAAAATGGGCAAAAGACAATTGTCCAAAGAAGAAATACAAATGGTGAAGAAGCACATGAAAAATCTTCAACATCATTAGCAATGAAAATCAAAACTACAGTGAGATATCATTTCACACCTATTAGCCTGCCCACTATTAAAAAGTTAGAAAACTGTGAGTGTTGGAAAGCATGTGGAGAGATAGGAATGCTTGTTCCCTGTTGGTGGGAATGTTGAATGGTACAGCCATTATGGAGGACTGTTTGCCAGTTCCTAAGGAATTTGAATATAGACTTGCCATGTGACCTGGCAATACCATTACTAGGTTTATACCCAGAAGAAGTGAGAGTAGTGACACAAATAGACATCTTCACACTGATGTTCATAGTGGTATTATTCATGATAGCTAAATGTTGGAAACAAACCAGGTGTCCATCACCTGATGAATGGATAAACAAATTGTGATGTATAGACATGATGGAATATTATGCAGCAGTAAGAATAAATGAAGCATGACGCATATGACAACATAGATGAACCTGGAGGACATTATGTTGAGTGAAGCAAGTCAGACACAAAAGAATAAATGCTGCATGGTTATGCTATTATGAACTAAATATATTATGTAAACTCACAGAATTAATAATTAGAACATAGTTCACTGGAAATAGAATGAGGGTAGAGACTGGAAAGCTGATGGTTAATCTGTGCAGAATTGGTTAAACGTTTGTTTGTAAATCTTTGGAAACAAATGGAAATGGTGAGAGCACATCATGCCATTTGTAAGTAGCAGAGCTATTATGTGGGTATGACAGTGGTTGAAAAGGAAGACCTAAAGACATTTATACTACTAGAAGGAAAGCTAAAAATAATGTGTTATGGAACAGTATAACATAGTGAAACCTCATGTAAAATACGAATATTGGTGATATTCCGTATATAAGACTGTTTTTACAAAATATAAATACAAATAAACTAGAGAGAAGGAAACAGTGGTGGCTATGTATAGTAGGGGAAGCATAGAGAGATTGAGAGGTGATGAGTTTTGTTTGTTTGACTGGTTGGTTGGTTTTTGTTTTCCAGTATTATTTTCATTATTACTGGAATAATGGAAATGCTCTAGGAATGATTAGTGATGGGTGCACATCTATGTGATTATACCAAATACCATTGATTATACACTTAGGATGGATTTACGCTTTATTAATATGTATCAATAAAAATGATTTGTTTAAAAAAAAGCAATATGCAACTACATGCTGTTCATAAAAACACACAGTAAATGCGAATAGTCTCGCTGTCCTGATTTTGTGATAATCAGGGTAGGCTAAACATTCGCTATATTAGAAACCATGCATGTGTCCCCAGACCTAGCTTTTCTCCCTAGGTCTGGTAGAATGCTGGTGATAAACTAAGCCTGATTTATTTTATGATCATCCTGTATGGGAAAAGACTGTAACTTTGGGTATCTTTGGTCAACCTTAAGAGATATAGCAGGGGGACAGATGTGGCTCAGGTGGTTGGGCATCCATCTCCCATATGGAGGGACCTGGGTTCAACTCCCAGATCCTCCCAGGAAAAAGAAAAAAAAGAAAAATATAGAAGGCACGTGGAGCACCAGGTCTTGTGTGCAAATGAGCCTCCAGGCCCCGCAAGCCACGCAGCAAGATGATGACATAACAGGAAAGTGATACAAGGGAGAGCCAAGACAAAACGCACCGAAAAACCAGGAAGTAAGGTGGCGCGGGTGGTAGTAGGATGCCTCTCTCCCACATCGGAGGTTCCAAGGATCGAATCCCAGTGAAGACAGGAAGAGAAGGATGAGAAGAGAGGGCAGGAAGCGGACACAGAGAGTTGCCCAGCGAATGGACACAGAAACAGCAAAAATGGGGGATTGGGGGTAGTAAAAATGGATAAAAGTAAATAAATAAAAACTTTAAAAATGTACAGGGGAGGAAGATTTGGACTATAGTCAGTAGTAATACTTTGACGATGCTCTTTCATGATTTGTTAACAAATGTTTCACAACAATGTGGGGTGTTTGGGGGGGGTGATGTGTGGGAGCCCTGTGTGATGTTGTGCATGTTTGTTTTGTAAGATCGCGGTGTTTACTGAACACTTGTAGTTTATGTATGTTCATGTATGTATGATATACTTCAATAAATTGTTAACCAAAAAAAACCCTCACTGAACTGTGAAAAAAAAAAAATCCACAGTAATTACAATAGCACAGATAGTTTAAAAGTCTAAGGATGGGGAAAAAGTTATACCATGCAAACACTAATCAAAAGAAAGTTGGAGTCACTATATTAATATTAGACAAGTGTTATTTGAGAAAAAGCCATATTACCAAGATAAATGGGCTATGTCATAATGATAAGAGTGCAGTTCATCATCAAGACTAGATGTGTGTGAATTCAGCAACAGAGCTTCAAAACACACGAAGCAAAAACCAAAAGAAGAAACAAACATCCACAACTATAAAGATGCAAATGAGCATTTTCTCAGAAATTAATAGAAAACTTATCAGACTATAAGGATATAGAAGATGAACACTATCAACCAGCTTGACATAATTGACATCTATAGAACACTGCACCCAAGAAGAATGTAATACATATTATTTTCAATTGCACTCAGATCATTCACCAAGATAGACACAAAGCTAGACCACAAAAAAGTCTCAATGAAATTAAGGTATTTAAATCTTATAAAGTATATTCTATAACACATTGGAATTAAAGTAGAAATCAATAACAGAAAGATATCTTGAAATTCCCTCCAAATTTAGAAACAGAACAAAACACTTCTAAATAACACATGGTTCAAAAAAGAAATCATAAAGGAAATTGAAAATATTTTTTATTCTTAACTTTTTAACAGCTGTATTGAGGCATATTTTATATGCAACAAATGGCATATATTTAAAGTGTACAATTTGATAAGTTTTGACATGTGTATTCACACATGCAATCATCACACCAGGATAACATCACAGATCCATCATCCTCAAAACTTTCCTGATGTAGTTTTGTAACCTCTTTCTCCCATGTTTCCACACAGTCTCCCATCTCCAAACAACTATTGATCTGCTTTGTGTAGCTACAGATTAGTTTGCATTTTCCAGAATTACAGTTGTACTTTTTTTATATATAGCTTCTTTCACTCAGCTTGGAGATTCATCCATGATGATGCATGTTCAATAGTTCGTTTATTTTTATTGCAGAGTAGAATTGCAGTGTATGAATATAATATAGCACGATTTATCCATTCATCCATTGATGGGCATTTGTGGCTATTTACAGTTTTTGACTATTACAAATAAAGTTATTATGGACATTCGTGCATGACATATGCTTTTGCTTTTCTTGGCTCTGTGATAGATAGAATAATGGTCCCCCAAAAGGGGATGTGCTAATCCCCCAAATGTGAATATTTTACCTTAAATGGCAAAAGAGACTTTGCAGACGTGAATAAGTTAAGAATCTTAAGGTGGAAAGGCTATCCTATTATCTGGGTCAGCCCAATGTAATCACAGAGTCCTTGTGGGGAGGGGGTTGTTCAGAGTTAGAGAAGGAGGAGAGGTGATAAAAGCAGAGTTTGGAGTGATGGGACCACAAGCTAAGGGATGCAGACAACCTTTAGAAGCTGGAAAAGACAAGGAAGAGATTCTCCCCTAGAGCCTCCAGAAGGAATGCAACTCTGCTAACACCTTGATTTTAGCCCCATAAGACCCATTTTGTACATATGACCTCCAGAACTGTAAGAATAAACGTGTATTGTTTTAAGCCACTAAGTTTGTGATAAGTTGTTACAGCAGCAAAAGGAAACTAACACAGGTAGGTAAATATCCATTAGTAGAATGGCTGGATCATTTGGTAGGTGTATCTTTAACTTATAAGAAACTGTCTAATTAGTAAAGAGCTAATTATTCCCTACAACTGAAGCAAAACTCTCCTGAGTACTTTACCTAATGCCCTGTAGATTGTGAAGTTTTCTATTCTGGCTATTCTACTATTTCAGGCCCTGTGGAAACACCAGGTATTTTTCCTGCTAACCATTTTGGGTGGGCTCTCTTTGGCAAGCAATGATCAGTACTCTGCTAAATACTCAAGGGGAACTCTGCAGTTCTCTGAAACTCTTTCTACGTGCAGCTCTGTCCTTTCCAGTATTCTGCTCTATGAATACTAGCCTCTTTACCTTTCCTCCACTCTAAGCCGTATCGCCTGAACTCCCAGTATCTGCTTGGCTCTGCCTAGGTTCTGGCTCCCTGCACTGCATCCTGGAAACTCTACATAGCTGGGATCATCATACGATGCACCTGATTTGTTTCCTATTTCTCACAGATAACTATCTTTGGTTGCCAGATGTCCAATGTCTTAAAAACATTGTTTCATATATTTTATCCATTTTTAAAGGTTTTTGTTTTGTTTTGTTTTGTTTTGTTTGTTTGTTGGAAGAAGGGTAAATCCAGTCCCTGTTACTCCATCTTTGCAGAAACTGGAAGTCTTCTAAGCATATTTGGAACTGAATTGAAAGTGAAAACACAGCATATTAAAATTTGTATAAGAAGTGCTTACAGGGAAACTTAGAGCATTTAATGCTTCTATTACAAAATAAGAATGATCTCATATAAATGGCCTAAACTTCAACCCTTAAGAAACAAGAAAGCAAAGATCATATTAAATCCAAATGAGAGACAAGGGCAGAACATGATCAGACTGTAAATAAAGAAACAACCAAGAAAATCAAAGAACCCAAAGACTGGTTTTATGTAAAGGTCAATAAAACTTAAAAATAGCCATCCAGACAAATCAGGAGAACAAAAGAGAACATGCAAATACCAACATCAAGAATGAAAGAGAGGAAATCACTAAAAAGCCTACAGACATTAAAAGAATAAAAAAGGAATACAAGAGAAAGTTTATGTCAATAAATGTCAAAACTTATATGAATTAGACAAATTCCTTGAAAGATACAAACTACAAAGTTTCACACTAGAAGAAATAGAATATCTGAAATATCCTACATCTATAAAAGAAATTGAATATGTATAGTTGAGAAAGTTCCACAGAGGAAACTCCAGGCCTGGATAGATCCCTGGTGAATTCTACTAAAAATTAAGGAAGAAATATACCAGTTCAATATAGAGAAGTTCAAAAGATGGAGGAGGAAGGGAGATTTTCTGACTCAATATATGAGGCCAGCTTTACCCTCATGCCAAAATCAGACAGAGATCTTGCAAGAAAAGAAAACTACAACCCAATGTCCCCCATGAGCAAAATGCTAACAAAATATTGGTCATTCAAATTCAGCAATAATTAACAGGGAAAATAAAAAATAAAAATAAAAAATGGGTTTTTTTCCAAGACAGGCAAGCCTGGTTCAGTATTCAAAAAGTTAATCAATGTTATTCACCACATTAATAGACTAAAAAAGCAAAAACATATTATCTCACTAGATGAAGAAACATTTGACAAAATTCAATAACCATTCATAACTCTGAAAAAGAAAACTCCCACTAAAATAAAATTAGAAAGGAAATTGCCCAACCTGGTAAAGAGCATCCAGAAAGAAAGAAAAAACAAAAACAGATTTAACAGCACACAATGAAAAATCCAGTCCTTTGCCCCTAAGAGCAAGAGCCAAGTCAGGACATCTGTTCTCACCACTTATATTCACCCTTGTCCTGGTGGTCCTAGCCTGCTCTCCTGACCAGGTTTCCCTAATTTTTTCCTCTATCTGCCTACCACCCAATAACCTGACTTCATATCAAGAAAGGATCCTTCAAGGGCAATGGTACGTCAGGTGTCGAACTTTGAAGAGCAGTTTATTGCTGATAGAGATAGAACATTGTTTAGGTCAGTTAAAGAGAACCTACTACATACAAGTCTTTGATGTGCTAATATTGACTACCTCTCATGGCAAGATTTATTGTGTTATTTGTGTTTTTATATTCCAAATGCCCATCTCTCTTTCCTCTAATTCTCTGCTAAAAGTAATATGATAAGAGGAGAAGAGTAGTAAATGATAACACAAGAAAATCCCATCCTTTTCTATGTTTATTGTAGTGAAGAAAGTGAGGCACAGAGAAGGTCATTTTTAGATTTTTTTTTAAGTTATTGGCTTCAGTTGTCAGATTTTCCATACAGACAGCCTGAAACAACCCTTTTCCTTATACCGTGTTAAGCTGTCAAATTCATATCTAATCTTGATCATATTTAATGATGAGAACAGGAGGTTCTCATCATTAAATAGCAGATCTAAATAGCAGATCTAAACTTTAAAGTGCTGGTGTAGATTTTTATAGCCTAAAACATACATCAGTTAGGCTTTCAGACTGGAAAGAAAGAAGTAAAACTATCTTCATTTGCAGACTATACAACCTTCAATATGGAAAATTCTAAGGAATCTATTTTTAAAAACCTGGTAGAACATTAAAGAAATAAAGAAGACTACAATAAATGGAGAGATATACCTTGTTCATGGAAGGGGAGATTCAACGTTGTTAAAGTGTCAATTCTCCCCAAATCGACCTACAGAGTCAACACAATTCCAATCAAAATTTTAGGAGGAGCTTCTGTGGAAATTGACATGCTAATTCCAAAAAATTCATGTGGAATTACAAAGGCCCTGGAATAGCCAAAACAACTTTGAAAAAGATCTAAGTTGGTGGGCTAATGCTACCTGATTTCAAGACTTATTATAGACCATGGAGTGAACTTTGACCCTCACACCATACTATACACAAAAATTAACTCAAAATGGATTATCAGTCTAAATGTTAGATATAAAACTATAAAAATTCTTTAAGAAAACAGGAGAAATCATATTGACCTTGGGTTTAGCAAAAATTTCTCAAATAAGACACAAAAACCATGAACTATTAAAAAGAATCAATAAATTGGACTTCAGCAAAATTAAGAACCTTTTTAAAGGGTATTTTTGGGAGACAGAAGCTTACAGTTAGCAGGCCATAAAGTATAAGTTACTTCCCTCACCAAAGTCTATTGCCATGTGTTGGAGCAAAATGGTTGCCAATGTCTGTGAGGGTTCAGGCTTCCTGGGTTCCTCTCTTCTCTCTGGGCTCAGCTCCTCGGCTATCTCCACAAGGCCAGCTATAAACTATCAGGTAAATGGCTTGTTTCTTTTCCCGGGGCCTTTTCTCATTCCTCATGACCAAGCTCCTCTGTGTGCTTATTTCCTGAGTCTCCAGCTCCAAAACTCCAACATCAAAACTCTAACTAACTCCTCTGCTCTGCCATGTAGTTTTATCTCTGAGTCCCCGCCCACTAAGGGGTAGGACTCAACATCCTACTCACGTGGCCCGATCAAAGCCCTAATCATAATTTAATCACACCCAGGTATAGACCACTTTACAAACCTAAAGCAATATCTATTTTTTGGAATTCATAAACCATATCAAACTGCTACAGACACTGTTACAAAATTTAAAGAACTATAGGTTGGGAGAAAAGATGTTTACCATCCCACAACTCTGGACTCTGCAGAATTGGAGGTCCTGGTCCCAGAAGGGACTCACTCTTACCAGGGGACATAGCAAGGGGCCCACTGAGCCATAAATTACAGTGGCCAACAGGGCACTTTGGACTCTTTGTTCGAGAGACCAGCTGGTGAAAAAAGAAATCACCGTGCTGACAGTGGTAATTGACCCTAATCAGCGGTAAAAGGAAGAGCTGTTTTACACAATGGGGCAGCGAGGATAATGCATGGAACTTCAGTGACACACTCCAGCACCTCTTGGTACTTTTCTGCTGCAGTGTAATATTGAAAGACTCATGCAGCAATCACAAACTGTGAAGGTATAATTATCCAGAGTTCAAACCTTTTAGGAATGAACATTTGGGTCATACCATGATGTAAGCCCCCAAGAACTTCCAGGGTGATAGCTGATTTTGATTAGACTTTGTACTAAGCATCGTTTCCGAAATGACTCAAGACTTATGTGATATTGTGATGGAATGAAAGTATTTTGCATCTAAAAATAACATATCTTTCTGAGGTCCAGAGGGTGGAGTGTGGACGTTTGAAGCTATAAGTACCCAAGAAAAATATATTCTTCAATTTAATCTGTTCCTATGGGTATGAACCCATTGCAAGTAGGACCTTTTGATGAGGCTAGTTTGGTTAAGGTGTGTCCCACCTCATTCAGGATGGGTCTTAATCTTATTACAGGAGTACTTTATAAATTAAATGAATACACACAGAGAGAAAGCCACAGGAAGCAAGAAACTGAAACAGAATCTAGAACAGATGGACGAGATCAGGAGATGTTGCCACATACCTTGCCATGTGGCAGAGGAGCCAAGGATTGCTGGAAGCTAGTCTTCAAGAAGAAAGCTTTGCTTTGATGATGCCTTGATTTGGATATTTTCCAGGCCTCAAAACGTACACTAATAAATTCCCATTGTTTAAGCCAACCCATTTCATGCTACTTGCTGGAGCAGCCTAGAAAATTATATCAGATACTAAGGCAGAGTTTGAAACATGACAAAGTGCACCAGCAGCAAACAACCAACATCCAGGCTCAGCCTGGATGAGCAAATTTACGTGAAAACGAAAAACAACCAAGAGCTCCAAGGCAGATTACATGCTTATGATCAACATTTAAATATGATATTGGGAGATGTAGAAGAAACTGTGACCACAATAGAAATTGATGAAGAAATATGAAGAGATATATAAATCAATGAAATGGAATAGTCTGATACTTTTTCCCGAGGCTATGGTGTTGTACTAGTTGTCCCTCCATTGAAAGTTGACTGGAATGAAGATCTTGTCCTGTGTGGGAAAAAATAAAATAAAATAAAACAGATACTAAAAATTATAATAGCTAAAAATGAACTTTGATTTTAGAGATCTATGGATTTCACTTTTCTCAACATCACAAGCTATTTTATCTAGCTGAAGTTTCTGTTTAAAGCAAGGAACTGAGAGGACTCTTCTCTTTTTGAAGCAAAGAGAGTATAATGCCATTCAAATTGTCAAGTCATTAAATGTCAATTTCTTGTCTCTATTGTTAAAAATCAGACTGGGACTTTCAGTCAAAGAGATTCAAAGATCTCTGCTATAGGCCTTAAATATCACCATCAATGTCTCCAAGATATGTATAGACCAGCATCTGATTCTGGTCATCAGAGGTCAGCCTTTTCCAGCCAGAGTTCAAAATCTGAAGTTCCACTGCTCTGGTCCACACAGTGTTTAAATTTAAATTAGAGGCCAGCATTTAAAAGTTAGAATACTTCATATAAAATGTGGATGTCCAGCTGATATTAAAAAGCTGAAGTTCTGGAAATCCTGGACCTATATTCCTACAAGGCAACAACTGACCAGCACTGAACTGTCATGCCCCCTTTGATTGAGAAGCACTCTCCAAATTACTACAATCTCCGTCACTCTTTATTGTCTTGAGCAAGTCTACTTCACTCCTTTGTGATTTGCCTGACATCTGTTGGCATTCAACCTTGTTACTCTTGCTCTGGCATACACTTTGAAAGCAAAAACTTGAGGACTTAACATTTCTTTTAGGTTGACCATTCAGAAACTGCTCATTCACATCATGTGTTCTGCTCACTCCCAAATCTGCGACCGCTGACCAATGGACATCAGGTCACCCTCAGAACTCCAGGACACAGCCCCATCTCTAGACTGTTGACCCCTGAACACAAGCATCAGCACAAAGGGAGAGGAAAAAGAGCATACTCCCTTTACAGCCCAGGCCCTTTCACTTTCCCCCAGGTCCTCATACTATTGTACAGGAATATATTATTTTCTTTCTTCAAAGTTTGTGGTAACTGTAATAGGGAGAGGAGATGTGGCAGGTAAGGAGTTAAAACTGCATGTGAAGTATAATTTCCACCATCTAAGAGTTAGGAAAACAGAAAGTAAGAGGAAGCACTAAAAAAACAAACAAACAAACAAACAAACAAAAAACACTTTACAATGATGAGAGTATGTCAAAGAGAATAAGAACTATTTGAAAATGCTCTTAATGATAAAAAGTGCACCAATTTGAGCTTAATAAAATGAATAAAACAATATTGGATTATAACCCAAAGTACAAAATAAATATCAATGAGTCCACCCTGTGGTAGATTGAATCACACCCCTCAAAGGGCATGTCTTAATCTTAACCTGAGTTTCTGTGGGTATGAACTTTTTTGTAAATAGGACCTTTGGAAGATGCTATTATTAAAGTGTGGCAAATTGAATCAGAATGGGTCTAAATCCAAAGAGAAGAAACCTGAAGCCAGAGGTCAAAGAAAGCCACACAAGGTGAAGCTGGAAGTCAGCAGAGCAGACACAAGGAGAGAGATATCATTATGGAGCAGGGAGGCAAAGATGCAAGCCAAAGAACCTCCAAAGATTGTGACAAGACAACACCAGAATGCTACCAACTTCAGAGAAGAAGCAAGCCCTACCAATACCTTGACATGAGACTTTGAGCCTTCAAAACCATGAGACAATAAAGGCTTGTTGTTTAAGCCAAACCATTGTGTGGTATTTTTCACAGCAAACTGGTAAACTAAGACATTGATATAAAGGAATTATTGAATAAATACGTAAGTGGGGGAGAAGAGACAAATCTCCCATATAATATTTCAAATAATTTATATAGATACTCTGTTGTCAAGAAGGTGGAACATAACCCCCGACTCCTTGAATATGGGATGTATGTAGTGATTTCCTTCTCAAGAGTACACTGAGGAAAAGGGAGGAGAAAAAAGATTAACTTTACATCCAAGAAATCTGATAAACTCTACCTCAGCCAAGTGATCAAGGTCAACATTTACAATGAAAAATTACATGGATAGTATGTACCCTTGATGTTACGTGATGTAATGAAACTGGCACTTTACCTCTATGGTCTTCCTACCAAAAACACATAATCCCAGTCTAATCATGATAAAAACATCAAACAACTCACAATTGAGGAACTTCATCCAAAATACCTGATCAATGTTACTCAAAACTATCAAGGTCATCAAAACAAGGAATGTCTGAAAAACTGTCCCAGCTGAGAGGAGCTTAAGGAGATATAACAACTAAATGGCATGTGATAACCTGCGTGGGATCCTGTAACAGAGAAAAGATTGTAAGTAAAAAACTATGGAGCGAGAAGATGTAGCTCAGTGGTTGAGTGCCTACTTCCCATGTACAAGGTCCTGGGTTCAAAGTATGGACTTTGGCTAAAAATAATGTATTAATATTTGCTCCTTAATGTAAGAAATTGTAGTCATTGGGCAATTTGATGTAATTATGAATTCCAAAAATATAATTGGATCATGCTTGTAAACTGATCTGTTAATCTGGGCATGATTAAGTTATGATTAGGGCGTTGACTACACCACTTCAGTAGGGAGTTGAGCCCCACCCCTTGGTGGGTGGGGGAAGAAAATATAAAAGGCATCACAAAGAACAGAGTTGCAGCAGTTTTGAGTAGCAGTTTTGATGCTGGAGTTTTGATGTTGGAGAGAAGGCCCCAGGAGAAGAGAATCAAGCTGTTCACCTGAAAGTCTGCAGCTGGCCTTGTGGAGGAAACAGAATGAGCTAAGCCCAGAGAGAAACACAGCCCCAGGAAGAGAGGAACCCAAGAAACCTGAACCCTGGCAAACATCAGCAGCTGTCTTGCTCCAACACGTGGCAATGGACTTTGGTGGGAGAAGAAACACGCTTTGTGACCTGGTAACTGTGGACTTCTACCCTAAATAAATACCCTTTATAAAGGCCAAACCATTTCTGGTATTTCGCATTAGCACCCCTTTGGCTGACTACTACAGAAATATACCATAAGAATGTAAGATGTTAATAATAGGGGAAACTGGGTCTGAAGTATATGGGAACTCTATGCATTATTTTCACAATTTTTCTGTAAATCTAAAACTGTTCTAAAAAATAAAGTTTTCCTTTAAAATGGTTTAGGCAAATCCCCAGTTCCTACTCTTGCTGAACAGCCCAAGGAGGCATCTGCTTTCCCAAATCATAGTCTTCTTTCGACTACCTCCATCTGCCTTTACAAAAAATGCCACTGTGTACACCCAGAGTGATCTCACTTTAGTGTATTCTCCATGTCTAAGTCATTTAATTATGGTGGTTCAACTAGACAACCAGGAAGGGCAATGGCACTCCAAGTCCTGGAGAAGGCTCCAGGAGACAGTAGATGACACCTGAGCTCTTCCTCATGTTCTTCCCTCCAATGTGAGCCCCAACCAGGCTGATTTATTGAACTCTTAGACCAGTTGGATCAAATATATCACACAACTTCCACAGACAATAAAATCTAAAATTACATTGTGGAATGACTTATTTTCTTAACTGCAATGAAATTTATAAGCCATTTGCTCTGTTCCATGAAGTCAGTAAGTAATATGATGCAGAGTACTGCTTAGCTTCTGTCCTACTTCCAGAAATTGTCTTCCTTCTCTTCAGAGATTGTGAGAATAAGAAAGAAGAGATATATTCCTTAATGGTGCTCTTCCCATTATAGAAAGAGAAACTCAGGGTTGACAATACTTAGTTCTTAGGCAAAGCTGCCTTTGTTCTCCTCAGTTTTCATCTAGGGATTGGTGAGAAGGAAGAATATCTACTTTTCTGTTACAAAAGTTATATTTAGACAAGAATACATCTCTTTTTGTGATTTTTACCCATTTTTCTTCAGAAAGAATAAAGCATGACATAGGTTTGTCTCCTCAATGTATATGACTATCCAGAAAATGAGATGCGATAAAGTTGGAAAAGGATGTAAGGGTAGAGATTGACCATCTAATTGTGCTTATGTGGGCGAGGGTAAGAGAACAAATAGGACTGATGAAGCACATCCCATGAATAGGAACAGCAGGGAGACAGCACCAGCCCCTAAACCTAGAGGAGCAAGAGGCAGGGGCAGTTATTGGAACCCATAAGGGAGTAGCTGCTGCTGTAAGAAAGGCCACCTGACAAGAACTGTGGTCTTCAGTAGAGAAGGCAGTCAAACAGGTGAATAAGTACCCCAGCTCCCTCTCCTCCCTCCATCCCTCAAATCTCCTACTGGTGCCTCCCACTGACCTAGCCTGATGTAGACCATAAAGGCCAGTCCCCCAGGGCAGAGAGCAGAGTGGAAAAAAGGTAGAAGGTGGCCCTGACCAGGAAATTTGTGAAAATGTAGATAAAAAGTTTGTCCCGTGAATGTGAAAGGATAGCTTTTCCCATCCTTCCCCTGTTCCCAGTTTCCCTACTCCACAGCTCTCCAGTATAAAGACTTTGGGACATTGATTACTGGATTCTGATGTACTGAAAAATATTTGGCACTATCTCAACTAAGCCAGGTATTGAAGCTTCTTTAAATGGAAAATTAGCTGCCTTCATCTTGATTCAGTTGTTGCATAACTAACACATAGAGGAACTCTGCAAATGAAGACTCTTGGTATGTGTTATAACTTTGCATATTATTCAAAGTAGCCACTATTATCAAACAGTTGCATTAAGTATATATTAATGTAGCTGATATTTTAAAATATTAGAGTGACAAAATATTTTAGTCATCATTTAATACACCTTTCCACCCAAGTTAGAAATATGAAGGATATTATTTTAATATACATCTTTACAATAACTTTTGTCACTGTTTTATATAAACACATGCATGTGTTTGCATGTGTATACTTTATTTTTATTGCATTATTTTTTTTCTTTGAGGACTTACTTTTTAATTTCTGGAAGCATTAAGGAAAAATAGTTTTACATTTTTCAAAAAGTATAGCTGTTGAATTCACATAAAATAGATTCGTAATCACATGTACACAAACACACCTACAGACTGTCACTAAATCCATGAGGGCCCAAATCTACCACCAAAGTGGGCCTTAATACTGGTCATTGAATTTTAAACAGCCATGGGAAGCTTGAACATACAGAGACATAGTAGCCACAGATGTTATGATTGGAAATCAAATCCCAGTTTTCATTTACCTAATTCTTTGTAAATAGACAGTTCATGCACAACTGATTTCCTAAATGCTTCTAAATATTACAAAATGACTTAGCATGACAGTCTATAGATAATAATAATCACTCTATTTTTTAAAAATGTTTATTAACAGTCAACCAAGAGGGTAGCATAAGACACTCCAGAGTGCTGTTCCCCCAAAGAATATTTGAGCAACTAGCAAAAACTGGCAGAACCTTCTTCCTCAAAACTCTGGAAAACAGGTAAAGGGTTCAATAACTGGGCAAGTGCCAAATTAAGAAAATGCAACTTCAGAAACGGTAGAAGAAGTTTGTGGCATTGTTTCTGGTCCCTCCCCCAAACCCTCTCCAGCACAGTTTGGGGCAAGCCTGCATTCCCATTGTGGGTCCCTGGCCCTGTTCTGTAGGGAGCAGAGTAACCCATATACTCACACTGGGGTGCCTATATACTGGTGCCAATCTATCAGGCGGCAACCTGAAAAACGGAACCAGGAAATTCCCTTCTAGCTCACCCTCCCAGAACTTTCCCTGTTGGCAGAACCAGCTTGCAGACAGTTAAGAAACAATTAAGTTAAAACTCCCTGGGACATAGGATTACCAGCTTTAAGTCATACAATAGAATACCAAGAAGGGAGAGAGAGTCTAATTTATAGGGAGTAGAGGGAGCATTTGCATGCCTATAAACATGGTAATTCCTAATGCCATAAGCAAGCACAACCCAGGACAAGAGGCAGTATAAGAAAAAACAGAGAGAACTCTGTATTTGCCTTGGGCTGATCTTCTTGATAGGACGGCTAACCTCTGAAGAGCACCAGCCAATGCAGAGCCAATTTGCAGAGACTGTAAAAGGTATTTCTGCATTCATTTGTTTGTTTTTGTTGGCTACTGGTACTCAAAGCAATCTCTGTCATAATACTAGCTGGATATAAACTTAAGGAAGAGACAACCCAGGGACTAATTCCAGAGTTAACACTTTAATATTTTAAAATGTACAGTGTGCAAGAAAAGATTGCAAGACAAACAAAGAAACAGGAAAGGGTGGCCCTTCCAAAGGAACAAGATAAAAATCCAGAAGCTATCAATGAAGAAAACCATGCTTGGAATATACCAAAGAGGTGTTTTTAATGATCTTCAATATGCTCAAGGGAATAAAGGAAAACAATGAGAAAGAACTAAAAGATATCAGGAAAACAATGAATGAACAGTATGAGATCACAATTAAGAGATGGATATTATTATTAAAAACGAATCAAACTGAAATACTGGAGTTGAAGACCAGAGTAATTGAAATGAAAATTTTCCTAGAGCATTTCAACAGCAAATTAGAGCTGGCAGAAGAAAGAATCAGTTAATTGGAAGGCAAAACACTTGAAGCAATTCAGACTGAAGACAGAAAGAAAAAAAGAATTTTAAAAGTAAACAGTGGGAATTTTTGGGAAGATGGCAACAGAATAGGAAGGCAGGGCTCAACTCTCTCACCAAAAAAATGGTGAAAGAGCCAAAAGCTATCCTAGACACCTGCTTTGGGGGCCAGTAGACCAGGACAGTACTAAACAACTCTCAGGAAGTTGAGGGACAGAGAGATGAAGAACCCGAAACAACAAACATGAGTTACCAAACTCCCACGTGACCAGGAAAGACTCTCCTCCCCTACCCCCAAGATACTAAGCTGGAGTAAAACCTCTGGTTCACTGCAGCTGACTGAGAGGGGAACAGACATCTTCCTCCCTGTCAGCTGTTACAAGGGAAAGGCAGAGGGAGTCAGCAGCTTTTCTTCAGCGAATTTGGCCAGCAGAGCCTGCTTTGAATCTCAGCTCCAACCAGATCAAAACACAGGAAAGCAGAGATGGAAACACCTCCAAGGAAAGGGGAATCAATGAGTGCCATCTTCTGGTGAGTCTGGAAATTGCATGGACAAAAACTGCTTTTGTTCTCTCTGATCCTAACTCCTGGGAGAAAATCTGCACCCCATTAGTGAGTCACTAGCTCAATTTTGGCAACTTAGGCTGGTCAATTTTAAAGACAGAATAAGTTGAACCAAGAACAAAGAAGAGCTGTGGAAAAAAGCCAAAGGCAAGAGAGAGAAATTGGCCATCAGAGTAAATTCACCAACATATCCGGATACCTAGACATCAGTAAAAAATTAAAAGCCTTACTAGGAAACAGGAATAGATAGCCCAGCCAAAGGACCAAACCAATAAACCGAAGAGATACAAGATTTAAGACAATTAAGCAATGATAATCACAGAACTCTCCTAAATCAAGTCAAAAATTGTAATAAAATATTACTAAAGAGATAAAGGATATTTAAGAAGACACTAGATGAGCATGAAGAACAATTTGAAAGCCTAGAAAGAAAAGTAACAGAACTTATGGGAATGAAAGACATGGTGGATGAGATTAAAAATACATTAGAAGCACATAAGACCACATTTGAATTGCTCAAAGACAGAATTAATCATTTCAAAGACAGAACATCTGGACTGGAAAAGACAGAAGAACAGAAAGAGAAAAGATTGGAAAAATTGAACAGGGTCTCAAAGAATTGAATGACAACATGAAAAGCACAAAGATACGCATTATCAGTGACCAGAAGGAGAAGAGAATGCAAAAGGGGCAGAAAGAATATTTGAGGAAATGATGCCAAAAGCTTCCCAACCCTTATGAAAGACATAAATATCAACACCCAATGCAGGGGGGCGGATGTGGCTCAAATGGTTGGGCGTCCGTCTGCCATATGGAGGGACCTGGGTTCGATCCCCGGGACCTCCCGGTAAAATAAATAAATAAATAAAAAATAAATCTTAAAAAAAAAAAAAAAAAACACCCAATGCACCTCAAACAGAATAAATCTGAATAGACCTACCCTGAGGCACCTACTATTCAGAATGACAAATAACAGAGATAAAGAGAGGATTCTGAAAGCAGCAAAGAAAAGAAAAGCATCACATAGAAGGGAATTTTGATAAGATTAAGTGCAGACCTTTCTGCAAAAACCATGGAGGCTAAAAGAAAGTGATATGATGTATTTAAGGTACTAAAAGAGGAAAACTGCCAGCCAAGAATTCTGTATCCAGCAAAGCTGTCCTTTAAAAATGAGGGTGAGTTCAAAGTCTTCACAGACAAACAAAAACTGATAGAACATGTTACCAATAGATGAGATTTGCAAGAAATACTAAAGGGATTGCTGTAGCCTAAAAGGAAAAAGCAAGGGCGAGAGACTTGGAGAAGAGTATAGAAATGAAAATTATTAGGAAAGGTAAATTAAAGGGTAAAAAATAAGACAATAGTACAATATGACAACAAAAAGCCAAAGGACATAATGGATGGAGTAAGTAATGCATTTACAGCAATAGCATTGAATGTTAATGACTTGAATTCCCCAGTCAAAAGACTTAGACTGATAGAATGGATAAAAAAAAAAAAAATTAAAGCCATCTATATGTTGTTTATAAAAGACTCACCTCAGATGTAAGGACACAACCAGGTTAAAAGTGAGAGGTTGGAAAAAAGATATTCCATGCAAATAGTAACCAAAAAAGAGTTGGTGTAGCACTACTAATATCAGAAAAAAGTAGATTTTAAATGCAAAACTGTCATAAGGGATGAATAAGGTCATTATATATTAATAAAAGAAGCAATTCACCAAGAAGAAATAACTATACTAAATATTTATGCACCTGCTCTGAGTGCCCCAAGATATATGTGGCACACCCTGGCAAAACTGAAGGGAGAAATAGATGTCTCTACAATAGTAGTTGGAGACTTCAATAAAGAATAAAGAAAGAAAGAAACAGAGAAGTTAAATAATATGATAAATGAACTAGACATAACAGACATCTATAGAGCATTGCACCCCAGAACATAAGGATATACATTCTTTTCAAGCAATCATGGATCCTTCTCCAAGATAGACTACATGTTTGGTCACAAGACAAGTCTCAATAAATTTGAAGAGATTGAAATTATACAAAACACTTTCTCTGATCATAACGGAATGAAGCTGGAAATCAATAATGGATGGAAAAAGGGAAAATTCATAAATATATGGAGATTAAACAACACACTCTTAAATAATCAGTGGATCAAAGAAGAAATTGCAAGAAAATTAAGCAAATATCTTGAGACTAATGAAAATGAGAACACAACATATCAAAATCAATAGACACCACATAGGCAGTGCTGAGAGAGAAATTATTAGCTTACATTAAAAAAAGAAGAAAGAGCTAAAATAGAAGCTCAAACTACACACTGGGAGGAACTAGAGAAAGGACAGCAAACAAATCCCAAACAAAGCTGGAGGAAAGAAATAGTAAAGATCAGAGCAGAAATAAATGAAATTGAGAACTAAAAACATTTGAGAGAATCAAATAAAAGCAAAAGTTGGTTCTCTGAAATCAATAAAATTGACAAGCCCTTAGCTAGACTGATAAAGAAAAAAAGAGAGAAGACACAAATAAAATCATTACCACTGACCCTGCAGAAATAAGAGAGGTCATAAGATGAAACTGTGAACCACTGAATGCTAAAAAACTAGACAACGTACATGAGATGGACAAATTCCTAGAAACACCAGAACCACCTACACTGATCCTGGAAGAAACAGAAGACCTCAACAAACCAATCACAAGTGAAGAGATTGAAACAGTCATCCAAAACTTCCAAAAGATGAAAAGCCCAAGACCTGATGGTTTCACAGGTGAATTTTACCAATCATTTAATGATGATCTAGTTACACAAACTCTTCTGAAAAATTGAAACTGGAAAGAATGCTACTAAACTCATTCTATGAAGCCAACATCACCCTAATACCAAAACCAGATAAAGGTACTACGAAAAAAGAAAATTACAGACCAATATCTCTAATGATTATAGAAGCAAAAATCCAAAACAAAATACATGCAAACCGAATCCAAAAGCACATTAAGAGAAGTATACACCACAATCACGTGGGTTTTATCCCAGACATGCAAAGGTGGTTCAACACAAGAAAATCAGTTAGTGTAATAAACCACACTGATAAATTGAAGAAGAAAAATCACATGATCCTCTCGATTGATGCAGAAAAGGCATTTGACACAATACAGCACCCTTTCATGATAAAAACACTCCAAAAGACAGGAATATAAGGAAGCATTCTCAATATGGTAAAATGCATATATAAAAAACCTACAGCTAGCATTGTACTCAATGGTGAAAGCCTGAAAGCATTCCTGCTGAGATCAGGCACAAGAAAAGAATGCCCACTGTCACATTTTTATTCAATATTGTGCTAGAAGTTCTAGCTAGAGCAATTAGGCTAGATAAAGAAATAAAAGGCACCCAAATAGGAAAGGAAGAAGCAAAACTTTCACTATTTGTTAACGATATGATTATATATCTAGAAAATCCTGAAAACAAAACAAAACAAAACAAAGCTATAAGTATTAATAGGCAAGTTCAGCAAAGTGGCAGGATACAAGATTAATACACAAAAATCAATAGTGTTTCAGGGAGCGGGTGTAGCTAAGTGTTTTGAGCACCTGCTCCCCATGTATGAGGTCCCGGGTTCAATCCCCAGTACATCCTATTAAAAAGAAAAAAGTCAATAGCATTTCTATACACTACTGATGTGCAATCTCAGAAGGAAATCAGAAAAAAATTTTCCAATTATAACAGCAAATTAAAAATTAAAAATTTAGGGATAAACTTAACCAAGGACATAAAGGATATGTATTCAGAAAATTAAAAAACATTGCTAAAAGAAACTGAAGAAGACTTAAATAAATGGAAGGACATTCCATGTTTGTGGATTAGAAGACTAAATATCATTAATGTGCCAGTTCTATCCAAACTTATTTACAGATTCAATGTAGTCCCAATAAAACTCCCAACAGCTTTTTGCAGAAATGGAAATGCCTATAATCAAATTAATTTGAAAGGGTAAGGGGTCCTGAATAGCCAAAAATGTCTTTAAAAAGAAGAAGAGACTCTCACTTCCTGACTTTAAAGCATATTACTTAGCTACAATGGTAAAAAAACAGCATGATACTGGCATAAGGACAGACAGATTGACCAATGGAACCCAACTGAGAACTCAGAAATAGACTCTAACATCTACAGTCAAGTGATTTTGACAAAGCTCTTAGCCCACCCAGCTGTGTCAGAAGAGTCTATTCAACAAATTGTCCTCGGAGAACTGCATAGCCATATCCAAAAGGGGAAAAAAAAAAACAAAAGAGGATCCCTATCTCACATGTTATACAAAAATTAACTCAAAATGGATTAAGGACCTAAATATATAAGTGGCAACTAAAAGGGAACAGACATAGCTCAAGTGGTTGAGCACCTGCTTCCCATGTACAAGGTCCTGGGTTCAATCCCCAGTACCTCCTTTTAAAAAAAAGTGACAACCATAAAACTCCTAGAAGAAAATGTAGGAAAACTTCAAGATCCTGTGGTAGGCAGTAGTTTCTTAAACCTTATACTCAACACATGAGTAACAAAAGAAAAAATAGATAAATGGGACCTCCTCAAAATTAAACACTTTTGCACCTCAAAAGGGTGAAAAGGCAGCCAACTCAATGGGAGAAAATATTTGGCAACCACATATCTAATAAGGGTTTAATATCCATGATATATAAAGAGATACTACAACTCAACAATAAAAAGACAAACTACCCAATTAAAAAATGGGCAAAAGACTTGAAAATACAGTTGTCCAAAGGAGAAATAAAAATGGTGAAGAAACACATGAAAAAATGTTCAAAGTCACTAGCAATTAGGGAAATGAAAATCAAAACTACAATGAGATATCATTTCACATCTATTAGCCTGGTCACTATTAAAAAGTCAGAAAACTGTAAGTGCTGGAGATGTGGAGAAATAGGAACACTTATTCACAGTTGGTGGGAATGTAGAATAGTATAGCCTCTGTGGAGGACTGTTTGGCAGTTCCTAAGGAAGTTGAATATAAACTTACCATGTGATCTGGCAATAGCATTACTAGGTATATACCCAGAAGAAATGAGAATAGTGACACAAATAGTTATCTTCACACTGATGTTCACAGTGGCATTATTCATGATTTCCAAAAGTTGGAAACAATCCAGGTGTCCATCAACCAATGAATGGGTAAACAAATTGTCCTGTATACACACGAAATATTATGCAGCTGTAAGAATAAGTGAAGCAACATGGATGAACCTGGAGGACATTATGTTGAGTGAAGCAAGCCAGACACAAAAGGACAAATACATACTGTATGATTGTGCTATTATGAACTAAATATATTATGTAAACTCATGGAATTAATAATTAGAATATAGGTCATCAGAAAATAGAATGAGGGTAGAAAATTGAAAGCATAGGGTTATCTGAGCATTACTGGTTAAAAGGTTGTTTGTAAATCTTTGGAAATGAATGGAAATGGTGAGAGCACATCATGGTGTTTGTGACTAGCAGGGCTATTATATGGGTATGATAGTGGTTGAAAGGAAAAGTCTAAGGATATATATATCTCTAGAAGGAAAGCTATAAAAATGTAACATGGGACTGTACAAAAATAAAACCTCATGTAAAATATGAATATGTGTGATATTCCATATATATGACTGTTTTTACAAAATATCCATACAAATAAACTAGATAGAAGGAAACAGAATAGCAGTTATGTACATCATGGGGAGCACAGAGAGATTGAGAGGTGATGAACTTTGTTTGGTTTTTGTTTTTTATTATTATTATTACTGGAATAATGAAAATCCTCTAAAAATGATTGAAGTAATGAATGCACAACTATGTGATTATATCGAATACCATTCATTGTTAGACTTTGGATGGATTTATAGTTTATTAATATATATCAATAAAATTGATTTGTTAAAAAAAAAAGGATGTGTGTTAATCTTTGGAAATGAATAGAAGAAGTGAAAGTCCAACATAATGTTTGTAACTAGCAGTACTATTATGTGGGTATGAAAGTGCTTTAAAGGTAAAGTCTAAGGTTATGTACCCTACTAAAATGAAAGCTAAAAATTGTAACATGTATATGTAAATATAGCATAGTAAAATTGCATGTGAAATATGAATATGGGTGAAAGGTATATGTAAGACCATTTTTCTTTGAAACTGAAAAAAAGGTATGTTAATACTTCAAGAGGTTACTATCAGACAGAAAAAAAATTATGCTAAGTGAAAGAAACAAGACACAAAGTATTACATATTGTATGATTCCATTTATATAAAATGTAAATATTAATCAATTTATAAAGATGAAATTAGATTAGTAGTTATGTAGGTTTGGGGAAGGACTGCTAAGAAGGTGGAGTTTTTCTTTTTGGATTAATGAAACTGGTCTAAAATTTTTTGTGGTGATGAATGCAAAACATTGTGGTTATACTAAAAGCCATTGATTATAGACTTTGGATAGATTGTATGATATGTGAATATAGCTCAATAAAACTGCTTAATAAATAAATAAATAAATGTGCAAGAATAGCCAAAAATAGCAGCTGTGTACAGCAGGGGAAACAGAGAGATTAAGAGTTGGAGAATTTTTTTGTTTGTCTGTTTTCAGTTTATTGTTATTGTTGAAATAATGAAAATACTCTAATAATAATTGAAATGATGATTGCACAACTATGTGATTTTACCAAATACCACTGATTGTACACTTTGGATGAATTGTATGCTTTATTAAAAAAAAAAAAAAAAACAAATAGTGCCTAATAGACCTGTGGGACACCATGAAGCATACCAGTACATACATTAAAGGAACGTCCGAAGGAGAAGAAAGAGAGAAAGAGGAATAAGGGCATCTATACATCTGTATATTACTAGAATAATTTTTTTAATGGGCAAAGGACTTGATGAGATATTCCTCCAAAGAAGATGTACAAATTGCCAATAAGCACATGAAAAGTTGCTCAACATCAGTAGGTATTAAGGAAATGCAAATCAAAACCACAATGAGATACCATTTCACATCCACTGAAATGCCTATTATTAGAACAATGGAAATTAACAGTGTTGGTGAGGATGTGGGAAAAAAAGGACCCTCGTGCATTGCTACTGGGAAATTGAAATGGTGCAGCTGCTATACAAAATAGTTTGGTAGTTCCTTTAAAAATTCAGCACAAAATTACTATATAACCAGCCATTCCACTCCTAGGTAAACTCCAAAGAATTGAAAGCAGGGCTCGAATGGATGCCAATGTTCTTAAGCAGCATTATTCACAATAGCCAACAAGTGGGAACAACCCAAGTGTCCCTCAATATGAATAGACAAAAAAAAATATGATGTATACAAAAAAAAAAAAAAAGGAATATTAGTCAGCTGTAAAAAGGAATAAAGTGCTGATACATGCTACAACATGCATGAATCTTGAAATCATTATGCAAAGTGAAATAGGCAAGACACAATAGGACAAATAATAATATGATTTCACTTATACAAAATACCAAGAATAAGCAAATTCATAGAGAAAGAAAGGAGATTAGAGGTTCCCAGGGGCTGGGGGAAGAGGGCAATAGGGAATTATTGTTTAATGGGTACAGAATTTCTGTTTTGGGTGATCAAAAAGTTTTGGTAACAGATATTGGTGATGGTAGCACATTGTAAATGTAATTCTTGCAACTGAATTGTACACTTAAAAATAGTTAAAATGGCAAATTTTGTGCTATATATATATATATATGTTGCCACAATAAAAATAATATTAAAGAATGTTTATTAAGGGCCAATGTGCTGGACACTGTGGAAACAGATGAAATCATTTCTTTCCTCAAGGAGCTACAATTTAGCAATCTTAGTGAATTTATTTGATTTTACAACTCTGCAAGGCTAATCAGTTTTAACAGGGAGTACGGGTACTCCACAAAAATGAAATAGGTTACCACCTAGGAGATGTGATTTGACTGTTCCTTTCCAAAAACATCTCCTCTACAATTCACTGTTAAACACTCCTCTGGGGTAAATCAAACACATTGCTCAAAATGGGTAAACTACTCAGACTCAGATTAGCCCCAGCAAAGGAGAAGCAGAAATCAGGGTTGTCTGTTTTGATGAAGAAGAAGGAAGGAGATAAGGAACTATCTGGAGCTCTCGGTAGCCTTGGCTGGGTACTCTGGGTCTGAGTTGTGTTCAGTAAACAAAGAACATGCAGAAGTAACTGGATGGAGAAAGAAGTGAAGAACAGCAGGAGACCAAGAGCCAGTTCTTCCCGCCTCAAGACAAGCTCACTTCAGCCCTACAAAGAATATTCTCTGGAGCCTAAAGTATATTCCAAAAGCCTGCTGAAATTTCAGTTACAAAAACCATACATGTGCTTGCAGTGCCACCTGGAGAAGGATTTGCAAACAGGTGGAAGAAAAACCAAAACCATCAACATATGTAAACTCCATGTATGATTTTAATATTTGATGGCCATTTGGGAACATGTCTATCCTCCCTGTGAATCCTCTCTCTTGTCAAAATACACAAGAGTGTTCAAAAGGAGCAAACAAACCACCATCAGAGTCACTCTCTGTCTCTCACTCAGTGACTTAGAATCTGTCAGACATGAGGCAAGGTTTGGACTTTCCTACCTATTGCAGAGCTTTTCCTTCACTAAATACCATACCTTTACTACAGTTTTATCCAGAAAAGATTCTTGCCATCCTAGAAGGACACCCCATTCTCCAGAGTATATGATAAGTTTTGTAGGAGGAAAGAGATGGGCTCCATTGAAAGGAGTTCAGAACGAAGAATATTAAGATGGCGGGTGATTACTGTTCCCATGTTAGATTTGAAAATACTAGGATATTTTTTTTTAATGGCCAAAGACCTGGAGCATAGTTGAGATGTGAAATCTAGCTACAAATGGCCATGCTTTTAAGATCATAACAAAAGATCCATTAGTAAAAAAAAAATTTTTTTAATCTGTTAATATGTAAGATTTGCCTTTTTTTTTTTTTTTTTTTTTTTTACAACAGATAGTAATCAAAAGCCTTTCTATAAGGAGCTCTGACTCTGTAATGATGCAGAGGCAATCATTAAATTAAGAAAACTTACGTTTTCTCCAAAATACCGGATCTGCAAAAGTAGACACTATTACCTGGTTATAATATTACTTTATTCAGACTCCAGTGTCTTCCAGTTTTTTATCCATTTATATCTTTTTGGGGATCCAAGACAAACACATTTCCTTGGGCTATCCTCCAAATCTAGTGAAGTGTTGTAATGAGAGTAAAATGTGCTTTTGTCTCAAATCCTCACATGTCAAGGAAGCCCCTCTCCAAGACCACCATCTCTGCGTGTGAGCTGCAGGAGTAGCCAGTGACCTCAGTGAACTCCCAGCTCTGCAGCCTTCTCCCACCTGCTCTGACCCCGCTGGCCTACCTGAAGCTGGATTACTTGGAGCAGATACTAAAGAAGGAAGGCAAGAAGTAGATATTGATCATGAAACAAAATTTCCTTGACAATCCTTTTCAGTCTTGTTATTCACCTATGATTTATTCAAGGGGAAAGATACACTCACAGAAGACATTGTCAGTAAGGCAGTCAGGGTTGTGACTAAGCTGTAAAGGATAATAAGGAGGAACTTCAGCAGCTAGAGAAGTAGTTTACAAAGGGACAGACTTTGTATGATGGGTTGAATTGTGTCCCCCAGAAGGACTATGATCCTATCTGGAACTAGGATCTCTGAAGAGGTTCCTAGTTAAGATGAGGCAAACTGGATGAGGGTAGGTACTAATCCAGTGACACTAGTGTCCTTATAAGTGGGTGAAATTTGGACACAGTTAATAAATGAGAGCCAGAGAGAGAGGTGGCCACACGTCAGAGGCAGAGATTGAGTTCCGCCACGGATTGGTGGTAAGCCACCACCAGACCCTACAGGTGTCAGCACGAGCATGGCCTTGACTTTGGACTTCTAGCCACCAGAATTGTGAGGCAGTAAATTCCAGTTGTTTAAGCCAACTAGGCTGCGGTGCTTTGTTACTGCAGCCGTGGCAAACCAAGACACTTTGTAAATGTAGGTACTGAGCATGGACTCTGGCAGCCAAGACAGAGGGAACGGAATCTGCACGAAACAGGTCTCAGGTGAAGGTAAGTCTGTGAAGGTGGAAGCCAGAGAAACTTCAAACTGGACCCTGGCAAGAATGCCCTGCTGTGCTGATTGCCTTCAGACCTGATCCTGCTGGTTACTAAACAACTCAGACATGAGACATTTTTATATTCACGACCTTTGAGGGTTTGTTTTCCTCATAAATGGCAGCACTTAAATGCTGAAGTGAGTTTAAAGGAAAGCAACTGGAATGATTAAGATTTAATATTCATCATAGCTGTGAATTTCCTAAAATAGGAAACCATTACATCTATAATTGCTTTTTTAATGTGTGGCTCAGAGCAGGCATGAAGATAGAACAAATTAAAAATAAAAATTCTTTTGTCTAGAATTCTCATGCTAGAGTAAGAAATATACCCTTCTCCCTGCCCCCCCAAAATGAAAGCACATATTTGGGAAAGACTTATTGCAAAGAACACTGGACTAGGAGACAGGACACCTGGGTGGTAGTTCTGGTTCTGTGACTAACAACCTGTGTTAAATGTTTTACCCAACCCATGCTTGCAGGTAAATGGATCCTTTGTGCCCTACCCATCTGTTTACCCACAAACATGGCAGGTCTCTTTATTCCAGTCCTGTCCAGATCCGGGCTGCCAATCTCAATCAGGGGTCAGCAAACTCTGAACTGCGAGCCAAATCCAGCTGCCTGTTTTTGCTCATTATGTGTATTTGTGGCCACTTTCGTGCTACAGCATCAAAGCTGTGACAGAAACTGTCTAGCCCTCAAAACCTAAATTACTTACCATCTGGTCCTTTACAGAAAACATTTGCCAACCCCTGAGCTAAATCATGGATGGTATTTCCTGACATCAGCATAATTCTGTTCTTCAGTGTCCCTACCAGAGCTCACTTTAACCAATCTTGTTCTGCTTTCATATATTCCTAACCTATATTCTGGGCCTCTTTTACCCCATTCAGTTCTCTGTGCTTCAGACTACAGTCTGGGGCCTTGAACCCAACTCTTTTGCTGTAAGTGAGATTCAGCATTCTTTCCTATTTCCGAGGTCATCAGGTAGGCCAGGACCACACACATAGAGGAAAAATTTAATTGCAAAAACATTTCAAATCACTCATTAAATTCAACCAGCATCTATTGCACACCTACTCTGGACAAAGCTTTCTAATCTTGTGTCCTCAGTGTTTGCTCAGTCGTCAAACTGGTAGCAAAGCGACCGAAGCACTGCTACTGATCACATCCCAACACCATGTGTAGGGGAAGGACAGGGGGCATGCCTTCTTGTGGCTCTCGGTGGAGTGATGAAACGTTTCACAAAACCCCCCTATTCAGCTCTCTTTGCCTGGAATTTGGTCACCTACACTTTCCTGAACCAACCACTGTAAGTGGTCACATGCAGTTACCATGACCTGCCTAAATTAATCACTTGGGGTGGAATGGTATTGGGGATTCAGGCGATATGCTCCCTACACTCATCCCCTGTCTTCCTCATATCACTTCCTACTTCTTCCTGGTTTCAAAGAATAATAATGATGTTAGATCAGGCTTGGTGGATAGCCTCAGTACCCTGCTCAGCAGAATTTCCATTGCCCTTATTCTTTGGGTCTCAACTTAAATATCACAGTCCTAAAGAAGTCTTCTCTGACATTCTAATGTAAATGGGGTCTTCTCTTATATTCTCTTGAATATTTCTCTTCATAGCACTTAACACAATTATAATTTTGTTTCTTCTTTCCCAACCTCATTTTCATATCCCTCCCCTTAATAGGTATCTTTTCTACTGAATTATCCTTAAATATGTTTGTACCTTTGTAGACGAGCTTTGTTTATTTATGTTTTTTAACTCATAAACACAAATCTTACTGTGTTTCTACTTTTCTCTCTAACCACTTTTTGAGTTCTATCCATATTGTTGTACATTTAGTTCGTTGATTCTTATTGCTATGTTATAATCCATATTATGCATCCTCCACATTTTATATACCTACTTTCCTGGTGATGAACAACTGGGTTGCCTCCAACTACTCAACAGTAAAAATTAACAAAGCAAAGAATATCCTTTTGCATGTCTCTTGATTGACCTGCATAAGAACTCTTACAAATGAGGTCACAGGGCAATGGGGTATAAATAGTTTCACTAAATATTGCTAGATTGATTTCCAGAATGGCTGTATCAGTTTACGCCTTTTCGGCAGTGCTCATGAGTTCTCCTCACCCTGCATCCTTGACAGTACTTGGTAATATCCACTGTATCAGATGTGCCTTAAGGGCCTCTTAGGTCCTCTAGCCTCAGTTATCTCCAAGGCCCTTGACTACTTGGTTTTCCCAGCCAACAAAGCAACCAACTTCCTATGAGTACAGCCTCACAGCTTCCAACCCCAGTGCTCCTCTGTGATCACAGAGGCATGAGAGTTTTGCTTGTTGCCCATACATTAGCAACCCAGAAATTCAGGGAAGTTAACAGCTTTGGGATGAAACTTTGACCAAAAGAAGCCAGGATTATGGGAGCCTCACATGCAAAAATCTGTCCTGAGATGGAGCTGTTCATGCATCTTCCCAGAAGTCAGTCCCAAGAGTTTACACAGTCAATTTTCTTTGGCCCTCAGCAGTTGGCAACTCATTAATGTACCTCATTTGTGTTCTCCCTCCTTCCTTGCCTCACTCTCCTTTTTCCAGGGATTGTGCTCCTTAATAAAATACTGGTACATAAGCTTTTACCTCAGATTCTGCTTTCTGGGGAATACCAGCTAAGATGTCTACTTTTCTAATTATTGGCATTTCCAATGGATTGTGATAATATCTCCTTGTTTTAATTGTAGTTCTCTAATTAGTAATGAGTTTGCATATCTTCTCATATCTTTCTTTGTCATTCAGGCTTAATCTCTTGTGAAGTAGCCATTTATCTCTTTTGCACAATTTTCCTATTGGAAAATTACACATTATTTGAAATTGTACTTATGTAAATGTGTCTGTCTTTCCCCCACTAGACTGTAAGCTCCATGAGGTCCCCACTATCTCCATATTGTCTATCCCAGTGCTTGGCAAGTCGTAGGTCCTCAATAAATATTTGCTAAATAAAGGAAGAAATAAATGACAGCCATGATGCTGGTCATACCAATGAGCCCCTTTCAAGGGAAGCTGCCTAGTCACAGCCCCCTGCTGTAGGGAAGGCTATGTCATACCTTTCTTCCCATCCACAGCTGATTGACACACATGGCTGGTCCCTAAGCCATTGGTCAAGTAGTGACTTGGAACACAGCTCACACCAAAGGCTCTTCCCAAAGAGAGATGAGGGATATTAGACAAATCAATATGATTTTCTTTCTCTCAGGGATTTTATTTGGGAAATGTAGGGAGAATCATTCAGTTGGTAGAGAAAGCTTAAGTACACAGGGTCTGTGAAGCTGAAAGAGCCATGATGTGCCACTAACAATCCAAATCTGTAAGTGGGAGGAAGCTATGAGTGAGAATTTATCATGAGGCAGAGAAAAGGTACACCAGATAGAGGGTGAGGCAGCTGATTTGTAAATACAGGAGTAGTAGAGACTGTTGTATTTTGGGTTCTCTGGATGCCAATGTTAGGACAGACTTGGGTTGCAAAATGTTTATTAGGAATCAAGCCTATTGAAGGAAAGGGGCAGAAGTAAGACTGGGCAGAGGAAGGCGTTGAACTACAAAGCAGGTCCTACAAAGCCTCAGCCAATGCAGTGGGGAAGCTTCAGGAAGGGACATTGCTTGTCAGAGTTGTCTTACCTTGGGCAAAGACAGCTCAGCCTTCATGTCCATCATGCCTGGAAAGGGCAGCTCCCTGCAGCTGAACGGGCCCTGGTAAAGTGGGTGGCTGTAGGCTACCTGTTGACTGTACTCCCCGTGACCAGGCTGCAGGTCCTCCCGTGAAGGATGGTCTGGATGGCTCATCTCCACATCTATCATAAAAGTAGAGAAAGACGAGACTGAGCCACTACCGCTATGGGGAAATGTTGAGCTACTGCTGCTGCAGAAATGACTAAACACCACAGGCCAAGAGCTGCATTTATTCTTTTCTTTCCCTAAAAAAATTTCAGGCTCCATCTAACCTGGCTAGAGTACAGTCCCTAAGTCCACATGAGATTTTTGTTTCTTCTATGGCCATCCTTACAACTAAGCCCATTATTTGGAGAAGCGTGAGTAGGTCTCCATGTCTCATAACCAAAAGAGCCAAGTGAATATAACAGATTGTCTAATACAGGGTGATTTGGTCCACGCCTTTCTTTTCCTTGATACATTTTCCCAAGAAACTATAACCTAGCAAATGTGCCTAGTAGAAACTCCTACATTTAACTGCTAATCACAAACTCAAATATAGCAATGAAAATTGGGAGTTTATTAGAATCTACCAAAGATCATCTTTTGAATGTCAAGAAAAATTCTTTCTTTGTGTTTTTATATACAATTTGTTTTTTTAATAAAATAGTCTTAAACTTTACTAGCCCTAAAAGGTAACCACTTTTCCTCAATTTTATTTACTAAGCAAAGTGGCATATTTATTTGCTTTTTTAAAAATATAATGTTATATGTGTGTTGTAAGTATAACTTCCCAATACTATGGGTTGTCTTTCTTGCTAATACTTGAAGTAAAAACAAACCACTAAGCCCCTACTCTCTGCCAAGAATTGTGCTGAGCCTTAGCAATTCAACTATGAATAAGTTGCAACTCTCATGGAGTTCAATCTCCCGTGGGAAACATAAATTCATCAATATAATACATTGGGTAATGAGTAATATAATGACTATATGGACCAAGAAATAAGATTATTTCTACATGATGAACACATAACAGAGTTAGGAAAATATCCATTGAAATTCACCAATGATTAAACTACTGATTAAACAAATGATTACACTAAAGTAGATACGTGCTCAGACACACTTCTTAGTTCTATTGCTCAGACTTGACCGTATACATGTGCTTCAAAGTTAAGAGAACTTGTCAAGTCATAGGTTGTATATCAACAGCTACTGTAGAGATCGCATTATTGGTCTCAGTTCTTTGCCTCTTCCTATACCTATGCCTTCACCATGGCCTCATCAGGGGTGAAGTGCGTTTATCTTTCTCTTGACTTTGAGCTTTGTCCTTTGACTAGGTTTGGCCAAGAGCATGAGGGCAGAAGTGGCATTGTGCCAGGCCTGAACACAGACCTTAAGAGGCCTCACACTCTTCTAATTAATCTTTTGCCCCCCACTTCCGCCATTCCCCTGAGCAGAACATGCCCTGGCTCGCCACTTGTCCAAAGAGAGTGAGGGATAATGGAACAGAGCCACCCCACTTATCCACAGACCTGCAGTTGGATGCAGAGCTACCCAGGCAAGCTAAGACTAGACCAGTCAAACCCAGCCAACCCATAGATGTATAAGCAATGATAAATGATTGTTGTTTTAAGTCAGTTAGTTTTAGAGTAGTGTTTTACATAGCCATAGTAACTAATAACACCTGTTTTCCAAGAGTTCTTAAGTGTCTTTCTCAGTAAGCTATTACCACAATAATGCAGCATAAAAATGATAACAAAATTCAGTGACTTATACCAATAAGCATTTTTTTATTGTTCATATATCTGAGGTCTTGCTGGCTTAGTCCAGGCTTTCCTGGGATTGGATCCAAGCTGCAGAATTCATTCAGGTCTGTTCTGTATGCATTCTCCTTGGAGTAGCAACTACCCAATGCATGTCCTTCTGATAACAATAAGCAGGAGCATCATGGGACAAGTTCACTATACAAGCACAATTCTATGTTCTGCATGTGTCCCACATGATAACATTTTATTGGCCAAAGCAAGTCACTTAGCCAAGCCCAATGTCAGTGAAGCATAAAGGTTAGGGGGAGGGAGTAAATATTTGCTGAATACTAATCTAATCTACCACAGTATCTTAATAAGTACATATAGATGTATCATGCTAGATTATTCTTAGAAAACACCATCATTAACATGATGAGATTTGAGAGACCAGTATCCAAAAGTAGCTGCCCCATTAGCCCTGTCCCTGAACCTGAAACTTTCATATGTTCCATCCTTTTGAGTAGAGATATTTTAGGCTGCTGTTAAAATGAAAATATTCAATAGAAACACTTCTACATTGCTGAGGGCATTGTAAAAATGTGCAGCTACTGTGGAAATAAGTTTGGTGTTTCCTCAGAAAGTTGCAAGCAGAATTACCATATGACTCTGTAATCCCTCTTCTTGGTAAACACCCAAAATAACTGAAAACCGGGACTCAAATAGGTAGTTGTACACCAATGTTTATAGCAGCATTATTCATGATAGCCAAAAGGTAGAAGCAACCCAAGTGTTCGTAAACAGATGAATGGATAAACAAAATGTGTAATATACATAAAATGGAATATTAGTCAGCTATAAAAAGGAATGAAGTTTTGATGCATGCAATAACATGGATGAATCTTGAAGACATTATATTGAGTGGAATAAGCCAGACCCAACAGGACAACCATTGTTTAATCTTGCTTATAGGAAATACCTAGAAGAAGCAAATTTCGTAGAGCCAGAGAGTAGATTATAGGCCAGAGAGGGGGAGCAGAGGGAGTTATTGCTTGACGGCTACACCATTTCTGTTTGAAGTGATGACAATGTTGGGGTAGTGGATATTGGTAATGATAGCACAATATAGTGCAACAATTAATACTATTGAATTATACACTTGAAAGTGGTTAAAATGGGAAATTTTGAGTTGTGTATATTTTACTTCATTAAAAAGTTTTTAAAAATGAAAATATTTTCTGGGAGGGGTAACGCATTATGCTATTTTAGCCATTACTCTCTTTGCCCAGATTATTTGATCACATTAGCTGACTACTAAGCTGACCTGGCATTGAGGGACAGAGGGCAAGTGATGTTTGATGGAATGAGTGTCAAGTTCTTCCCAAGAGGGGTACACAGCGGGGGACTAGCTTGATGTCCTCGGGAGGAGGGAAGCACTAATAAGGAGACAGTCAAAGGGGAAGATGAAAGTACACAAAGATGGACAGAGAAGTGCCAATAACACACTCTTAACTAGCTGACGCTTTGGACAACTATCTGGTTAATTCAGACACTGATTTCCTCAGAAGAAATTTCTGGAAGAATTTTTATCTATTTAGTATAGATTATTTTAATCTTGAAGTCATTTTCACCAATATTACACCTCTTATATGCTAGTGAAATGCAATTACCCAGATAATAACTTACATTTCCGCTTTAATTTAACTGTAAACTCCAAGTGGGATTTCCTTGTCTTGTCATTTCTCTTCATTTTTTCTTCCCTTTCCTTCTGCCTATGCTTTAAGAGTCCCTTTTGGTCTTAATATTTTTACAACATTCAGTAATGAAAATAATCATGGTGGCAATAATCTGCCTGGTATATGAGAAAATTCTTTCTCAGAACATTCCTTTCTCAAACAAGACAGGTTGGATGTTACAGAAACCCATGCCAAGGTGGGAACTCTGCTTGATGGGCTTGTAATAAAGAATGCTGATTTTATGAATTTATTTTGCCATCTGGTAGCGCATTCCTTTTCAACCAGAGTGCGCGGCAACCCTCCCACTCTGCCACCTGTTTCCCAGCAGCCATAGGGAGCGTGTTTGTGAGATGGAAATAGCATCCCACCCCGAGTCAGGAGTACTCCTGTTAACTGTGTGTGACACAATGGATCATTGCATAGTAAATATTCATACCCCTCCACCTTGGGACAGAGAATACTGCCAGCCCCTTTGGTATTGGTGTTCTGCCATGTGACTTGTTCAGTCCTATGGAATGTGGGCAAAAGTGACAATGTGACAGTTCTGAGTCAAGGCCATCATGTGTATCTGCTCTTATGCTTCTGTCACTTTCCATGAAGACATTTTTTTAAATGTCCCTAATTGTGCCGGTCCAAAGAAGATGAGAGATGTGGAGCAGACCCAAACCCAACCTGCAGCCTGGAGCCTAGATTACAGCATGGCACTCGGAGTTGCAGCCAATCCACACACCCGTGAACATGAGACTAAATGCTTGATTGCTCTAAACCACCAACCCTTAGGGTGGTGTATATTCTAGCGTTACTGTGGCAAAAGTGAATAATACAATATGCATTGTTCCTCCTTGTACCAGACACTGTGTCTTGTTCTCTTTCTATAATACCTCCTCCCAATGTATCTTCCATTTGCTCCTTTCATTGCATTTATGTTTCACTCTTCTTATCAATGCATCCCTTCCCATCCTTAGTACCCAGGATTCACAGAAAATACTTCCTATCATGTTCCATGCAAAGCAGTGGAGAATATACACAGACTTTGAGACTTGGTATGAGATGGGTTTGTTTGAAAAGCTCCACTGTTGTGTTCGTATTAAAAGAGGAATCCATGAACACAGGATGGTGGTAGGCTCATAGATAAGTCAAGAAGTGATTAATATGCAAGTGTTAGACCACAGACAATAGGAGAATTTGTTGGAACCATGAGGTTTAGGAGCTTAGGCTTCTGGATTTGCCCCTCATTGCACCACTCCCAATGCTGAAGGTCACCCTGTCAGCCCTATCTATTGAGGGGAATCCTAGTCATTTCCCAAGCTTCCTTGTCCTCTGCCTTGCCAAACTTCCATAGTCTTTCTCTGTTGTTCGGCATCCCTGGTGACTCTTGACATTTATGCCCAATTCTATAATTCCCTATTTGGCAAGAAAACATCTCCAAAATTTCTTCCTCTTCTCCATTTTTAGTAAATGGATTCTCCACCTCCTGCCCTACCATCACAATGCCATCACTTGGGAGGTAGGAGCTGTCTTAATTGCATCAGGAAATAGAACTGGCAGCTTCCCATGCTATGTGTAAACTTGATAGGCAATTCACGACTTTTGTAAGTATATAAAAAAAAAAAAATACAGGAGTCTTCTCTCCTCTGTATATAATTAGTTCAAGATACATTTTATTTACATAGAATACTGAAAAGTATGAGGAATGTGTCCTAATTTTACCAGTTTGTAGATGCAGATACTGCATATGAAAAGATGTGTTTACCTTCAAAGAACTGAATCTATATACTGGATAGGCTGCTATCAGCATCTCAGACTAAACTTTCAGGGTTCAGGCAAGGTTTATTAAGGATGGTGAAAGCTGTATTTTTAAAACAATAAGACACATCATTGAAATAGTTCAAACTGAATAGTACCACAAAATGCTATATTTAAAAGGTGATACATTTACCAGAAGGTTTTAAAGAAATAAACCACTCAACTGAGAGACTAAAGTCTTTTCCCTAGGTGAATGCCCTAAGGACAGGACTATGTCATTCATGGTTGTGTTCCCTTGGCCCCAAAAGACACCTGGAATAAAGATGGCCATTTGTTCTCAACTCTGAAATACTGATTCCTGGGCCCCATCCCAGACCTTCTTAATTAGAATATTTGGAAATGGGCCAGACAACTGAAACCCATAAAAAGAAGAATGGCAAAGGCAGGGTGGGTTGGGTGGGCTTGCTAGGGGTGGAAGAAAGAGAACAAAGGAATCAGCTACACTTCCAAATCAGATATGCATTAAAAACCCTTTGCAAATGGTTTTTCTTATTTGCTAGTGTCATTTTTTTCTTTAGGAATATTCTTCCCTTTTGACTTCTTCCAGTAAATCTGAGAAAATGCTTGAATTTGCCTTACAACTTCCCCAGTTTTCCAAATGCTGCTTCCCCTAACTCAGAAGAATCAAAAAGAACTCTTCCTCTTCCTTTGTCTTATTAACTCTTATTCATCCTTTGGGTTCTTTGCTGCAAGAACATTTTTCTAGGAGTACTTCCCTCGCCTTCCCAGACAGCACTGGCTTCCTTCATTTTATGCTTTCACCCCCAAAAAGGATGTTGTATCAATCTGTGGCCAATCAGGAAAACAAAAGCCACTCTAGGGTGGCTGTTACTGCCACTCCTGCAGAAGATGTCGCTAAAAGCTAGAAGAAGCAATGGCTCACCCACACACCTTCTAGGCTCCTGGCAATGCCTTCTATTGGCAAAGCTTAATGGGAAGTTAGGTGGAATCTAGGAATCTGGGAAATGTCAGTTGCAGGCTTCCTACCCTGGCAGTGAGAGAGGCAGAGAAGTGATATGGAAGTGAGAGACAACCAACACTAGCCAGCATCCATGGCATAGATAAAGTAGATTGAAAAGCCCAATTATAGACTTACATTACAAGATGATGCTAAAAGGATAAGAAGTTGGTTGAAACTCCCTGGCTCAAAAGAAGCCCCGGCGAATTCCAGATAGAAAGGCCTCCCCATTGGTTCCCTGAAAGCTGACAGGCGAAGGTAGAAAGACAACAAATCAGGACAGCAAATAGCTGAGATCCCTCCTTAATATGAGGAAAGAGGCAGATCAAAGGCCTTAAAAAGGCCTACCCCCAGGCCCCACGTGCACATCTCACCCATGTCTTAGATGCATAGTTTTTCTTTAAAAATGATGCTAAAGACACAGCTTAGAGGACTGGAAAATTTGTACTTTCCTGCAAGGCCAGCTCAAACATAACTTGCAAATGGTAGAAATCACCTAGAAGGAGAATGTGTTTAAATTATAGGTTTGATGGGCGTAGGCTCTTTGTTCAACTTTCTACACCATTTAAAATAAATGGTATTTATATTTCTCTTTTGAAAAATTTTACATACCTAAGCGTACTTACTTATTTGTAATTATTTGTCTTAAAGTGTGTCTACACTGCTAGCGGAAGCTATATCTATCTTCTCATCTGCTGCTTTCTTCACACACAGCATTGTACATGGTAGGCCCCTGACTAAACTTGCTGTCATATGGGTATGCAAATGAAACTTAAAATAGCCATGAATATTTTTTTCTAAAACACAATTTCTCTGCTATCTGCTATTCTAAGTTCCTAAGAGAGGAGTCCACTGACTACGTAGTTTTGTCACTTATTTAACTCAATCTCGGTAAATGGATATCTTTTTTTTAAAACAATTTATTGAAGTATATCATTCATACATGAATATATATACACTATAAGTGTTCAGTAAACATCGTGATCTTACAAAACAAACATGTGTAACATCACACAGGGCTCCCACACATCACCCCCCACCCCCCACAAATACCCTGCATTGTTGTGAAACATTTGTTAATAAATCATGAAAGAGCATCGTCAAAGTATTACTACTAACTATAGTCCATATCTTCTCCCATACATTTTTTAAAGGATTTGTTTATTTATTTATTTGCTTTTATCCATTTTTACGTTCCCCCCCGCCGCCCCCCCCCCCCCGCCCCCAATTTTTGCTGTTTCTGTGTCCATT
>JAKSZT010000049.1:24452292-24485847 GCA_026826555.1 Tolypeutes matacus | reverse complement strand
ATAGATAGATAGATAGATAGATAGATAGATAGATAGATAGATAGATAGATAGATAGATAGATAATAGATAGGGAGATAGATGGGTAATATCTGACAATGTATAAGAAGATAAAAGGAGGACTGAGGTTCAAGACTAGGAAAGAGATTTCCTTTTCCCTATATACCTTTTGTGACTTTTGGCATTTGTACCACATACATGTAATTATCTTAATGTTTCCTTTCACCATCTCTTGAAATTGAAAATAGTAAACATAAAACTCGAATCAAAAACAAATACTAAAAATGTTTAATTTTGTATTATTACTGTTTGAGAGAGACAATGCATTGAAAGAATAAAGACAGAGGGCAGGAGGGAAAGGAGAGATAACTGCAAGTAGAAAGGCAGAGAGTTGAAAGAGACACACCCAGCACACAGGACAGGAGAAAGGAGACAGACCCTGCCACCAGCACAGAAAAACATGTGCAAAGGCCCTCACATGCACACACACAGATTCGGATATAAATAGCCAACTGAGGACAGACAGGACAGAAACAAGCAGATCCAGAGAGACAAAGATAACATAAATATGCATAATGTGTTAAATAGATAAAGCTCTTTATCATACATTAGTTCAATCGAGCCCCAAAACAAAACTACTGGGCAGTATAACTATCCTCAATTTAAAGTGAGGTTCAGAGTAAAATAAAGGCACATAAACTCGTGAATAAAGAGTGATAAATGCATTGATAGTCTTAGGTATGTATTAAAGTTTCCCTTGCACCATTCACCCATTCTTAAGCACTGGGAGGCAGAGAGCAGGGACTAGAGTTTGATCTATGGCACTCTGCTGTTTCCTATTATGAGACATTCTGACTGGCATCCAGGGTAGGCAGGGGACAAAGGAGTTCTCACCACTATAAAGCCAAGGTTATTATTTACAAAAAACAAATTCTGGATCATGATAATGAGAAGCATACAAGTTTCTAATTAAAACTTATTAATGTGATGTTTGTTTGGAAATTAGCCCTCATGGTGACAAGTTGTGTTGGAATTTGGATCTTTGGATTGAAATACATGCTAACCAGAATAGAAGCCCACATCATTTTCCTGTACGCCATTCCCTCTCCACTATGTACAAAACCAGGGCTCAAGTTTCCCTTGACCACCGCCACCATTGCCACCATCTCCACCCTGCTTAAGGAACTAGGGGATACTTGTCCCTCTCAAGCCAGCAGAAACTGCTGCCAAATTTTGCAAAATATAAGGAAGGACTGAGGACCCTAGACTCCATGACTCTTATTCTCCAGGAAAGATTGTGGGAACAGAGGGGGACACATTAGGGAAAGAGGAAGTAGTCATGAGAGGCAAGAGGCTTCACCTTCTACAAAGTGCAGAAAGATTGAGGAAGCCAGATCCTAGCACCCAGTTTCTTCTCCGGACGCCACAAGGCTTTGAGACAATTAATTGCACCTTTCGGCTCAACAAAGCCTCCTGGCTCTCCTGCACTGTGCTGCTCTACTCATCCTCTCTTTTCCTGCCCCACCACGACCCATGTAGTCAGGTCCTTTATGGCCTTCATCCGGTCTCTCTGCCTCTGGTTTCTTCTCCCTTCAGATATGTTTGGCACACAACCACTCGTTTAAACTTCTTAATACATTTAGGTAATCATCGTGTGCAAGGTACTATTCTCATTTACATTTACATAGCATTCTTTTTATCATGTAGGTCTCAACTTAAACGTCACTTCCTCAGGGAGACCTTCCCTGATCACCACCCTCTCTCCCAATCTAAAACAGTTTCCCTATCAGCTGCTATCACAGCATCTTCTGTTGTTTTCACCATCGTCCCATTTACCAGCCAATACTTCCTGGCCATTTACTTGTTTCTATGTGTTGTATGTCCACCCCTTCTAACATGTAAGTTCTAAAAGAGCAGAGGTCTCACCTATCTTATGTGCCACTATATCCCCAGAAGCAAGCACAGAGTTCAATAAATATTTGCTGAATTAATGAATAAATGCATAAGTGAATTTTCTCCTTTGATCCTTGGGAAGTAGAAAAGGGAAATATTATTTTCCCCATTTTATAACAATTGGCAGAGCCAGATTTAGAATCCATGTTGGCTGATGTCTAACTCAGTGTTCTTTCCACCACACCAGGCTGTCTCTCATATTGCTTTCCTACTCAGTGTACTGTAGCAGTGATTCACTGAGGAAGCACCACTATATCAGCCTGGCACTCAGCCCAGCTGACTGGTTAACCAGTCTCAGCCTACCTTCCCGACCTCAATTCTAATCACTTAACTTGCACTCAGAGAGCTTTGCCCCCAAACCAAATCCCAACCATCATCCCCAAGTAGCCTTAGAAGCTTCACTCCTTACCCTGAATTCCTATATTATTGGCACTATTCTTTTAACAGTCATGTATTGCTTGGTGACATTTTTTAATATAAATAAACTATAACTTGTCATTTATGGCATCTACTTTTGCCCTTTCATGTGCTTTTGTCTTGTTCTCCTTAACTACAGGGTGACCAGAAAGTCTGGAAACAAGGTAATATTATTTTATTATATGGTAAGAAAATAGAAATATTCCATTTCTTATGATATATTTCTCTGTTTTCAGAATTCATGGCCACCTGTAGACCAAAAGGATCTTCTTTATGCAATATAGCACCTTGCACATAAGAGGAACTTAGGAAATGTTATTGTTTGATTTATTGTTTCTCATATTGAGGCCTATAGATTTTAACACTCATTTTAGCACTTTGGATAATATAGATGCTTTTGAAGCTATGTTTTGTTTTTTCAACTACAAGCACCTTCAGGTTTATAAAAACTTTCCCTGTGACCCGAATATATATAAATGGAGATGTATATGCATTGCACCAAGCAATTTAAAATTTTATTTGGAAAGCATAATTTAAATGCTATTATATGCAATGTCTTGAGCATCTTGGAAAATATAAAGATGACTGGATTATAATCCTTGTCCTCAAGATGCTTTCACTTAAATAGAGGAGACTAACATATAAGCAGGTGCTAAATTCTTCTTAGGTCATAAGATTCCCACCTCTGATTTATGTCACTCAGACAATCAGACTCAAACTGAAAGCTATTCTTCCTGCTGGGACTTATGTTTCTGGGTTTTCACCATATTTCCAAGTCTTTCTGGAGAAGTATTTGGCTCACCTGTACTCTTTCACCTAACCCATATTGTTTATGGTTCAAAATATTATGCAGAAGAGTCTTGTAAAAATGTAACCTACTAGAAATATCCATGACCATTACTTCATTATCACCAATTGCTATTGGAGCACTGTGGAGTAGGGCCTGTCCTCAAGGGAATGGGTTGGAACTAGGTACATATTGGAGGTTTGAGTACAGAAAATCTCTAGGGCCTAGAGTAAAACCCATAGGTTCTGGGTATCAAAAAATTCTTTCAATTCTCTTCGATGCAGGAAGCATACAATTAAGACACAGTCCTTGAGCTCTTCTCTTCTTTATCTATGCTTTCTAGAAACTTTAAATAGCTTTTAGACACCCATGATTTCCAAATTAATATCCCTGTTCCAGAACTTGTCCCTGAATTCCAGGCTGATCTCTTGCTCAGGAGACAGGGCTCTATAGTTGGTTCTCTTGTATCTTCTAGCACTTTTGCAGGGATCCCTCTGTCTTCCTTTGAACTAAAAATCCCTTCTGACAAGGTTGTCTAGTCCTCTCAATGGGGAGAAATAGTCTCTTGAAAAAATAGCGCTGGTGAAACTGGATATTGATATGCAAAAGAATGAAGGTAGCATTTCAATTGCCTATTTGGTAAAAAAAAAAAAAGAAAAAAAAAAAGAAAGAAAGAAACCTATAATTTTTTATTATTCTGAAACTTAAATTTTATCATTGAATTAAAGCCCCCAACATACACAAAAATTAACTCAAAATATATCAAAGACCTAAATACAAGGACCAGAACTATGAAATTCCTAGATGCATGTTCGGGACCTCATGTTAGGCAATGGTTTTTTCAGACTTTAAACCAAAAGCATGAGCAACAAAAGAAAAGATAAAGAAATGGGATATCATCAAAATAAAAAATTTCTGTGAATCAAAGGACTTTATCAAAAAAGTTAAAACACATCTCACAGAAAGGGAAAAAATATTTTGAAACCGTATATCTGGTAAGGGTTTAATATCCAGAATATATGAAGAAATTCTACTATTCAACAACAAAAAGACAAATAACCCAATTTAAAAATAGGCAAAAGACTTGAATAGACATTTCTCCAAAGAAGATATACAAATGATCAAAAACACATGAAAAGATATTCAATATCATTAGCCATTAGGAAATGCAAATCAAAACTACAATGAGATACCACTTAACACCCACTAGAATGGCTACTATTAAAAAGAAGGAAAATAACAAGTGTTGGAGAAGATGTGGAGAAATAGGAATCTGCCTACATTGTTGGTAGGAGTGTAAAATAATGCAACTGCTGTGGAAAACAATTTTGAGGTTCCTCATAAAGTTAAGTACAGAATTACCATATGACCCAGGAATCCCACTTCTAGGTATATACTCCAAAGAACTGAAAGGAGAGATTCGAATAGATATTTGCACACTGATGTTCATAGCGGCATTACTCCCAATTACCAAAAGATGGAAACAACACAAATGTCCCATCGATAGATGAGTGGATAAACAAAATGTGATACATATATACAATGAAATATTGTTCAGCTATAAAAAGGAATTAAGCTCTGATGCATGCTATAACATGGATGAAACTTGAAGACATCATGTTGAGTGAAATAGAATATACATGAAAGGACAAATATTGTATGATCTTACTTATATGAAATAATTAGAATATGTAAATCCATAGAATCAAAAACTAGAATACAGGTTATCAGGGACTCAGTGATGGTTGGGAAATGTGGAGTTAATACTTGATTGTTACAGAGTTTCAGCTTGAGATGATGGAAAAGTTTTGGTAATGGTGATAACAGTGTCACCACATTGTCAATGGAATTAGCGCCACTGAATTGTATATCTGAAAGTGGATAAAATGGGAAATTTTAGGTTATATATGTTTCCAGAATAAAATTTTTTTAAAAACCACAGAATTGTACAACACAAAGAGTGAACCCTATTGAAAACCATGGACTATAGTTAATAACATAATTATAATATTATTGTTTCATCAGCTGTAACAAGATACCACCTTAGTGCAAAATGTTAATAATAGGGAAAACTGCATGTGTGAGAGGGACATATTTTTCTGTAAATATAATTTCAGAAAAATATTGCATGATTTTTCTGTAAACCTGCAACTGCTCTAATAAAAATTCAGTTTAAGAATCATGGCATAAAGTAAAATCCCTTTCATCCCAGGAAAAAACCTTCAGCTTACTGGTTAAAGTAAAAGATTTTGGCAATGTGAGGAAAGTTTGCTGCATCTCTTCCTACTATTAACCAATAGATACTTTTTCTACTTTTCAGTGCACAAAAACAATTCATTCAGAAATAAAAAGGAAAACTCCCACCTAAAGTGGGTTATATCCCGTTTCCTTAGAAGTCAAATATATAATCCACCTTCCTTTAGAAGTTCAACAGGTGTTTCTTCTTTTCTTTCCAAAGAATTAATTAAGGCAGAAATGAAAAATCTAAAAGCAGATAATGGAATCCAAAAACTGTATCCAAGGGATTCTCTCTCTCTCCCCAGCCTTCTATCATCCCTGCCTGTTTCTAATCTCTCATCAGCTTTCATGAAGAAAAAAAAATTTTTAAACAAAGGGCAGCTGTCACTGACATTTCATCATAAAAATCTGTTTATCTAGACTGGGAGGAAAAAAATCCACCACAATGAAATGTGGGCCTCGGGCCTGGAATGAATGAATCAGCATCCAAACTTCTGATTTCCTCTGCAGAATCTATCTTGACTAATAGAAAAACAGAGGTGGCTCAGTACGAATTACATGTTTCCAAAAATATGTTCTCAATTTTATGTAGCACAAAACAGAATAAATAATCGCATGAGACAATCATTGGTCTGAGGGCATTTCAGTAAAGCAGCATTGTCTCTGAACATGAAGGATCTTTTTTATTTCCTACATCACAAAAAGGAAGTTTTCAAACTCATAGAAAAGCTGCAAGAATTTTAGAGTGAACATCTGTATACCTGCCATCCAGATTCTACCCTGTTAACATTTTACTATATTTGTCCTATCACACATCCTTCCTTCTATCCATTCATCAACCTATCATATTTTTGATGCATTTCAAAGTAAACTGCAGACCTCAGTATATTTTCTCCAAAATTCTTGAGCATTCACCTTATTAACTAGCAATCAATATTTGTTTACAGTTTTGTATTTAAAGTGAAATTGACATACAATGATGCACACCAATTTTAAGTGTACTGGGGTTTTTTTTTTGGACAAATGCTTACACCTGTATTACCCAAAACCCTAAGGTATAGAGCGTTAGGATCACCTGAGAAAGTTTCCTGTCCCTACAATCCCTGCCCGCACTTCTCCACCCTCCAGAGGCAACCACTGTTCTGATTTTTTCCCCACTATAGATTAATTTTACCTCTTCTAGAACTTCATATAAATGGAGCATACAGTATATACTCCTTTGGAAAAGGGTCCTTTAACCCAGCATAATATTTGTGAGATGCTTCCGTGATAGTGCATGTTTGTTCCTTTTTATTGCTGAGTAGTAGTGCATTGCACCGTGCTGTGTATATTTATTTGGTTTCATGTTCATAGACATCTGGGTTGTTTCCCATATATTACTATTATGTATTAAAAAAACTTCCATGGACATTCTTTTACAAGTCTTTTTGTGGGCAAATATTGTCATTTCTCTTAGGTAAATCACAATCACTTTTCTTCTCTCATCTCTGTCTCTTTCTGAGTCCCTGCCTGACACCTCCACCCTTGTGTTCCTCTATTAGACACATTTTCAAACCCAAACACATCATCATCATTGTTCCCTGATTAGTCTCCTAAGATATCTGTGAACAACCCGATGGGTAAAGTAAGCTTGATTTTAAGAAATTGGGGGAGAAGATACAGCAGTTTTAACTTATGTGTAGAATATTTGATTTTGAAAAATAAATTTAATGAACACATGGTTTTGGGCATTATATAGCTGCCACTGACCTTCCCACCCCCCATTCTACCCTGTAACACACACAAAACCATTTACCTTCGGCCTGATCTTGGTGAGAGCATATCTAAACCACTGGTTCTCAAACCCTGGCTGCACAGTGGAGCCAGCTGCGGGAGGTTTTCTAATGTACCAGCGCTCAGACCCCACCCACCCACCACCATGCCCATTTACTTGTCCTGAGGTAGAGCCCAGGCTTCACGAGTTTTAAAAGATTCCCAGACAATTCTAATCAAACACGCAGCCGTGTCTGAGAACCACTGATCTGAGAGCACTGTGTATTTCTAGTTGCTATCCCAAAGTGGGGCGGTGGTGAGAGACAGAGGTGTAAGACTTAGGGCAAGTTCCCTAGAAGTGGAGGCTGACATGGGGATTATCATGCAAGTAATTTGTTGAGGGAGTACCCTTACCTGCAACCTGCAGGGAGCTGAAGGAAACAGGACAGGGCAGAAGCAGTAGCTGGATAAAAATGTGGATTCAGCTCACCCCACTGGGAGCTCTGAAGCATGAATGACACCATAGTGTCCCGTTTGAAGCAAAAGAGCCGGTCTTTTGTAACCTTGTACTGGCATTTTCTTTGCTGCCCCAAACCTCTCAGGCATTCCCAGGTGCGGTGCTCCAGAAGCCTGCATCTGTGAGCTGGTTGCAGTCAATACCCACAACTGGGGGCTGATGCCAGCCCAGGAAAGGGGTCTGGGGTGGGCAACAAAAGCAACCACGATAGTGTAACATGACTTACATGTGCGATTACCTAGACATGGTAAAGGGAAATTTTTAACTGTGAATCTTTTCGTTAACACAAATAAATACAACCACAACTTACATTTCAAAATGAATGCTATCGCAAATGGTTTTGAGAGTTCCATCTCATTTCTGACAGTTATCCAAAGCCCCCACCCCCCCACCACCAGACAGTGGGTAGGGTGGGGGCCCTCTTCTCCCAGAGCTCTGCATTGCCCCCATCATCGATTTCCCTCTCAGAAACTGGAACATGCTCAGCTACCGCATACCACAGAGCCTTTTTCGTTTTTAGCAATTTTATTGAGGTATAATTTACTTGCCATAAAAGTCAACCATTATGAGTGTAAAATTTAATGGTTTAGAGTAAATTTATAAAGTTGTAAAACCATCACCACAATCCAGTTTTAGAACATTGTCATCACCATATGCAATTAATTCACAGCCCTAAACCACCACTGGTCTGCTTTCATTCTGTCCCTCTAGTTTTACCTGTACTGGACATCTTATATAAATGGAATCATTCAATATGTAGTCTTCTCACATATTGTTTTTCACAAATGCTTTCAAAATGTTTGGCTTCTTTCATTTAGTGTAATGTTTTTGAGTTTCTTCCATGTTATATCACATATCAGTAGTTTATTTCTTTTTATGGATGAATAGTAATCCATCACATGGATATACTACATTGTGTTTATTCACTCACCAGTTGATGGATATTTGAGTTGTTTCCACCTTTTCGCTATTATGAATAATGCTGCTATAAACATTGGATGGTAAAGTTCATGTGTCAACTTGGCTAGGATATGGTGTCCATTTGTTTAGTCAAGAAAGCACTGGCCTGATTTTTACTGTGAGGATTTTTCATGGATTTAAATCATTAGTCAGTTGATTGCATCTATGACTGATTACATCTACAATCAACAAAGGAGATTGCCTTCAGCTAAGAGAGGAATCTCCTCATCCAATCACTCAGAGGCCTTAAAGTGAAAACTAAGGATTTCAGCAGCCACAAAGAATTTCTAGCTCTACTTCAGCCAGCCAGCTTCTCCTGGGGAAGTCATCAAAACCATCATCATAATTCAGACCTGCCAATCCCCACAGCTGAATGAGCCAATTCCCACAGTTATGTTTTTTGGTTCTGTTTCCCTGGAGAACCTTGACTAATACAAATCTTGGTACCAAGAGTGGTTCTTGAGAAGCAGAATCTTAACGAGATTTCTGGGTTGGTTCTGGGGTTTGGGGAATTGGTTCTCTAATCTGATTAGTTAAAAGTATCTAATGCAGGGGTTCTTAACCTTTTTTGTTCCAAGGACCCATGGTTAAGAAGAACCCCTGCTCTAATGACTCTATTTCCAATGACAAGATGGCACTGATAATCCATGGCATGAACTAGCAATAGAGATAGGAAAAATATCGCCATTGGATACTGCTACTCACATGCTTACAAGGCGCAAGTCTCTGGATGACAGTGGAATTTAAAAACATAATGATGTTGGCTGGTTGTTCCTAAATACAATGGATACAGTTGTTAAAGAAGGGCATGAGCTCAAAGCTTCAAAGTCCCAGCTCAAGTGCCACATGAAGGCTATGAAAGTTTCTATGTGGGCCCTGAAAGAAACTCTTATCTCTTGTAGCCACAGACTTGAGATTTCTGAAAACCAGACCCAGCGTTGCACTGAGTGAGTGATTGAATTAAGATGTAAATTTAATTCCCAACCTTGTAGGATGTCTGCTGTTAAAGCAGAGGCAGTGATTTGGAAGGAATAGGATTTTTTTTTTTCATTTAATAATTTTTATGCACAAGAGTTATTTTTCTTTTTGGTTCACAACGAAAATAGCTATTGATTTCTTTGATTATATAAATTACATGAAAACACTAATACAATGCAGAAAAAAAATGACAAAAATCAAACAAAAAAACCCATCCGAAATCTCACTATTCTTATTAACATTTGATGACTGCCATTTCACACATCTCTTTATTTTTGCACACGCAAACACATACATAAGATTTTACATAAATGGGATCTTACCATAATTGCCATTTTAATAATGGATAACATTGTCTATTTTGAAGTGTATCATTCACATAGGAAAATACTAAAACATATAACTAATGTGTACATAGTAATAATGAAACACCATGCATGCACCACTCAGGATAAGAAATGTTAACGGTGTTTAGAAAGCCCTTTCTCCGCCATATACCCCTTTCCCAATTGCATTTCCCTTTCTTTCTCTCAAGTAATCACTGTCCTGACTTTTGTATTAATATTTCCCTAGGATTTTTTATACTTATTCAGCACCTATGTGATTATTCCTAAATAATTATTTCTTGGTTTTGAAAAACTGAGCAGCAAGGCAGCGATTTATCTGTGAAGAGAAAGAAATATAACTGCTATTATTAGTGGAGATTCACAGGAAAATATAAACAGAACAGAATCTCCAGGTCCAATTCTGGAGAAGTCGGTGACCAGGTACTGGGAGAGTCTGGGCTCTCCTTCCTCAGGCATTTGGCAGTGTAGTCAGGAACTAAATGTTTAACCGAGATGTGGCCAAAGCGAGTGGTGGCTCCATATCTTTTGCTTCTAAGCCCATCATGGCCCTTCCACTCACAGGAGCACTCTTCAGTGGTGTGAAATGAGTCTTTCTTAGCCGATCCAGGGCCAGAACACATGAGAGAGCTAGTGATCAGGAAAGCCTTGTACCGATACCAGTCTGGGCCAGGCTCACCCAAACATCGTCTTATGTTTAAATATGCGTTACCATGACCTCATGCATCTTGGTGGTAAAAGTGCTCAGCATGCCTGGCTCTTGTTCTGAACTGACTACCCTCTAGTCGGGTGCACAGCTGTCACCTTAGAGCTCCATGTGCCATCATCCTGGGAAGTTCCTTCTTCATTCTCTTGTGTTGAATGTGGGATCCCGTTTTCTGAATCCTGTACCTTCCTTTTTCTTGTTCTGATGGATCACATTCTCTAGTGCATTGCTTTTGAGGATGGAAGTCCAAATCAAAGCATCATCAAGCAACACTTTCTTCCAGAAGACTGTGGTGTTCTGGGCCTGGCTGCCAGTGATCCTTGGTCCTTGGATTTTCTGTTACAAGGCAATGCACATGGTGGCCTCTCCTGTCTTCTGCTTTCTATTCCACGAATGGGATCTTGAAAGTTGAAATGAAGACTGATGATGGTAGGGACATTAAACCCTAGACTCTGCTGTGTCTTCTTTGCCAGATAAACCAATAATGGTCTGCCCTGAGGAATCAGCATCCTGCCTCCACTTGAAGTGATTAACACTTGTGCCTGACAAACCTGTAACTGCCTCCCCTGAGGGAACAATTCTCATACTATCTGAGAGATTAACCTTGTTTCAACCGGTGAAACGATAATGGAATGCTCTGAGGTATTTGGCTTGCAAGACATTGCTAATTCCTCTCATGACCCACACCCATCACTCCTCTTTTCTTTCAGACCTATAACTAGACTGAAGTCCCAACAGGCCTTGAAAAGCGAGATGCAAAGTGTGACCAATGAGATGTGCTATACTCTTAAAGAACTGCATGATTTTTCCAATTTGTATAGACAGAAATCAGGGGAACATGTGTGGGAATGGATATAAAGGGTGGAGGATAATGGTGGAAGAACATAAAGTTGGATCAGGTTGAATTTACTGATATAAAAATATCAATGAATTGATATCTAAGCAGAGATTCTGGATTCACTGTTGTAGTTTAAGGGGTTAAAAAAGGCTCTAACAGTTTGTTGGGGTGGTTGGCTAAAGCAAGGACAAAAAGGTGCTCTACACTGCCAGAAGTCAAAATGCCAGAATTGCCCTGATATAATGTAGAGAAGGGATCCAAAGGCATTGAAAGATTGGAATGTTAAAATAGATTTATGCTCACCCATCCCAGGAATGTCCAAAGGACACACCTTTCACCATGACTGCAAGAAATAAATCTGTGAGAGCAGCTCCATCATCCCTGAAGAGCTCTGTGGTTACTCGTCTTTGTAGATCAGATATTACTGTGGCAACTGCTGCCACTGAACTTGGATCTTAAATACAATGGAGATGGTCAGATCTCAAGTTAGCAGGAGCCAAGTGATAGCACTTAATCACTAAAAACAAGGTGGGCATGGTTACCACAATGGACAGCAGAGTCAAAGCAGTAATCAGAATAGTCTGTCTCACAGAGACCAACATTCAGTCCCCAATATGGCACCATTCTGCAAGGTGATCTGCCTGCTACCAGGTGGCAGGTTGATTATTGGACCACTTCCATCATGGAAAGGACAGCATTTGTTCTTACTGGAATAGACACATACTCCAGCTATGGATTGGCCTTCCTTGCATGCAAAGGTTCTGCCAATGAAGTGCAGCGATGGGCACATGCTCATAGAATCAACTGGTCTTACCCCATCATCCTGAAGCAGAAGGATTGATAAAATGGTGAAAAGACCATTAGAAGATCCAATTACAGTGCCAACTAAGTGGCAAAAGTGGCTGGAGAAATGTTCTCTAAACCAGCATTCACTCTAAGGTGCCGTTTCTCTCATAGCCAGGGTTCACGAGTCCAGGAATCAAGGGGTGGAAATGGGAGTGGCACCCTGACTATTACTCCTAGTGATCCACTAGAAAGAATGTTGTTTCCTGTAACCTTAAGCTCTGCTGGTCTAAAGGTCTTAGTTCCCAAAAGGAGTGCTTCCACTAGGAGACACAACAATGATTCTATTGAACTGGAGATTAAGACTGCCACCTGGCCACTTTGGGTTCCTCCTGCCTCTGAAACAACAGGCAAAGAAGGGAATTACTATACTGCCTGGGGTGATTGATCTTAAATATCATGGGGAAATAGGGCTGCTACTACACCATGGAGGTAAAGACGAGTTTGCCTGGAATAAAGGAGATCCCTTAGGGTTTGTCTTAGTACTACCATGCCCTGTGATTAAAGGCAATGGAGAACTGCAACATCTCAATCCAGGCAAGACTACCAATAGACCAGACCCTTTAGAAATGAATGTTTGTGTCACCCCACCAGACAAAAAACCAAGACCAGCTGAGGTGCTTGCTGAGGGTAAAGGGGATATGGAATGGGTAGTAGAAGAAGGTAGTGATAAATATGAGTTATGTCCATGGGACCATTTACAGAAACAAGGAGTTGTATTTCTTCCTTTTTTTACGAATATATTTGTAAATATGCATAAAGCAAATATATTTTACTTTACTATCTTATCTCCTTATCATATAACATAAGTTGTGTTAACTTTGTGTCATAATATTTAAGTAACAGGATATCAAATTTAAGAGAATATTTCCCAAGGAGTTACATCTCCTTCTGAGGAAACTGTGTTTCTGGTTGAAGGCAGGACATTAAATTATTAGGAAAAAGTATGACTGTTATTGATGTTTTCTTGGTTTGTTTTTGTTTTTGTTTTTGAGATCAAGTATGCTTTAGGGAGACGTGTACAGATGCCAAGTTGATAAGGGGTGGACTGTGGTGGTTAAGTTTGTGTGTCACCTTGGCTAGGTTATGGTATCCAGGTGTTTCGTCAAGCAAAAACTATTCTTGATTGTTACTGTGAGGATTTTTCATGGATTTAAAATCATTGGTTAGATGAGTGCAACTATGGATGATTACATCTACAATCAACAAAAGAGATTGCCTTCAGCAATGAGAGGGGTCTCCTCATCCAATCAGTTGGAGGTCTTAAAACAAGAACTGGAATTTCAGCATTCAGTAAGAAGAATTTCTATTTCTACTTCAGCCAGCCAGCTTCTTTTGGGGAATTCATCAAAACCTTCATCAGAGTTCCCAGCTTGTAGCCTGCTCTATGGAATTTGGACTTGCCAATCCCCATGGTCACATGAGCCAATTCCTATAATAAATCTCATAATATTTACATATATATTATGTATATGATATTTGTATATAAGTTTATGTTTAACTTTTTAAGAAATTGTCAAACTATTTTCCAAAGTGACTATACCTTTTTTAATTCCCACTAGCAATGTATAAGTGTTCAAATTTCTCCATATCTTCACCAGCACTTGGTAATTCTATCTTTTTTATTGTAGCCATCCTAGTGGGTATGAAGTGATATATCATTGTGGTTTTGATTTGCATTTACTTAATGACTAATGATATTGAGCATCTTTTCATGTTTGTATTAGACTTTCATATAATTTGTTTAGTGAAATGCCTATTAAAATATTTTACCCATTTTTTTAATGGGGTTGTTTACTTTGTTACTATTGAGATGTAAGAGTCTTTATGTATTCTGGATACAAATCCTTTATCAGATATGTGACTTGCAATTTTTTTTCTTCCAACAGGGGCATTTTACAGGCTGTTGTTTCTGTCTGGGACATTTTAACCTGCACCCTCTGCCATCATGTCGCACACACACACACACACACACACACTACCCTTTTGCCTAATTAATTCTTGCTCATCATTTAGATCTCAGCTGAAAAGTTCCCTCCTCAGTGATGACAGCACAACTCTGTGATGAATATGAGGGCCACTGATTGGATTGTACAAAGCATAGGACTATATTACACAATGAATCCTGTGGTGGAAAATGGACAGAGGTTAACCGAACAAATATGAGAACATTCTCACATGAACTCTAACAAGTATATAATGCTAATACAGGGTGTCAATAACTGGGTGGGTTGGGGAAAAAATACACCAAATGTAAGATATGGACTATGGTTAGTAGTAATGTTTTGACAATACTCTTTCACAGTTTATAACAATTGTTTCACAACAATGCAAGATGTTGATAATGGAGTAATATATGGGAGCCCTGTATGATGATATGCATGTTTGTTTTATAAGGTCACAACTTTTTTTATATACTTATTGTTTATGGATATTCATGTGTGAATGATAAACTTCAATTTTAAAAAAGCTTTAAAAAGTTCTCTCTGTGTAAGTTCATTGAGGGTGGTGGGACACACTTGTGGGAGATGTTTGTGTGGGATGTGGTGGGAGGTGTGGGAGGTGGGCAACATGGGAATCCCAGTTGGTTCCGTGTAATATTTTGGGTAATCTAAGCACCTCTTAAAATATATTTATATATATATATATATAAATAACATTTTTGTAAGCAAATACACATATATGTATATATATTTATTTTAAAAAAAGTTCTCTCTTGAAGAATAAAGTTTCTAACTTCCCAGTCTAGGTCTGTTTCCTCTAATATAAGCTTTCATAGAACATATATTTAGAAGCAGAGCTGTTTGACTAACATCTCTCCCCACTATGCTTCATAAGGGCAAAAATCACATTCATGTCTGATTTTGCCCATAATTTTACCCACAATATCTTCCACAGTGCCTGACACTCAGGTACAAAATAAATATTTGTTAAATAAATTAGTAAAACAACTTCCCTGACACCATGCTTATGATTGGTATAGAGACATCTTTGGCATCTTCCCTATGTCCACCTCCTATCCTGTCCTCCTAACAGAATCCCAGTTTTCCGTGGTTAACTCCCATTTCTCCTCAAACCAGAAGTTTCACAAAGCCAACCATGATCATCCCATTCCCATTGCCAGTTATGTGTTTAGATGTGGACTTGTGATGCAGTTCTGGCCAATGAGATGGTGAGAGCGTCTGAAGGAAACTTTAGAGAACGATTTTCTGATCCTTTGAAAAAAAACACACACAGGAAAAGGACCTCCCTCTTCTTCTTCTAGATGTCATGGGGGCTTTAAGAAGCCCGGAGCATCAGGCTCCTTACTTAGTTGTGAAAGGAGCAAGCCAAGGACAGAAAAATGGAAATGCCAGTGTCCTTGATGACATCACTGAGACACTGAATTAACCAAACTTCTAGTCACCTTACTTCAGGAAGTCTTTTAGGTGAGATTTTAAATATCCCTTATTGTTTAATCTAGTAGAATTGTTTTGTTTTGTTTTGTTTTCATACAGTAAGCAACATTTGTTACAAGAGGGAAAAAAGTACTTAAATTCCTTGCTCCCCAATCACTCATCTCACACACGTTCCGTAACTCCTGCTACGTGTAAAGGATCATTCTGGCATGGTGCAATCTGGGGAATGCAGACATGTGTGCCCTGGCCCTTGCCTTCGCCCAGGACAGTGTGAGGAAGGATTTAAACAGTGACAAGGGTATTACATAGACAGAATGGCTGTAGGATATCAGAGAGAGACTATTTCTGAGTTGATATGAGTTAACTTTTATTACTCAGGTTGTCTATGTGTCTTGAACTACATCAGGTATTATCACCTTCCTTGCATTGAAGATTCTGATTTACCTCACCTGATAGTCAAGGAAGTAGATGGAAGCATGGGATAAAATAATAGTTACTATTATAGGTAACAATTTTGTATACTTAGTATGTGCCAGGCGCTGCTCAAAGAAATGTAATTGTCACAACTCATTTGATTCTCACAACAGTACTTCAAAGTACTATTAGTATTCCCCTTTACAAATGATAAAACTGAGAAAAAGAAGTAAATAAACTTGCTTAAGATCATACTTCTTGAATGTAGCAGAACTCATTTGAACTCAAGTAACCTGACTCCAGAAATATTAACTCCATCACTACCCCATATTAGCTCCATCACTACCCCATATATCTTTCCTATACTGGGCAGTAACTAACTGGGTCAGGCACATTAAGAAAAAAATAAACACAGGGGTAAGGTATTCAGAGAGCAGGAGGTAAGATCCCTGGAAGTATGAGGAATAGGACCTTAAATAGCTGGAAAAGGCACACAATATAGCCTTGGGGTTTGCAGTTTGGAGAGCAGGATCCCTGGTGAGCAGGATTTGTAGTGGAGGATATGTAACTGTCCTTGATCCACTTGAAGGTACCCTGCAGTTCTGCACCATGTGGTGAGGAATAGCCACCGTGGAAACTCTAGTTCCTGCAGAGGTAGGGAGTGTGCACTGTCCTAGGGGGAGGTTGGTCATCACATGGTCTTGCCAAGAAGAGATGTAGTACTCAAGTTCCTCTTCTAAGACTCTGTTACCAGGCTCTATTTGCCCATGGAGGAGAAAGCAGGTTAACAGATGTAGAGAAGGTGGTGCAGTGAGGGCCTTATGATGCTTGGAATGCCATATGAAACCTTTACAAAACATAATATAAACCAATAGTACGTCACATAAAAATTGTTGTTTGCATGATGGACCATCAAGATGTGATACTTCTCACAGAAGTGGGCACTAGTTGCCAAAACCAAGGTCGAGCTACAGAGCAAACCAACACTTATGAGGACATTGACTATAAAAAAAGAGAGGGTGATTTGGAGATTGACCAACTACCAGGGCCAGAAGCAGATGAGGGAGGGAAGGAGAGATATAATGCGTAATAAACCATGGGAACAAGGCAGAGGTGGGAAAGGAAAGGCAGCATTTAGAGACCTTATAAGATTCTGGTATGTTTATCAGGGCCAACACAGTTTATGTTTAACATCACTTTAAGTATATAGCATGGAAATAAGAGTAGGAAGACAAATATTAGGATTAAAAAGGAAGTCAAAAAGCCCCTCATACAAGGAAGAGGAATGTTATTTCCATCGAAAACACTGATTCATTGTCACCCAACCTGAGGTTCTGAAGACAGGTCTCAGGCCTCATTAAACATCAAATGCCCATCCCCAAGATTGGTCTTCCTGTTTGTCTGTCTGTCTGTCTGTTTTGGAGGCTTGACACTATTGTTGGGATATGTGTAAATCCCCTATATATTCCCAAGGGCATCATAGAAAGTGAAAGAAGTGGGAAGGTATCAGGGAGGGAAGGTAAGAGGCTGACTCACAGGGTAGTATGCCCAGGGGAAGTCACCAAGGCCAGGATTGACTCCTCATTATTGCAGGGCCACACCCTTGATTTAATCAGAGATTCCAGAGTTGATCTTATATTAATCAGGATTCTTTCTTGTAATTAACAGAAACACAGTGCAAAAAGTATCCAAGAAGTGGTGGATCTGGGTATCTGGGTGCAGTGGGGAACTGGGTATGTTGTAGTTCTCAGTATAGGTTTTGTACTATTTTTTTGCAACTATCCTGTAAGTTTGAAATTATTTCAAAATCAAAAGTTTAAAGAAAAAAAGTAGCTAAGCAATAAGAGGAACACTTTAGAAGGATACTAGAGTAAATCATGAAATCCAAGGGCAGCAACGTATTAGGACCTCCAGGTTGGAACCAGGGACAGGAGCACTGCGAGCAAACCTAGAAGTCCTTCTCTCGACACATCTCCTTCAGTCTTCTCTGTCATTCAGGAGCAGCTTTGTCTAGCACACCATGTCTAGGGCTTTGGCCCTTCAATTATGTAGAAGATACACTTATGTCATAAGAAAATAGTCCCACAAACTTCCATAAGCCAATCTTGTTTCGAATTAGTATATTCTTTTTAACCAGTCTTGCTACCCTCTGATGTTTGGAGATATACAGATCTTTCCTCCACATCCTTGTTGTAATTAAAGGCAATCCTCAAAGGACATCTGTCCATATCTGAGCTTGTACTAGCAAGGAGACACAAAAATAGTGGTATGTCTATTCTTAAACATGATGAAGTCTCAGTTGTCTCTCCTTTTATGAGTAAGGACAAACACCTCACATGGAAAGGTTCACTAGAGGCAGGACTCAAACTTTTTTTCTAGTCAGACAAGAAGCAAAAACCTTCTAAGGAACTGAAACAAAACTGCTCAGAATCCTTGGCCTAGAGAGCCATTTCAAAGAGTATAAGCTGCTAACTCATTAGATTTTTTTATACTCTATTCATATCAGGGCAGGACTGCTGTACCCCATTTCTGGCTAGTCCATTATCTTGAATAACACTCATTTTCCATTGAGCCATTATTCTAAGTAACAAGATAGTCAAATGTCTTAAAGTGGTCACCTCTGGACTATGGGGCTTCTAATTGGACTCTTTCAGATGCTAATTAGCTACCACTAGAGTGAAGTACTAGGTACTTCAAATATTAATTACTTGCTTTTCAGGTATAGATTAAAACTCTCTCTCTACCTCTTTCTATCTCTGTCTCTCTCAAACACACACACGCACACATACGACATAAACCACACTTTTTATGTTGATGTATATTAACATACTGTGACATGTTCTTTGGTGAACTCCAAAAAGAGAACTAATCCATTCCTGTGGGTGTGAGACCTTTTTGACAGGGCTACGTCAGTGAGGCATGACTCAGGTTGATTCTCTGCTCTCTTGCTGGGTCTGATATAAACAGAGACACAACACAGAGAAAGAGAGACAGGCAAGGAAGCCACCATATTTGACCCTGCCATGTGAGAAAATGGACTCCAGTTTCCTACACAGCTGAGCTGCAAGGAGAGAAGCCCCTGAGAGGTTCAAAGAGCTGAGGCCCAGGGAGAGATGAGCCATGTGCTTGATAGCTTGCAGTTGAACTCAAGAAGAAAGCGGAGCAGCCAGGAATGATAGAGGAGGCCTGGAAAAAGATAAGCCCTATGCCTGATTGCCCACAGCTGAGGTCCAGAAGACAGTATATTCTGGAAGGGAAGGCAGAGACCTCAGCAGAGATTGACTGCCATCTTGCTTTGCTGCGTGGCTGGACAACAGGATCAACATTGCTGACTTGGGTGAGAAAGCACCTCTGATGGTGCCTTGATTTGGACATTTCATGGCCTCGGAACTGTAAGCTTTTACCCCAAATGAATCCCCTTTATAAAAGCCAACCCATATCTGGTATTTAGCCATCAGCAACCCTTTCACAAACTAAAACATGTACATTATAGAGAATATGGTGGCTCCTGCTGCAGTTACGTAGATATAGAAGGAAAGAGGAAATTCTAAGAAAGCAGTGTTGGGAAAACAATCCAACAGATATCCATGACAATTGAGATTCCAAGAACTAATTCATGTTAACCAAATTCACAAAAGACTGATGCACGGATCTCAAAGCACATTTACTAATTGACAATGGAGTATGCCTTTTTAAATCAAAATAGGCAAGACTACTTTCCAGAGTACCCACTTCCTGTTATCCTGTTAGGCAGCAGAGCTAGTAATCAGAATGTTGGTTGGTGGACATGGAATCTTAGTAAAGGAAGCAAATAATCAGTAGAATTTTTTCCTCTGGTAATATAAAAGCCCAATATGAAGAGGTGTTCAAACATATTAGTAATGGGAAAAATGTAAATTAAAACAAGAAGATATCACTTTCTATCCATTGACAAAAAAATTGTAAACGTAGACAGTATAGGAAAACAGGAACCTCATGCACTTCTTTTTTTTTTTTTTAAAGATAGATTCTCTTTTTATTTTTTTTTATTTTACCAGGAGGTCCCGGGGATCGAACCCAGGTCCCTCCATATGGCAGACGGACGCCCAACCATTTGAGCCACAGCCCCCCCCCCCCATGCACTTCTAATGGCATGTGGACTGGAGCAGCCATTCTGGAAAAGGATCTGGCAATATTGGTCAAATTATAGACGTTTTTACACCCTATGACTCAATCATCCCACTCCAGGTTATAAAACTGTCTTAATTTTCCGGGAGGTCTGCTATAACAAATACCACAGACTGGTTGGCTTAAACAACAGGAATTGGCTGTCTCACAGGTTTGGAGGCTAGAAGTCCAAAATCGAAGTATTGGCAGGCCGTGTTTTCTCTGAAGTCTAGCGTTCTGGTGGTGGCTCGCTGGCAGGCAGTCTGTCTCTGTCACATGGCCATCTGTTTCCTATGGTTTCCTCCTGGGGCTTCTACTCCGCCTGCTCAGTTATCTTGTCTCCTCTGTCAAGATTTCCTCTCCTTTATAAGGACTCCAGTCATACTGGGTTAAGGCCCACCTGATTTAGTTTGGCCTCCTCTAAATAGGATCTTCTAAGATCCTGTTTACAAATGAGTCCACACCTCCATGACCAGGGGTTAGGACTTGACTGTGTCTTTGTGGGGAACATAGTTCAATCTACCACAACATCGCAAGTTCAATCGTGCTCTGGTCCGTAAGGAGCCAGGTGATAGGATGCCATGACTGTGCTGTTTGTGGTGGTGAGTAGTTTAATAAGACAATGTACACATCCCTCTTACAGACAAAAGTAACAGAAGGGGGAAGCCCTGACCAAACATCTAGAGTAACTCACAGCAAGGTGGACTGATCTCATAACCTTAGTCCTGAGTGAAAAAGTTAAACCAACAAGATCAACAGCATAATAATATTTATGTGAATTAAAACCATATCGACCCACAAAACACTACATAACTTACAAGGACGAACACAAATTCAAAGATGTCTTTCAAATATATAGGGGTACTTGCCTTTGCTGAAGAGGAGAATAAGAGTGGGGAGAAGAAAGGGAGGGGGGAGAGGAAGGGAGGGGAGGGGAGGGGAGGGGAGGGAAAGGCAGGATGCAAGGGAGATTGATGGCATTTGTGCTATAATCTGAAGAGTATGACTATCCTTGCCCCTCAATACTTAGTTATTTGGGTAAGGACAGAAATTCTTAAGTCCACCAGATTCGACGACCTCCTTAGAGACTACTAGGCAAACATTGCCAAGTTCCTGCTTCCTGTTTTACCTTCCTAAGCCCCATGCAGACCACCCTTTTACAATAGATACAACCTTTCCTCAGATGGGATAATACAGTTGATCCAGCTACAGCTTTCTGTGCTATTCAGTCCAGCCTTCCTGAAACTATCCCCTAGCCCCCTCTATTGCCTGGCTACTATTTGTGTGGATATTCCTAATTTAACTCTCTGAGGTCCCTGTGAACAGTTCTCTCAAAACATATCCAAAAGGCCCTTGCTGCTAGAGAAGAATACTTCCACAAATGTCTTTAATGGGATAATAGGATGAAATTTATGCATAAACAATAATTTATTCATAAGGAAGGTTTGTTCCTGTCACAAAATAATAAGACAAAGACAGCTGCCCTATTTCTCCAAACCACCCCTTTTGCAATGCAATTTGGATGCCAATTACATCAGAGAGCAACCTCCAGGAATCATTAATCTGTCTCCTAACACCTGGTGGCCTCCAATTGTTTCCAACCTAGGAGGTGTGACTCTGCCTCCCCCATGAGGTATACAGGGCTCCCACCAAAGCCCCACACTGAGAGAGCAGTCCCCAGCCCAGGGCTGCACTTGGGTCAGCCTCACTACATCCTTGGAGAATCAAAGGCTATAGCAGCTGAAAAGGGCTAGTGTGATTGTTTTCAACCTGCTCTTTTAACAACTGAGACCATGAGGCCCAGGCAAGTAATGGGATTTGTCATAACCCACTCAGGTCTCAAACTCAGATTTCCTGACTCCTAATCCAAATACCCACTGAAGAACTGGAGGGTTCCTTTGGGCTGAACTAGTCATGATCAAATAGCATTTTTCAAGTGTACCCTATTTGTATTTGCCAAGCAGAGTACAGTATGTGCTAGTAAGATTGGCATATTCTCTAATGATCCTACACCTTGCCTGTAAATAAAACTGTATTATATTCATTTGACATTTAAGCTACAAAACTAACCTCCAATGTAAAAATAGTTCCAGGTTCTTTATTACTAAAAAGAAAACCTCCAAAAAGGGAAGCAACATGTGAGAAGGTGACATCCCAACCACAGGAATAAATGGACAATTTTTTTTTTTTTTAATATGGGAAACTTATGGTGCATTCCTTAGGCAAAAGGTAATGAGAACCCTCTAGCTCCAGCTGGAGAAGGTATATGGGAAGCAGGAAGTGGCCTGTAGGTCGTGCTTTGGCAAAGTGCCCTTCAAGCTTAAGCCTCTAGTATTAAAAAGACCACCTAGCAGATTGGGTCAGTTTTCCTCATTTCTTAGCAAATTATCAAAGGTTCATAACTAATAATATTCTAATGTTACTTTTTCATCTGACTCATGGCAAGAGAGACTTAGCTACTTAGGCTGGTTCTCTCCAGTATTGAGCGTGGAAATGGAAATGTAAAAAAAAAACCCAGATGTTTGGGCTACATGATGTGGAACCTGTGGATCAGGGTATTAGCATTGTGAAGGAAATAAAAATAGATTCCCCCTCTCCTGAGTTCTTTGTTTAATAAATAGATTGATTTTCATTTGATACTATGATAGTTTGTCTTTTGTGGACCCCAGAAAATTATGTTCTTAAGCTAACCCATTCCTGTGCATGTAAATGCAGTATAGATGGGGCCGTTTGATTAGATTCAGTTAAGGGAACTTTAATTAGGTCACTTTTGACTAGATCACTTTAGGGTCTTTGATTGGACTATGTATCTGAGGCATGACCCAGGTTAGGTCTCTGCCCTCTTGCTGGAGTCTTACATAAACTAAGAACTGAAAGCAGAAATACACAGAAACAAAGAGAGCTGCCATTTTGACCCTGCCCTGTGAATTAGAGGACTCCAGAGATGGGCCACCATCTTACCTTGCCACGTGGCAGGACTCTTAGATCTGCTAGCAGCCAACCTTTGATGAGAAAACATCTCGATGAGGCTCTAATTTTGACATTTTCACAGCCTTGGAACTGTCAGCTTTTACCTTAATAAATCCCCATTATAAAATCCAACGCATTTCTGGTATTTTTTGCATTGGCAGCTTTGGCAAACTATGACAAACATGTCTTATTCGTGTTCACATGTAGGATGTTATTTCATTATTAAGTTTAATGTCACTTCACCCAACCTTTCACTTCACTTTAAGAGAGAATTTGAATATACATTATAGCAACTGTCCTTAAAGTAAGTTTTGCAGACACTTAGAGTTCCCTGAGCCTCTTTTGGGAGATCCAAGAGGTCAAACTATTTCCTAATAATACCAAGATGTTATTTGCTTTTTTCACTGTGTTGACATCTGCACTGATGGTGAAAAAATAGTGGGAAGTAAACTGCTCATGCCTTAGAACAAATTAAGCCCAGACATCAAACTATATTCCTAACCATCATACACCAGCAGGGGCAGAAAGCCAGTTTCACTTAAGAATTTTCTTGATAAAACAGGAAAAAAATGAGTTTTATTAAATCTCAACCTTTGAGTATGCATCATTTTAATATTCCATGTTTGGAAGTATACATGTAAAGAATTCTGCTGCATACCAAAATATGATGGTTTTCTCAAGAAAAATCATTTAAGAGGCTTGTGTGATTGTTTGAATTACCAGCTGAACTAGCTTCTTTTTTCATGGAGTCCATTTTTACTTGAAAGGATGACTAACAGACAAACAGTGATAATTCAGACTTGGGTATTTGCAGACATTTTCTCAAAACTAAATAAAGTGAGCCTGTCACTTTGAAGAAAACAACTGAAAGTTGTTTTCTTAATGAAAACAATGAAAAATTTGAGCTTTCATGCAAAAGTTAGAATTTTAGAAAACCCATATCCACCACTAAAAGTTTATCTGCTTTCTACTACTTCTGAAGATCATGGTGATATCAATGAATGTGGTGGGATTTTTTGTTATTGTATAAAAAAATGTTAATATTTGACCAATGCATGATGCTACACATCATGCATGGGTTAAAAAATCCATTCAAAGTGCAAGAGACACCAATGAAGTTTAATGTAACAGAGTATGAGTGTCCATTATTATGGTTTCAACATCCACACTACAACTAACCTTTAAGAAATGTCCATTTGGAAGCAGAAATATACAGAAGATCCATAATTATCTGAAAGGGCAATTAAAATACTCCTCCCTTTTATAATCACGTGGCTGTATGAGGCTGAAATTTCTTCACATACTGCACCCCAGCAGATTGAATCCAGATGCAGATATGAGAATCCAGCTGCCTTCTTTTAAGCCAGGCATTAAAGAGATTAAAACAATGGCATCCTTTGCACTAATGTCTTTTTGTTCCGGCAAACGTAATTCGTTTTCATAAAAATGTTATTTATGTTAGCATAAAATGTTCCCATCATTATTATTATTTATAAATGAATTCATTTCCATTTTAATTTATAATACAATAAATATCAGTAGATAAAACTGGCATAAGCAAAGTTCTCTGTGGGTCTCAAAATTTTTTTAACAGAGCAACAGAATCACGAAGGTAAAAAGGTTGAGCCATTACCTTATGCTATATTCAAAGCATATTTGTCCTTAAGGTCTAAGGGCTGAGCATTATACCTACATCTGGATATAGGAGAATTGTAGAAATGCTGATGTTGCAACTTTGCACGTATATTTTATTCTGTCTATAGTCAGCAAGAGGTCCTGGTTAAGATCAGTGTAGCGAGTTGAACAGTATCCTCCCCAAAATTCATGTGTGCCTGGAACTTCAGAATGTGACCTTGTTTGGAAATAGAGCTAAGGATCTTGAGAGGAAAGCATCCTGAAATTAGAGCAGGCCCTAAATCCAATGACTGGTGGACTTATAAGAAGAGGAGAGGACACAGAGAGACACAGAGAAGGCGGCAGTGGGAAGACAGAGGCAGAAACTGGAGTGATGCGAAGAGCTTCAAGGATTACAGGCAACCACTATCAGCTAGGAGAGAGGCATGGGACAGTTTCCCCCTGAGAGCCTCCAGAAGGAACAAACCCTGCCAACACCTTGTTTCAGTCTTCTGGCCTCCTGAACTGTGAGAGAATAAATTTCTGTTGTTCTAAGCCACCCAGGTTATGATCATTTGTTACGGCAGCCTTAGGAAATTAATACAATGCATCATTCCATCTACCATGGTGTCTTGGTTTGAGTCTTTTGTGGACTCCAGAAAATTATGTTCTTTAGCCAACCCACCTCTGTGCATGCTAACCTATTTTATACGGGGCCTTTTGGTTAAATTTTGATTAGATCACTTTTTATTAGATCACTGTAGTTAAGTTAAGGGCCTTTGATTAGATTGCAGGGCCCAGAGAAGGTCTTAATCCTTTAATTGGAGTCTTATATAACCTGAGCTACACAGAGAAAGAGCTTTATCATTTTACCCTGCCATGTGAGAGAAGACTCCAGGATCACCTACAGCTGCAGAAAAGCAGAGACACCCTGAGAGGCTGTGAGAGAGGCCAGAGGCTGGAATAAGCTGAGCAGCCCAGAAAAGAACCATTGAGCCTGATCACCCACAGCTGAGCTCAGGGAGAAAGTGAGTCTGGAGGAAAAAGCAGAGAGAGGCTGGCAGACCCGCCATTTTGCCTTGCCACATGGCAGGAATCTAGGATCACCCTTAGCTGCAATTTGGTTTGATGGCCTCTCTGATGATGCCTTGATTTGGGCATTTTCACAGCCTTGGAACTGTAAGATTTTCCCCTAATAAATTTCCATTATTAAAGCCAACCTATTACTGGTATTTTGCTCCCAACAGATTTAGCAAACCAAAACACATGGAGATTTGTGTACATTTGCTTCTACAAGTATTTGTCCATTACTGTGCCCAGCATTACATAAGCAGTTTTGTGAGTGTATGTTGGATGTGGGGTGGGGAACAGTGGGCAGTAGTTATAAAAAAATGAAACAGAATCATAGATTCCCCGATTGAAAGGAACTTTAGAGATCATTTAATCCCAATCCATTTTCTTTCTAGGTTTGGAACAGATGAACAAATTTACATTCCTACTGGGGATAAAAGACCCCATGTGGAAATCAAATAGAGAACAGTTTGAAACAATAACTTAGTGGAAATAGAACCTGATTTTGAGTCAGAGATCTGGGGGTGCCATCACTTACTGTTGATAGAAATGTCAGGCAAATCACTCTTTATGAGCCTCAGTTTCAGCACCTTCTCTATTTCAGCTAATTAGCAAAGATCTAATGAGATTATGCCTGTCAAAGTATTTTGTGAGCTGTAAGCCTTAATAAAGAAATATCTAACGCTTCTTAAAGGACTACTACAAACCAGGCACTGAACCAGGTGCTTTTCATAGAATAGTTCATTTAAAATGTTTCATACTTTATCTACTAAAAGAGATCAACGACAATCAGTCAGGTGGGAGCTTAAGAAAAGGAGAGCCAATGAACCAAAAGAGCAGGGACGGTGCTTCTGCTGCTCTTTGGCGAGAACAGTGTGGGAAAGGAGGAGATGGGGAAGGTCCACCGCAAAGCTCCTCCTTAGCACTGAGGGAGCTACTCTTGTCCCTTGACATTCCTTAGATTTCAAAGGGTTTGAAGGGATGTCAAAAGGTGATGGGAATAGAAATGATATTCTTCTGGGCCTCCTCTCTTGCACTACCATGAAGTCATATATTTATTGTGAAAACTCTTGCATACTAGTAAGAAAAAAATGCCTTGGAATACTGTTCCCATGTACTCCTCCATTTACATTACTGTATGTGAGAACCCAGGCAATTTAAAATAGCTCCATCATTACAACACTTTATAAATAAATACTACAGGAACTCTGACCAAAACATTCTGAATAGTTTGGAGGCAAAGAGGTGTAGAAGTTGAAGATATCTAATGACTGCATATAAAAGAAACTGCCTGTAATAGAGATTAGATCGTAAATAGAAATAACTAAAGAATCTGGAAGAGCCTGCTTCCCTGAGAAGCCAGCATATCCCTTCAATCATTCTCTGATTTTGTCAGGTTTCCAGAACACCACTGAGCCACTTCTACTTCTAGACCAAACAAAAAACAAAGCAGAAATTTCTTCTTTACTGCAGTTCTTCACTGTGTGGATCTTTGGTGATGTATGCTCCGTTTCTCTGACTTGCTTTTCTCAGATTTTCCTAAAGGAAATGAGAGAGGGAGTAAGTGTTGACTCTTTAAGGAAAGAAAGAATGAAGAACGGCACTCTGACCCAGCCACATGGACTGCTGATAGAATTCAAAATGCCTCTGAAATCTGCATGGCTAAATTCATACATGCCCTGGATCTGACGGGATCCACAATAAAGGCAAATAAGTCCCACCAATCAGATTGCTCATGTGGAGATACAGCTTTGTTTTTAAACGGCAGTATAGTTGGCTTTTCTCTTCACATTAAGGCTCCTTTCATTTCAATATGTCACCGAGACTGTGGTCTAGAAAACCTCTGCCTTCCTACTACTAGAAATAATTTTGAAGAATTTAAAAATGCATTTTAAGTTAATATTGAATTTCCTCAATAGAATTTTCAATATTTCATAAATATTGACATTTTAAATAAAACTCTTAAATCACTCTTTTCAGGGTACATGATGGAATATGAATATCATGGCAATTTGATACCCATGATTAGCAATTGAAAATCACATTTAAAAGCCTTAACAAAAATGTTACATTGTTCCTTTTGCTCTTTGAACTTGTTCATTCCACTTCTCCCAAAAATGTTATCCTAATAAAATAAAGTTTTATGCTTTATTGATCACCTTATGAAAAAAATGTGGACAATTTGAGAATGAAAGGGAGTTGCTAAAAAAATTAAAATTATATACTTTAAAAACATTTATTTATTGATCAACAAATTGATATTATTAAATTGGTGGATGTAATATTATCATTCAAACACTATTTTCAAAACTGAAATTCTTTCAAGAATACAAAAATGTTATATATATAGCTATACATCAAAGCTAAATTTTTATAAGGTTGCTATATTAAATATCTGAACATTTTAGAATATAAAGAGAATAATTATTCCAAGAACATATTCATATACTCTTACATGTTCCTTAGCCATATCTTTCTCTAATATCATGTCACAAATATGGTGATACATGGGGAATAGACAATTAATATAACTTATGGACTATAGTTAACAGCAATATATTGTAATATTCTCGCATCAATGTCAGAGAAAGCGCTATATCAATGTTAAGGGTCAATAATAGGTTAATAGGTGGGTATAGGGTTTTTTCTTTTGGACTAAGAAAAACATTCTAAAATTTACTGAGGTGACGACAGCACAACTCTGATGAAACTGAGAGCCACTGAGTGTACACTTTGGATTGATTGTTCAAGGCATGGGACTGTATAACACAGTGAACCAAGTGGTAGATGACAGACTATGATTAACAGTACAAATATAAGAATGTTCTTTCATGAACTATAACAAATGTATAATACTAGTACGTGGTGTTAATAATGGGGTGGTATAGAAAAAAACAGCAAATGTAAGCTATGGACCATAGTTAGCAGTAATATTTTGATGATGATTTTTCCATAATCTGTAATAAATATTTCACAACAATGCAAGGTATTAGTGGAGGGGTGATATATGGGAATTCTGCACATTGTGTATGATTGTTTTATAAGCTCACAACTTCACTATAAAAAAATGATAGTCATGAAAACTTGCAATAGTGCTTATGACACAATGCAAATGTTAAACATGATACAAAATTGTATGTGCTATGTTATTGTAATGATATAAACAATAAAAGCCTAAAAGAAATAAAGATTAAAGTAACTGACAAAAAATTTTGACAATATTATCTTATATTCTTTATTTTCAGAAAATTGCCTAGAATTTTCTTTTGAAAGGATTTTATGGTTAATAAATTTGAAATTGTTGACACTTTCAATTCACTCTTTCCCATAGACTAAAAAATTTTTGATTAAGGAAGTAGTCCACGGGTATTGAACTACCTGATAAGCTTCAAGAAAATTCTACCAGATGAAAGAAATTCTCAATTCTGACTTTTTGTATTGAAATTTGTAGATATTTCAACCTTGATATTTTAACAAGTACTGTAATTTTGCTTCCATTCAGAGCAATATTGCCCTTAGAAGGACTAAAGGACACCCTATTCTGGGTTCCCCGTATCAGAGGCCCTGCTCTGCCCCTCCTCCGGCCATGCACCTTCCCACTAGGCCACGCACCTCCCCACTAAGCAAAGCGTGTACAGAAGGAAGGGTCATGCCCTCTCAGAATCTCCCTACTAGACCACTCTCCAGGAACTTGGAGGAGCCCATAAATGCCTGTCAGGTTGGCTTTAAGCCCACTGCCATGAACTGTATGACTTCCTGCCAAGGTCTTTCCACCCAAATGCAGACCATAGTGCTGAGATGCACATCCTTAGGCCTGAGGAGCAGCCAAGGGAGTGACTACACGCGGGGACAGAGGATGGACAGAGCCGAGCCAATGTACAGGCTTGGATGGCCCTACACGTAGGTTTTAAGCCTCTTGTAGACAAGGTAGTAGCCGAGGGTGGGGTAAAGGAGGACAGACGTGGCCTTTCGGATCTATTTGTCAACATTTGATAGAACATTTTATTTATTGGCTTGTTGGCTTAATTTACAACGTAAATATTTAGACATTGGCTACGTGAGCCTCTGTTATGCTCATGTTTGTGTGTCACCTTGGCCAGGTTATGGTGTCTAGGTGTTTGGGCAACAAAGCACTGGCCTGATTGTAACTGTGAGGATATTTCATGGACTTAAATCGTTGGTAAGTTGATTGCATTTATGGCTGACTACATCTACAATCAGCTAAGGAGTTTGCCTTTAGCAATGAGAGAAATCTCTTCCAATCAGCTGAAGGCCTTAAAGAGAGAACTGATTATTTCAGCGGTCATAAGGAAGAATTTCACTCTCTACTTCAGCTAGCCAGTTTCTCCTGGGGAAGTCATTGAAAACCTTCATCAGAGTTCCCAGCTTACAGCCTGTTCTACAGAATTCACACCTGCCGGTCCCCCAGTTGCTTGAGCCAATTCCTATAATAAATCTCATAATAGTTACATTTATGTATATAAATATATATGTATGTATGTGTGCATATATATACTATGGTTAAAATATAAACTTATTTATATTTCTCTTCAGCAAAACGCATTTAAAATCTAGAAAACTTGTTTAGAGAAATTTTCCATACCACAGTAGGATAAGTAGGTTGATTTACAAAGTAGTTCTTCAAAGGCTCAAACATTTCTAAAATCCATCTAATGACAGACAGCAAATTCAAGAAAGCACATTCTGTCATGCTCAAATGCTTTTTGTATTCGACATCACCTTACCCACTCACACACACACATACACACACACACACATTGTGGTTCAGATATTCTAATAGCACTTATAATAAAAATTATTTGCATATTTAACATGTAGAGCTTTTGTTTCAACTGGCAGAATATCACAGCTTGTTTGGACACAATTATGAATCATGTGTGCAGACAACATCTTCCCAAAACATTTCTGTTCCATAAGTGTCTTAATTTAATAAGAACAAGGTTTTTACCATGACACTGTGCTCCACTAAAATTTTTATTGATGTTATCACCTCAAAAATAGTTTTATCTTCAAAGCACTTGGTCAGCCAGTGGTCTGGCCATCATCCTTAAAGGGAGGGAGGCGTTAGTGCCGGGAGAGCATAATAACAGGGTCGTGGCTTCTCATCTCTCAGGGTGACATGTGAATTAAAGTAAGAACTCTGTTCGCTGTGTGTGCATCTCACACAGAACCAGGCAAGGCCATGGCACTTGCAAGGACCAAGTGGAAGTCTACCAAATCCATTCTGGCTTGTTTTAATACTTCATGGAAAAAAAGAAAGAAAAATCCAGAATAAATGCCAAACCAACTGGGGCAAGGATAAACTGGGACTAGCCCAGGCATACTGAGTTCATTCACCTCACTCATCATCTCCCCTGAAACAACCACCCCCAAATAGATATTAAAATGTTAATGATTTTTATCTCATTCCACCGTAAGTCCAAATTATTTGGGAATGTGTAACCATTACAATTGTTATTTTTATGCAATTGATCACAGTATGTTATAAATTCCAGTAAATATTATACATAAAATGTAAGATTTTTTTGGACATGCAATTCTTAATGAGATCGATGGGACTTTTTTCCTCCAAGAGTTCACTGGTTGACTATTATATTTCCAGAATGAGACAGAATTCAACATCAATTCTATTCCTCTTTTTCATTTTTGTTTCTGTAAACACTGAGAAATCTTGCTCCCACAAAGGAGTAGATGGAAATTCAAGAAGTTTCGTTATAATGGTGTCACTCCATTCTTTAACACCTTTCAAGTTAAACCCTGAAAACTTTATAGTAATATATCACTGAAAATTATTGTTAGTAATTTATCAGCAGACACCTCCTTGATTGTGGTGAAAGCAAAAATTAAAAACCCCTAACTTGCAAAAGAAATTGTTATCTGTCATTAGAGTCAATTCTTGGTCAATTTCTGGGATGTATACCAAAAGATTTAACCAAGACATATCATGATTATTAATTATACCTGTTTTTCTTTATTTTATGGGAATCCTGTTTACTATAAATTATATAAATTTAGACAAAATTTTGGTAAAAACGACTCCATAAAATTGTGAACTACATATTTTAGGGTTTGTTTTCCATCATTTGTCACCAAAGACCTCTATATTTGTGCCAACATTCTATTTTCCAGGTCATTTCAAAGTAACATAAAAAGGCATATTGAAAGATAGAAAGAAGGATATCTGAAAATTACAATATGATGACAGGTTAGCAATTTCTTTTCATAGCAGAAAATAATTAACCTTACAAGTATGCCATTGACAGAATTAGAAATAGCATAACAACATATGAGAGGAAGGAATTAATCATAATGAAATGAATTGGATTTTCTAAATTTCAAGGTATTCTAGATTGCATTTGTGGGAACATTTTATTCTACTCCAAAATTTTTAGAATTTAATGTACTATGTAGAAATTCACAGAAAAAAAGAAGAGAAGGGTGGGGCCTCCAGTAAGTGTGAGGTTTACAAAAGATGTATTAATTATGTTGAGTGTATTATTAACAGTAGAAGCCACAAGATAGTCATATAATATCAATTTAAATAAGAACATGGTAGGAATGAATAAATGAACCAGCAGACAAATGGTTGATGAGTTACAAGAAGCAGGAGATTAGGATCTAGGTTCACAAAACAGTGAATATGCCTTTCCAATATCTGTGGTAGCCAGCCCCCAAAATCGTCCCCAATCATGCTTGCCTCTTGGCATTCATGACCTTGTGTAGTCCACTCCCATAATGGGTCAGAGTTGATGTGTAACCAATAGACTACAGCAGAAGTGATGGTATGTGTTTTAAAGGCTAGGTCATAGAAGAGATTAGCTCTCTCACCTTGCCATGTCATGAGGACGTTCAAGCAGCCCTGTGGAGGGGTCCATGTGATGAGGAAGTGTCAGTCAACAGTTAGCACCAACTTGCCAACCTTGTGAATGAGCCAGCTTGGAAGTGGCTCCTCCAGCCCCAATCAAGCCTTCAGATGACTTCAGCCCTGGCCAGCATCTTGACTACACCCTCAGGAGAGACCCTACACCAGAACTACTCCTAGACTTCTTCCTAATACCCAATCCACAGAAACTGGGAGAGATAATAAGTGTTTTTGTTGTTTTCCCTAAGTTTTGGAACAATGTTGCAAAGAAATAGATAACATATAACATCCAAAATTCTTTACCAAAAGCTCATGAAAATGTTTTTCCCAGAAGTCTGAACAAATATATAAATAATTTACTTCCAAAATATCTTCTTTTCACCTGAAGTTGTGATATTGATCTTTTGAAAATAAATGTGGAACTTTAAAACTCTCTTTCTTGAGGTCATGCAAAATATGTAACGAAGGCACAGATGGAGACAGGGACAAAGGATAGTACGTGATCATCAAGCTCTTCCTCAATATTGAGAATAGAGAAAATGTAGAGAGAACACACTTTATAGCACATTAATATTTCTCAGTGTGCTGATCATTTAAAATAAATGATAAATGTAGGTAGGTAGGTATGTATGTAGATTAGATTAACAAAGAGATAGATGATAGGGAATTGATAGATAGATAGATAGATAGATAGATAGATAGATAGATAGATAGATAGATAGATAGAT
>JAKSZT010000049.1:24398812-24452282 GCA_026826555.1 Tolypeutes matacus | reverse complement strand
GATAGATAGATAGATAGATAGATAGATAGATAGATAGATAGATAGATGATAGATAATGATGATAGATTAGATAGAGTGATAGATCAATAGATGTACAGATAGATCAATCACAAAGTCTTACCATGAATTTGCCAGTTAGATGAAATACAGTGCTCTTCCCTTCCATTCTTCTTTTTCTCTGTGCTTGACTATCATGAGACTCTCCCTGAGGAAAAATATATTCTTTGACAATTGACAGAGGGTGCAATAGGCAAACATTAAATATTGCCATCACTCTGCCACTTCGTTCAACAATATATCAGTATTGAGAACAACCCAATACAAGCCAGAATATTCTGTTTCTAATGCCACATGTCACCCCTAAAAATAATACATATAGTCAGAAAAAGATTACAAAGCCCTCCTACAGGTCTACGGGCTTGGGGATAGGAGCTGTCGCAATCCAGAATTTCAGATTGTCCTCTGGTTTAGCGCCCTTACTATCTCCATACCACAGGGCAATGTGCCATTGTTAAGATTCCTTCCAGGTGGATGAGAGATGTGCCTTTCTCTTGTAAACTAGGAGAATGTGGGTTGTGAAAGTGAGGTGGGAAAAGGAAAATCAGCATGATCTCCATGCAGAAAAATTCTCAGAAGATAGTTTTTGAAAAGTACTGAGGAAAGTTGAGAATCCAGCTATTAAACCTCTTGAAGCCATCCATGCCCTGATTCCCCTGGAAGGTTTTCATTACCCCAGGGATAAACATACGCAAATGGAAGGGAGCTGATTTAAGCCAGAGTCCTACGAATTCAAAAACTTGTGCCAAAGCTTTAAATATTGGGCAATTAAAATGTATCTCCTTTAAAGCAATGTGGGTATGTGAAATTATCTGCTCCAAGAGCAGATAAGATGACATCACTGAAAAACATTTAGTACTCAGTGAATTTCAATCAAAGAAAAAAAAAAAAAAAAAGGAACTATAAGAGAAAAATATCTGCTATATATGATAGGTCCTCTACTTTATTTATAATTTAATTTATAACATTGACAATAGCAATTTTAAGGTTTATGTATACTGTCACTGCTCACTAAACATTCACATGTTTAGGCTAAAAACAACGTAGGGAGAACAGTGTTCTTGGCATCACATGACACATCAACATTTCCAGGAGGTGGCATCCAGGAGCATGGAAATGGTTAGTCATGTCCAATCTTTGGAATACAAAGTGCCAGATGCATAAGGAAAGGTTTATAATTTGGTACAACAATTTCAGAAAGCAATTTGGCAATATCTAGTACAATTTCAAAAGGTACACACCCTTTGACCCAGAAAATTCAATTCTAGGAATTTCTTCCACAAATATATTCCCACAGATAAGCTAAAAACAAAAAAAGAGTCCTACTATGACAAGCAGACTCAACTTCAAATTTTTTTCTCACCGTGCATTTTTATTTCCAGTTCAATATGACAAGTTTATGCACCAGGTCAACAATAAAGTTGATGTCTGGTACCCGCATTAAAAAGTACCATTTTAGGTAATTTCTCTTCTAAAATTAAAATTATAGATGGTCAGTGGCTTTCTCTCCATCCTCTGATTATACACTTATTAACTTAGTCATACATTTGGCAGTTACCAAACTCTACTTTTTGTAGAACACTTTCATTATTATTAAAAATGTCATAACTATGGGAATGCAATTAGCAAATCCAGACTGTGAAAAATTCTCCTCTGTGCTCTGGGCTCTATTGACTTCTGGCTTCTAGCTACTCCCCATGGCTTCACTCTCTGCTTATACAGGACTCCAGCAATCCTGATTAAAGCCGAACCTGATTCGCAATTGGGCCATACCTTAACTGAAGTAACATTTTCAAGAGATCTTATTTACAATGGGCCCAAGCCCATTAGAATGTGGATCAAGACCAAGAAACTGTCCAAACTGGGGTACACAATTCAATCCACCACACCACTATTTGATTTTTTGACATATACATATATTCTTTGAAAAATAAATGTTAAGAAAAAACCATTGCCTTTAACCCAGCAATTACACTTCTATGATGTTTTTGATTGAAGTAAAATTTACATAGAATGAAATATTCAGAACTTGAATATACAATTTGGAAATTTTGCTAAGCATATACATCATGCGACCACCACTCCAAATAAGATATAGAACATTTCCATTTTCCCGCAATAGGAGTTCAAAAACATGTAAATAGTCAAATAGCAAATACCTTAGGTTTTGCAGGTCATGTGGTCTCTGTTACAACTACTTAACTCTACTGCTGTGCCACAAAAGTGGACATAGACTATCCATAAATAAAAGGGCATGGCTGTGTTCCAATGAAACTTTATTTTTAAAAAAACAAGAAGGGAGCCAAATTTCATCCATATGTCACAGTTTGCCAGATATCAGCTTAAACTAACAACCACATTAATTGGCTCACAAATCTGTAGTCATGGCAGGGCCCTGCTGGAACAGCTTGTATCTGTTCCCAGAAAGGCTGAGGGGACAAAAGCATGTAAAGGCTAATTCTGGTACCGATTTAGCACCTGTGCTGGGAAAACTCAAACAATCGGCCCATGGAAGAGCTAGAGCTCCTTGGCAGCTCTCTCTATCACGATGTAATCTCTTCAGTTGGCAGCTTCAGGATAGCTAAAGTTCTTACATGACAGCTCAGTGCTCCAGAGGCACGTAAGCTGAGAGAGTGTGTCAGGCAGACACTGTATTGCCTTTTTTCACTTAGTCTTGGAAGTCACATAGTGTCACTTTCAACATACTTTATTGGTCCAGGCATTTACAAAGATCCATTCAGGCTCAAGGGAACAGAAAATAGATTCCACATCTCAGCTCAGCAGTGTCAATGTCATATTGCAAGAACACGTGGCCATCTTTGGAAAATCTAATATGCCACAAATTCTATCCTAGTTTGTTAGGAATTTTTATTACAAATGTGTACTGGAGTTTATCAAATGATTTTTCTGCATGTATGAAATGATCATTCAGTATTTCTCCTTTAGGCTATTATAAAAGTGAATTTTATTGACTTATTGTTCTAATGTGAAGGCAACCTTGAATTCTAGGTATAACTACTACCGGGATATCATAGATTATCTTTTAGATTTATTGTTGGAATTAATTTGGTGATATTTTGTAAAGGTTTATTATGTCTAGGTTTATAACAAATATTGGTCTGCAATTTTCTTTTCTTGCAATGTATTTTTCTAAGTTTTGGTATCAGAGTTATCCTTGCTTTATAAAATGAATTGAGACATATTCCTTCATCTTCTGGTGTCTGAGTTGTAAGATTGGTAATATCTCTTTCTTTCTTTTTGATAGTATTTACCAATTAAAACCTCTGGTCCTGGGGTTTTGTTTGAGGGAAAGTTTTTAATAATAAATTATATTTCTTGAATAGATACAGGAGTTTTCTATTTCTTTTTGTAACCATTTTGGTAATCTGTGTTTTCTAAGGAACTTGTATATTTCAATTAAGTTATTGAATTTATTGGCATAAAGTTATTCATAATATTCCCTAACCATACTTTTTAATATCTGTACAATCTGTAGTGATGTTCTCTCTTTCATTTGTGATATTGATAATTTTTGTTTTCTCTCATTTTCCGGAACCACTAGGATTTTATCAATATTGTTGACATTTACAAAGAACCTACTTTTGGCTTTGTAAATTTTTTCTTTTGCCAGTTTGTTTTGTACTTCTTGATTACTGCTTTAATCTTTTTTTTTTTTTTTAAGATTTATTTCTCGCCCCCACGCCCCCGCTTTCTGCCCTCTGTGTCCACCCGCTGTGCCCACTTCCACGTCTGCTCATCCTCTCTCTAGGCGACACCAGGAACCGGTCCTGGGACTTTCCAGAGGGGAGAGAGGCGCTCAATCTCCTGCGCCACCTCCCCGGGCTGCTGCGTCTCCCATTGTTTCTCTCTGTGTCTCCTCTTGCTGTGCCAGCTCTCCACGTGGGCCAGCCTGCCTTCACCAGGAGTCCCCAGGAATCGAACCCTGGACCTCCCAGATGGCAGACGGGAGCCCAGTCTCTTAAGACACATCTACTTCCCTGCTCTAATCTTTATTGTTTCTTTCCTTCTACCTACTTTGGGCTAAACTTGCTCTTCTCTTTCTAGGTTTTTTTGTTTTTGTTTGTTTTTACATGGGCTCAGCAATCTTTTACAACCATCTTCACAGAACATAGGCAATGCTGACTTTTTCTGTGATATCTGAGGTTAAACATGGAACCAAATTGTGTGTCACTCAACACATAACCATGCAAACTGCATAGACATTCACAGGTTTATGCAAAAGCCATGATATATGATATATCTATATTTGACTTTCAGAGAAGATACTTAGGGCCACTGGCTCAGTCTGTATATTCCACCAAGGACAAAAGCAGCAACTTTTCTATTTCAGTACAGTTATGGGCAGAAATTGTATGATGTAAAATAGAGGTTCTTCCATAAAGGTTTAATATTTAGACGAAGACAAAAATATAAAATTCCCATGAAGCCAAATAATTCCACATTGGTCTTGAAACCTGTGAGACCCTGAGATGAACTGTAGTCCCTAAACTTGCCTACTTGGATCCAGGTTCCCCAGAACACTCTAGCATGCTTTGAACTGGCTCATCATCAACTTCCTGCTGTATTCATAGGCCAAAAACAGTGCCCCATTGTCAGAGAATGTGTGAATCATGGTAGGCTTGTTATTCCTTCATATTTTTTTTAAGATTTATTTATTTACTATTTTTTTCTTTATTTATCCCCCCTCCCCCAGACAGTTCTTTCGTCTGTCTGCTCACTGGCTTTTTGCATTCTCCAGGATGCACTGGGAACCAAACCCAGAATCTTCCATGAGAGGCGAGTGCCAAGAGCCCTGAGCCACATCCACTCCCAGCAGGCTGTAGCATCTGCTGGCTTGTGGCATCTGCTCATCTGCTTTTAGGAGGACCCTAACCCGGGACCTCCCATGTGGGAGGCAGGCACCCAACTGGTTGAGCCACATCTGCTTCCCTAGTCCTTAATTTTTCACAGCACTTATAAAAGTTCTGCTAAATCTCTCGTTTTCCAGCCATGGAAAGAACCTGAATTCTGGATTTGATACAATCCACTGGGTATACAGCCAGCCGGAGGCCAATTCCACCAACTCCACCAAAAGGACAGGGCCTAGTTTATTTTTTGATCTCCCTGATGTAAAAAATGATCAGCTCAATTCACAGCCACCTCAGAAGAAGAAATAGCCCTGTACTACTCCAAGTAAAGTGCTGGGGAGTCCCTGGTAGAAGTCCAAAGGGCCATCCTTTCTTCACGACAGACCAAACTGTGTTATAGTTTTGGGCGATCTCTCCCAGTGCCTCCATTTCCTACACCCTCCGCAGGCAGCTCTAGAGGAGCTCAGTGGGACGGAGTTCCAGCAGAGCAAAGACCGAGGCGAAGGAGCCAGCAGTGGCGTTCTGCAGGGCACTCAGCGTTGCCTGCTTGTCCAATCCAATCACCTTCCTCATGACCAGCTGGCAGAAGCCGTAGCACGTGGCAAGAATCGGGCTCTCGGTGGTGGGGATCAGTGCAGGCATGGTCCCCTTGTAGAAGCCCACCTGGGAGTGGGTCTTGAGGCAGCAGTCGGTACAGGTCATGGAACTTGTGCATCTTCACTTCCGTTGGCACCAATGGTTGTCGGGTCAGCCCGCGTGCTGTGCTCCCTGCGGCCCCACTGTGAGGTTGGTGGCAGCCTGGATAGCAGGATGGGATTCATGTTCGCCCACTCATCTGTTGGTTTCCGGGGAAGAAAACTCCCTGGAGCTTATGATGGGCACCGCACATCTGCCTGGCGGGGCGCCTGGGTGGCCGCGTCCTGCTGGGCCCCACCGCCTCCTCTGGGCTCTCATTCCCCAGCCGCGGAGCCGGCTGAACCCACGCGCCTGCGCAGGAGCGCTCCGTGGCTCCACCCGGCCCGCCCCGGAGCACTCCGTGGCCGCTAAAGGGAAACCTGGGATCATTGAGTTCATACCTTTCTTCTCTCCCAGTATAACCATTTAAAAGTATAAATTTCCCTTTAAGAAGTCACATGGTGTCACTTTCAACAAACTATGTCTATAAGTATTTTCATCATGCGGTTTGACATTTTTCTAATTTCCCTTATGGTTTTATCTTTGACCCATGGGTTATTTAGAAGTGTATTTTAAATAACATAAATAATTATCTATGTTATTTATTTACACTATTGCTATTGATTTCTAATTGAATTCTATTGTGGTCAAAGAACATACTCTCATGTTTTAAAATTAATTGAGATTTATTTTATGGACCAGCATAAGCTCTATCTTGTTGAACATCCCATGTGGACTTGAAAAATGTACATTTTGCAGTTGTCATATATAGTTTTGTATATATGTCCATTAGGTCTATATTCTATAAATGACCATTAGGAGAATTTGATTAACATGGTTGTTCAAAACTTATATATCCTTATTCATTTTATCTAGATGGTCTATCAACTGCTGAGAAAAGAGTGTAAAAATCTCCAGTTATGATTATGAATTTGTCGATTTCTTCTTTTAGTTCTATTAGTTTTTACTTTATGTTTTTGGGAGTGCTATTACTGGTTGCATTAACTTTGATAACTTTTACGCTTACCTGGTGAATTTATCCTTTTGTCATTATGAAATGCCTCTTGATTGCTCCTAATACTCCTTTTCATGAAGACTTCTTTTGCTTAGTCTTAGCAGGGTATATTTTCCCTTACTTTTACTTTTTAACTTATCTATGTCTTAATGCTTAGTGTATCTCATGAAGGCAGTGTATGTCAGGATTTGCTTTTTTATCAAGTCGTACAACCTCTGCCTTTTAATTAGCGTATTGAATTTAATTAGTGCTTGTATTAGTCAGCCAAAGGGGTGCTAATGTAAAATACCAAAAATGGGTTGGTCTTTATAAAGGGTATTTATTTGGGGGTATAAGTCCACAGATACCAGGCCATAAAGCATTAAGTTTCTTCCCTCACCACAGTCCATTGCCATGTGTTAGAGCAAGACAGCTGCCGGCATTTGCCAGGTTCAGGCTTCTGGGGTTCCTCTCTTCCCGGGGCTGCGTTTCTCTCCGGGCTTAGCTCCTGTGTCCTCCACGAGGTCAGCTGCAGACGATCAGGCGAACGGCTTGCTTCTCTTCCCCTGGGGCCTTCTTTCCAACATCAAAACTGCTTCGCAAAAGACTACCTCAACTGTCCTTTGCCTTGCCTTTAATATTCAATTCCCCACCCACCAAGGGGTGGGGCTCAACGCCCTAATCCTAACCTAATCATGCCCAGATTAACAGATCAGCTTACAAGCATGATCCAATTATATTTTTGGAATTCATAATTACATCAAATTCCCCAACGGTTACAGTGCTCTTATAGTTAATGTAATTATTGATATGGTTGGATTTAAATCTCTTTTTTGTTGTTTTTCCCATTTGCTTCATCTGTTTTTTATCACTCAATTTATCCTTTACTGAGTTTAGGGGGATAATTGAATATTTTTTAACATTTCATTTTAATTCTTTTTTAGCTTATGGGTGTCACATTACTCTAGTGATCATAATATCCATCCTTGACTTATCACCATCTACCTAGCATTATCATATTACCATTTCATGTGAAATGCAAGACTCTTGCAACAATATAATTGTTCTTGTGCTATTAATATCACATATTTTACATTTATATACATCATGAATCTCACAATATAATGTACGATTTTTTGCCTTGAATAGTTACTTGTCTTTTAAAGAAATTAAGAAAATTTTTTGAAAATAGTCCTTTTTATTTACCAACACACTTACCATTTCCAATGGTCTTTCCTCCTTCAGGTAGATCCAAATTTAGTGTTACTTCCCTTCAGCATTAAGATTGTCCCACAAGAATTTTCTGTAGTGTGGATGAGCTGGCAGTGAATTATCTCAGCTTTCGTTCGTCTGAAGGTGTCTATACTTCACTCTCATTTTTTTTTTTAATGGGGAAAAGATTTGAAAAGACATTTGTTCAAAGGAGATATATAAATGTCCAAAAGGCACATGAAAAGATGTTCATTAGTCATCAAGGAAATACAAATAAAAATCCCAATGAGATACCACTTCACACCCACTAGGATGGCCAGAATCAAAAAGTCAGATAATAACAAGTATTGGTGAGGATGTGGAGAAATCAGAACCCTCATGCACTGCTGATGAGAAAGTAAAATGCTGAAGCCACTTTGGAAAACAGACTGGCCATTCCTCCGATGATTGAACATAGAGTTACTATATGATCCAGCAAGTCCACTCCTCAGGCAGATCTCAGAGAAAGTCATTCAGAAAGGCATTCAGTTCCAATCCTCTTGCAATCTTGCCTCTCTATTTCATAATTCCTTCAGATTTTTCTTGCATTTTGATCATTGTTTCTTCAGCTGGCTCTAATCCATCATTTAACCCCACCATTGCATATATGTCAATAATCATAAATATTTTTATTTCTAAGAGTTTTCTGGCTCTTTTTCAACTATACCTGATTACTATTTATACTTTCTCCCTGCTCTTTTTTGTTCCATTGTGTATCATTAGACATTTCATATGTAGTTATTTTGTATTCTGATTCTGATATTTCTAATCACACTCATTTTTGAAGGATATTTATCCTGGAAATATAATCCTTGGTTGACAAGTTATCGTTTTTAGTTTCATCACTTTAGTGATGTTGTTCCATTGACTTCTGGCCCCATTGTTTCTGATGGGCAGTCAACCACAATTGCATGTAATTCCCCTACATGTAATGTATCTTTTCTGTCTTGACTGATACACATAAATCCAGGGACCTTGTGAAAGGATTAAAGTGGGCCTGAGGCAGTAACACATTCTATTCATAGCAGAAGTAAATAGAAGTTATAAAGGAAAACAACTTCAATTTAGGCCCTTAGTTTCCACAGATTAGGTATTTTTTTGTTTTGTTTTTTTATTAAAGTTTTTTTTTTTTTTTTTTATTTCTCCCCCCCACCCCCTTCGTTGTTTTGCACTTGTTGTCTGCTCTCTGTGTGTTCGTCTGTGTCTGCTTGTCTTCTCTTTAGGTGGCACCAAGAACCGATCCCAGGACCTTGCGGAGTGGGAGAGAGACGTTCAATCTCTTGCACCACCTCAGCTCCCTGGTCTGCTGTATCTCTTATTGTCTCTCCCCTGTGTCTCTTTTTGTTGCGTCATCTTGCTGTGCCAGCTCTCTGCACGGGCCAGCACTCCTCTCAGACCAGCTCGCCATGCTGACTTTCACCAGGAGGCCCTGGGAATTGAGCCCTGGACCTCCTATATGGTAGATGGGGACCCAGTCGCTTGAGCCACATCCACAGATTAGGTTTAAACAAAGTCAAACACATTATAAAATATCTTCAAACATTAAAGGAAGCTTTATTAGCAAGAATTAGCAGAAACAACAAACAACAGACTTCAGATATTAGAACATGGCATATAGAAGAAAAGAAAATTATGAAATATTTTTAAAAATAAACAACAAAATCAGAAAAAAGTGAGTAGAAAAATACTGTAAAAATGATTAGGTTTAGAAAAAAAGAACAAATAGAACTTTATAAATTAAGATATGGTTAAAATTTTAAAAGTCAAGGATATGTTAAACAGCAGATTAGACACAATGGAGAATTATACAACAGATCTAAAGAATAATCTCAAACGCAGAGTAGAGAGACAAGAAGATGGAAAATACAAAAGTGAAAATAAGATATGAAGGAAAAAAAGTTTTAACATATCTAATTGGAATTTCAGAATGAGAGAATAGAGGAAAGGATATATTAAGAGAAGATGGATGAGAATTGGCTGATGAAAAACATAAATTCATGAATACAGTTAAAATATATATAATGAAAAATAAATGAAACAAAATTCACAACTAGCCATATTATAAGGAAACTACAGGACACTAAAGACAAAAAGAAGTTTTGAGAGGAAGTTGGAGAGAAAAGACAGATCACCTACAAAGAAATGAAAATTGTACTGAGAGTTTATCTCAATAGCAACAAAAGGAAATGAACAGTTAGTGGTATAATATTGTCAAACTGCTGGAAGTAAATAATTATAAAACCAGCATTGTGTACCATAAAAACTTATCTTTCAAGAATTACAAATGAAGGTATTCTCAGAAAAGCAAAAAACTTATTTTAACTCCAACAAACCTCTGCCGAAGGAAATTCTAAAGGATGTGCTTCATAAAGAAAGAAAGTGAAAACAAAACAAAGGTCTAGCATGCAAGAAGGAAAGGTGAGCAAAGAAACTTTTAAATATATAGGTAAATCTAAGCAAACATTTTCCATATTAAAAAATAATAATAGGCACATCTCACCCTGCAGCATGCCCACAGCCCATGCCTCGGACTGTGCACTTCTCTCGTTTTCTTGTTTCTTAATAAACTCTTTACTCCCTTACCTACCCTATAGCGTGTCCTTAAATTCTTTTATGTGACATAAGCCAAGAACCTAGAACCCAGAACCCAGAGCCCTCAGCCAACACATTAGGCAAGCCGAGCCAAGAGATAAAGAGGCAAGTAATGTTCCCCAAACCCGGTGAGGACTAGTGAGTCTAAACTATGGATTATAGAGAGGAATGAGGAAATGTTCGATCAAACCAGTCGAATATAAGCTCAGAGAAATTACTCAGAGGCAAACCTAGACACCCAGCCAGTCTGCCTCGGATATCCATCAAAAGCTGTAGGAACTTTCCCTGGGCTCCCAGACTTCCATTAACTCCCTTTCAGAAACAGCCTTCGCAATTTTCAGCAATCAAGACCAAGATGTCGAGGAGAAACAGGTGAGGGGGGCAGGCACAGGGTCCAGAAACAGGCTCACCTTTTACCTGTCGCTTAATTAACATGGGAGCCAATGACTGGGTCCTAGTCTGCGCTTCAGACCTCTCTAAACTCGGTTGTGCCTAATAAGGGGAGTGAATGGGGAATCAAGATCTAGGTCATTTACTAAATTTCTCTCCTGTAGAATAAGGAACCTCCTCATATGTCATCAATTAAGATGAAAAAGTTCCTGGAAAGAGGCTTCCGTCAGGTCTTTCTCTATGCTAAGTGTGTAAAATTCTCTCTTCTGTTCTAATCCATGCTTAACTTTGTGTTTAACTTTTTAAATCTGTGTTTTACTCCCTTGCAAAAAATAATAATAATAATATCTAATTAGTGATGTTAGAAAAAAGAAACAAAACATTAGACAAAAAACCCCAATAACTTGAAAGGGCAGTGATAGGAGTTAAAACTGTTCTCTCACCCTCTCAGGGTTTCTCTGCCTTTCTGTGGCTGTAGGCGATCCTGGAATCCTCTCTCACATAACAGGATAAAATGGCAGCTCTCTTTCTCTGTGTGTTTCTGCTTTCAGTTCTCCATTTCTATAAGACTCCAGCAAGAAGGCCGAGACCCATCCTGGGTCATGTTTCACTGAAGTAGTCCGATCAAAAACCCTAAAGTGATCTAATCAAAAGTGATCTAGGGAAACGGATGTGGCTCGAGAGGTTCAGCGTCCGTCTACCATATGGAGAGACCGGGGTTCGATCCCCGGTACTGCCCAGTAAAAAAAAAAAGTGATCTAGTCAAAAGATCCTTTAACTGCATCTAACCAAAACGCCCGTCATAATTTAGGCTTACTAGCACAGGAATGGGTTAGTTAATAACATAATTTTCTGGAGTCCACAAAAGACTCAAACCAGGAAACAGATATTTAGCAAAAGAAAGCTGGGATAGTTATATTGATATCTAACAAAATGAACTTCAAAGCAAAAAAAAAAAGAAAAAGAAAAATAGCGATAGAGTGACTAATGTTGATAAAGTCTCATTTCACCAGAAAGATAATAATTCTAAAAGTTTATGAACCTAATTAACAACCTTGACATATGTAAGGCAAAAACTATTGGAACTACAAGTAGAAATTTTATTAAAGAGATAAAAATTTAGTAAAGATATATAAGATTTATATATTGAACAGATATGAAACTGAACACCCAACAGACTATACATAATTTTTCATATAATGCCCTTTTTGTCTCTTTTAATAGTTTTTAAATTAATTTTTATGTACAAACATTCTATACCCACAGAGAAAAAACTCCCCCTTCTCAATCGCCATCATCTGGAAACCTCTATCTAATCTACTTTCTGTCTTTATTAATTTGCTATGTCTAGATGTCTCATATAAGTGATATCATATAATATTTTCCCTATATGCTTTGCTTACTTCACTCAGCATAATGATTTCAAGGTTCATCAGTTGTTACAATATGTCTCAGAACCTCATTCCTTATTATGGCCAAATAATATTCCAATTCGTGTATGTACTGTGTGATGATTAATTTCATGTGTCAAGGTGGCTAGGATATGGTATCCAGGTGTTTGGTCAAGCAAGCAATATCTTGATTATTACTGTGAGGATATTTTGTATATTTAAATCATTAGTCAATTGATTGCATCTATGACTGATTACATCTACAATCAAGAAAGGAGACTGCCTTCAGCAAGAAGAAGAATCTCCTCATCCAATCAGCTGGAGACCTTAAAGCAAGAACTAAGGATTTTAGCAGTCAGAAGGAAGAATTTCTATCTCTACTTTGGCCAGCCAGCTTCTCTGGAGGGAATTCTTTATCACCTTCAGTGCACTTCTCAACTTACAGTTTCTATTGGGGCATTCAATGTCACCTTCACAAAGTTTCCAAATTGTGGCCTGCCCTGAGAAATTTGGAAACCTGTCAATCCCCACAGAACTGTCAGCAAATTCCTTCAACAAATCTCTTATTTATGTATATCCTGTCAGTTCTGTTTCCCTGGAAACCCTAATACATACCACATTTTGTTTATACATTCATTTGTTAATGGGTACTTGGGTTGTATCTGCCTTTTGGCTATTTTGAATGATGCTGCTATGGACATTGTTGTACAAATACCTATTTGAGACCCTGTTTTCATTGTTTTTGAATATATACCTAAGAGTAGAATTGTCAGACCATATGGTAATTCTACATTTTAACTTTTTGAGAAACCACTGTATTGCAAACCATTTTACAATCTCACCAACAATGCACTAAAGTACCAATTTATCTGCATTCTCCCAACACTTGTTATTTTCCATTTTTTAAACAATAGCCATCCTTGTGAGTGTGAAGTGGTATCTCATGCAACTTTTATTTGCATTTCCCTAATGGCTAATGATGTTGGGCATCTTTCCAAATGCTTATTGGCCATTTGTATGTCCTCTTTGGAAAAATGTCTGTTCAAGTCCTTTGTCTGTTTTTAATTGGCTTTTTTGTTTTTCTGTTGTTGCATTGTAAGAGTTCTTTATAAATTCTGGATATTAAGCCCTTGTCCAATATATGATTTCTAAATATTTTTTCCCATTCTGTAGGTTGTCTTTTTGTTTTGTCATTCTTGATAATGTCCTTTGATACACAAAGTTTTAAATTTTGGTATAGTCAAGTCTATCTATTGTATCTTTTATTACTTGTGCTTTTGGTTTCATATATCAGAATCCATTGTTGAATTCCAGGTCATGAAGATTTGCCCCTATTTTATCTTCTAAGTCTTTTATGATTTTAGCACTTATATTTAGGTTCTTGGTCCACTTTGCGTTGATATTTAAATGTTGTGAGGTAGGGGTCCACATTCCTTCTTTTATATGTGGATATCCAGTTTTCCAAATATTATTTGTTAAAGAGACTCTTCCTTCTCATTACATATACTTGATACTGTTATTGAAAATTAATTGGCCACACATGAGAGGATTTATTTCTGAATTCTTTATTCTATTCCTTTTGTCTATTTTTCTATCTTTATGCAAGTACCACACTGTTTTCATTACTGTGGCTTTGTAATAAGTTTTGAAATCAGGAAGTGTGAGTCCTCCAAGTTTGTTCTTTTTCAAAATTGTTTTGGCTGTCAGAGCCCCTTGCAGTTCCATATGAATTTGAGGATTGGCCTCTCCATTTAGCCAAAAAGGCTGCTGGAAATTTGATAAGGGCTATGTTGAATTTGTAAATCACTTTGGGTAGTATTGACATCTTAAAAATATTATCTTCCAACCCATGAATATGGGATGTCTTGTGATTTACTGAGTATTTATATGGAATTCTTAATCACATATGGTACATTTATGAAAATCATACATGCAAATTTAAAATAAAATTAATATATGCAATATTTTTACTATTAGGCCAATAAATTAGATATAAAATATTAACAAAAATTTTAAACATCCTTCTAGTCACATGGTATGCAAATTGTAGATGAATGAAAGTTTCTCTTTATAGAAGTAATACAGCTAATAAATGAATAAGGAATGATGGAATTACAATATTACCATATATCAGTCCTGAATGAATTTGCAGATATAGACTGCTAACATCACAAAAATAGAAACACCCAAATATGATGTGTCTACTGATGAAGAAACACAACATCATGTATAAAGTAGTTTCTTAAGAAAGAAGAAAAATACATATTAAAAATATCAAATCAGATTCTGATCAGGCCTCTACATCTAGCTATTAATTTATTTATTAAAAATGTGTAGAACAAAGGAACATGATAAAGACAGGATAGGGACACAAGCACCAAACTTCAGATTGTGAGGAACTTTACAGGACAAACAACCTTGTTTCTTCAATGAATTAATTTCAAGGAAAACAAAAGTGATGGCGGGGGGTGAACCTATAAATCAAAAGAGAAAAATAAGTGAATCACAATGTGTGGCCCTTATTTAAGTACTGATTCAAACATGTTTGTTTGAATGTTTGTGTTTTTAAAAAGATAGAAAATGTTTTTTTTAAGTTTGTTTAAAAATATGAGATGATTGGGAATTTGAATATTAACTAGATATTTGATGATATTAAAAATTATTGTTGGGAGGGGAAAGATGGCATCAGAATAAGGAGTGCTAAGTGTCAGTTCATCCTAGGGCAGTTAGTAATCACCCAGAGCTATCTAAAGCACCTGTTTGGTGACTCCAGGAGACCAGAAGAGCATCCTGCAACATCCTTGAAAGAATGGAAGGAGACTGCCCATCTGCAGTTAAGATTCATGAGTAGAGCACTCCACACCACCGAGGCCAGTGCCCATCCTCCACTGGCAGTGCAAGCTGCCTTGGGAGCTATTCTGTGGCTGAACTTGAAAGTTCAATTTCCCAAAAATGAGGAGGAAGAGATGGTCAGGCATCAAATTCAGCTGCCAATTAGTAAATTCGGCTGACTAAAGTATAATCATAAGAACAGCTAAAGCTTGAACCTGTCCAAGTCAGAAAGAGGCCAGTAGCTGCCATGTTAACTCTGCACCTGGCATAAGGGGAAGCAAGGCTGATTGAAAATTACAGTGAGGGTAAGGACTCACTTCTTTCTACCCAGATCGGATTGCAGCTGTAGCCTATGCTCCAGCCCCACCTCCAGCAAGAAAGAAGCTGGGGGGTCCTGCAGCAGCCTCTCTGGGTAACTGCAGATGCTTTCAGCCTGCACAGACTGGATACTCAGACACCTGTAACTCCATCCCCACTCCCCCATAGGATATGAAGGCAGCTGCTCCCCTCAGCCTTTGGGAAACTGCAGGTGTGTTAGGCCCCCACAGACTTGATACTTGGGCACCTGTGGCTCTGTCTCTGGCCCCAATAGGATAAGAGGGGAGCTATGTTCCCTTAGCTCTCTGGACAATGACAGGTACTATTGGCCTGCACAGATTGGACCATTGGGTGTCTATGGCTCCAACCCCACCCCCCAATAGGATAGGAGGGGAGCTGTGTTTCCTCAGCCTCTCTGGGCAACTGCAGTTGCTTTCAGCCACGCAGACTGGTATGGTAGGTGCCTGTGGTGCCATCCTTACCAGTTAAAAGGAAGAAAGGACAGTATTCCCTCTGCCTCTCAGAGAAACTGCAGGTGCTTTTGGCCCACATGGATTAGTTCATTGAGCACTTCAGACAGTCCATCCCCACACCTGGCAGGGGAGGAGAGGGGCCAGTGCTATGTCAGTCTACCTGGGTAACTGAGATAAGTTTTGACCTGCATGGCTTAGTTTGCTTCTCAAATCTGCAGCTCCATCCCCACCACAGGTAGGGGAGGAAGGGGCATGAAGCTTCATTAGTCTTTCTGGGCAACTACAGATTATCTTGGCCTGTGTGGCTTGGATTATTACAAATGGCTGTGGCTCTGTCCCTACCCCTGTCAGAGGAGAAAGGTGGGAGAAGCTTCATCGGTTACTGCGGCAATGAGGGCAGCATCAGCATCCAAGGTTAAGTACCAATGACATCCTCAGCTCCTACTATACAACCAGCAAGGAAGAAAGAGCAAGAAAGCCCTAAACTAAAGCACCCAGAATAAATATATATATTAAGTCAGGTGTCATGACCTCAACAAAAAATTACAATCCATACCAAGAAAAAGGAAGAATGGCCCAAAGGAACAAGATAAGCCTCCAGATGACAAAAAGGAGTTGAGACACTGATCATAGATTTCAAACAAATCTCCTTAATAAATTCAATGAGATGGCTAAAGAGATTAAGGATATTTATATATATATATATATTTAAACAATTTACTGAAGTATATCATTCATACATGAACATATATAAACTATAAGTGTTCAGTAGACATTGTGAACTTACAAAACAAACATGCATAACATCATACAGGGCTCCCACATATCACCCCCCCACACAAACACCCTGCATTGTTATGAAACATTTGTTAACATATCGTGAAAGAGCATTGTCAAAGTATTACTACTAGCTGTAGTCCATATCTTCCTTCCCTATACATTTTTTTTAAGGATTTATTAATTTATTAATTTACTTTTATCCATTTTTACCCCCCCACCACCGTTTTTGCTATTTCTGTATCCATTCACTGGGCGACTCTGTGTCAGTTTCCTGCCCTCTCTTCTCCTCCTTCTCCTCCTGTCTTCACTGGGATTCGATCCTCGGAACGTCCGATGTGGGAGAGAGGCGTCCTACTGCCTGTGCCACCTTAGTTCCTGGTTTTTCGGCACATCTCGACTTGGCTCTCCCTTGTGTCACTCTCCTGCTACATCGTCATCTGGCTGTGTGGCTTGTGGGGCCTGGAGGCCCATGCGCCTTCTATATTTTTCTTTTTTAAATTTTTACTGGGAGGTCCCAGAGATCGAACCCAGGTCCCTCCATATGGGAGACAGACACCCAACCATTTGAGTCACATCTGTCCCCCTGTTACATCTCTTAAGGTTGACCATAGATATCTAGAGTTACAGTCAGTCATTTCCCCATACAGGATGGTCATATAATAAATCAGGCTAAGTTTATCACCAGCATTCCAAAAACCAGACCTAGGGAGAAAAACTAGGTCTGGGGACACATGCATGGTTTCTAATATAGCGAATGTTTAGCCTACCCTGATTATTACAAAATCAGGGACAGCAAGAATATTCGCATAAGAGATTAAGGATATTAAGAGGACACTGGGTGAACACAAAGAAGAATTTGAAAGCATACATAGAGAAATACCTGGGAATGAAAACCTCAGTGAATGAAACTTAAAAAATACACTGGAGGGAACTGTGGGAAAATGGCATCAGATTAGGCAGGCAGAACTCAATTCTCTCACAAATACAAAGGAGAAAGAGCCAAAATGTGTCCAAGGGGCATGCTTTGGGGGTCAGCAGACCAGGACAGTGTTTCACAACTCCCAGGAGGGTGAGGGACAGAAAGACAAAGAACACGACAAAGCAACAACAACAAAAAAAAAAAAACCTGAGTTAACAAATGCCTGTGGTGGCTGGGAAGGGGTCCCCTCCCATACACCCAGGATAATAAACCGGGGTAAAAACCCTGGCTCACTGCAGCTGACTGAATGGGGAACAGACATCTTCCTCCCTGCCAGTTGTTACAAGGGAAAAGAAAGGGAGATTTGGGTGGGGGTGGGGTGGGGTTCTTCAGTGAATTCAGCCAGCTGAGCCTGCTATGAATAATTTGGCTCTGGCCAGACCAAAACACAGGAAGAGAGATAAACCTACATGGAAAGGTGTGCTGACTAACGCCTTCTGCTGGCTGGTCTGGAAATTAATTGAGCAAAAACTGCTTTTTGTCCTCTCTGTACTCTAACTCCTGGGAGAAAATCTGTGCCCCATTAATGAGTCCCTGGCATGAATCTGATACTTAAGCAGGGCAATTTTAAAGATTTAGAATAAGTCCAATCAAATATCAAAGAAGAGCTCTGGGGGGGGGGGAACAATAAGCTAGAGAGAAAAATTGGCCATCAGAGTAAATTCACCAACATATTCAGAAGCCTAGACATCAGCAAAAAATTACAAGCCATACTAGGAAACAGGAAGATATGGCCAAGCTAAAGGAACAAACCAAACATCATGAAGAGATACAGGATTTAAGACGACTATTCAATGATAATCACACAACTCTTCTAAATCAATTTAAAGAATTGAAAGAAAATATGACTCTTCTAAAAAGGATATTAAAAAGACACTGGGTGTTTTTTTAATATAAAAAGATAAAGGATATTAAGAAGACACTGGGTGAGCATAATGAACAATTTGAAAGCCTACAAAGGAAACTAACAGAACTTATGGGAAAGAAAGACATCATGGATGAGATTAAAAACACATTAAAGGAGAGCAGATGTGGCTCAAGCAGTTGGGCACCCACCTACCACATGGGAAGTCCCAAGTTCAGTTCCAGTCCTTCTTAAAGAAGACGAGCAAGACAGCAAGCTGACACAATGGGCTGGTATGGCAAGCTGATGCAACAAGATGACGCAACAAGATGACACAATGAGGAGACACAATGAGAGACACAACAAGCAGGGAGCAGATGTGGCTCAAGTGATTATATACCTTCCTCCCACATGGGAGGTCCTGGGTTCAGTTCCCAGTGCCTCCTAAAAAGAAGATGAGCAGACACAAAGAGCACACAACAAACAGGCAAAGAGAGCAGATAAAAAAAATAAAATAAATCCTTTTAAAAAATACATGAGAGGCACATGAGAGCATATTTGAAATGCTCAAAGGCAGAATTAGTGATTTCAAAGACAGAACATCTGAACTGGAAAAGAAAGGAGAAGAGAAAGAGAAGAGAATGAAAAAAATGGAACACGGTCTCAGGGAATTTAATAACAATATGAAACACACAAACATACACATTATTCGTGTCCCAGAAGGAGAAGAGAGTGGAAAAGGGGCAGAAAAATTATTTGAGGAAATAATGACCAAAATCTTCCCAGCCTTTATGAAAGACATAAATATCAATATCCAAGAAGGACAATGCACTCCAAACAGAATAAATCTGAATGAACCTACCCCAAGACACCTACTGTGCATAATGGCAAGTATCAGACATCAAGAGAGGATTCTGAAAGCAGCAAGAGAAAAGCAAAGCATCACATACAAGGGAACCTTGATAAGATTAAGTACCAATCTCTCATCAGAAAACATGGAGGAGAGAAAAAAGTGGTATGTTGTATTTAAGATACTGAAAGAGAAAAACTGCCAAGAATTCTGCATCCAGCAAAGCTGTCCTTCAAAAATGAGGGTGAGTTCAAAGTTTTCACAGACAAACAAAAACTGATAGAATATGTTTCCAAAAGACCAGGTTTGCAAGAGATACTAAAGGGAGTGCTGCAGCTTAAAAGAAAAAATAAGCATTAGAGATTTGGAGAAGATTGTAGAAATGAAGATTATTAGGATGGATAAATTAAAGGGTAAAAAGACAGACAATAGCATGATATGGCAACAGAAAGCCAAAGGACATAATGGATGGAGTAAGTAATATCTTTACAGTAATAACATTAAATGTTAATGGCTTGAACTCCCCAATCAAAAGACACATATTGATAGAATGGATTTAAAAATGTGAGCCATCTATATGTTGTCTACAAAAGAGTCACCTCAGACATAAGGACACAACCAGGTTAAAAGTGAAAGACTGGAAAAAGATATTCCATAGCCAGACACAAAAGGGAAAATACTGTATGATTGTGCTATTATGAACTAAATATATTGTGTAAACTCATGGAGTTAATAATTAGAATTTAGGTCACCAGAAAGTAGAAGGAGAATAGAGAATAGAAAGCTGAGGGTTAATCTATGCAGATCGGTTAAAAGGTTGTAAATCTTTTGAAATGAATAGAAATGGTTAAAGTATATCACGGTGTTTGTAATTAGCAGTGTTGTTGTATGGGTATGACAGTGTTTGAAAGGGAAAGTATAAGGTCATGTATATTACTAGAAGGAAAGTTAAAAACTGTAACATGGGACTGTATAAGACAGTAAAACCTCATGTAAAATGTGAATATGGGTTATACTGCATATATAAGACTGTTTTTTACAAAACATAAATACATACATACTAGAGAGAAGGAAAAAGAATAGCAACTGTACAGCAAAGGAAGCATATAGAAATTGAGAGATGATGAGTTTGTTTATTGTTTACTATTACTATTGAAATAATGAAAGTGCTCTAAGAATGTTTGAGTGCTGAATGCACAAATATGTGATTACACCAAATACCACTGATTGAACACTTTGGACGGATTTATGTTCTCTTAAGATGTATCAATAAAACTGATTTATTAAAATAAAAAAAAAAAGATATTCCATGCAAATATAACCACAAAAGAGCTGAAGTAGTGATACTAGTATCAGAGAAAATAGATTTTAAGTCCAAAACTATTATAACAGATGAAGAAGGTCATTATATATTAATAAATGGGTCAATTCTCCAAGAAGAATAACTATACAAAATACTCATGCACCTAACCTGAGTGCCCCAAGATACATAAGGCACATGCTAGCAAAGCTGAAAGAAGAAACAGAACTCCCTACAATAATAGCTGAAGACTTCAATAAACCACTCTCAATATTGGATAGAACATTTGGACAGAAGATAAAAAAAGAAACAGAGAACTTGAATAATATGATACATGAACTAGATCTAACAAACATCTATAGAACATTGAACCCCCAAAACAGCAGGATATACCTTATTTTCAAGCACTCATGAATCCTTCTCCAAGATAGACCACATGTTGGTTCACGAGACTAGTCTCAATAAATTTAAAAAGATTGAAATTATACAAAACACTTTCTCTGATCATAATGGAATGAAGCTGGAAATCAATAATGGATGGAAAAATGGGAATTTCATAAATAGATGTAGATTAAACAACACACTTAAATAATCAGTGGGTCAAAGAAGAAATTGCAAGAGAAATGAGCAAATATCTTGAGACAAATGAAAATGAGAACACAAAAATTCAAAACCTATGGGACACTGCAAAGGTAGTGCTGATAGGGAAGAAACATATGAAAAAATGTTCAACATCACTAGCAATTAGAGAAATGCAAATCAAAACTACAATGAGATATCATTTCAGTCCTATTAGACTGGCCACTAATAAAAAGTCAGAAACTTGCCACAGTACACAGTGCCTCAAACAGCGGGCTCCTCAGGGCTCTAAAGATATCTAGAAACTATAAGCAGGGCAGACAGCTCAGGAATTTGGCACCCTGTCAGTGGGCCTTACTTTGGAATTTATGCTCCCCAGTGTAACAGTTAGACTCATTTATAGGTTCTCTACAGATGGCTCTTCTGGCCCTCTTATTTAAACCTATAATTAGCACTATACTTGATAAATATATGTCCCAAAGACTTAAGTCTTTAATCCATCCATGTGCCAGTTAAGCCCTGAATTTCAGCAGAATTGCAACAACTACTCTCCAGTTCATTGGATTCACTCAGGACAACTAACAAGGAGATGATGATGGACAACACCCATCCCAAGGAACAAAGAGTGTCTGCAACTGCAAGCAAGATAGTTCCACCCATCTGCCCCATGGGATCTAAGCTCCCTCTTAGTTAGAAGCAGAGTGGGCATCACCATCCCAATATCCTCAATATTGGGGAATGAACAATGGACTAAAGTAGATTTATTATTATTCTACTATAGACTTATTATTATTCTAGCAATGGAAGAACTCATATCATTGATATAAAGGCAGTGGCCACCAGAGGTTCTGATGGGAGAGGGAAGAACAGGTGTAATATGAAAGCATTTGGGGGACATTGGAGTTGTCCTGCATGGCATTGCAGTGATGGATACAGGCCATTGTATAATTTGTCATAACCTACAAAATTGTGCAGGACAGAGAGTAAATTATAATGTAAACTGTAATCCATGGTTAGTAGCAATGCCACAATATGTGTTCATCAATTTTAACAAATGTACCACACTAATGAAGGATGCTGTTGATGTGGGAAAGTGTGGGAGGGGGATGGAGCAGGGCATATGGGAATCCCTTATATTTTTTATGTAACATTTATGTAATCTAAAGCTGCTTTAAAAATAAAAAAATAATTTTTAAAAAGTCAGAAAACTAAATATTTGAGAGCATGTGGAGAGATAGAAATGCTTATTCACTGTTGGTTGGAATGTAGAATGGTACAGCAACTGTGACAATTCATACAGAAATTGAATATAGACTTACCATGTGGCTCAAAAATACCATTATTAGGTATAAACCTGGACTGAGAGCAGTGACACAAATAGACATCTGCACACCAATGTTCATAGTGGTGTTATTCACAATAGTCAAAAGCTGGAAACAACCAGGTGTCCATCAATCGATGAATGATAAACATACACACCATGGAATATTATGCAGTGGTAAGAATAAATGAAGTCATGAAGCATATGACAACATGGATGAATCTGGAGGACATTATGTTGAGTGAAGCAAACCAGACACAAAAGGACAAATACTGTATGACTGTGTCATTATGAACTAAATATATTATGTAAATTCATGCAATTAATAATTAGAATATAGATCAGAAAATAGAATGAGGGTGGAGAATGGAAAACTGATTGTTAATCTGTGCAAAATTGGCTAAATGTTGCTTATAAATCTTTGGAAATGAATAGAAATGGTGAGAGCACATCATGGCATTTATGACTAGCAGAGCTCTTATATGGGTATGACAGTGGTTGAAAAGGAAAACCTAAGGACATTTGTATTACTAGAAGGAGAGCTAAAAAATGTAACTTGGGACTGTATAACATAGTGAAACCTCATGTAAAATACAAATATGAGTGATATTGCATATATAAGGCTATATTTGCAAAATATAACTGTAAATAAACTAGAGAGAAAGAAACAGAATAGCAGCTATGTATGGCAGGGGAAGAATAGAGAGATTCAGCATTGATGAGTTCTGTTTATTTGGTTGGTTGTTTTTTGTATTTTTGTATTGTTGTTATTGTTGCTGGAATAATGAAGATGCTCTGAGAATGATTAGAATGATTAATGCACAACTGTGTGATTGTACCAAATATCATTAATTGTACACTTTGGATGGATTTATGCTTTATTAATATGTATCAATAAAAGATTTATTTTAAAATATATAAAAATTTAAAAATGCCCTGGAGGCATATAACAGGAGATTCAATGAGGCAGCAGAAAGGATCAGTGAGCTTGAAGACATGGTCTCTGAAAGTAAACATACAAAAGAACAGATTAAGAAAAGAATGGGAAAAAAATTGAACAGGGTCTTGGGAACTAAATGACAGCAAGAAACATGCAAACATATGTGTCATGGGTGTCCAAGAAGAAGAGAGGGGGGAAAGGGCAGAAGGAATATTGAAGAAAATAATGGTTCAAAATTTCCCAACCTTATTGAAGGACATAGATATTCATGTCCAAGAAACACAGTGTACTCCCATCTGAATAAATCTTTTTTTTTTTTTAAAGATTTATTTATTTACTTTTATCCATTTTAAACCCCCCTTTCCCCATTTGCTGTTTTTGCATCCATTCACTGGGCAATTCTCCGTGTCTTTTTCCTGCCATCTCTTCTCATCCTTCTCCTCCAGTCTTCACCAGGATTCGATCCTGGAGACCTCCAATGTAGGAGAGAGGTATTCTGCCGCCTGCGCCACCTCAGCTCCTGGCTTCTGGAGCTTTCAGAGCATCTCATCTTGTCTCTCCCCTGTTACGTCATCATCCTGCTGCATGGCTCTCGGGTCCCAATGACTCAGAGGCACACAGCCCATGCACCTTCTATATATATATATATATATATATATTTTTTTTTTTTTTTTTTTTTTTTTATTTTACCGGGAGGTCCCAGGGATCGAACCCAGGTCCCTCCATATGGCAGACGGACGCCCAACCATTTGAGCCACATCCGCCCCCACTGAATAAATCTTAATAGACCTACCCCTAGACACTTAATATACAGAATGTCAAGTGCCAAAGACAAAGAGAATTCTGAGAGCAGCAAGAGAAAAGTGATGTATCACATACTAGGGAACCCAGTAAGATTAAGTGCTGATTTCTCAGCAGAAAACATGAAGGCAAGAAGGCAGTGATATGATATATTTAAGATACTGAAAGATAAAAACTGCGAGCCAAGAATCTGATATCCAGCAAGATTGTCTTTCAAAAATGAGGACAAGCTTATAATATTCACAGATAAATGGAAACTGAGAGAGTTTGTAAACAAGACACCAGCTTTGCAGGAAATACTAAAGGGAGTGCTACAGCCAGAAAAGGAAAGACAGGAGAGAGAGGCTTGTAAGAAACTCTAGAAATGAAGATTATATCAGTAAAAGTAACTAAAAGTGTGAAAAGAGTGATGAAAATAAAACATGACAGATAAAACCCAAAGGTCAAAATGGGTGAAGCAAGAACTGCCTTTATAGAAATAACATTGAATGTTAATGGATTAAACTTCCCAATCAAAAGTCACAGACTGGCAGAATGGATAAGAAAATATGAGCCATCTATATGCTGTCTACAAGAGTCTAACCTTAAACCCAAGGATACCGTGGCAGTTTGAGATTATTTATGAATCTCTAAAAGAGAGATTATGGGGGAAGCGGCTGTGGCTCAATCAGTGGGGCTCCCGTTTACCATATGGGAGGCCCCGGGTTCGGTTCCCGGGGCCTCCTGGTGAAGGCAAGCCCACCCGCACGGCGTGGTTAGCTGACCCAGCGAGCGCGAGCAGCAAGGGGGGGATAAATGAATAAATAAATAAAATCTTAAAAATAAATAAATAAATAAATAAATAAATAAATAAATAAAAGAGATTATGTTTGTAAACTAATGTATCCTATGGATGTGATACCCTTTGAATGCATTAGATTCAGTCAACATTTCTTGATTAAATTATCTGTTAAGATTCAACCATGTCAGTAGGGCATGACTAAGATTGAGTATCCACCCCTTGGTGGGCTGATATAAATGGACACTCACTCAAGAAGATACATGGAAGAGAAGAGAACTTGGTCATTTTGGTGCTGCCATTTGACAGAAAGGAGAAGACTCAAACAGCTTAAGCCCCAGGAGGAGAGATGAGCCATTTGCCTGATAGTTTGAAGCTGAAGAGAACAGAGCAACTTAGCAACTAAGAAGGCCCAAGAGAACAGGCAGAGATTGCCCACCATCTTGCTTCAACACGTGGCAACAGTCTTTGGTGAGAAAGCAGCCTTGAGTTGGACACTTCAGGGCCTTGTAACTGTAAGATTTACCCCAAATAAATACCCTTTATAAAAGCCAACAGATTTCAGGTACTTTGCATAAGCATCCCCTTGGCCAACTAATACAGATACCAATAGATTGAAAGTGAAAGGCTGGAAAAAGATATTCCACACAGTAACCTAATAAAAGCTGAAGTAGCTATATTTATATTGAATGAAATAGACTTTAAAAGCAAAACTGTTATTAGAGGCAAGGAAGTATTTTATATATTAATAAAAGGGGCAATCCACCAGGAAGTGATAAAAATCATAAATGTATATGCACCTAACCAGGGTGCCCCAAATTACATGAGGCAAACACTGGCCAAACTAAAGGGATAAATAGATATCTCTAGAATAATAGTTGGAGACTTTAATACACCACTCTCAGTATTGGATAGAACATCTGAGCAGAGGATCAATAATGAAACAGAGAGCTTGAATAATATGATAAATGGACTAAAACTAATAGACATATACAGAACTTTGCACCCCAAAACATCAGGATATACATCTTTCTCAAGTGCTCACGGACCTTTCTCCAGGATAGACCATATGTTGGCTCACAAAGCAGATCTTAGTAAATTCAACAAGATCAAAATTATACAAAGCACTTTTCCTGATTATAATAGAATAAAGCTGGAAATCAACAACAGGTGGAAAAAGGGAAAATTTACAAATTTATAGAGATTAAACAACACACTCTTAAATAATCAGTGGTCCAAGAAGGAATGGTGAGAGAAATCAATAAATATCTCAAGACGAATGAAAATGAGAACATAGCATATCAGAACCTAGGGGATGCAGCAAAAGTAGTGCTGAGAGGGAAATTTATAACCCTCAATGCTTACATGAAAGAAAGGAAGGAAGGAAGGGAGGGAGGGAGGGAGGGAGGAAAAGAAAAGAAGAAAGAAAGAAAGAAAGAGGGGTGGTGTAGCTCAGAGTTTGAGTGCTTCCCATGTATGAGGTCATGGTTTCAATTGCTGGTACCTCCTTAAAAATAAAAAATAAAAAAAGAAGCTAAAATCAATGATCTAACTACACAGCTGGAAGAACTAGAAAAATAACAGCAAACTATTCCCAAAGCAAGCAGAAGGGATGAAATAACAAAGATCAGAGGAGTAATAAATGAAATAGAGAACAAAAAACAATAGAGAAAATTAACAAAACCAAGATTTGGTTCTTCAAGAAGATTAACAAAATCAACAAACCCTTGGCTAGAGTGACAAATAAAAAGAGAAGATGCAAATAACTAAAATAAAAAATGAAAATGAAGACAATACCACTAAACCCCACCAAAATAAAGGAGCTCATAAGAGGATGCTATAAACAACTATACTCCAACAAACTAGACAATGTAGATGAAATGGAAAAATTCCTAGGAACACATAACTTACACTGATCCTCGAAGAAATAGAAGATCTCAACAAACCAGTCACATGTAAAGAGATTGAAACAGTCATCAAACAACTCCTCAAAATGAAAAGCCTAAGACCACATGGTTTCACAAGTGAGTTCTACCAAGCATTCAAAGAAGATTTAATACCAATCTTACTCAAACTCTTCTAAAAAATTGAACAAGAGGGAATGCTGCCAAACTCATTCTATGAGGTCAATATCACACTAATACCAAAGCCAGACAAAAATATTATGAAAAAAGAAAATTACAGACCCATTTCCTTAATGAATAGAGATGCAAAAATTCTCCACAAAATACTTGTTAATTGAATCCAATGACACATTAAAAGAATTAGTCATCATGATCAAGTGAGTTTGATACCAGCAAGCAAGGGTGGTTCAACACAAGAAATTCAATAAGAGTAATACACCACATGAATAAATCAAAGACAAAAAATGACATGATCCTAACAATTGATGGAGAAAAGGTTTTTGACAAAATACAGAATCCTTTCTTGATAAAAATATTTGAAAAGATAGGAATTGAAGGAAACTTTCTCAACATGATAAAGGCAATATATGAAAAATCCACAGCTAACTCAATGGTGAAAGACTGAAAGCTTTCCTGTTGAGATCTTGAACAAGGCAAGGATGCCCATGTCTCCATTGTTGTTCAATATAGTGCTAGAGGTTCTAGAGCAATCAGGCAAGACAAATGAAATAAGAGGAATCCAAATCCGAAAGGAAGAAGTAAAACTTTCACTATTTTCAGATGATATGATCCTATACCTAGAAAGTCCCAAAAAACTACAACTAAACTGTTAGTTAATAAACGATTTCAGCAGAGTGACAGGATACAAGATTAATATACAAAAATCAGTAGTGTTTCTATACAACAGTAATGCACAATCTGAAGAAAAATTCCATTTACCAAAACAACTAAAAAAATCAAATATTTAAAAATAAATTTAACCAAGGACATAAAGCACTTGCATACTTTATTGCTACAAAGCATTGCTAAAAGAAACTTTAAAAGACCTAAATAAATGGAACTATATCCTGTGCTCATGGATTGGAAGACTAAATTTCATTAAATGTCAATTCTACCCAAAATGATTTAGAGATTCAATGCAATCCTGTTAAAAATTCTACCAGCATTTTTTTAAAGAAATGGGAAACACAATTATCAAATTTATTTGGGAGGGTAAGGGGCCCTGAATAGCCAAAAACATCTTGAAAAGGAAGAGTAAAGTTGGAGGACTCTGACTTCCTGATTTTAAATCATTTTACCTAGCTACAGTGATTAAAAAACAGACAGCATGGTACTGGCATAAAGATAGACATATAGACCAATTGAAACAAATTGATGGTTCAGAAACATAGGCTCATATCAATGGCCAATTGATTTTTGACATGGCTGTCGAACCCATCCAGCTGGGGCAGAACAGTCTATTCAACAAATCATGCTGGGAGAACTGAATATCCATATCCAAATGAAAGAAAGAGGATGCCTACCTCACACCTGATACAAAAATTAACTCAAAATGGATCAAAGACCTAACTATAAAATCTACACCCATAAAGCTCCTAGAAGAAAATATAGGGACACATCTTCAAGACCTGGTGGTAGGAAGTGGATTCTTAAACCTTACATGGAAAGCAAGAGCAATGAAAGAAAACATGAATAAATGGAACCTCCTTAAACTTAAACACTCTTGTGATTCAAAGGACTTTGCCAAGAAGGTGAAAAGCAGCGTACTCAATGGGAAAAAATATTTGGAAACCACATATCTGATAAGAGTTTGATTTCCATTCTATATAAAGAGATCATACAACTTAAAAATAAAAGAGCAAACAATCCAATTTAAAAATTGCAAAAGACTTAAATAGACATTCCTTCACAGAAGAAATAGAAATGGCCAAAAAGCACATGAAAAAATGTTCAATATCACTAATTATTAGAGAAATGAAAATCAAAACGACAATGAGATATCATCTCATTCCACATAGAAAGTGCCATTATTTTTAAAAAAAACAGAAAACAGTAAGTGCTGGAAAGGATGTGGAGAAATAGAAACACTCCTTCACAGTTGGTGGGATTGTAAAATGGTGCAGGCTTTGTGGAAGACACTTTGGCAGATCCTCAGGAAGCTAAATATAGAACTGCCCTATGATTCAGCAATTCCTCTACTAGGAAATATATCCAGAAGAACTGAAAACTGAGATGCAAACAGATATCTTCACACCAATATTCATAGCAGTATTATTCATAATTGCCAAAAGATGGAAACAGCCCAAGTGTCCATCAACCAATGAATGGATAAACAAAATGTATATACATACAATGGATACTATGCTGCTGTAAGAAGAAATGAAATTGGAACACATGTGTTAACATGGATGAACCTTGAAGACATTATGTTAAGTAAATAAGCCTGACACAAAAGGACAAATATTGCATGGTCTCACTAAAGAATAAACACATGGAGTTAAAACCTAGAGTATATGTTATTAGGAAATAAGAGGAGGGCTGCGAAGGTGTACTGATGCTTAATGTATGCAAAAGTTTTAATTAACTTGACTGTAAAAGTGTGGAAATACATTATAGTGAGTAGAACTGATGTAGCTGGTTTATAAATGGGGTTGTGGCGGAAAAGGATAGTCTAGGGATATAAACATCAATTGAAAGAAATCTAGAGAATAATTTAGGGACTGAATAACATAGTGAAACCAGAGGTGGATGAGAATTGTGGTTAATAGGACAGATGTCCTTCCATGAATTAAAACTAACGTACATCGCTATTGCAAGGTGGTAAGAATGTGGAGAAGCATGGGAAAAATACAAACTGACAGATGTCAGTTTGACCCTGCTGTGGACTATAGTCAACAGCAATACTGTAATATTCTTGCATCAATGCCAAAGATGTACTTTGTTAATAATAGGGGATATGGAAAAAATATACCAAATGTACGCTACAGACCATAGTTAGTGATAATAGTCTCATAATCTGTAACAAATGTTCCACAACAACATAGTGTGTTGTTGGAGGGGTGTTATATGGGAATTCAACACATGTGCATGATTGTTTTATAAGTTCATAACCTCTCTAATAAAAATATATATTTTTAAAAATTGTTAATGTTCAGGTGTGATTATGGTATTAATATGTATTAATTAAAATTTTAAAGCAGCCTTACTTATGTTTTAGAAGTATGTGACAGTTTGAATTTTGTGAATCCCAGAAAAAGGTTATGTTTTTGGATTAATCCATTCCTGTGGGTGTGAGACCCTTTGATTTCACCAGCTTCAGTTAAGGAACCTTGATTAGATTACTTGATAGATCACTTTTGATTGGACTGCATCAATGAGACATGACTCAGGTTGGGTCTCCACCCTCTTGCTGGGTCTTATATAACCTGAGAAAACACAGAGAGACACAGAGAGAAAGATAGATGTCAGTTTGACTCTGCCATGTGAAAGAGAGGACTGCAAGAAGACAGACAATACCCAAGAAGCTGAGAGAGGTTCCAGAGCACAGCAGAGTACAGAGGCATGGAAAGAGGCCCCTGCAGGGCTGGGCCCACAGAGCAACTCAAGGTTACCTCCCCTTGCCTGATTGACCACCATATGCCTGATGGTCCACATCTGAACTCAGGGAGAAAGCAGGGCAGCCAAGGCCAAGAAAAGATGCCCAGAAAGAAACAAGCCATATATCTGATCGCCCACAGCTGAGCTCCAGAAGAAAGAAGAGAGAGACCAGCAGACCCATCATCTTCCTCACGAGGTAGGACTAAAGGATCTGCCAACAGACAACCTTGTTGAGAAAGCATCTCTGATGGTGCTTTGATTTGGACATTTCACAGCCTCAAACTGTAAGCTTTCTACTTCAAATAAATATTGCATTATAAAAGCCAACCCATTTCTGGTACGTTGCATTGTCAGCCCTGTGGCAAATTAATACAAGGCACATACTGAAGTATTCACCAATTAAATGATATGACATTTCAGATTTGCTTTAAAATAGTAATGGAGGGGGGAAATAGATGGAGTCAAGACTAAATAATTGGCAATAAGTTGATAATTGGTAAAGCTGGGTGACGGGTATATGAAAATTTATTGTTATATTATTCAACCTATTTTTGTAGATTCCAAGTTTTCTCCATGATAAAAGGGGGGAAGAGGATCGTGGGAAAATGGCCAATGAGTTAGATATATAATTCTTAGCTCTCACTAAAACAACAAAGAAAAAGCCAGAGGCTGCTGTGGAGACTCGCTTTGGGGCACAGCAAACCAGGACACTGCTTACCAACTCCCAGAAGAGTGAAGGTCAGAGACATGAAGAAGCCAAAACAAGTAACTGTGAGTTATTAAATCTCCCTGTTGCCAGGAAGGGCTCCCCTCCCCCACCCCAGAGATATTAAGCGAGGGTAAAACTCCTGGCGAATTATATATAACTGAGAGTAGAGCAGACATCTACCTCCATGGGAAGGTGCTCTGAGTCATCTAGGAGGGTACTGGACAGATAGGGAAGCCAGGAAAAATCGGGGGTTGCTCACCTTGATGGCTGGAAGGGGCACACATACCCAGCCCTCAGGGCAGATAGACTAGGTGGAGACCCTGCCCCTTGCTCCAAACAGGAGTGTGACGGCAGATTCCCTGTGAGGAAGAGGGGTTTGGGAGAGTGGAGAGTGATTTTTTTGTGGTGAGTTTAGCCAGCTGGGTCCCCCTTGAATATCAGAAGGGACCCCAACTCAACAGGGAAAGGGGAGGGGGATTGCCTCAGGCTGGCGGTCACACCCAGCCACCTAGGTAAAGAGAGGAATTACATCAGTGAGAAGGCAGAGACAGGCGGCACTACTCCAGCTGACTTCAGGGATCTAACCTGCCCGAGGGGAAAGGGGCAGATAGCCTTCTGAAAGGGTGGCCAATCCAAGGACTCAGGATAGGTCAGTGGAAGAATTCCTGTCTAGCATATATGAGGTCCCTAGTTCAATTCCTGGTTCTTCCTTGAGAAGAGATCCACTGGGTTATCAGGCATCTAGCTGGAACTCTATGACAGGGAACATATAGACATTTTCTTTGTATTATCTTTTCTTGGATCTCTTATTTAAAAAAAAAAAAAAAAAAAAAAAAAGGTCATTTTCTTTTATTTCCCTTACTTTACTCACTAAAACCCAGTTCAAAACCCACAGAGGGCAGGCTGCACGGTGAGTGATTGAGAACACCAGCAGCCTGAGAAGATCCTTAGGAGTCTAAGAAAGAAGGCTGTTTTTCCATGGTTTTTTTTTTCCCTTCTGTCTCCTTTTTTTAAAAAAATGAGTTCCTGCTGTCTTGTTTCTTGGTTGTTTTGTATCCTCTCCCTTTCTTTCTCAGTTTTTTTTTTTTTTTTTCTTTTGGTTACTAATCTATTCTAACTACACTATTTCTTTTCACTCCTTCATCTTTATATCTTTTGTTTTCCATCATTGTTCTTTCATTCCTCCTCTTTCATTTGGTTTCCAGTTTTTCTTGATTGTATTTCTCACTCTCTCCCTTTTTCTCTGTATATTTTCTTTTTCACTTTTTTCTTTCTCTCTTTTCTGTTTTCTTTTCCCCTCTTCTCACCATTCCAGCATTTTAATTCATTCTATATATTTTTTCTCTATTCTGTTTCTTGTTTCATTATTTCTATTCCACTTTCCTAATCTTATTCCTCTGTGCGTCTTACTCATGTTAATTTTTCAATTTCCTAGGTCTTGTACCTTTGCTCACCTACCTTTTACTATTAAAATTACTATTATTCTTTTTTGTCTTCCTATCTCTTTCTTTTTCTCTGGTCCTAATTTTTTTTCTTTCAAAAGAACATAGGCATATCTCTCTCACAAAAAAATAGCTGAGTGGGGGCAAGATCCTGACCAAGTGAGCTGTTTTGGGAACCCACAGAGTAGGAGGCTTCAGGGCATCGATTTGGAGGGAGTTGGACAAAGAGATAAATTCCTCAAAGTGCTGCTGGCTTGATTCTTGGTTACTGTGTTTCCTCATCCTTGATTTTCCCTTTTCTGTGTATAACGATTTGTATACCAACACTATCTCTTTTCCTTCCCTCATCATTCTATCTTCTGCTTTCTGTTGTTGTTCTTACATTCCACCTCTCTCTGTTTAGTCCTCAATTTTTCTGGTTTTTATTTCTACCTTATCTATCCTGTTTTATTTCCTTTATTAACTGTTTTTCTTTTTGTCTTTTCTTTTCTCTTTCCCTTTCTCCTCATCATACTGGCCTTTTAATACAGTCTATATATTTTTCTGTATTTGGTTTCCCATTTCATTGTTGGTGCCCCACTTTTTTATTCCTATTACTCTACACTGCTTACACGAGTTAAATATTCATTTTCCAAGGTCTTAAACAGTTCCTTTACTAACAATTACTATTATTATTATTACTATTATCCTTTTACTTTTCTTACCTCTTTCACTTTCTCTGGCCCTAAGTTTTTCCCCCAAGGGAACATAGACAACAGCAATAAAATAGAATAAGAAGAACAAAGTGTCAAAGAGAAAACTTAACACACACACAAAAAAACAGCAATTAAATAAAACTCTAGAGTAAAGAGAGAAGCTAATCAACTGAATAAACCCGTCAAGATAAAAAGATGACCAGAGGGCAATAAAAATTTATAAACCATACTAAGAAACAGGAAGACATGGCCCAGTCCAATGAACAAACTAAAAACCAGGAAGAGGTGCAAAACATTGAACAGGTAATCAAAGCTGTCCAAACAAATATCATGGACCAACTTAATGAAGTTAAGGAAGATTAAGGATATTAAGAAGACACTGGAAGAACATATTGAAGACATTTTAAACATACATAAAAAGATAATGCATATGATGGTGATGAATGGCACACCACAAACAGTATAAATCCCAACAGGCCTACTCCAAGACATACTCATCAAACTTTCCAATGCTCAAGACAAAGAGAAAATACTGAAAGCAGCAAAAGAAAAGAGAACCATCACATACAAGGGAAGCTCAATAAGATTAAGTGCTGATTTCTCATCTGAAACCATGGTGGCAAGAAGGCAATGGTATGACACAGTTAAGGTACTAAAAGAAAAAAACTCCAGCCAAGAATTCTCTATCTAGCAAAGCTGGCATTCAAAAATGATGGAGAGTTCAAAATATTCACAGATAAAGAGAAATTAAGAGAGTATGCCAATAAGAAACCTGCCCTTCAAGAAATACTCAAGGGAGTTCTGCAGGTTGAAAGGAAAAAACAGGAGAAAGAGAATTGGAGGAGAGTATAAGAACAACTAAAAAGACAAAAAGAAAAATAAAAACAACATATGACATACATAAACCCAAAGGAAATATGGCTAATGTAAGTAATTCCTTGAGAGTAATAACACTGAATGTTAATGGATTATACTCACCAGAAAAGAGACATAGACTGGCAGAATGCATAAGGAAATATGACCCATCTATATGTTGTCTAGAAGAAACCTACCTTAGACCCAGGGATTCAAGGAGGCTGATAGTGAATGGCTGGAAAACAATCTTACAAGCAAACATAACCAAAAAATGGCAGGAGTAGCTATACTAATATTGGACAAAAAAGACTTTAAATGCAAAACTATTGTAAGAGACAAAGATGGACAATAAATATTAGTAAAAGGGGTAATCTTTCAAGAAGAAAGAATAATCATAAACATTTATGCACCTAACAGGGGTGCCTCAAAATTCACGAGGCAAACACTGGAAAAACTAAGTGGAGAAACAGATGCCTCTATAATTATAGGGGGGGACTTTAATACACCATTATCACCATTAGACAGAACATCTCAACAAAGAATCAATAAAGAAACCAAGACTTTGATTAGTACATTAGAAGATCTGGATCTAATAGACATATACAGAACACTATACCCAAATACAGCAGGATATACATTCTTCTCGAGTGCACATGGATCATACTCCAAGATAGACCACATGCTAGGCCACAGGAAAAATCTCAATGAATTCAGAAAGATTGAGATTATACAAAATAATTTCTCTGACCACAGTGGAATGAAATTGGAAATCAGTAAGGGCAAGAGAACCAGACTAGGCACAAAGATATGGAAGTTAAACAACACACTCTTAGACAAACAATGGGTCAAGGAGGAATCTCAAAAGAAATTAATAACTACCTTGAAACGAATGAAAATGACAATACAACATATCAAACCTATGGGATGCAGCAAAAGCTGTACTGAGAGGGAAATTCATAGCCTTAATGCATATATCAAAAAAGAAGAAAAAGCTAAAACCAAAGACCTAAATGCCCACCTGGAGGAATTGGAAAACAACAACAAACTAACCCCAAAGGAAGTAGAAAGAAGGAAATAGCAAAGATTAGAGCAGAACTAAATTAAATTGAAAATAAGAAAGCACTAGAATAAATAAACAAAACCAAAAGCTGTTTCTTTGAGAAGATCAATAAAATTGACAAACCCTTAGCCAGACTAACAAAGAAAAAAAAAAAGAGAGAGAAGATTCAAATACACAAAATAGGAAATGAGGAAGGGGATATCACCACTGACCCCAACAGAAATAAAAAGTATCATAAGAGGATACTTTGAAAAATTATATGCCAACAAGAATGATAATTAAGAGGAAATGGATAAATTCCTAGAAACTCACAAGCAGCCTACATTAATGAAAGAAGAAATTGATGAACTCAAAAGACCAATTACAAGTAAAGAGATAGACTCAGTCATCAAAAACCTCCCAACTAAGAAGTGCCCAGGATCTGATGGCTTCACAGGTGAATTCTACCAAACATTCCAGAAAGAACTAACACCAATACTGTTTAAACTCTTCCAAAAAAATAGAAGTAGAAGGAACATTGCCTAACTCATTCAATGATGCCAACATTACCCTAATACCAAAGCCAAACAAAGATGCCACAAGAGAGGAAAATTACAGACCAACCACTCTAATGAACCTCGATGCTAAAATCCTCAACAAAATACTTGCTAATTGCATTCAACAACACATCAAACAAAGTATACATTATGACCAAGTGGTTTTCATTCCAGGTATGCAAGGATGGTTCAACATAAGAAAATCAATCAATGTAATAAACCACATAAACAGATCAAAAGAAAAAAAAATCACATGATCATCTCTATAGTCACAGAAAAAGTATTAAATAAAATACAGCACCCTTTTCTGATAAAAAAAAAAAACTTTGCAAAAGATAGGAATAGAAGGAAACTTTCTGAACATGATAAAGGGTATGTATGAAAAACCCACAGCTAACAGCATCTTCAGTGGTGAAACCCAAATCCTTTCTCTCTAAGATCGGGAACAAGACAAGGATGCCCACTATCACCACTCCTATTTAACATTGTGTTAGAAGTACTTGCTCAAGCACTGAAGCAAGAAAAAGATATAAAAGGCATCCAAATTGGAAAGAAAGAAGTCAAAATTTCACTATTTGCAGACAACATGATCCTATATGTAGAAAGCACTGAGAAATCTACAACAAAGTTTCTATAATTTATAAATGAGTTCAGTAAAGTTGCAGGCTATAAGATCAATGCTCAAAAATCAGTAGCATTTCTGTACACCAATAACGAGCAATCTGATGAAGAAATCAAGGAAAAACTACCATTTACAATAGTAACTAAAAGAATCAAATACCTAGGATTAAATTTAACTAAAGATGTAAATGACTTATATACAGAAATCTACACAATGCTGTTAAAGGAAATCAAAGAAGAATTGAATAAATGGAAGAATATTCCCTGTTCCTGGATAGGAAGACTAACCATCATTAAGATGTCTATCCTACCCAAACTAATCTACAGATTTAATGCTATCCCAATAAAAATCAACACAGCATTTTTTAATGAATTGGAAAAACTAACTACAAAATTTATTTGGAAGGGTAAGTTGCTCTGAATAGCCAAAGACGTATTGAAAAAGAAAAATGAAATTGGAAGTATCACACTACCTGACTTTAAAACATACTACAAAGCTACAATGTTCAAAACTGCATGGTTTAGCACAAGGAGAGACATACCGACCAATGGAACTGAATTGAGAGTTCTGATATAGAGCCTCACATATAAAGTCATCTGATATTCAACAAGGCTACCAAGCCCACTCAACTGGGAGAGAATAGCCTCTTCAACAAATGGTGCTTGGAGAACTGGATATCCATATCCAAAAGAATGAGAGAGGAACACCATCTCATACCTTATGCAAAAATCAACTCAAGATGGATCAAAGATCTAAATATAAGAGCCAAGACCATAAAGACCTTGGAAGATAATGTAGGGAAGCATATGCAGGACCTTGTAATAGGAAATGGTTTCATGAACTTCACACCCAAAGTACAAGCAGTGAAAGAAAAAATAGATAAATGGGATCTCCTCAAAATTAAAAACTTTTGCACCTCAAAGGACGTTATCAAGAAAGTAAAAAGGCAGTCTACCCAATGGGAGAAAATATTTGGCAACCATATATCTGATAGGAGCCTAATAGCGAGTGTATATAAAGAAATCCTACACCTCAAAAATAAAAAGACAAACAACCCATTTAAAAAATGGGCAAGCGACCTGAAAAGACACTTCTCCAAGGAAGAAATACAAATGGCTAAAAAGCACATGAAAAGATGCTCAACATTACTAGCTATTAGGGAAATGCAAATCAAAGCTACAATGAGATACCATCTTACACCCATTAGACTGGCAGCTATTAAAAAATCAGAGGACTATAAGTGTTGGAGAGGATGTGGAGGAATGGGAACCCTCATCCACTGCTAGTGGGAATGTAGAATGGTCCATTCATTGTGGAGGACAGTTTTATGGTTCCTCAAAAAACTAGCTATAGAACTGCCATATGATCCAGCAATTCCACTGCTGGGTATATACCCAGAAGAAATGAAAGCAAAGACACAAACAGATATATGCGCACCAATGTTCATAGCAGCATTATTCACTATTGCCAAAAGTTGGAATCAACCCAAATGTCCATCAACAGATGAATGGATAAACAAAATGTGGTACATACATACAATGGAATATTATTCAGCTATAAGAAGGAATACAGTGCTAATACACGGGATAACGTGGATAAATCTTGAGAATCTTATGTTGAATGAAGCAAGCCAGGCATTGAAGGATGAACAGTACGTGACCTCACCGGTATGAATTAAGCAAATTGAGCAGACTTAGAGAGCTATTGTCTGGAAGATAAGTTTACAAGAAATAGAAAGGGAGAAGAAGCCTATAAGCCAACACCCATATGGACATAATCTATGGTAAGGTGAAAGTGGGTAGTTGCATATTGAAAGGATATGACGGGAGTGTAGTAATATTATTGGGTTGTGTGATGCAGGTTTGACAGGTGGGTAGACTGGGGAGGGTGGGTTGGAAGGTTCAGGAAACTGGGAGGAGGGTTGGGAGAGGGACAAGGTGAACACTAGGGATTGGTGGGTATGTGGTTGAAAGTACAAATTTCAGAATGCTCTTATGGCAATATAACAAGGAAGGGTTACTGGTTTAGGGTATTGGATGGGGGTGCATTCAGGACAGGGTGCACCTGGAGCAGGCTTCTAGGGAGTGTGTGAGTGATCATTTTGTCCTAATGTGTTGTATCATTGGGAGGAGACCCACATAATGAGTGGGAAGGAGGTGGACTCCCATACTCGGGAGGGACTGATTTCTTCACAAATAGAGAGGTGGGAGTCTCTCAAGAGCATGGGAAGTTCCTAATAGAGGAGGACAAACCAGTATGTCAAGACCTCAGTGTTGTTGCATGTAATTATGAATCTTGTCATACAAGGAGTGAAGCCAGGGGTCACTGTGAGCCCCGAGGGGAGGGGAAGGGAAGAATAAAATAGCTCAAACAAGGGGTATTTAGTGGGCAATGGAAGTATTCCACCTGATTTTACAATGATGGACATAGGACATGTTAAATATTATCAAAATTTATAAAAGTGTATGGTCTAAAATGTAAACCATAATGTAAACCATTGATCATGTTTAGTAGCTATGTTTCACTGTTTGTATATCAGTTATAACAAAGGTGCCATCCACAAATAAAAAGGTATTAATACAGGAAGGAGGAAAAGGGGAGGATGTTGGGTATATGAGAGTCCCCTGTATTCTGTATGTGACTTTACTGTGACCTAAAACTTCTTTGAAAACAAAATGAAAAATTTTAAGACACTGGGGAATAAATGGAAGAAAATGCCACTGTACAGACTGGACACCAGATATTACAGTGATGAAAGGCAAAATGTCAAAAAGAATTTTTTAAATATTTTTCATTATTTTTTAATATCCCAATCTTTTAATTTAATTTTAGTGTTAGTTTTTTAAAAATTTTATGTATTTTATTTCTTATATTTAAACTTACCATTATTATTTCATTTTCCTATTAATTGTATTTGGCTATTTTAATGGCTTCATTGTTGAAGAAGCTTTGGATCACAGAAGGGTTACAACTGGGTCAGGGGAGGATCATTGGTGTGGGGTGTCAGTGATGAGGGATACATGGGAGGAAGTTCACCTGGACATACATATAAGGTATATAAAAATGTTCAAATGTTCACGGGGCATTGTCACAGTCAGTGGAGACTCACACAATAAATGAGAGAATATTGAATTCCCATCCTGGAGAGCTCTGCCACAGTCTCTAATGGAAAAGCAACAGTCCCCCAAATGCAGGTGCAATGCCTGGCGAAGGAGGATGATCCACTGATGGGCCCTTGATATCGACGACTATGCTTATGGGCCTTTGCTCTTGAAATTGAAACTTAGCCTATTGTTGTGGGGTGCCTAAGAGTTCCCTCTTGGAAGCCTCCTTGTTGCTCAAATGTGGCCTCTCTCTAAGCCAAGCTCAGCATATAAATGCATTACCTTTCCCCCAGCGTAGGACATGACTCCTGGGGATAAGCTTCCCTGGCACTGAGGGATTACTACCAAACACCAACTAGCAATGCAACTGGAAAAAGACCTCAAATAAAAGGGGGAAAAGGTAAAGACAAATGAGTTTATATGGCTAAGAGACTTCAAACTGAGTCGGGAGGTCATCCCAGAAGTAACATTTATGCACATCTCAGCAGGATCTCATAGACTGCCAAAGTGGATACTACCCCAAATAGTAGGGTTCCTGAAGGCTCTGGAGACACCCAGGTGCTATGGTCAGGGCAGATAGCTCTGGAGTTTGGTGCCTTGCCAGTGGGCCCTACTTTGGAGTTTGTGCTCCTGAGAGTGAGAGTTGGACTCAATTATGTCTTCCCTACACATGACTCATCTGTCCCTTCTATTTAAACCTACACTTGATGCTGGAGTTTGTAGGTATATGTCCAAGAGACTCGAGTCTTTGGGCTGCCCATGTGCCAGAGGGGCCCAGAACCTCAGCGGAGTTGCAACACCTACTCTACAGCTCATTGGACTCACCCAGGACAAATAACAAGGAGATGATGATGGACAATGACCATCCCAAGGAACAGAGAGTCTGCAACTGCAAGCAAGATAGTCCCATCCATCTTCCCCATGGGATATAAGCCCCCTCTCAATTAGAGGTGGAGTAGACATCACCATCCCAGAATCCTCAGGATTGGGGAAAGAGCTATGGACTAGAGTGGACTTACTGGTATTCTACTATAGACATATTGTGATTCTGGCAATGGAAAAAATTACAATATTGGTGTAGAACCAGTGGCCACTGGAGGCCCTGGGGGCAGGAAGAGGGAAAAACAGTTGTAATACTGGGGCTTTTTTGGGACTTGGGAATCATCCTGAATGACATTGCAATGACAGATATGGGCCATTTTATATCACATAACATGCAGAACTGTGTGAGAGAGAGTGTAGACTATAATGTGAACTATGGTCCATGCTTAATGGCAAAGCCCCAGGATGCGTTTATCAAATGCAATGAATGAGCCACACTAATGAAGGATGTTTATGTGGGAGGGTATGAGAGGTGTGGGGAGTGGGACATATGGGAATCCCTATATTTTTTGTGTAACATTTATGTAATCAAAGTGTCTTTTAAAAAATTATTATTAAAAAGGGGGGGAGGTAATCTTCTAAACGACTCAAGAGTAAAATAATAAAACATAAAGGAAAAATTTTAAGTCATAGAACTGAATGACAGCAAAATTACTATATATTTTGAATCCCTTATTGAATAGAGTGAAAGCAGTACATCAAGGGAAATTTATACCCTTAAAAGGTAATCTTAGAAAATGAAAAATTTTGGAAATTAGTCAAATGCCCAAGATAAATTTAAAAAGAAGCAACGCAAACCCAATGAAGTAAAAAGAAGAAAATAATAAAGATTTTTAAAGATATTAAAGCACACTTGTGTTTCTTAGGTTGAGGTGTGGATTCCAAATTGCTTGTTTTATTATTGCTCTTCATAATGTAAATATATTTACATGTATTCTTTGTATGTAGTGAATATCATGTTAATAAATTTAAACTGGTCTATCACATTATATTCATTCTAAGGGGAACTATCTAGCTGATAAAAAGAAAAAGGCAGGTATTTTCATACTGATAAGGCTTGATATAGCTAAGATACATTGACAGGGAACCAGCACAGAGTAGTGAAGATGCACAGTGCAGAGGTGAGTGCTGTTTCTTGTGTTTAAAAGGAGGTGTTATATGTTGTACGTGCAAAGACTCTGGAAGTATACACAAGAAACAAGGAGCAGGGGATGCTTATAGGGATGATAACTAGAGGGCCACACCTCAAGGGTGGGAAAGAGAATTTTTTTCACAGTATACATTTTATACTGTTTGTTTTTTTCATTATGTGCATGTATTACTTTTCAAAAATTAAAATAATTACCTTTTAAAGCATTATTTGTTGTTGAATTATTTATTGAGTGCACAGTGAGTTACTTAGAAGTACCCACTAAGTACTCTGAAGATTCAAATTCATTTGTTGCTACTAATAGTTTACTATATTTGCATTTCATTCAATTAACTATTATCTCTACTAATGGAGAAAACCTTGGAGCAGGAAAAGCTAAACAAGATTGTGGTAGTCTGGGCATTGCTCACAGGGTAGCCTTGGCTCAAAGCAGTGTAAAGGGCTTTTAAGAAATCCTCCTATTATCCATGCACATGTCCAGTGCCATGTTATTCCACAGGAAAGCATTAACATATCACATTCTTAGAACATGCAAATGCGAGGGTCAGTTTAGAATGGGATGGGATGGGTAGCCACAGCAGTCTCTCATCTTAAATATTTCCTGGAGAACAGCTGGTGCTCAGTTACCCACTAATAGTGAAGAGAGATCTGCACACTACCGTGTGATGATCTCTGAGCTAGCTTCACATGTGGGTATGAGATTTTATTGTTCTCATTCACCCTTAAGCTGTGGGAATAGGGGTGCATATGATGGGAAGAAAAGTTCCAAATATAGATCCACCAGTCAAATATAGTCTATCTCTTCCCTTCACCATTCAAGAAAGTTCTGCTTTGCTGTTCTCCTTTTGTCCTGGTCCAACAGTGCCCCATTACAGAATCAACCTCCCACCCTCCCTCTCATCCAAAACCCAACCACATCTGTAGTCAAGACCACCCCCACTTTCTATATGATCTGATTGCTTCTCTTTATACCCTATCTTCAGATTTTATAGCAAGGAATGCAAGTCAGAGGGTCCTCTAAATGAAACTTAGTATTATTTTTTAAAATTATGGATGTAGGCAACAACCACAGTTGTATTGTAGTACTTATGACTCTGTCACTAATAGAAATCACAGATATTTTCATACCAAATTACAGTTATTGCAGATATCTTGAAATCATAGCTGTTAGAGAACCTGCAGCCACACCTTGATATTTAATGTGTTAATAAAGAAGCACATTGATTATATTATCACAAATATTTTTAATAATTTGATAACTGTTTTTCAATATAATTGGTTTTCTTGGTACTTCTGTCTACTTTATTTTGTGTATTTAAAAACATTATTCTTGAAGGCCATCCATAGACTTCACCAAACTGCCAAAGGGATCCATGACTCAAAAAATTTAAGAACCCTACTCTGTAGTGATTCCTTGGCTCTGTTGTCTTGCAACAGTAACTACATCACTCAAGTAACTACATAACTTTCTCTGGCTAGCATACTATGATATGGTTCCCTAGCTAACATACCCCAGTTTAGCATCAGTGGTATTTTAGGATTCCATCTGTGATTGTTTGAATCTGTATATAGCTCAGAAAAAACTTGTTCTTAAAATTTAATCCATTCCTGTGGGTGTGAACCCATTGTAAGGAGGACCTTTTGATGAGGTACTTCAGTTAAGGTGTGGCCCACCTCAACCAGGATGGGTCTTAATCCTATTACTGGAGTCCATTATAAGAGAATGAAATTGAGACAAAGAGAGTGAAAAATCATGGAAGCAAGAAGCTGAAATCAACGAAACCTGGAAGAGTAGAGACAAAGACCAGCAGACACTGCCATGTGACTTGCCATGTGACAGAGGAGCCAAGAATCACTGGCAGCTGGTCTTCTTCGGTAAGAAATCATCACCTTGATGATGTCTTGATTTGGACTTTTTCCTGGCTTCAAAACCATGAGCAAATAAGTTCCCATTGTTTAACCCAACCTATTTCATGGTATTTGCTTTCAGCAGCCTAGAAAACTAAAACATCATCCAAGTTCCAACTCAACTGCAATTTTACAGGTAGACCCTGTTTAGGCATCATAGTGTATACTTTAATAAATAACCTGGTCATACAAAATCAATACAGTATTTGCTCAGCAGGTGGATCCATGGTGACCTGAAATACTCAACAAGGGTTACAGCCAATAGTTGGTTGGGTCCATCTACTTCAGATATATCAAGCTTATATTGCCCTGGTATACTTTTTCTTTAACTTAATGCTAGTAACTTTGAAGTTCAAAGAAAGAAAATTTTACTTAATAATTGATTGTTATGTATATGGTTTCATATACAGTTTTGTTTTACAAGCAGTTTTACTTAATGATTAACTTCATCCCATATGGAACAATTGGCAATGTGTATAACACTGGTATGATATATTTTCAGTGCCAAATCCTTCTGAAGAATGAAGGGTGACCTCTCCCATCTCCCACTGCATTCTACCTGCCATTTCTGGATCTGAAATAGGGAGGAGATTAAGTCTTAGCATTAGCCCCAGTGTGGGATATCTTTTTTCTGCTTCCTCTGTAGGCTCTCTCATTCCAGGTATCAAACTGGATTGAACTCCACACAGGCTCATTATTAATTTTTTCCATGGTCTTGTTCCTAAATATCAAAGGACTAGAGCTTCACTCTCTTTCACATCTCTTACTGGTCTTGGTGATTAGTCTAGCTACACTGACTGTGCTATGTAGTGGCCACACAATTAAGACATGCAGCCAGGGATCAGATAGATTCTGAAATAAAAATAAGTTCTATCATTCACTGATTGTTGACAAAATCTGCTTGGGTTCTCTCTGTCATTCTGTCCTCACTCTTAAATGTCAATTATCTCTCCAAACTCTATGCCAAAGTTGGGTAAAGTGTCCTGGCAAGACTGTCTTCCTACAGACAGATATTGTATTTTCTCTTCTTTTAGAATCTCCACACTCCCTGCCTCTCATTTTTGTTCTATCTGGCTGAAAAAGCCTTGTACATACACTATATCTTTCTCTGCACTCTTGTTCACCTTTAACTTTGTACCTCTCCAATATTAACAGGCTAATCGGTAACTGTGACTGCGGTGTGATTTAAGGAATTCAAAAGTCATCCTGGAAAATAACAACCACTTTCTTGGTCGGCATTTGACTTTGAAGTCTCATTATCAACAATGCTCATCAGATGCTTCATTATGGACATGAATCTACCTGTTAGGGTGTTTTTATTCACCTTAAAGAGTAAGCCCTAAAGGGTTGATGTCTGAAAGAAAATCAACCTAACTGACTAAGGTAAACCATCTGTTGCCATATTGTAGAACAGAACCCTAAAGGTATAGGGAACAGAGAAGACTGCTTATAAAGGAAGAAACAAGGATGGAATTTTCAGTCATTGGAAATCATTAAGCTAACACAGGAGAAATGATCTAGGAAATACATGATCAGACTGACGGCCACCAATTCCATGTGTAGAATTATTTTCTAATTAGGATTGGCCGCTGCCAATTGTCTCCTAATGACTGGGTATCTGGCCTTGCACAGGCTTCTGCTTATTTAGTTGTCTTTTGGCACGTGTATTTAAATTGATTCTAGGATTATTAATAAGTTCTTAGGGGGTTCATATATCTTATTTCACATGAACCTCTCAACAGCCATGAGGGAGGCAGAGAACATATTGCTATTATTAAAGGCATACCTTGAAGATGTCACAGGTTTGGTTCCAGACCACCACAACTAAGCAAATATCACAATATAAAGTGAGTTACAGGGAAGCAGCTGTGGCTCAATCAGTAGGGCTCCCGTTTACCATATGGGAGGCCCCGGGTTCGGTTCCCGGGGCCTCCTGGTGAAGGCAAGCCCGCCCGCACGGCATGGTTAGCTGACCCAGAGAGCACGAGCAGCAAGGGGGGGATAAATGAATAAATAAATAAAATCTTTAAAAAAATAAAATAAAATAAAAAATAAAAAAATAAAGTGAGTTACACAAATTTCTTTGGTTTCCTAGGGCATATAATAGTTATGTTTATACAATACCACAGTCTATTAAGTGTGCAATAGCATTGTGTTTTAAAAAATGTAAATACCTTCATTTAAAAAATACTTCATTGCTAAACAATGCTAACCATCATCTGAGTTTTCAGCAAGTCATAATCTTTTTGATGGTAGAAGGTCTTGCCTTGATGTTGATGGTTGCTGGCATATCAGGGTGTCAGGTGCTGAAGGTTAGAGTAGCTATGGCAATTTCTTAAAATAAGGCAAGAGTGAAGTTTGTCATGTAGATTGACTCTTCCTTTCACGAAAGATTTCTCTGTAGCATGTGATACCATTTGGTAGCATTTTACCCACAGTAGAACTTCTTTCGAAGTGGGATCAATCCCCTCAAACCCTGCCACAGCTTTATCAACTAAGTTTATGTAATATTCTAAATATTTTGTTGTCATTTCAACTATGTTCACAGCATCTTCACCAGGAGTAGATTCCATTTCAAGAAACCACTTTCTTTGCTCATCCATAAGAAGCAACATCTCATCTGCTCAAGTATTATCATGAGACAGCATCAAATCAGTCACATCTTCAGGCTCAACTTCTAATTCTAGTTATCTTACTATTTCTACCACATCTGCAGTTACTTCCTTCCCTGAAGTCTTGAACCCCTCAAAGTCATCCATGAGGGTTGGAATCTACTTCTCCCAAACTCCTGTTAATGTTGACTTTTTTTTTTTTTTACCACTTCCCATGAATCATGAATGTTCATAATGATATGATAGAATGGTGAATCCTTTCCAGAAGGTTTTCAATTAACTTTGCCCACATCCATTAAAGAAATCACTATCTATGACAGCTATACCCTTACAAAATGTATTTCTTAAATAAGACTTGAAAGTCAAAATGACTCCTTGACAATTAATGTTGTGTTAACAGGCATGACCTCATTAATCTCATTGTACATCTCCATCAGAGCTCTTATGTGACCAGGTACATTGTCAATGAGCAGTAATATTTTGAAAGGAATTTTTTTTTTTTTGAGCAGGAGGTCTCAACAATGATCTTAAAATATTCAGTAAACCATGTTGTAAACAGATGTGCTGCCGTCGAAGCTTTTTGTTGTTCCATTTATAGAGCACAGGCAGAGTCGATTTAGCATAATTCTAAAGGGCCCTAGGATTTTTGGAATGGTAAATGAGCATTGGCTTCAGCTAGCCCCTAAGAAGAGAAAGAGCCTGTTCGTTGAAGCTTTGAATCCAGGCATTGACTTCTTTCAAGCTATAAAAGTTCTAGATGACATCTTCTTCTAATAGAAGGCTGTTTTGTCTATATTGAAAAATCTGTTGTTAGTGTAGCTGTCTTCATCAATTATCTTAGCTAGATCTTCTGGATAATTTGCTGCAACTTCCATATTAACTCTTGTCACTTCACCTTGCACTTTTATGTTATAGAGATGTCTTCTTTCCTTAAACCTCATGAACCAACCTCTGCTAGCTTCAAACTTTTCTTCTGCAGCTTCCTTATCTCTCTCTACCTTCATAGAAGTGAAGAGAGTTATGCCTTGCTCTGGATTAGTCTTTGGCTTAAGAGAAAGTTGTGACTGGTTTGATTTTCTTTCCAGACCACTAAAACTTTCTTCATATTAGCAATGACACTGTTTCACTTTCTTATCATTTGTGTGTTCACTGGAGGGGCATTTTTAATTTCTTTCAAGAACTTTTCCTTTGCATTCACAGCTTGGCTAACTGGTGCAAAACGCCTAGCTTTCTGCCTGTTTTAGCTTTCAATAGGCCTTCCTCATTAAGCTTAATCACTTCTAGCTTTTGATTTAAAGTGACATACATGCTACTCTTACTTTCACTTGAACACTTAGAGGCCATTGTAGAGTTATTAATTGGCCTGATTTAAATATTGCTGTGTCTCAGGGAATAGGGGCCCAGGATAGGGAGAGAGATGGGGGAATGGCTGGAGAAGTGAGAACACACTCAACAGTTATAGATCAAATTCACCAATGTATATGGATGCAGTTCGTGAAGCCCCAAAACAACTACAATAGTAACATCAAAGATCTTTATCACATATCACCATAGCAAGTGTTATAATAATAATGAAAAAGTTAAGAATATTAAGAGAAGTACCAAAAGTGACATAGAGACACAAAGTGACCATAAGCTATTGGAAAAATTGTGCCAATAGACTTGCTTGATGCAGAGTTGCCACAAACCTTCAATTTATTTAAAAAATGCAATATCTGCAATGTATTCCCAGGTATTAAAAATAGTAACTTGCATTTGTAGGATATATTACAATTTACAGAGTACCCTCATATTTTTAAATTACTTAAATCTTGCAATAAATCTAGGCATTAGGTAGAATAGATATCATTACCCCATTAACTTATGGAGCTTTGTAAGGTTTCCTGACTCTGACAAAGGCTATATCATCGGAAGTCCACATAAGTAAATACATATGTCAAAGTCTAGGGAACGTACACCACACATACATTGGTTAAACTCTGGGAATTTTCTGGAAACAAGTACAGAGAGATTTCTAATAACCTCACAGCTAATAAAAGGGCAAGAATAAAATGAATAGCTGAAACTGATATATCCACATACACCCACACTTTACTTTAGCAACTGTTCTACTGCATCACTCCCCAACTTCATCCCTCTTGAATCCACAAATAAATTTAAAAGAAATACAACTGGAGGCTTGAGCATTGTTCCTTTCACGTCCCCTCATCCACTCAGGTAGCACAACCAGAAGGAGATAAGCCTTGACAATCCACAAACTGGGTAGAACGAAAAATTCTCCTTCCCCATACCACTTCCTCAAGTCTCTCAGAAAGTTCTCCAGTGTTCCGGGCATTGAACTTAGGAGATATGGGTAGGTGACTCTGAGTTGGAGATTTGGGGGCTACCCTGGGACACCTTACCACCCATCCTAAAAGTGATCCTCCATGGGGCTGCCTTGGCATTGGGAGGGTACGGCATAGCTGTGTATACCTGTGGTGAGCATAGGACATGCAGAGAATAAGGAATGTAGAGAAACAGAAAGCAATTTCCATTTCCAAAGTCAAGAGAAATCATTCCATGCCTATTCCATAGATCAAACTCCCTTGAGATAATCACATTTATTCCTCCACAAAGGGCCTCATAGAAGAATGAAGATGAGGCCATCTAAGACCTGGCTTAGGTGTCTCACCATCACCTCTGATACGATGAGGTAGATTTTCTCAGATTGCTTCACTTCACACATTTAAAGTATTTTTCTTTTCACACAGCTATAGTGATTCTATAAGCTGAATAAAAAATCTGAACACATCATATGGCACATACCAGGACAAAAAGAAAGTATTTCTGGACAGTCATTTTAAAAACATGAGGTGTATGGTTGCTGTGTTCCAGATTTTAGGACAGAGAATAAGGGAAGGGAACTTCAGAAAAGGTGAAGGAAATCATCTGGTGGGATCTTCACTTTCAGTCTGAGATTTTGGCCACAACCTGAACCTTCTAGACCACCCTTTTATCACCTAGAAATGTTGCATCTCTGAAACACCTACAGGTCCACCTCTGACCATAATTCCCTATAAATCTTTTTCCCCACGTAACTCTCTCAGTGAGATTTACACTCTATTACTTGTCTCCAATCTCCCAGTACAGCATGCAGCCACATTCCCTAACTCTATCTCCCTCTCTCTCTCTCTTTTACACACACACTCACACATGCCATGGGTTTCTTTTCCTCCTTTCCTCTCAAGCATAAACTCCATGGACCATTATTCTAACTATTCTTTTCTCTGGGTCCAAGTTGGGGAGTTTACAGAATGGGTGAGGCAGAAGGGCAGGGGTGAGTGGGTGTTATTCTCTTTTGCTTCTTTTAATCCCAGAACATAGAATGTATGTTGGGGGGAAAAAATGTTTGTTGAACTAATGATTTGACGAATGAATGGCTTTAACATGCCAGCCAACATTTTATAATAACTGACTTGGCACAAATGCTTTAACTTTCTTTCGTTCCTTACTAAACACAAACCGTGTTCAGTAAATGTATATATATTTTCTCACTTAAAATTTTACCTCAACCTTTGAAAAGTCACTTTTTACATGAAGGTAGATGTTGAAGATGAAAAATAGCAATGAAAATTGTCACAATAACAGACTCTTCCTCTTTAATATGTACTCTCTGGAGTCTCCTTTTCCTTAGGTTGGCTCCCCTCTCCAAACCCTCTCCCTTCACTCCTTAATCAATTTATTGTCTTGACTGCTGCACTCCTTGGGACCTGCCACCTGAGGTGAATTATACAGGGTGGAGGTTAGGGTGGAAAATAAAGGAGAGAAAGTATTTGGCAGCATCTGTTGAAGCAGTTTTCAGCTCTCTGTGACATTTAAAATGTATGGAGAGCCCAAGGAATTGAACTGGGGACTATAAAAAAAGACATACGGTGACCTTTGCTCCCTTGTAGCCCCTGGGAAAGGAGCCATCTATTCTCTTCACATATAATTCCCATTAGTGAGAGGGAGAGCTATAGGGGCATGGAGAGCCTATTCTTTGGAGTTGTCTAGGCCCAGCACTTTTGAACTCATCTATGGTTTTCATTCTTCTTTGTTTACAGCAACAGAGGGAATGCAACCCCTCAAAAGCATCAGAGAACTTCTGGGTTCATGTTAGAGAAACTAGTCATTTGGAAAGAAGTAAATCTTCAGAAAATAGGCAAAATCCCATATGGAACTAATTTTATTGCAGACGAGGCCATGCAAGATATATGGCTGTAAAAGAACAAAACTACCCACAGCTCTGAGGAAAATCATGACCCCACAAGCAGCCACAGTCCGGGCTCTTAAAGTCTTCGCAAGTTTTGTCATTAGTGTAAAACACTCTAGATTTTTCTTCCTCTTTCCTGATCTTCCCATATTTATATACAGATGCACACATTTGATTTCTTTTCGTTTTTGCAAGGCCTTTCTGTGCTTTGTGTCACCTATCCCTCAAATAAATGTTTTGGTAAATAAACACGTAGAAATTTGGAGCAGCCTCATTCTGGTGGACTTCCTCTTGGCTCCAGTCAAGACTCTGTCCATTAACACAGTCTGACCCCATGGCACTCACTGGCAATAAGCAAGTTAATCAGTAAAGGACAGAACTCTTCCAACAGGGCAGTTTTACCCTAAAACCAGTAGAGCGATTCCATGTTCATTAAGCTCTGCCAAGCTTCAAGCATGACAAGCCCTGACAAATAAAGCAGGTGTGACTTTCCATAGCAACGTGTAATCAGGCAAAAACTCTGGAAAATCTAGATTTTCTTTCTTTTAAAAAAGCATCAGTCGTGGGAATGTATCATCCCATTTTTGTTTTTGTTTTTGTTTTAATCCCAGGGACCACCTAGGAATTCTGGTCAGGAGCCTGGTGCCCACATAGTCTTGCAAGTATGGAGTGATGTTTGAAAGGCAGAGCTCTACCTGGCCTACTGTCTGCACAGACCTTGGGCCATACAGAGGTGCACAGAAACCACAAGGAGCTTAGGCCCAAGCTCTGTCCATGCACGGCCTCCCGAGTCTGTCCTGATTACTTGTTGATACCAAAGCTGGACGGAAGCCCTTGCTTTAAATTAATAAGACCTGAATCTCGTGTTCACCCAGAGAATGTCTCAGTACATAGTTCTGGTGCACAGGGACAGCCTTAAGCAGAAGTTGAACACAGGATTTTAGAGGTGCCTAATAGTCTCTTTACCCAAAGTACTTTTCCCATTGACTCAGCCATAATGCTTACAAAACACAGATGGTCTCCCCAGTCTAAGGTGGAAGACAAACTCAAACACCTCGGCCCAGGCAGGTAACCCCACCCAGAGGGACCAGGGTGAAGCCCCTGCTCAGGTCTGGCCCAGTGTTAGCCCTGCAGGATCCCAATGTTACGAGGTCTTCCCACCTGTCAAGAGAAAGAAGAAAACTGCATTTTTAAATGTAAAATCTCCAGGTTCTTCAAACGTTAGAAACTAATGTTAAAAGTTTTAAAGCTAATATAGGCCAAAACAAAACCAGGTCTTTGACAACCAGTTTGCGAGCTCTGGATTAAGGCTTTGAATCTTGTTTCATACAATGGCTCTGAGAGCAACGTTTTAAGCCAGTATCAGCATCTGGATCTTATTCTTAATGGAGTTCTCATGAAGTAACTGTTCCGTGTCAGGCAGATCCGAGCAGGGAACATGGTGCCGCTCCCCCCAAATCCCCTCTTCTGGCTGATGCACCACCAGATGCTCTGGACTCACAGCTGCTCTGTCCCTGGGTGCTGCCTTTGGTCACAGGGGACCACCTTGCTCACGTTTGTGTTCCCTTCCCTCCCTTGCTGTGTTCCCTGGCTGACGTGGGTTTACAAAGGCCCAGCCCTGCGCCTGGATTTGGAACAACTCTGAAAGGCCATGCCAGCTCCACGGCTCCTGGTTGGATCAGCTGAGGCTTCCATTGCAACCACACTGTGAGGCAGCTTCCCTCTGCCCCTTCCTGGCATCATCACTTCTGAAATCCCTTCCCCATCTTCATCCTTCTAATCATCCCTCTTCATCTCAGAGTCTGTTTCCAGGAATCCAACCTAGCCAAGCCTGGAAGGGCAGCTCTACCATTTACCAACCATATGGCCTTGGCAAGCCAGTTAATCTGTCTGAGTCTCAAGTTCCTTGTCTATAAAATGGGGATAATACTTGCTAACATTTTAGCTGTTCTAAGAGCTCATTCAAGTTTCCCAACCAACCTTTGAATATTGTACTTATTTTAAGATTACAAAACAGAGGCACAGACAAGTTAAATGACTTGCCCAAATGTTATACAGCTAGAACTTGGCCAAACTAGGATTTGAACTCATGCAATTTGATGCCAATGTCCCTATAGCCTTTACTTCGGAAGGCTGGCGTGAGGACTAAATGAGATGATGCAAGTGTTTAGCACAGTGCCTGACAAATACTAATTGCTCAATAAATGTTAACTACCCCACCATTATTACTGGCATAAATTGGTTTATTAGCAAAAGAAACTTGAGGAAATGGGACAAAGGGCAGGTAAATGGTGATGGGACAAGGAAGCAGCCTGTGGGTCCCTGGGCACTAGAGCAGTCAGGGAAAGATGTGAGAACATGGGTCTCTTAGAGAGGTGAAGAAAACAGAGAAAGGAATATAAAAACCACCCACTTTACTGTTCACCTCTGGCTAGCACCACTTGTGCAAAGATCCTTTTGGGAGTCTGGAGCCCAGAGTACCTGGGACTGCCCACTTCATGGTTGCTTGTGAGTTATCCATGTGTCATGCTGACCTGTTCACAGGAAGGTACAGTCGTGGGCTCCCCTGTCCTTCCCCTGTCCTTCCAACCCTCCTCACAAGGGAGAACTTAGGCAGGATGTGTTCCCTTTACTAGAGGCATCAGATGACATGGAAGATCTCTGTGGGGCAGGGGGGGGGGGGGGAGTATAATCCTGAATCAGAAAGAACATGTCTATGGGGTTTTGCTTCCTTTCCACCACCAAAAGACCCAGCCATACATGCTCTTGCAAAGGTAGGAGTCTTCAGTGCTTAGGCAGCCCTAACACTTTTAGGGCAGCTTTTGATAATTAGTGATAGAAAATCATCTGAAGAATGAGCTTTTCTTAATTTTAGAATTGCTATGCTTGAATTTAAATAAATTGAGACTCTCCAGTTTGTATGCCTCAGCCAAATACTGCCAAGGGGGTTGCAAAAAAAATTAACTTGGAAAGCAATCTCAAACCACTTATCTACCATCTACTCTATGGTATTCTTCACAGTCAGCCCCTCTCTCTATAGACAGATATAGATAGATGAGATAGAGATAGAGATAGAGACAGAGACAGAGACAGAGACACAGACACAGACACAGACACAGACACAGACACAGACACAGACACAGACACAGA
>JAKSZT010000049.1:24302180-24391881 GCA_026826555.1 Tolypeutes matacus | reverse complement strand
AGATAGATAGATAGATAGATAGATAGATAGATAGATAGATAGATAGATAGATAGATAGATAGAGTCAGTGGAAAATAATTTATTTGAGAAATAATTAGAGTACTAACTGTGTCAGGAGCTATAATTTACATACTATAGCTCACTTAGTTCTCATGATAACCCTATGAGGTAGGTATTATTTCCACTTTACAGATGGGTAAGTTGCTTAATTACTTTTTGTCCCAGGGAAATTCCTGCAAGTAATTGCATGTGAATGACCTATAGATAGATTCTATATTTATAGACTATAGCTAGCAGAGTGAGTTAAGAACATGGGGACATGTTCCTGATGGAGGAGGATTGGAAGATAGGCTGAAAGTGTCTGAGTCATGTGGTGTAAAGAACAAACTCAGGGAGAAATGTGGGAAGATGGTGGCAGACTAAGGCAAAGTGGAATGCTCTCACAAAAACAACAGAGAAAGAGCCAAAAGCTGTCTGGGGGACCTGTTTTGGGGGTCAGCAGACCAGGACAGTGCTATTCAACTCCCAGGAGGATGAGGGACAGAGAGACGAAGAAGCCGAAATGACAAATGTGAGTTACGAAGACCCATGGCATTTGAGAAGGGATGCCCTCCCCCATCCTCAAGATATTAAGCTGGGGTAAAACACCTGGCTCACTGCAGCCTAATGAGAAGGGAACAACTTCCTCCCTGTCAGCTGTTTCAAGGGAAAAGGGAGGGGAGGTTGGAGTGCTTTTCTTCAGTGAATTTGGCCAGTGGAGCCGGCTTTGGATCTCTGATCTGGAGATTCAACAGAGGAACACAGGAAAGCCCAGACTGAAACACCTCCGAGGAAAGGTGTGTTGACTAGCACCATTTGCTGGCTGGTCTGGAAATCGCACAGTCAAAAACTGTTAGTGCTCTCTGTATCCAACCCCTGGGAGAAAATCTGCTCCCCACTTGTGAATCCCTGGCCCGATTTTGAAAACTTAAGCTGGGCAATTTTAAAGACTGAGAATAAGTTGAACCAAATATCAAAGAAGAGCTGTGGAAAAAAAACAATAGGCAAGAGAGAGAAATTAGCCTTCACAGTAAATTCACCAACATATTCAGATGCCTAGACATCAGCAAAGAATTATAAGCCATACTAGAAAACAGGAAGAGATGGCCCAGCCAAAAGAACAAACCAAATATCCTGAAGAGATACAGTATTTAATACAATTAATCAGTGATAATCATACAACCCTTCTAAATCACTTCAAAGAATTTTAAGAAAATATGACTGAAGAAATAAAGAATATTAAGAAGACACCGGGAGGGTATAAAGAACAATTTGAAAGCCTGTAAAGAAAAGTAACAGACCTTATGGGAATGAAAGACATAATGGATGAGATTAAAAATACATTAGATATATGGTTGCCGAATATTTTTTCCCATTGGGTAGGCTGCCTTTTTATTTTCTTAATAACATCCTTTGAGGTGCAGAAGTTTTTAATTTTGATGAGATCCCATTTATCTATTTTTTCTCTTGCTGCTCGTGCTTTGGCTGTATTTTGCTATCTGTATAACAGATATAACAATGCTAACATCTAAAAAAGAGGGGGGGGGTTAATATGGGGTGGGGAAGGGGGGGTGGTTTGGTATCTGGGAGTCTCCGGCACTCCGTGTGTGACTTTGCTGTGACCTAAAACTTCTTTGAAAATTAAATGAAAATTTGGGAGTCAATGGGGATGGATTGAGAGGGGGAAGGTGTCATGGCACACCAGACATCCGATAACACAGTGATAAAAGGAAGGAAAGAAAAGAAAAGAGAAAGGAAAAAAAAATGAATATATATATACATTAGAGACACATAAGAGCAGATTTGAATAACTTGAGGACAGAATTAGTGATTTCATACAGAACATCTGAACTGGAAAAGACAGGAGAACAGAAAGAGAAGAGAGGGGAAAAAATGGAACACAGTCTCAGGAAATTGAATGACAACAAAAAATACACAAACATTTGCATTCTTGGTGTCCCAGAAGGAGAAGATAATGGAAAAGGGGCAGAAAGAATATTTGAGGAAATAATGACCGAAAACGTTCCAACCCTTATGAAGGACATTGTAGCAGTTTGATATTCTTTATGAATTCCAAAAATAGATATTGGATTATGTTTGTAAACTGAGTTGTTCCTCTGGACATATTAGATTATATTGGATTCAGAGGTTTCACATTTACTTGATTAAATAATGATTGAGGCTTTGATTGGGCCACATCAGTAGGACATTGAGTCCCCACCCACCCCTTGGGAGGGAGAAACCACACCGCAGAGAAGGGAGTTTGGAGTTTTGATCCTGGAGCCCGGAAAGTAACACACAGAGAAGCAGATACATGAGGAAGGAGAGAAGTCTCCATTAGACACAGCAGAGGCCCTGGGAAGAGAGACTAGTCATTCACCTGATAGTCTACAACTGGCCTTCTGGAGAGAGCAGAGCAGCTGAGCCCAAAGAGAAATGAGCCCCAGGAAGAGAGAAACCCAGGAAGCCTGAACCCTTGCAGACATTGGCAGCCATCTTGTTCCAACATGTGGCAACGGACTTTGGTCAGGGAAGTAAATTAGGCTTTTTGGCCTGGTAACTGTAAGCTTCTACCCCAAATAAATACCCTTTATAAAGCCAACAGAATTCTGGTGTTTTGCATCAGCATTTTTTTGGATAACTAATACTGACATAAATATCAGTATCCAAGAAGGACAATGCACCCCAAACAGAATAAATCTGAATAGACTAACCCGGGACACCTGCTATTCATAATGACATCAGAGATAAAGAGTGGATTCTGAAAGCAGCAAGAGAAAAGCAAAGCATCATATACATGAAACTTGATAAGATTAAGTGCCAACCTCTCATCAGAAACCATGGAGGAGAGAAGTAAGTAGTATGATGTATTTAAGGTACTGAAAGAGAGGAACTGCCAGCCAAGAATTCTGTATCCAGCAAAGCTGTTCTTCAAAAATGAGGGTGAGTTCAAAGTCTCACAGACAAACAAAAACTGATAGAACATCTTAGCAACAGACAAGTTTTGCAAGAGATACTAAAGGGGTTTTGCAGCCTGAAAGGAAAAAAAAAGGGTGAGCGATTTGGAGAAGAATGTAGAAATGAAGATTATTAGAAAGGGTAAACTAAAGGATAAGAAGACAGACAATAGAACAATATGAAAACAGAGAGCCAAAGGACAAAATGGATGAAGTAAGTAATGCCTTTACAGTAGTAACACTGAATGTTAATGGACTGGACTCCCCAATCAAAAGACATAGACTGATAAAATGGATAAAAAAATATGAGCCATCGATATGTTGTCTACAAGAGACCCACCTCAGATGGAAGGACACAACCAAGTTAAAAGTGAAAGGTTGGAAAAAGGTATTCCATGCAAATAGTAACCAAAAAGAGCTGGAGTAGATCAGATAAATGCAAAATAACAACATTACAGTATATGAGCAATAATTATTCAGTGCAACTGGCAAATTGTTCCTGTGATCAGAATTCTGTAATTTTTTTCATACAAAATAAACACTTGCTTTTAATTGAGGAGGACTGAAGAAGAGATATATTTTTGGATACTTTATTTTTCTTTAATTCTTTCTTATTCATACTCTTTAATTAAAATAATCTATCTAAATCAATAATGATTTAGCATGACTACTGTTGAACAAGATTTTGAGTTTTCTGCCTCATAAAATTATGAGTTGGCAAATTGTTATCTGCTGTAATTAGTTCCAATAAGATGTGAAGAATTCCCAAACAGGAATTTGATTATTTAGGAAGAATTATGGCCTAAATGGAAATTAAATAACTAAACCAATACTTATTTCATTCTTAGAGATTATTATGTCCAATAGTTAAAGCTGTAATATAAAAATTAGAATTGTCTTATAATTAATTTCTATTATATCTGAATTATTATTTACATTTTAAAAAGTTTGTTGCTATGCTATCTGTTTTTCATACTTGACTATATTAAATCTAACCTGGTATGTGAATACATCTCAATAAAACTGCTTAATAAACAAATGAATAATTGTGCAAGAATAGCCAGAAATAGCAGCTACGTACAGCAGGGGAAACAGAGAGATTGAGAGGTGAGGAATTTTCTTGTTTGTTTGTTTGTCTGTTTTTGTTTATTAATATTATTATTGAAATAATGAAAATGATTTAATAATGATTGAAGTGATAAACACACAACTATGTGATTATACCAAATACCATTGATGTACACTTTGGATAAATTGTATGCTTTATTAATATGTTTCAATAAAATTGATTTGTTAAAAAAAATTTTACAGATGGAAGGATATCTCAAGTATCATGTGTCAAACAAGCCCATATGAACTTACACAACAATATTCCCTGTATAAAGCAGTTTTATTTTCAGAATTTCATTGAGCAAATACTCATTTATATCTAATGTTGAACTCTCAGAATATGACTTAAGTTCCCATTTATATAATATAATATATTAATATAATATATTAATTATATATTTGTTAATATCAAACAAACAAACTCAGGAGTCAGGCATCCCTAGATTCAGATCCCAGCTCCACTATTTGCCATTTTATGAATCAGAGAAAGTAGCTTAACCTCTCTGAGCTTGCCTGTATTTGTCAGCATTCTCTAGGGAAATAGAACTAATGGGAGATATCTGTAAATATTTTGAGAGTTTATTTTATAAAATTGTCTCAAGCGACCATGACAATGCACAAGTCCAAATTCCACAAAAGAGGCTGCAAACCAGGAACTCTGATGAAGGGCCTTGATTTCCCAGCAGATGCTGGCTGGTTGAAGTAGAAATAGGAATTCTCTCTCTGACTGCTGAAATCTTTTAAGGCCTTCAACTGATTGGATGAGATATCCCTCACTGCTGAAGACAATCTCCTCAGTTGATTATAGATGTAATCAGCCATAGATACAATTATCTCACTGATGATTTAAGTCCATGAAATGTCCTCACAGTACAATTAGACTAGTGCTTACTTGACTAAACAACAGGTATCATTACCTGGCCGAGTTGACACATATGCCTAACCATCACAGTCCATGCCTTGTCAACTTGACAGCCATACACATCAACTTAAACCATACTTAATTGCTAAATAAAAACATTAACAGACATATTTTTTCACCCAACAATACTCAGCTGTCCTGTGTATAACCGGAAATGCACTAAATCTTTCCAGAATAGAGTGGTAGAATATTCACTCTTAAACTTGACATCCTATAACTTAAAAACTATGACATGACTCTAAAACAACTTATATCATATGATAAGGGGATAAGATAGGGAAGAAAACAAAGATACTAGTTTTATGTGAACATACAAACAACTCATAACAAAACAAGAAAGAAATATTCATGACCATTACAGGCCTCATTTCTGTAACTGGTCATGTGGACTTAGTTCATGGTTAAGCATTCAGTCTGCTAAGGACCAGTAGCAAGCCAAATGCTGTTTCTCAAAGGAGAGTAGTTATTCTGATAGGATGGCAGGGCTTTGCTCCAAAATCCCAAGGGTCTGAATTGTGACTCTCCTATAGGGGCCTGCCAAAGACTTCATACAGCAGCTCTATTTGCTACTGATACTTCCAGCACCATTGGATCTGCTGGATCATATGGCCCAGGTGGTAGAGCAGCTTGCACAGCAGCCTGGACTTATCACAGAGCCTCTTCTTGTTCCAGTCCCCACTCAAAACTAGTAGATTTTCTGATCACTCGGTAAATGGGCTGTCCCTCCAAAAATCTGGTATTACTTTTGATTTACTATTTTGCGAGGTAGGGGCAGTTCTAGTGGCTTCCACTTGGCCTTTCCTACCATAATAACCCTTACTCCACAAGTTAGGGAACCAATGTGGGGATTCTGCAAGTTGCTGAGTATGTCTACACCAATTATGCACTCCAGAACTGGAGAAATAACCATAGAATGGGTCTGAGGACCCACTGTGAGATAGACCTGACCTAAAACTCCATCAATCACTTGACCTCCTTAAGCCCCTACTCTGACTGGTGAGTCACAGTGATGGTTTGCTTCTCCTGAAATTAATGGCATTTCTAGCCAGTATATGATAATCCCTCAAATGTTTGATCATTTCCTTTTCCCCAATGCACTGTGTATTAGTCAGCCAAAGGGGTGCTGATGCAAAATACCAGAAATCTGTTGGCTTTAGAAAGGGTATTTTATTTGGGGTAGAAGCTTACAGTTACCAGGCCATAAAGCCTAAGTTACTTCCCTCACCAAAGTCTGTTGCCACATGTTGGAGCAAGATGGCTGCCGACATCTGCAAGGATTCAGGTTTCCTGGGTTCCTCTCTTCCCGGGGCTCGTTTCTCTTTGGGATCAGCTGCTCTGCTTTCTCCACAAGGCCAGCTCTCTCTTCCTGAGGCCTCTGCCTGTGTGTAAATGGAGACTTCTCTCCTTCCTCATGTATCTGCTTCTCTGTGTGCTTACTTCCCGGGCTCCAGGATCAAAACTCCAAACTCCCTTCTTTGCGGTGTGGTTTCTCTGTGAGTCCCCACCCACCAAGGGGGTGGGGACTCAATGTCCTACTGACATGGCCCAATCAAAGCCTCAATCATTATTTAATCAAGTAAATGTGAAACCTCTGAATCCAATATAATCTAATATGCCCAGAGGAACAACTCAGTTTACAAACATAATCCAATATCTATTTTTGGAATTCATAAACAATATCAAGCTGCTACACTCCACCCCCTGAATTCCAAAAAGGCTTCCAATACACAAATGGACAGACAAAGAAAAAAACATTTTCATTACCATAAGGAGAAATTGGGAGGGAAACATGAGTCATGGGTCTTCTACAGTTCAGTAAACCTGCAGGGCATACTTCATTAGATGTCAAAGTCTGAGAGACATTCTTAAGATGATGGTTTCTTCTCCCTGGGGCCTCATGAGGGCCCACCCTTTCCACAGGCTTGCCCAATGGCCATTTTCTTGGTTCCACCATCATCAAGCATCTGCATAGTGACCAAGCTCCAGACCTCACCCTCCAAGAGCATTGAGGTGATTTCCTCACTTTACCCAATATTTGGGTTATAATCTTAAACGCCCCCCCCCAGTACAGTGAAGTGAAGACAACATTCTCCCTAACCTTTGGCATACAGGCCAAACTCTCTCAGAGCAATGAATTGGTAACCTCGCCTTCTCTAATCCTTGGGGGACAGGCCCACCTCTCTCAGACCATTGGAGTACTGCTCTTAAACTCCCTAATCCTTGGGAAATGTGCTCCACCCTCTCTGTACCCTGGAGCAGCAAAACTCTCCCCAAACATCAGGCTAGAACATCTGCCTACTTCAGTGAACAGGACAAACACCCTCTCTTATGCATGGTGGTGTTCCCTCTTGGCCAGAGATGTCTTAATTCCAGATCTCAGCTTCCATGGTTTTCCTCTTGAAGTCATTTCCCCTTTGATCTCTCCCTTCCATATCCCTTTTAGTACAATCTGACAGTGGTTTTGTTCATACAGCTCTCTCAAAAAGCTTGTTGGTTTAGCATGCAAGAAGCAGGGGTCCAAGCCATCAGACAGTAAGACTTTCCACAAGTCTTTCCTAGATAACTGCATTTTCAATCCTGATTTACAAGTTCCAAGTTTAGATAAGTCCTTAAATGGGGACTATCATCTGGGAGCTTGATTTCCAGAGCCTTGGAATTTACAAAATCAGTTTCTGTTTTCTTTGTGCCTAACAATTCAGTCCTCAACTTATCTCTCTAGTCTAGCATTTTGCTCTAAGCTGCAAGGAGAAGCCAAGCCACATTCTCTGAGTTTACTGTAGAAAGTTCTTCAGCTAAATGCCCAGGCTTGACATTTTCAAATTCTGCCTTCCATAAAACACCAGGAGTTAATCTTGCTAAGTTCTCTGCAACTTTAAAATACAGGTCGCCTTTCCTCCAGTTTCCTATAATAGTTTCAACATTTACTTCTAAGGACTCATAAAAAAGTCTTTTTAGAGCCCTTATTACTATCAACAGTTTTTTCAAGGCACTGTAGGTCTTTTCTACCAAGCATCTCACAATTCCTCCAAAGAACACACCTTACCCATTTATAAAACTGTTCCAGCATTCTGGTAATTGCAAAAGCACTTCCCCTCTCTCCAGTACCAAGTTTTGCATCAGCACCAAGGGATGCTGATGCAAAATACCAGAAATCTGTTGGCTTTATAAAGGGTATTTATTTGGGGTAGAAGCTTACAGTTACCAGGCTATAAAGCATAAATTACTTACCTCACCAAAGTCTGTTGCCACGTGTTGGAGCAAGATGGTTGCTGACATCTGCAAGGATTCAGGCTTCCTGAATTCCTCTCTCTTTGGGCTCAGCTGCTCTGCTTTTCCACAAGGCCAGCTGTAGACTCTCAGGTGAATGGCTTATCTCTCTTCCCGAGACCTCTGCCTGTGTGTAATGGAGACCTCTCTCCTTCCTCATGTATCTGCTACTCTGTGTATTTTCTTCCAGGGCTCCAGGATCAAAACTCCAAACTCCCTTCTCTGTGGTGCAGTTTCTCAACATCTTACTGATTTGGCCCAGTCAAAGCCTCAATCATTTAATCAAGTAAAAGTGAAACCTCTGAGTCCAATATAATCTAATATGCCCAGATGAACAACCCAGTTTACAAACATAATCCAATATCTATTTTTGGAATTCATAAACAATATCAAACTGCTACACATAGTTACCCTGGTAAAAGGCCATAAGTCTCTTTGAAGAAGTTGTGAGGAAGATTAACAGTATAAATTTCAGCAATGTAACAGGGTCCTTTCCCAAGGGGACCCAGCCTTTCTCCTCTGAGTCTGTAAACTATCTCAAGTCTGGAAATTGATTAAGGAGCCATGACTCTCTGTTTCTATAATTCAAGTTAGACTTTGTTCACTTGACCTACAACTCTTCTGCTTATACAGATCAAGTAGGAATATAGTAGATTGCTCATCTATTTTACTTCTAAGTACCCAGTGATCTTATTAGCCAACGCCATAGGTCTCTGTGACTCAGACTCTTTTGATCACTGCTTTGAGTCTGCCATTCATTGTGGTAGCCATGCCCACCTTGTCTTTGGCAAATAAGTGCTTGTATTAGTCAGCCAAAGGGGTGCTAATGTGAAATACCAAAAATGGGTTGGTCTTTATAAAGGGTGTTTATTTGGGGTAGAAGTCCACAGATACCAGGCCATAAAGCGTTAAGTTTCTTCTCTCACCAAAGTCCATTGCCACGTGTTAGAGCAAGACAGCTGCTGACATTTGCCAGGGTTCAGGCTTCTTGGGTTCCTCTCTTCCCAGGGCTGTGTTTCTCTCCAGGCTTAGCTCCTGTTTCCTCCACAAGGTCAGCTGTAGACGATCAGGCCAATGGCTCGCTTCTCTTCTCCTGGGGCCTTCTTTCCAACATCAAACTGCTTCCAAAAAACTGTTTCAATTCTGTTCTTGTCATGCCTTCATATTTGATTCCCCACCCACCAAGGGGTGGGGCTCAATGCCCCACTGATGTGGCCCAGTCAACGCCCCAATCACAACTCAATCATGCCCAGATCAACAGATCAATTTACAAGCGTGATCCAATTATGTTTTTGGAATTCATAATAACATTAAATTGTCCAACGGCTACAGTGCTGCCAGCTGGCTTCTGCTAACCCAGGATCCAATCCTTCCACTGTGTTCAAGGATCCCAGTTCACTGACAGTAGTTCCCAACGTAACCTACAGAGAAGAACAACCACTAAGCTCTTCAGGGAAGATGGAGTTTCACAAATTTAATCCTCATAGTGCTGGTGAAAGATGTATCCTCTAGACATTCTTATGGTACATGAGCAGATCTTACATGATATATCCACTCTAGTATTCCAAACTCTCTAAGCCAGGGGTTCTTAACCTTTTTTGTTCCATAGACCCCTTTGCCAGTCAGGTGAAATGAATACTATTGTAATTTACTTATTACATACATTTATAAGTGAAGGAAATGCCAGGTTTCAGTTATAGGTCATAGAAAATAAAGATGATAAGTTGCTTTTTTTCAATTCAAGCTCACAGACCCCCTGAACCCCTGGTTAAGAACTCCTGCTCTAAGCCTTTGGATCTGCTCATGTACAGTATACCAGGGCAGTTCTGGCATTTCAGCTTCACATAATGTTGGCCATCTTTTGGTCCATGTTTCAGGGAGCCACCTGAACAAATTGTTAGAGCCCTTTCTAATCCCTCAAACTACAACATTGAATCCGGAATCTCTGCTTAAGTGCACCAGTATCAATAAATTCAGCCTGATCCAACTTTATATTCCTTCCACCATTATCCCACACCTTTAAGATCCATTTCCACACATATTCTCCTGATTTCTACCTATATACATTGGAAAACTCATGCAGTTCTTCTGGAGTATAGTGTACTTCCTCATTGGTCACACTTTGGAGCTTGTTGGGACTTTAGTTATAGGTCTGGAAGAAAAGAGGGATGGTGGCAGTGGGTAACAAGAAGGTTTTGAAGTTTCTTGCAAGTCAATTACCTCAGAGCATTCCTCTGAAGTTTCATCTCATGAAACAGGATTAATCTTTTCAGGTGGAGGTTGAATGATGGACTCCTTAAGGCAGACTGGAGGTGGGGAAGCTGTTTCCCCAGTGCGGGCAGGAGGTGTGGTGGTGGTTTTCTCAGGACAGTCCATTTCAGGTTTATCTAACAAATACTCAGCACAATTTAGGGTTTCAACATCCCTACTGCCATATTTATCAACCAATATGTCTCCATTCCAATTTTCAGGATCCCATTCCTTTCCAATCAATGCCCTCACTTTAACAGCAGACACCCCGCAAGATTGAGATTTGAGTTTCGGTTTTAACTCTATGACTAGCACATTGAAACTCTGGATCTGTTTTCAGAGATCTCAAGTCTGCGGCTACACAAAATAAGATTTTCTTTCAGTCCACACATAGAAACTTTCATAAACTTCATGTGGCACTTAAGTTGCAAATTTGAAGCCTCCAGCTCATTCCTTTATTTTATAATTGTATCCAGTGTATTTAGGAACAAGTAACCAACATCATTATACCTTTTAATTCCACAAAACTCTGTTAAGGTATCAAAAATACTCCCACCCAGAGCCTTGCCTTTTATAAGCATGTGAGTAGTGGTATCCAGTGGTGATATTTTGCATTTCTCTATTGCCAACTCATGCATGGACTATCACTGGCATCTTGATCATTGGAAATAGAGTCATTAGTGCCTTTGAATCTACTCAGTATAGAGAGCCAATTGCAAAAACCTCAGAACCAATTCAGAAAGCCCATTTTTAAGATTCTTTTTCTCAAGTACCAGCCTAGTACCAAGCTGTACTACTCAGGGTTCTCTAGGGAAACAGAACCAACAGGAGAATCTGTAAATATTATGAGATTTTATAAAATTATGTCATGCAACCATGGGGGGTGGGGCACAACTGCAAATTCTGTAGGGCAGGCTGCAAACCAGGAACTCCCATGAAGGTCCCTGATGAACTCCCCAGGAGAAGCTGGCAAGCTGAAGTAGAGAAATTCTTCTGACTCTTGAAATCCTCATTTTTCCCTTTAAGGCCATAAACTGATTGGATGGGACCTCTCTCATTGCTGAAGGCAATCTCCTCAGTTGATTGAACATATAATCAGTCACAGATGCAATCAACTCACTGATGATTTAAGTCCATGAAATGTTCTCACAGTACAATACGCCAGTGCTTGCTTAATGTGATGGTACAACTGGATACCATTACCTGGCCAAGTTGACACATGAGCCTAACTATCACACTGCCTTATAAAATGCAGCTTATGATAGGCCCTGCCTCATAATGTTGGTGTAAGAATTAATTGGATTAATAAGTGGTAAAGTACCACCTATAGCCATGTGTGGGGAAGTGGTAAAAGTTAGAGCCAGCTAGACTGACAATTGAGTCAGTTGAACATGCCTTTCTTAAATATTTGATCAACCTTACTTAGGAATACATTGTTTATTCCCATGGGCTATATGGACACCCCCTAGAGAATATGGAATTTCCAAAGATTTGGACAATCTTTCTCCAAGGCTTAACTCTGAAAATATGAAGATGCAAAACTGTGCGGTAAAGGGGGCGGATGTGGCTCAAATGGTTGGGCATCCGTCTGCCATATGGAGGGACCTGGGTTCGATCCCCGGGACCTCCCGGTAAAATAAAAAATATATACATAGAAGGCGCATGGGCTGCCAGGCTCTGTGTGCCGGTGAGCCGCCAGGCCCCATGAGCCATGCAGCAAGATGATGACATAACAGGAGAGAGATGCAGGGGAGAGACAAGACAAGATGCACCTCTCTCCTACATCAGAGGTCTCCAGGATCGAAGACTGGAAAAGGAGGAGGATGAGAAGGGATGGCAGGAAACAGACACAGAGAATTGCCCAGTGAATGGACACAAAACAGCAAATGGGGAAGGGGGGTTTTAAAAAATGGATAAAGTAAATAAATAAATCTTTAAAAAAAAAAACCTGTGCGGTCATTAAAGTTTGCTATCGTCTGTTCCTCTGACTTCTTCTTCCTTCTATCAATTAGTGTTATCCTTTCTCCTCTTCCACTCCTCCTTCGCACCCTGTACAGCTTTGTAACCCTCTCTTACTGTCGAAACAGGAAAGGATTTGGTTTCATTTCTGATATGACCCCCTAGGTATTTGTATTGTTGAGCTTGCTATATTTAATTAAAACAGGAAGTTTTGGTTCCTTACATTCTTGGCAATAGATAGGGGGATTTTTAACAAAGGTAGGGACAAAGGGCAGTTGGAAGTCATTATCTTGGAATTAGATTTGCTTTTGCCATTTGGGAGAGCTTGTGATAGGGGAGCTGTGGCTAAAAAGACAGGAACCAGAGTTGCACCCTCCCTCCTTCTACTCTTCTGCCTAACCCTCTGGCAAAAGACATCTTGTACTCTTTCCCTGCCTCTAACATAACCCTAGGCAGGGGCAAATGAATTCAGCTTTAGGGAAAGAACTAGATCCCCTGATAATAGGAGAGATGTGAGGAAGCTCTGGTGTTACAGAAAAAGCACTGTCACAGGACTTAAGGTTCCCAGGTTCCAGGACAATTGTCCTGGAATTGTGACAAGCCCTGTATCTCTTTGGTGTCTTTGTGCATAAAATGAGGGGCCTGGTCTCTATGGTCTCTAAGTTTTCCATTATCCTCTAGAATTACAAAATTAGCATTGTGACTTTAGAGGTCATTTGTTGTTTGTGACTGCCTTATACTCATTCCCTCATCTCCTCATATTCTAACCCAAATTTCCTTTAGGGAACCACTCCTTTATGGATATCATAGATCCAGTGCCCCATCTCTGGAAGAGTAATTCTACTTCAGTGGCTGCAATTATTCAGGGACCATGACCTCTGTATGTCTGTAAACCTCAGGACTTAGGCAGGACTTACTAGAAAGACATTCTTTCTGCCATTTGTCTTGGGCCTGCTGCTGCTGCTGGAAGCCATATTGACACTCCACAGAGCCCAAGAATGAGTCATTCGGACTAGAGCTGGGAGATAAAGATCAAGTCATCAAATACCTTTTAACCCCTGAATCAGGCTGAAGCCTGCCCTACCTCTAGAATTTTTAGTTACATAAACCAATAAATTTCCTTCTTGTATTTAAACTATCCTTGCATATATAAAAGAAAAACATGCATATGGATATGGAGCTAATCATTTACTTTTAGATTCATTTCCATAGGAAGTATTAGAACATGACATATATCAGAGTTATACCATTAGTCTCTATACAGTTAAAAATATTATTAATACATTTGTCATGATTGTCATAGTTGAAAAATTACTGAATTTTAGTATTTCCATTTTGATATGTGTGATTTATTTGTGACTAAAAGCATTACACCCACCCTTTGAGTGTGTGCTGGCTTTTAAAGTAGTCATATTGTGACATCAAAGAACTTGTCTGAGGGAGCGACTGTAGCTCAGTGGTTGAGAGCCTGCTTTGCATGTACAAGGTCCCGGGTTCAATGCCTGGTACCACCTAAAAAAAAAAAAAAAAACTTGTCTGTAGAAAGACAATTACCTCATCCTCAAAACAGTGACAATGCCAAGGGATGAAGGGATGAGTTAGGGAAGTTTTGGTCTACCCCCAGTAATTGCCATCAGCAGAGACACCTTTAGCCACCCCCCAACTAAATATGCAATCTAAGTAGAGTCAGTGTTCTTACTTTGAAATGAAACTTCAAGGCAAATCCCCAGCATTCCTTTCCAATCAAATGGCAGCCCCTAAGGTGCCCAAACAGAAATTCTGGAGCTGCCACTAGAAATTTTAGAGCATCCACATCTTGAGTACATCTATATTTTCCTAGGCTCTCTAGGTTAATTATCAGCTAATTTTCCAGAAATTTCCAGCCACATTTGCTCTTCAGATATACCATGTTGGAATGAAATTGTAAATTTTCTTGAGAAGCAACAAAATCAAGCTTCCCCAACCCATGGGTTAAAAGCTCTGGTTTTTTGGCTCTTCCTTATGTGAGGAGTTCTCTAGTTATTATCCAAAATCAAAGTGGTAGGTTGAGGGCATCTCAGGAGACAGACAATTCTAGTTAGAATCTTCTACACAGAAGATTCTAGTTAGTATAATATAAACAAATTATCAAATATATTAAGTGCCAGAAATAATCACCTTGCAATTCAAGAAATGATGTGGGGTTTTTTTACATTACAAATTTGAGTAAATTTAAAACCAAATAAACACTTAAATACTATACATATACATAAAATTAAATACTTGCATAACTTCTGGTTGTAAATATAAGTCAATTTTTATAAGTCAATATTTTCTTTACTATATAAATGCCATCATTCAGATACAAGGATATTGTATTTCATTGTCAATACCTTACCACAAACCTGAAATTATAACTGGCAGTGTTTTAGCATCACCCTGATAGATCTTATAGGCTCTGTCCCTAAAAATTGATCCTGCATCTTGTAATATAGAGTTCACTTGAAATTCCTGAAATATTGCTTTTTAATCCCCCCAATCCCCAATAGTTCTTATTTATATACATATAATTTCTTCCCCAAAATGCAGAAAGGAAATTTGAAAATTCTAAAAGATCCCTTCAGACCTTTAAAGATTCTGTAAATGCATGGCTCAACTTAAAAAGCTATATAAACTCATTTTGTCACCAGAATAAACTCTAAACTATTATACCATTCCCATAGTGTAGCACTAACCATCCACGAACCTAGCTGACCTGACAAACCTCTGTTTGATTTATTCAAAATTTAGGGGGGGGACGGTGTTTGCTTTTGCTAGAAACGTAGCTGTCTCCAATTTATTTACTTTCTTTTTAGATCAGTCACTGGCTCTAACAATTGTTTATCAATTCCAGGCCATTAGTCATGAAACAATAATGTGTTCATAGCTGGGCAAGTGTCTACCATCCAATTCCAGCTGAAAGTGAAGAGCAAGCTGAGCTGAGAAACAAATTACGAGCAAGAGTTTAGGCTTTCCCAGCAGTCAGAATGTCCCTGCAAGAAGAAGGGCCACCACTTAAATCTACGTGACAGGAGAATTTTAGATCATCACCAGGCTGCCTTCTGGGAGACTAGTAAAGCAAATGTTACAATGCAGCCAATGCCAAGGGTCTATTTTATTCTTTTTTGTTATTTGATTTGGTTTGGTTTGGTTTGGGTTGTTTTGGGTTGGGTTGGTTTGGGTTGGGTTGTGTTGGTTGGTTTGGTTTGGTTTTGGTGTTGGCTCTGATTTTGGTTTGTTGTTAAGGACAGGTGTGTGGAGTTTGGCAAATAGTTTCTGGGCTACATCTCTATGGCCATCTGATCAACTGCTTAAACTTCCATTATTTGTCAGAGGATTTAAAAGATAGTGTGTACAATCAAACAACTAAAGCATGCATTTTTAAACTGCTACAAGTGGGACAATGGTCAAAACACTCATAAAATGTGATATTCCACAATCATGTATGATGGGCACTATCATGTGGTAGAGAAAGGGAAATGGAGAATGGCCAACAGGGCTGAATAGAGCAGTAAAAGAACTGTGGGGAATCAGCAGCAGCCTTGGGAATCACTCTTCCCATGATCTGCGGATGTATTCGTTAATGTTTGTCTTCTGATCTGCATTGTTAGAAGAGAAATGATGATGAACTGGGGTGAGGGGGAAGATGTAAAAATTATCAATGGATGTGGAGTTTTTCTGAGCGTATATGAAAAAATAAGGTATGGCTCAATCTTTGGGAATATAATGGGGATATTATAGAGAATATGCCAACAACTTGTCACTCCCTATATAGGAGTCAGAAGAAAAGGAAACAAGTGGGTCCAAGCTGCAGCATGATGAATGTAGGTGAAATACAAGAAATTGTTATTAAAGACCGGAATGAGCTTTGGGAGTCTGGAATTCATCCAGAGGTACACTCAGGCAAGAGGAAGGAAATGGCTGGATCTGCTTGAAATTCCTTCTAAGCCTAACTGTAAATATATGATATTTGTCAGAAGAGAAAATAGAATATATTCATATTTTTCAACAATAGAGTTTTCCCCCAGTAAATATTTGATTAGAATCGAAAATTCCAATCTGTACACCTACTTGACAGCCAACATTCCATTAAAAATCTACAAATAAAAAAAGAATGTCATCTTATTTTAATTGCAGTCACCTCCTAGTCATATTAAATGTGAACTAACTAAACCTTAAATAGAAATATTAGTGCCTTTTGAATATCTTAACTCTTCATTCCTTGATACTGACTTGAACGTTTCATATATTCTCATTTCTTTTCATAATATTCAAGGATCACTCCAAACCAATTGTGAATATAGTCATTAGTCTAGTCTTTCCAAGTTTTACAAATATTTGCATTATTTTCCTCTTTCGATTTTTCCCAACTTTTTATTGTGAAAAATTTTCAAAACTACAGAAAAGTTGCAAAACAATACAAATAAATGCATGTATGCACACACACACACACATACTGCTGAATTATTTGAGAGTAATTGTAGACATCATTATACTTCACTCCTAAATATTTCAGCATGCATCTCCTAAGAAGAAGTACATTTTCTCATTCCTTTCTTCTTAACAAACATATTGAATTGTTTATCCCATCACAATGTAATATATTTATTCAAAAATTAAAAGCTTCAATACAAGTTTAAAAATTAATGGTAAAGAATTCTGAAAGCCTATTTCAAACAAAGAAAAAATCTATATGACTTTTGCACCTTCTCCAATTTCCTGAGGAATTTTATTTTGATAATAAATATCTCATTTTTGTGTGACTTTCATTTTGGAATGATTGTCAAGTAAGGGGACAAGCCCAAGGGAGTATGTGTAGGCAGTCTTGATTTCTTCTATGAATGAGTAAGAGTTTTATCAACATACTTCTTGTTTAGATTATGCATATATGAGGGTTAGCTTTGGGACCTCTTTTGTTCAATAGCTTTTTCTAGAAAGGCAGGGGATGAAATGAAGGTAACGCATTTCTACTGTTTCTCTTCTCATCCAACTTTTTAGGCAGTCACTGTATATCTAGGAGTAATTAAGTGAGAATACTCAGTCGCATGATCCTGCCCTGAGGGCTGCATAAACTGCAAACCAAAGTAATAAAATCCCTGACTGCCTGGAGTTTGAAATCTAAAGAATAGTTCTTTAGAAAAGCTAGTCATAAAAGAGAAATATCTAATGCAAAAATAAGATGGAGAATATTATCTTGGAGAAATCTGTGAAAGACAGCGAAGAAGAATTGAATTTTTTTTTTTTTCTTTCCCATTGAGTTATAGTTGTGGGAAAATAGAGACCACAAAGTATTATAGAAACTGGGGCACATGAACTCAGAGTAATCCCCAAGGGACATTAAATAAGGGTGATCCCTCTAGGCTCAGATCTTTGGGGGGTATCCATAGAGTTTGCTGACCAAATGACTGGAAGGTGTTGGAATCATCACATCTCTTCTTGCTAGAGTTTCTGAACTAACTGGGAAACAATACAGGAATCAGGGAGCAAAACATCCACTTTAACGCTGGTGAAGCTGGAACTCAGCTTGGACCTACAGCTAAATGGGCTTTCTATTCCTTCCCCACTAAGTCTAGACTCTGGGACCTAGCTATGGGGAGCTGCAAGTGTGGCTTGCCTCGAATCTCATGAGAAGGCAGAGAAAACTTCAAAGAGAGACCGACTGTACTGGCTCAGTGACCTTGGCCTATACTGACCCTACCAGGAGAGGAACACAGGGCCGGGGGTGTCAGCCACACAACCATCTCACCAGTTAGACAGATGACTCCTCAGCTCTTGGGGTATAACCAGTATTAGGTGGGAGAAGAAAACTGTAGTTACATGAACATACACAGAGAAAGAGAATGATTCAGAAAGGGAGTAAGGTGGGGGACAGGCTTGGGAGGGGGGACAGTGGCCTGCAGGGTGGTGCTAAAAAAGGACTTGAGGTTGTACTAGGGTTACCAGCTGGTCTCCCTTACCTATCTTCTTTCTTTTTCACTCTAAGAGCTGCATATTTGTTTTTTCTTGAGAAATCTCCTTTCTTATTATCTGCTTCAAGGTTGAGTTTGATTTTCACTTTCACCATATTTTACAAGTGCAGTCATCTCATGCTTGAAGTTAGCCATGCATTCCTGAACATCAGACATTCTGTGCAAAATGCTAACCAGAAGCCTATTTCCCATTACTTTAAATAGGAAAACAAAAACAAAAGATGTAGTATTACACATCAACTCAAAAACCCCCAATATATTCTAAAGCATAATTAAAACACAGTGAAACATCTATGTGTATACTAAACTATCAGGTTAGGATGTAAAGTGCTTAAAACTTTGTTTCTTAATCACCAAGCAACTAATACAGTTGTTAACAAACAGATGCTTTCTATGCAGTAACATGGCTTCCCTTGGGGCCAACCATACCCAGCATTTCAAAATGTCAACATGTGATTCTGATGTTCTACCAATTGTATTTGGAATGTAACTTGAGAATTTTCCCTTATACTACTTTGTTGAAAATGTCGTATTGAAGTTTGGGGTCATAAATTTAAATTGCATACTTATAAAATTTATAATATAAATTTTTCTTATATAAATATCAGCCAAAAATCTTTTTGGGGAGAGAGACATACATTCTACGAAAGTTAGGCATTAAAAACTAAGAGGCGTACTCCTGTAAACATTAACAAGGAAAGACCATTCCTCAGGAAATGCCTGTATGCAATTTCAGCAGGATGAAGGGAGAGGTAATAAGGGACTGTATGGTTTTCCCTGACCCTGAACATACTCGGCCCTCAAACTCCCATCACCAGCCAAGATTGGTCCTGGAAATGAAGTTCTGATGTATAACATAGATGAACCTTGAAGTCATCGTGTTGAATGAAATAAGCCAGATCCAAAAGGAAAAATATTACACGATTTCATTTATATGAAGTACCTAGAATAAGCAAATTCATAGAGACAGAAAGTAGATTTCAAATTACCCGAAGCATGGGTGGGGTGGGGTAGAGGGTATGGGTAGTTATTGCTTAATGGGTACAGAGTTACTGTTTGGGGTAATGAAAAGTTCCAGTAATAGATGGTGGTGATGGTACCACAGCATCGTGAATGTACCTAACACCAATGAACTGTACACTTGAAACTGGTTAAAATGGGAACTTTCGAGTTGTATATAGCTTACCACAATAAAATTTTTAAAAAAAACAGAATGGCTCTGGATGGGTCAGAGTTTACCTAGCAAGAATAGCAAGAACAGTTCATCTTTAGTCAATTACTGGAAGGAGAAGCAAGATAGATTGAAGCAAGATAGGCTAAGAATGTTTTTGCCTCTCACCCAGGTCAGATGAGTCTCTTCATCAGGCTAACTTAGATTTCAGAGAAGCTGTTTTGGGACCTTTAACAAAAGGATGTGGGAAATATGGATCCTTACCTCAGCAAACCCCAGTGAACCTCCTAATAATCTGAAACATGGGAATTTCCATTCAGCAAGAGCACTGGAAAGTGACAACTAAGAGCAAATCCCCTCTTTATGTTAGCATCCAGGTCCTTATATACGCTTTCTGGCTGAGAGATTTTTTTTAACTGTACTAATTGGTTGTAAATGAAATCATCACTAAATTCCACTGTGTGAAGAAAAGCTTCCTGAAAGAGTCATGTGATATCAAGGGGCATTTCAAAAATGATGGAGTGCCTCCTGCACAGAATAGGGTAGAAAAAAATGGAGGTGAAAATGGAAGAATTAAAGAAATCCAGCCCATAGTGATATCCAGCTCAATACCTACTAAAAGGAACAAGGATTGCATTTCATCAGACAGTTTTGAGTACTCAGCGTTTTAGCATGTGCAAGCTGACTTTTTACCATTATGAAAAGCTCCATAGCACAAGGGAACTGTCCGTCTATGAGCAAAGAGTCCCAGTAGATGTGTCAGTGTTCCAGTCTACCCGGAAGAAGGTTGTGGAGTTCCTTGAATTGCATGACCTAATGCCAGTGAAAATCAAAGCTGGTAAATCCTGTAATTCCCTGTGCAGAGGAAGGCCAAGCAATAGCATCAGGATGTAATGGCAAGCTTCAAGAGATAACAGGTTGAATGCTGCAATTAGCCTGTGAGAGACCTTGGAGGATGCAAATATATTCGAACCCCTGGTGATAAAGGATAATCTTTTACAATACTGTAAGACCACATGGAGTTAATAGGATTTTGAAAAATGGCTGTCTAGTGTTCTGGTCATCATGGATAAATATTTATCACATACATAATGTGTTCGTTGGAGTACAAAATAACCAATACTGGCCTGTGCCATGGCTATAGTTACATTGCCATTTATTATCTCCCATCTAAAGTCACCACCCAACTGAAGCTAATGGAATAGTCTTGCTACTGCAAAAACAGTGCTGCTGTCCAGGGTCAAAATCATTCTTCAGTATGCAGTGAAAGCAGCAGCATTGACTATAAATGTCAAGGGCCACAGTGAAAGTCTAGGAAGAAAAGCAACATGTGTACTTGTTAGCATATCCATAGGAATTTACAGTTTATAAATTGTTTTTCCATCCATCATTTCACTTATGCATTAGATATTTACAGAGAGATCATCCATGAAGAGTTTAACCTATCAATGCAAATATCTTATAGCTGAGAGAGTGGTGTTGGCAAAATAGTGGTAAGTCAGGCAAGGGAGTCTGGAGAGCGTTAAAGCAGAGGTGTGTCGTCTGCATGTGATACTAAGCTCCAGAGACTTTTACTATCACCTACAAAGAAGTACTGACCCAGCCCCAGCCCCAGTCACTGCTTAGCCCATTACGTTGTTCTATTTTCTTCACATCAATTAACATTATCTCAAATTATCTTACCTGTTTGTTTTCATGTTTATTTTCTATCTTCTTGCATTAGAATGTAAGCTTCTTTGTTCACTGCTGTGCCCAAAGAACTTAAAACAGCAGTGGGCACATAACGAGCCCTCAGGAAAGATTCAGATGATGCTCCCTTTGGTTTGAGTTTAGGCCTTGTCCTAAATCTTGATCATCATCCTTAAGTACTACAATGGGATACAGATGGTCTTTTCCAAAAGAAGCTTCAGAACTTTGGGTCCTGGAAACCAGGTTTTGGTGGTGCCCCTCCTCGACATGAACACAGTAGAGCCACACCGAGCAGGTAGCAGCCCCAACAGCAGCTCTGGTAGGACTGGAAGGTGTGGAGAGGCAGCAGTGGATGGGAATATGAAAACTGCTAGGTTTGAACAGGCTTCATGGGAAGTGGTTGTGTCTCATTTACCTGGATGTTTTATAGGATTGGATATTATGTATGACTAGGGAACATTTCCTCTTTATAGTATTGTAAAACCAAAATTTGTTGGTGAAGTCTTAACAAGGGTTACAATTAGATTGGGAAAATATAGCAATTCAGCAGTTGATGGGATTAAGGTGAAAACTGGAAGGTTTGAACAGACTCTGTGTGAAGTGATGGCATCCCTGTCACCTGAATGTATTGTGGGGAGAGATGTTGTATCTGACTGGGAATGTTTCCCCTACCTAGTACTGTAGAACAGAAGGCATGTAAATCCACCCTTTAGCCAATATGAAATGGAAATGCTAAATGGAAAACAGTAAGATTGCCCAAGCCCACTCAGGTTGTTAATGTGAAACAGTACAGACCAGAAGCTGCACTGCTGGGATGGACAAATTCTCTGTCCAATAGCCCTGTGTGGAGAATAGGCTAGGACTTACGGCAAGAGCCTCTGAGTGCCAGCCAGTGAAAAACACTGGGGTTTCAGACCAGAAAATTTCCACTTAAGAGACAAATGGAAGTTGGATTTTGGAATTTGATTGAGGCTGCCTCTGAGACTCCAGGACATAAGACAATCTTGAAACCTGAGATGCCCACAATACCGTGGGTGATGTCAGGGAAATGTCCTAATAGGGAGCACAATGCCCTTCTGAGCTGCACAATAAAATGGAAATGGTTTTTACAGCGACAAACTACCAGGGGATTGCAATGAGGAACTCATGATCAGGGAGCCTCTTTCCCCCAGGCCTGGCTTTGGCGGAGCTGCCAGACCTTTTTGACACTTGGTTGGTACCCTGTGAACAACTCTTGACTGACCAACAGCTATTTGGTTTATGAATGTCAGTTCCAAGGCATAGCTTGTTTGCAAGGCTGCAGCATTGAGACTGGTAGTTGGAAAGACTGCCTCACGAAGCTAAAAATAAATCAATTCAGTGAGCTGAGGTGCATTCTCTGTGCCTATATACATATGGGTTTTTACCAACTCATGGTCAGTGGCCAGTGCCTTGTCCATATGGTCAGGCAGAGCAATGGAAAACTGGCCTATCAAAGGAAGATCGTTGGAGCATGGCCCATGGAAATCACTATGGGAATTGGTGGGGTGCATTAAAATAGGACATATCAATGCCATCACACGAACCCCCTTTCAGAAGGAATGGATGTGGCTCAAGCGGTTGAGCACCCGCTTCCCACATGGGAGTTCAACTCAGGGGAGCCGCTGTGGCTCAGTGATTGAGGGCCGGCTTCCAGCATATGAGGTCCCAGGTTCAATCCCCTGCTCCAGTACCTCAAAAAAAAAAAAAAAGAACTGGATGATGAGTGGGATCTAGAAGTGGACATCCTGGTATGCCCCTGATGGTCACCTGGGTCCATGAAATGAGTGTATATTCCTCTTTGTTCTCTCTAAGGCACAAAATGCCAGTAAGAACGGTTCTAGCTGCCAACTAGAGAGATACAGATTACAGATGGCTATGGGACAGATTCCCTTGCAGGAGTGGGGAGGAAGGCTCAGCAAGTCATAGTGATTGATGCTGGTAGCCCTAGAAAGCTACAAATGGGCCCTAACAAGAATAGATTTGCTCTGGACTGGACTTTGCTGACCCAATGGTAGATGCAAAGGCCCAAAATACTGTAAAAGAAGTGGAACAGAAGACACTGCACTGATTTGGATTGCCAAGTCACTTTCCTTCAGACCAAGGAACACCCCGTCATCCTCAGAGTAATGGTTTCATGGAGAACTGGAACGGGCAATTGAAACATTGGTTGCCTAAAGAGGGAGGATATTTAGGCATGAAGGGTTGGCTTACACGCCTACATGAGTGTGTGCATACACTCTACATGAGGGGGTGCCAAGGGAGGGTCCCCACTGGATAGATTTCTCCACTTTTCTGGTAGATCTGGAGCAGATGCTGGTATGGCTGTACATTTCTTCCCTACCTCACTACCATTTTTTCCTTTTTTCCCCATATCACCTCAGCTTTATCATTCCTGATGCAGTGGCCCCAGGACCAGGGCTGCAACTACAAGCACCAGAAACAGGATTCTTAGGGCCTGATTGGTGGTGGTGGTGATGGTGGTGAGGACTGTCTTGACCCCATCTGGCAAAACTGGGGTTGATGGTGAACATTGCTGCACTGCCTGGTAGCTGGGAGAGCCACTAGCCCTGTGCCTGTGTAACCCTACCTGCATGAGTGGGAGTGGACTGCGGAAGAGGCACTTGCTAGAATAGTATCACCGCCTGCAATCTGCACCAGCATAGCAGCTGAACCGAAAGTCCCTTCCAAAGGGTAAAATTAGAGAGGAGAAATTATAACTGAGGGTAATGGAATGAATAAACAGGTTATGCAACAAGGAAAATCCAGTATGACATTAACACCTCGAGAGAGGCTCAGAGCAAGAGGATACTGTCTCTTAGCTCAATTATACCAGATGCCTGAAAAGGTGAAGCCATATATTGCTAAGACCATTTCTGCTTTTGGATCTGACATGATAGAATGAAAGCCTACAAATCAGAGTGGCCTTGCCTCGGGAGACAATTTGGTCATATGCTATGATGGTGGACAAGACTAATTTTTAAAGACTGACTCTAGTAACGTGCCAGTAGCTTTGAGGTTTTATTTTTATATGGTATAACACTGGCATTATTGGTAAGATTGTAAAACTGATATTGATGATCAAATGCATTGGGAAATGGAGCTAAAAGCCTCTGATAAAAGGCTACACGAAGGCCATACCATAGGGGTGGGGGCTGCATAGTAATGAATTTGGCCCCTAAAAAGAGCTCTGACCTTTGTCCTGGTCCTTGGGAAGTAACCTCTAAATCTAGGGAATTTCCTGTGGTCAGATGGTATTTTGTTCTTCATGGTGGGCCCTCTGGACTACACGTGAGAGTTCACATGCTGAGGCGATGGCAGGGTGGGGCTGGCCTCACCTGTAGTCTTAGGGGGCTGGCCATGTGCTTAGGGGGTGGGGGCTTGGAGCCAGTCAAGCCAGGCCAATCTCCGGGCCTATGGGAGAGGAGGGAGGCTGGAGACTAAGTTCAACCACGGTGTGCACTGACCCACCAACTGTGCTCCATAATGAAGCCCAGTGTGGGGCACTGGAAGCTCAGGGGAGTTTCCATGATTGAAAAGACTCATTGCTGTAGAGGGAGGGTGACACGTTCTGACTCCACGTGGAGAGGACACGAAGCTTACGTTTGAGACCTCCCCACAATCTCACCCTATCCACCTCTTCTCTTGGCTTCTTATTTATTTCATTCTGCTATCATTGTTAAGTATATCAATCTCAGTGAGTTGTTCCAGTGAACTATCGAACCTAAGGGGGTGGCGGGAACCCAAATTTGTGACAGTTTGTCAGAGGTGTGGGTGGCCTGGGCCCCCAACCCTTGTGACTGGTGTACTTTTTTCTTCCAGGAGGTACTAGGGATTGAACCCAGAACCTCGTACATTGTGAAGCAGGCACTCAATCACTGAGCTACACCAACTCCTCCGTAAGGTACTCGTTAGGGCTGCCCTTCAACTGTGGGGTCTGGCAGAACTCCAGGGAGTTAAGAGTCAGAATTGAATTGGATTGAAGCTACTGCACTATTTGCAGTTGCTGTCAGAAATTGTTGATGTTTTTGCAGTCTTTATAAACACAAGAAAGTATATAGTCATAAATTAATATATTTTTATATATTCTAAAAAAATAGTTTATAAAATATTTTTAGAAAATAGTATCTCTACCTAGTAGGTTTATCAAACTCAAAGTTTTTTGTTAATATAAAAACACAAAATGCTGATGGTTTAAAACATATCAACTTTGCTTCTGATTTTTGAATTCTCACTGCAATATCTTGGCCTAGTTTGCACTATCACCTCAAGTGGCAGAAAGAAAACTTATCACTTGCTAAGAAAACCGACTCCATCTGAATATACAATATTCAATATTGTCAATATTAATTGACAATATTAAGTGATCTCCTTGCCAATATTCAGAGTTTTTAAAATGGTGAACATTGGTTACCTGCCTCAGAACCACCTGGATCTGATTATTCAAGAGGCAGATTTGCGGAGACCATCCAGGGATCAGATTCAGAATCTCTGGGGGTAGTACCTGAGATTCTGTATTTTAAAAGCTCTCTAGGTAATTCTTATATACACTCAACTTTGGGACCCACCGAATTTGCTCTTGGAAGTTTTTGTTTTTTTAACATATAAGATTCTGTATATTCCCTTTGATATTTAGGGTAACCTGCATGTGCCACTTTACCTACTTAGAGAACAAAACAAAATCACATCTCCATAACCAAATTAAAATACTAGAAGCCCCCATTCTGAGAATCACAAGAAGACCATGGTCTTCCTAAATTTTCTTCAGGATATTCACAAACACCCCTATGTCTGTTCTTCAGTCTGACGAAACTCAAGGAGAGGTGTGGCCTAAGCCATGTGCCATTCCTGACCCTGCCTCACTTGGTATGCGCTGGGTCAAGACGTCCAGCATCAGCCAGAAGCTCTGCCCAGAATCAGTCTTTCACTAATTTGTTCTCAGCACAGATATGGTCTCCCCCACAAAGCACGAAGCACAGTTAAGGACAGTCTTTAGGATCCAGACCTAACTCTCACACTTAGTTTCCTAGAGCTGCCATAAAAAAGTACCACAACTTGGGTGACTTAAAACAACAGAAATTTATTCTCCCACTGTTCCAGAGGCTAGAATTTCAAAATCAAGGTGTCAGCAGGGCCATGCTCTCTCTGATGGCTCTAGGGAAGAATGCTTCCTTGCCTCTTCCTAGCTTCTGGTGGCGTCTGGCAGTCCTTGGCGTTCCGTGGTCTGTGTTGTGTTAACTCCAGCTCCTGCCTCATCTTTGCATCGTGGGCTTCTCCCCTGTGCCTATCTTTGTGTCTCCTCTTATGAGGATACCTGCCATACTGAATTAAGGACCCACCCTCCTTCTGTATGACCTTATCTTAACTTACCTAATTACATCCACAACAAACCAAGTTCCAAACAAGGTCATATTCTGAGGTACTGAGTTAGGACTCCAACATACCTTTTGGGGATGCGATTCAACCCGTAACACACACCATGCCTCCTGAAAGATCTAGTCAGCTCTCAACTCCTAAATGCATCAATGAGAAAGGTGAATTTTACTGATGATTTCATGAAAAGATGAGAAGAAATGTTCATAGTGCATCCAACACTTAACTTCATAAAAGTCCCCTTTACACATTACTGTTTTTTTCCAGAATTCTTCTACAAGTGCCAACCACTTCATCGCCTTCATTTCCTCTCTCTTTCCCTCTCTTCTCCCACATTGCCCCTAAAAGTCATTATAACCCTCTCAGCAAAACAGAAGCTTGTTTTGCTGGGACCCACTCGCTTTTACCCATCACATACTTTGGGTTTCCACTCCCACCTCTTAAGTATCTTTTCACTTTTCCCCCAGTGAAATAGGGCAGGGGGGGGGGAAGAAGAGTTGCAGTGTACTTGTTGCTAGTAAATAATATTTTCTCCGATCATTACACCATCTGGAGTAGGTGGGGAGGGAAACAAAAGTCCACTCTACATCCCTTTCAGAAAGACCATATTATAGAGGCAATGACTGAATAAAGAAATAAAATGCTTACAATCCCAGTCTGCAGTGTCCCAGGTTTTCCCTAAGAAAAAGTGGGTTGCTAACTACAAGATTTATCCCAATGAATTCTGCAAAATAAAAAAGTTGGTTTTGATGGTAATGATGTTTTTGCCTCTAGCAACTCCATCCCCAACTCTCTCTTATACGTTTCTGCACTAAAATTTTGAAACGGCCCCTTTGCACCAGACCCTCTGCTACATCAGTCACATATTTTAAAATACACAGATAGTAAAGCCCTTGAAAGTAAATCTTTAAGGCATCAAGATAAAGGTTATTAAGATTTGAATTTGGACTCTTACCCTTTAATTCGTGGTTTTCTAAGTAAGGGATATTGATTTTTAAGCAGTTTGAAGGGAAAAGCATGATTTAAAAAGAAGAGAAAAAAGAAAAACATATTGATGATGATGTTATACTATCAAACTAAAAGACACTCTGACCCCAAACCATTGAATTGATTCTATTCTAACCACAAAATAAATTTTTTTCTGGAAAATTATTATTGGCAACTTTCAATAGGCATGTTAGTTTTTAGTTACAGCTGAAATCATTTTTAAGCAAAATTAGTTCTTTTGGGTGTAATTTTTCAAAGGCAATATGGGAAGAACATAAGACTAAGAGACCACAGGCCTTGGCCTTTAGTTTCTAGTTCTGCAAATTGAGGGAATCGGACAAGACACCCTTTAAAAGCAACTCTAAAAAGTGATGAAGTTAGGATAATTGGGAAACATCTAGACACTTTTTAGGAGCTCTCATTGGTTAAGTGAGCTCAGATAACCTGGAACTCACAACTAAAGCACTGGATGCCATCACTGATGTCCACTTACCCACACTGTTGTTGTTATTTTTGGATTAGGAACTCTGGGAAATTTGGCTGAATACATCCCTCAGCTCTTCTCACATGGATCTAATCCAAAAGTATTTAATAAGTCTGAAGAAAAATGAAATGCTCTTTTGAGCAGGGAGACTTAAAAACCCAAAGCAAACACATTAGACTCCCATTGTATATTGGTATAATTATTAATCACTTTATTGAATTCTGTCTAATCTTCTCAGTATAGAGGAAATGCCTTCATTATATAAATAGCATTTCCATTCTTTTATTCATGGTCTGTTATGCCTTTTTAGATTGTGACAGGTTAATATATAGTATTGCTAAGTAGATAAGAATAATGTTATATAAAATCCTTAAGTTTTGTGTGAACACCTTTTGAGTAATGTACAAACTCAGCAATGCTAATGCAATGTTCCATGCTAAATGTTTCATGATTACTAGTTATACTAGTAAATTATAGTTTACCATGCACTGAATGTACAATGTGAATGAGTTAACATTTCTATGGCTACTTTAACTTCTATATAATTCCTAGCTTTTTCGCTTAACATTTTTTCACAATGTGAGCTAACAAAGTTTTGTATTTGAGACAAACAATTTCATCCATTGTATTAGGTAGTTTTTAAGTTAGAAAAAATATAGACAATGATACCGGAGAAGAGCCTTAATATGTGTATTTTAGTTTCCTAGGCCGCTCAAGCAAATACCATGAAAACGGTTGGCTTAAACAATGGGAATTTATTAGCTTACAGTTTGGAGGTTAAAAGAAAGCCCAAATTAGGGCATCATCAAGGTGATGCTTTCTCCCCAAAGACTGGCCTCCTGGGACTGGCTGCTGGTGATCCTCGGTTCCTCTGTCACACGGCAAGGCACATAGTGGTGTCTCCTGGTCCTTTCTTCTCTTCCAGGTTATGTTTCAGCTTTTTGCTTCCTGTCGCTTTCTCTCTCTGTGTCTGAATTTCATTTTCTTATAAAGGACTCCAGTAATAAGATTAAAACCCATCCTGACTGAGGTTGGCCATACTTTAACTGAAGTAGCTTCATGAAAAGGTCCTACTTAAAATGGGTTCACACCCACAAGAATGGATTAACTTTAAGAACATGTTTTTCTGGAGGTACATACAGCTTAACACCGCCACAATACGTATACAAAGAAAGGAGCTAGAGTATATTACATACCCAAATTGTGTGACCAGAGGGCACTTTAAGCAAAGTAAGATTTTACTAGAACTAAAATCTAGTTCACTAAAGGTTCATGCCTGTGCCTATTAAAAGATAGAACTCAGCAACCAATTTTATCTAAAGTTTTAAGTTTTTAAAATTCATCACACATACCCAAAACCCAAATTTTGCCTTAACCCTCTTAATTATTTCTAAGCTGTTCCAAATTCAAATTTCTATGGCGTTTGCAAAGATGAGGTCTCTAACAACAGGATGATTGTACTTTATTCAGAGGTAGTGAAAGTTTGTTGTTATTCTGGAACAAGGCGAAAGTAAAAGTAATGAAGACTGTTGTCCCTACTCAACAGGATGCCATACCTCACAGCTATTAAACACATTCATTAAAATAGATCTCATCTAGAAAAAAAAAGACATCTTTATCCATCTATTTTCAATTAGCTTCTTCAAAGTCATGAACCAGAGTTTCATTAACCAAATCCAACATGGTTTTCCTTTATCAAAGCACACTAGCATAGCCTGGATACTTAATGGTCTGTTGCAGATGAATTTGAGAAAGCTTCACTGTTAAAATGCCTTTCATTAGGTGTGTAATAAAGCAGTGATGTTTGTTAAAAATAGAATTTGAAAAGACATTATACCCTAAAGTGGATTTGGCCTTTATTCTCTGAAACACTGATCATCATTGGTCCTAAAAGATGTTGGGATTTTTCACAGTAACTCCCACATTTCTGAAAGTCAAGAACATTTCAAAGCAGGCCACAGGCAAGGGCTTCACATCTTTAATAGTCACGTCCAGGTTGTGTTTCCTCCTTAAGGTTAGCCAGACTTCCACAGTGCAGAAGAGTGCTGGCGGGCAGGTATGGAAACAACCAGGTCTATCACAACTTGTTTCGGAGCCAATCTGCAGTGCTAGAGTATCTAATAACATTTTAGTATAAAGATCTCTATGTCCCGTAGCTACTGACACTTTCCATTCCCCAACATGTCTTCCTAAAGCCATCACAGAATTTGTTCCCTTCACGTTATGCTTGCCTTGTTCAATCAGTTTCAAAGGCTTTCACAATCTAAGGAACAGTATCGCATTAACTAATCTTAGGCTTTCTGCCTTTACAAGAAGCCTTCAAATGTGTTGAGCTTTTGCTCATTTCTTTCTCTTTCCTTAAAATTTCCATTTCTCTAACTGGTTAGAAAGACTTGGGCATAAATCTTACTAATCTTCTCCAGACTCTTTCTCCATGATTATTCAATAAATCTAGCTCCCAGTGAATGCTTCCTTCTCTGGAATTGTGATTCATTTGTTATTTAAACAAATACTTTCCTATGACATGTCTCCATTTTTGTTTTTAGTATTTCACTCCACAACTCCCTGATCAGGAATCGCATGCTGTATCTTTTAATAGCATCTAACACCATTGATTTGTAAAGTACCTTCATATACAAGAAATATAGCTGGGATATGCATTTCTAGTTGCATTGCATTGTCTGAAGTTCAACATATATTCATTGTAAATAGGGATTCCATCTGTCTACTCTGCAGCTACTGTGGACCCCTCACCCATTCATTTCATGTAACATAAATAAACAAACCAGCCTGTTCTCAAATCTAACCTCTTAGACTAATTAACCTCCAGTGGGCTAAGCCTCTCTGGAATACTTGGCACTACTCCAGTTACCTCAGGGAGAAGAAAATTTCAGAAGTTGCTCAGGCCTTTTCCAGGATAGCCCTCAGCTCAGGGACAAAAGATCTCCACTCTTCAAAATCTTCCCAGAATGGGCAGGGGGAGTGGTCCTACATTCTGCCTTACTCTGCTTTATTCTGCTTTACTCTGCTTACCAGTTCAGGCCAGACCCTCTACGTTTAAGATGAAATCCTGGCGTGGAATCCAGCATGAGTAGGGAATGAACACCATCTTGGTGAAAGAAAAATAGCCAAATGAAGGAGGCTTTATTTGGAGTAGGAAATAGATTCGCCAGCCTATGCTGAACAATCGGTACATTGAGGGAAATCTCCACTAGGCAAGGGAGAGGCCTGAGGTGGACCAGCGCTTCCGGAAGGCTGCGGGAATCTGGCTGCCCTTCCCCCCGCTTGTCAGAACTGATTGCTGGTGTTTCTAGATTTGTCTTCCTAGATAAGATAACCCATAGCAAGGAAAGTTATAAAAAACTTTAGAGTAAATGAACCCACAACTAGCTCTTTGTTTAATTATTCTCAACTTGAATATAGTTGTGACTTTGGGGAAAAAACACACCCACACATAATTTTGCAGGGGGTGGGTTAAGATTTTTCTTGGTAGCAATAACTAAGCAGTAATGGAGAATTGGCAAACCAACTGTGGAAATTACTATTTTGGGGAGTATCATTCAGTGGGTGGGAAAAAACACAATCTGTGACGTGGCAAATAGTACTATGTCCTAATGCTCTTTAAAATTCTGTATGGTCGGAACCAGCTAAAAATATTATTTGAATGGAACTGTTGCTTAAGAATCTTAATATTGAAATGCTAAGCTACTAGGAGAGGGGTCATGCTTTCCTATCTTGCAAGAAAAGTATTGGATGTTCCAATTTATACAGAAGCCTGACTGTCTTAATACTAAGTGGGTCTTATTATTTACCCCTTCATAATTGTTCTTCAAAACACTGGATTCATATATTCACTATCATGTGAAAGTAAATGTTCTGAAAATTTCACATTTTAATTGCTACTTTCATAATTAGCAGCCTCTTACTAGTAAAATAACAGCAGATCGTCAATTACTTTTTTATCAATTACTAGGAAATAAAAGTGGTGTGTTGCTTCACATCAAAATAAGAAGTAGATATATATTTGTAACTTTTAAAAACTATAAAGCATTTTCCTAAATAAAAGAAATGATTTGAACACAGATCCAAGAATTTAAAAAGCAAAAAAGGAGAGAGAATTGTTCTAATTAATTTTTTAGTGTTGGAGAATGATATTGTGAAAGCAACTTAACTTTAAAAGTTATCTTCACTTATCCAAACTACCTAATTTTCTAAATTTTCAGATAAATATTACTTTTTAAAAGTCTATTTATAAGGTTAATTACCAGTGTTTACACATAGCACAAACATTGTTTCTATCACACAGCATTTCTAGGCATCCTTGGCAATGATATAAAGTTCTAACTTTCTTATTTACTGAACTCCAAGTTTAAAATGGCTCTTCTTCTAGACACATGGTACCCAGATGAAATTTTATCTCTAGTGTTCTCCCTTCCTTCCTGAAATTTTGCAATAATTTGTCTATTGTAAACATTCTCTCCATAAAACTTCAAAAAGTTGATAATGAATTTCTTATTTCTTCATGGAAATGTTTTCTTTTTTATGCCTTGAAAAATTGAATCTCAACAAGCACTTTATCTCCGGACCACATGTTTAGGAGAGAGCAGCCATTTTAAATAAAGGATTATATGAAGTCATAAATAGTTGCAATGGCTTAATTTTAAGTGAGAGATACCTCAAAATGATTGTTCTATATGCAATACACAAATAGGTGGTACTTTTTATTATTGTTATTTGTTTCATCTACATATGGATCTTAAAGTATTGAAAGTATTACTTTACACAAAGACCATAAACAGCTACTGTCCTTAAAATTTAGTATTCAACATCATTTACAAAGATCATCACTGTTTTATGGCCTAAAAGTCTTGCTTAAAATAAGTTTGCAATGACTTAGTGCTCTAAATAAGTGATTTTGTATATAGACATTATATACTAAACATTCATCTCTTCACTTATTTATTCACTGATACCTGTATTTTGTATTTGCTGTGTGCCAGGCACAAACAGAGATGAATTAGAGACTCTCTGTGCCCTTGAGGATGTTATAGACTTAACGTAGAGACAGACATATAAACAATCAATTTTAACATGTTAATTGAAGTTGTGTATTAGGCTCATAAAAGATACATTCTACCTGCACCAATTGCATCAGTCACACTTCAGTTCATTGTATTGCAATTTCATAGGTATCTGTTGTCATCCACCCTTCTCATATTTCTAGTAGTTTTACAAAAAGAATCAATTCATTCACAGATTAATTCAACAAATATATTGGACACCCTGTTCTGGTCTTTTTAATCTATTTTTTAATCTATTAGGAAGAGACTGACAAGTAAACAAATAGGTACAATAAAGTATTGTAGGTTCTAAAATAGAAATACTTCAGGGATGCTCAAAAGAGGGAAGACTGGGACCACGAGCAGGGGATCCTCATGAGAACTCTAGGTGATGCTAAAGGCCTTTGGACAAAGTGGTGCTCTTGAGCTGCAGTTTGCTAGTCCTCAGAGACTGTTGTATAACATTTGCTATTAAAAGGTTTTGGTGACTAGAACCAATGTATTTCTACCTGTGGAGTGTAAAGGTAGAGTTTATTCTCAGGTTTCTAATAGGGAGCTGAAATTAGGATTAAACAACTACATATTCAGAAAATAACCTGGAAAACATCTATGGCCAACTGATTTTTGACAAGGGTGCCAAGAACATTAGTTGGGGAAAGAACTTTTTTCAACAAATGGTGTTGGGAAAACTGGATATCCACTTGCTAAAGAATGAAACTGAAACCCTATCTCACTCCGTATACAAAAATTAACTCTAGATGGATCAAAGACCTAAACATAAAAGCCAAAACCATAATATTCCTAGAAGAACTCTAAGCGCCAAACCTTCACAAACTTGGATTTGGTAGTGCTTTCTTAGATATGACACCAAAAGCACATGCAACAAAAGAAAGAAAAAAAAATAGACAAAATGGACTTCATCAAAATGAAAAAAATGTTTGAATATCAGAGGATACTATCAAGAAAGTGAAAATACCTACAGAATGGGAGAAAATAATTGCTACTCATATATCTGATAAGGGTTTAATATCCAGAATATATAAAGAACTGCTACAATTCAACAACTACAAAAAACAAATAACCCAGTTGAAAGATGGGTAAAGGACTTGAAGAGACATTTTTTCCGAAGAAGATATACAAATGGCCAATAAGTACACAAAAAGATGCCCAACACCATAGTGATAGGGAAATGCAAATCAAAAACCACAAGGAGATACCACTTTATACCCACTAGAATGGCTGTTTCCAAAAGTTGGGAAATGACAAGTGACAGTGAGGATGTGGAGACATTGGAACCCTCGTGCATTGCAGGTGGGAATGTAAAGTGGTACAGCCACTGTGGAAAACATTTTGGTGGCTCCTCAAAGAATTAAGGCCTGACAACTGTACTTTTAGGTTTATAACCCAAAGAGTAAAAAACAGGGACATTGTACACCAATATTCATAGCAGCATTATTCACAACAAAAGGTAGAAGAAACCCAAATATCCATCAATGGATGAATGGGTAAACAAAATTTGGTATATACACACAATGGAATATTATCCTGCTGTAAAAAGGAATGAAGTTCTGATGCATTCTACAACAAGGATGACCCTTGAAAACCTCATGTTGAGTGAAACAAGCCAGACACAAAAAGACAACTGTGCAATCTTGCTTACATGAAATGCCTAGAAGAAGCAAATTTCATAGGGACAGAGAATAGATAGTTACCAGGGGCCAGGGGGCAGGGGTGGGAAGAGGGAGTCATTGCTTAATGGGTGCAGATTTTCTGTTTGAGGTGATAAAAAAGTTGGGATAATGATATTGGTGATAGTAACACAATATTGTGAATGTAATCAACACTACTGAATTGTATACTTCAAAGTGGTTAAAGTAGGAAATATTGAGTTTTATTTCTTTTACTACAATAAAAAATAAAAAGAAAGAAAGAAAGTAAGTAACACGGAGCCAACGAGTTCTAGGAGCTCTCAAAACATGATTAGGCATTATGATGTGCACAAATCTGAGAAACAGTAAAACACTGGATCAGCCTTAACATATTAACTATATGTAACACCCTCCTCTAGCCAGCAGCAGTCTGTATTGTAGCCAGTGGTCAAGAAAGCAACATCAAATGACTTTCCAATGGCTGACAAGAAAATGGCTAAAGTGAAGTATCTAGGTAGAATAAATCTGCTTCTAGGTATAAACCTTTAATAAACTGTCAAACAGAGCATTATCATTGTAATAGGGAGTTGGGGGCACTCTGAGTAGAAGTACAGTAACTATCCTGCAACTGTTAAAAGTCCGATTTAATGTACACATGGCAACATGAATAAAACTTAAAGGCATAGCACCGGATGAAAAGTGTAAGAAAAACTTTATATACCCAATACAATGTATATAAATTAAAAGTATATGCATAGAACATCACAATGCATGTTTTACAAAAATACATACAAATGTAAAGAAACCATAAAAATGGTTGACAATGGGGATTGGGTGTGAGATCAAAACAAGAAAGGTGCACTGCATGGCCCAGTAATGATAATATGACATCAACTGAAGAGTATAATGAACTTAACTGAGGTCCAAAGAGGGCTGGGCTGGAGGAATAAATGACAGTTCCTGAAAATATTGAGATTACATAGAAGAAAAGTGACAAGTCAAACAGAGACATCATTGCCTGGAGGAAGAGTCAAGAAGAGTAGATCACCAAATGGAAGCCAAGCATGAGTCTATTAAAAGTTTCAGAATAACAACAAAAGATTAGGAAAAGAGCTTGTTGTCACTATCAAGTTAGAGATAAAGAAACTAATTAAAATGACTGACACAGGGTGGCTTCATGACATATGAGTGTCTCAGACAGGCTAATAATTTGTTTCAAGTGGATGCTCTGTGTATTAATCAGGGTTTTTCAGGAAATCAGATATGGACTTTTAACTGCTCCAGGGTAGTTCCATGTGCTTCTACTCACATTGCCCTCAACTCCCTATCACCATGATAACACTTTGTAATAAATATTGTGAGATTTATTATAGGAATTGGCACATGTGACTATGGGGATTGGCAAGTCCAAATTCATAGAGCAGGCTGTAAGTTGGGAACTCTGATGAAGGTTTCAGTGAATTTCCCAGGTCGGATTAGTCAGCCAAAAGGGGTGCTGAAGCAAAGTACCAAAACTCCGTTGACTTTTATAAAGGATATTTATTTGGGGTAGAGGCTTACTGTTACAAGGCCCTAAAGAGTCCAACTCAAGGTACCACAAGATGTACTTTCTCACCCAAAGTCTGTTGCCACATGTTGACACAAGATGGCGGGTGATGTCTGCGAGGGTTCAGCCTTCCTCCTTCCTCTTAAGGCTCTGGGGTCCCAGCTTCCCCTGATCTTACCTATAGGCTGGCATAAGGCTTGCCTCTCTCCCCAGGGCTCATTTCTTTCTGGGATCAGCTGCTCTGTTCTCTCCATGAGGTCAGCCGTAGACTATCAGGCTCATCTCTCTTCCCCGGGTGTGTCTATGGGACATTCTCTCTTGCATATCTGCTTCTGTGTATTCACTTCTGTGTGAGTGTCTGTTTTATCCCCACCAAGGGGGCAAGGACTCAACCCTGCATGCCCCAATGACATGGTCAAATCAAAGTCCTAATATTGATTTAATAAAGTGAAAGTGAAACCTCTGAATTTAATACAATCAAAGGGCAACATGCCCAAGGGAACAGACCAGTTTACAAACATAATCAATTATCTTTTTTTGGGAATTCATAAATAATATCAAACTGCTATACCAGGAGATGCTGGCTGGCTGAAGCAAAGGTGGAAATTCTTACTTTTGTCTACTAATATACTCAGTTCTCCTTTAAGGCCTTCAACTGTTTGGATGAGACTTCTTTTATTGCTGAAGGCAATCTCTTGATTGTAGATGTAATCAACCATAGATGCAATCAACTGACTAATTATTTAAATCCTCAAAGTAATTATCAGGCTAGTGCTTGCTCGATCAAACATCTGGACACCATAACATGGTCAAGTTGATACATGAACTTAACCATCACACTCCATAAATATGTATTTTAAAATAACATTTATGTAGTGGAGAGGCTGGATGCTCTGTGGGGAAGGGCTGCCCTCAGAGTTACTTTGGTTGTTCAAAGCAGTTCAGCTCAAATCCTTTATGTGCATTTGGGCTCAGCCACATGAAATCCTGGCAGGTACACAGCAGTTACCTACTCTACCACACAGAAGGAAGTTTAAATCCATCTATCTATTTTTACTAGATGCTGGGAGAGTCATCTCCCACTCTAAAGGACTTGACATAAGATTCTCTCCAATCCACACAGTATTACCCTGAAAGGAGTTCTGGCAAATACAATTTCCTTCATTTTGCTATCCCCCCAATGGTGGGTTAGGGCTTCTTATGGACAGTGGCCTGGCTGGCCTGCAGATCAAATGAGACATGAGAAAGCGTTCCCATAACTAAGAGACATTAGAATTAAATGGCTGAAGAATGCAAGCTTTGGAGTCAGTTTTACCTAGGTTCTAGTGCTGGTGCTGCCACTTTCTAGCTGTGTGACCTTAAATAGGTTATTTAATCTCTTTAAGCCTCTTTACTTCATTTGTAAAACATGATTGATAATACTCAAAGAAATTTTCTGAGAATTGAATGTGTAGAGAACTAAGCACTATCAGTGCTTAATTAATGGTAGTTATTATTTTTACAACTCTGAAATAAGTATAAAATAGCATCAAATATTAGGTAAAATGACATTTAGTATATGAGCAGGCTGGACTCACGCAGTTACTGTAACCAGGGTTGTCAGTTTTTAACAAATAAAAATATAGGCAACACTAACTATAGTATTATAACACTTTTTTCTTTAATAATCTAAATCAAATTAAATTTTACTCAAGCTTGCATGCACCAAGGTTGATGAGAAATTTAATAACAGTCTGACTTCAGAGTGACCTCCCCATCCCCATAGGTCATTGTACAGGCAAGACCTAGGTCGTGGTAGCTGCTCAGTCACAGGTATCTCAGTGACACCCTCAGACCTAAGGCACTTAGTGCCCAGTCCCAGGCAACCACATAGCCATTCCCATGCGACATCCAACCATCAACCATCTCAAAGTGGCCACAGGTCACCCTCAGAACTTCCTATTCTTCTCTTGTCCTGTGTGGTAGCCACTTTTACCTCCCTGTTCAAACCGAAAGCATTCCATCTCCATCTCTTCATTCCCTTAGGTGCATCCTAATAGCCTCCATGGGCCTAAGGCTTTAGAAACAAGATCTGTTTGTTACTTATCTTAATCTAGAAAGTCTAGAGGACTGTGCCTAGAAATTTCTCCTTTTGCTCTGAACTTCCTCTCCTGTCCCTCCACCCCCACCCCCCAAATAAGGCTGCCACCTTCTGTCTGGAGATAGAAAAGTTCCAAAATTCAACAACAGAACACTCCTAGGACTAGTGGGGTAATATATTAGACAGCCAAAGAGGTGCTGATGCAGAAATTGGTTGGTTTTTATAAAGGGTATTTATTTGGGGTAGAAGCTTACAGTTACCAGACCATAAAGCATAAGTTACTTCCCTCACCAACGTCTACTGTCACGTGTTAGAGCAAGATGGCTGCTGAGGTCTGCCAAGGGTTCAGGCTTCCTGGGTTCCTCTCTTTCCGGGCTCATTTCTCTCTGGGTTCTGTTTTCTCCATAAGGCCAGCTGTAGACTATCAGGTGACCGGCTCTGTCTCTCTCCCCAGGGCTCAATTCTCTCCAGGCTCAGATGCTCTGCTCCTCTGTGTGCTTACTTCCCAGGCTCCAGCATCAAAACTCCAACTAACACCTCTGCTCTGCCATGTAGTTTTATCTGTGAGTCCCTGCCCCCTTGGTGGGGCTACTGATGTGACCCAATCAAAGCCCTAATCATAATTTAATCACACCCAGGTACAGACCAGTTTACAAACATAATCCAATATCTATTTTTGGAATTCATAAACCATATCGAACTGCTACAGGTTGAAATAGCTTCCATTCCTTCAGATGTCCTATAGCTAAGGAAACAAGAAAATGGTTGATTTCTCAGTGTTATTCTACCACATTCAATATTCAGTAAATCATCTTGCCGGAGCTGAGGTATCAGAGCCCTTGTTTTTAGGGATGGGAACTGGCAGCACAAGGAGGTATATGGCTGCAAAATGATTTTGACTTCTTAGAGAATTGTTCAGGGCTAGTTTATCAAAGAAAGATTTAACCTCTTATGCAAATAATGACTATGAAGTCACAATCAACACATAAATATGGTGTGCTATATTGGAAGGAATCTTTGAGGTGATCTACAAGAGAGATAGCATGTAGGCTATCAGCCATTCATTAATTCAGTAAATATTTATTGAGTACCATCTATGTGCCTGGCATTGTTCCAGATACTGGAATAACGTTATGAGCAAACCAAATTCTCTGCCTTCGTGGGGCTTACCCCATAGTTGGGGAGACAGTAAACAAACAAAAAAAATGTATACCAGGTTAGGGAGTGATATGTGCTAATAATCAAAACACAGCAATCCATGGAGTGGGTGCAGCTCAGTGGTTGATTGCATGCTTCCCATGTACGAGGTCCTAGATTCAATCCCTGGTACCTCCTAAAAACAAAACAAACAAACAAAAACAACAACAACTGTAAAAAAAAAAAAAAAAACAGGAGGCTATGGGAAAGGAGAGAAAAGCAAGTACCAAAGCCTTAAGGCAGGAATATGCTTAATATGTGAGAAGAACAAGAGGGTCAATATGGGAAGAGTGGTACTAGACAAGGTTGCTCAAGTGACCAGGGGACCTAGCAAGCCAAGCACAGCCTTAGTGGGGGAAAATTAAAAGTGCTCACTCCTTGGAAAAGTTAGGCAGAGCAGGAAAGCATTAAGAAAATAGCTGGTATCTTAATTCTGATAAACACTTGTTGTGGCTTGAGACTGTACGTACCCCAGAAAAGATCACGTCCTAAGAACTAATCAATTCCTGTGGGTGTGAACCTATTGCAAGTGGGAACTTTTGATTAAATTACTCCAGTTAAGGGCCTCTGAGTAGATTACTTCAGTAAAGCATGACCTACGGTGGATCTTAATCCTCTTAGTGGAGTCCTTTATAAATGGGATGAATATGGAGAGGCATACAGAGAGAAAAGACCCAGGTGCTCAGAGAGGAACCCACAGAAGCTGAGAGAGAAAGCCACAAGAGCAAGACGCTGAAATCAACAGAACCTAGGAGAGAGAAAGCCACAAGAGGAGCAACCAGAAGCTGAAAGCAATGGAGCATGGAGAGGAAGGCAAGATGTCACCAGATGCCACCATGTATCTTCCCATTTGAGAAGGGCGTCCAGGATCATCCACAGCTGGTCTTCAGGGAGACAGCATTATCTGATGATGCCTTGATCAGAACATTTTTCTCAGCCTTTGAACTGTAAGCTTGAAAGCCAAGGGGGTTCCCTTGTAAAAGTCAATTCATTTCTGGTAAATTGCCTTGGGACCCTTAGCAAACTAAAACAACACTGGAAAAGCCTCGGTTTATTTGTTAGGGTGATGCTAGCTACAGGAAAAATTAAACGTCCACATTTCAGTAGGCTAACATAACACAAGTTTTTCCTCACTCACATAATAGATCAATGGTGGTGATTCTGATTGGAACTAGCTTTCCTTTACATGGTGACCTGGGGAATCGGCTCCTTCCATTTTGCAGCTCTACCATCGTTCAGAACTTCAGAGTTTTGTTTTCAGTCAGCAGATAGCAGCTGAGATAATATCCACTTCTTCAAATCTCAGCCCCAAAGTGACACACATCATTGGCCTCTCACTTTCCGCTGGGAAGAACCAGTGGTTTCATCCCTAACTGGACATCTGCCTCGCCTTGGCCACTCCACAGCAAGGACGAGGGAGAATGAATATTGAGGGACAGTTATCTCTGCCACTCTAGGGAAGTAACTAGAAGTTAAAAGGAGTTCTTAGGAAAATGCTAAATGTGAAAGAAAAATTGAAATAAGCAGTTTTATTACACTAAACTTCATGAGAAGAGTGTTTAACTTGTATCTTTACGTGATACTCTTTTTTAAAATCTGCTTTTATATTACATTGTTTAAAATAATCAATATTGCACCATTAGTGTCACAAATTAATTAATTATAGAAAATGCATTAACAAGTGACATACAACCTATGTCTACACTTTCTTCTAAATTTCTCACATCTCCAGACTATTTTAGACACTTGAAAGAGTAAGAAAATGAGAAGTGAAAAAAAATGAAAGAAACCAGTCTCACTCCCACAGTCAGTGATATTTTAACTCTTGTCTTCAATGTCCCTCTTATGCAAAAAAGGAAGACCACAAAGGAATAGAGTTGCTGATTTAACCTTTGTTAAGAAACTTAAAATGTTAGTTTCATCCTTCAATGAACTTGAAAAATGCACTATTTTTAGTTACATTTCCTATGTCAGTCAAACTAGTTTAACCAGTTTTTCCCCTACTCAGAATCCAGGTAGGCCCAAATCAAAAACGCTTTGTTGCTGACTTGTATATGAGTTCTCAAATACTCATCCAAAATGTTCATCATGAAATATGAATTATGCCAGAGAAGGCAAAATAAAGCAAACTAGGTACTACTGAAAGTGAATTTAAAGTAACTCAGAAACATGGTTAGCATGATATATTAAAAATAGAGTAAAATATTAAATACAATAATGATAAAGTTACAGCATCTGAAGAAAATATGATAAGAAGAAAAAAAGAGTAAAGCAAAAATAAATCAGAAAATAAAAACACTGAATCAACATTTGATGACATTAGGTAACTATTGTTCATTTTTAAAAGTGGGTAATGGTATTTTAAGAAAATTAAAACCCTCAGATTTTAGGTACATATTAAAGTATACACAGATAAAATGATACGAAGTCTGGGTTCTGCTTCACCGAGAGGAAGCAGGGGGAAGGTGATGGGGAGGGGGTCCAGACGTAACACCACTGACCATGTGGTAATAATTGGTAAAGTTGGATGATAGGTATGTGGGAAGGCAACATTCCATTCCCCTAGACTTTTTATGTTTAAAAATTTCCATAATGAAAAAAGTGAAGGGAAAAATAATTCAGGAAAAATATCCAATTTGTGTTTCTTGAAGTTGTTCTGTAAACAACTAAATAAAAATCTAGATATGTGGTTAGAATGCGTATAAAAACAAGATGCATTGTGATATAAGCTTCTAGGGAAAATAATACAATTTTTAAGTGAATATTGCCTTAATGTCAGGGAAAAAAGACCACTAACTAACAAAGAAAGAGTTGTGAATTTTCACAAAATATAAATGAATAAGTTCAGCGATTCTTTTTTTTTTTTTTTCAAGCTTTTAACCAGATGAATGAGAAATTTATTTTGGGAAAGTTAGCATGTTGGTAAAATAAAACCACACATGCACAATATTCATGCCCCCAAAACAAAAGAGGAGACCCCTAAGAAATTTGAAAATATATAAACAAGTAGTTTCAGATAAATGATTTGAGGAAGTTGATGTATGCACTAAGCTTATGGCTTTTTTAATCACTTTGTGCTAGAAAACAATAAATATTTCTAAAAATATGTTTATGGTACCAATTAAAAGACAAAATAGAAATTTAAAAAAATGATATCATACTGAGTCCAATATAAATATCTTATTAAAATTATGTATAGCAGAAAACTTTTGGAAATGGAACCAAACTAAAAACAGTGAGGTTTTAAAGAACAAATCAAGCCAGGCATATTTAATAGTTCTATTTCATAGAATCACAGTATTAATGGTTGAAGAAAACTTAGTGTATGTCATCCACTAGTTAGTCTAAAACAAAAAATACATACTGCCTTGGGAAATTTTGTTTGAAAAAGGAATCTACTGGGATATAAATTCTATATTATGTAATAACTCCTAAGTGAAAGACCCTAAGTTGAATCATGAGTGTGGCTTATAAAAATAAAATAAAATAAAATAAAATGAGTTTGTGGGATTAGGAGAACAGAATAAAAATCACAAGACCACATTCTGGTCTCAGAAGATCCCCAGTCCCTTTTGAATTACAAAAACAGAAATTCCTAAACACACTGACTTCCCTGGGTCTCAGGAGCTTTCTTTGCTACTTTATCCCTCAATTTCTGACTGTTTCTCCTCAGTTTAGCACTCCTGGATTTTGCCTTTAAAACCTCATGTCCAGTCCTAATCAGAATTTTCCGTTTCCTGAATCGATCTTGTTAACACCTTATAGCTATTATTGTGTAGAACAAAAGATTTATTTCAATGATCTTTTTGATAATCTTCTTCAAAGATCCCTGATTTTAGTTTAGTTTTTAGGAGGTACCAGGGATTGAACCCAGGACCTCATACATGTGAAGCAGGCACTCAACTACTGAGCTACACCTGCTCCACGAGATCCCTGATTTTAAATGAAGAAAAATCCACTTAAGAAGCAACTAGATAATTTATTAATTCTCACAAAGGGACCTTAAGAAAACTTAGGAATGTGTCTGCATATTTATAGATGTTAGGTTGCATTGTGCATTAAATGTTATATAGGTGTGTGTGTGTGTTTGTATTCTTTGTTTTGAGAATTTACTGTTGATTTTCCTATTGTCTTCTGTATATATACTCTTCCTAAGTGATCTCATCCATTCCTTTTATTTAAATATCTTCCATATGTTAGGATCTTCCAAAGAGCTTAGACCTCTCCACTGTTCTAAATTCACACTCAAAAATCTCACAGTGTTCTCAAACTCAACATATACAACATATACAAACTGGAACTCTCAGTTGTAAACAACCATTGGATCCTCCCCCAATCATCCCTGTTTCAGTGACTGGCACTACAACCATCCTCCCAGTTGTTCAAGGCAGAGCCCTGGAAGTCATCCTTGATTTTTTACTGTTCTCTCTCAAATCTCTTCATCAGCATCTCCTATCTAATCTCACTCTGTGTGTGTGTGTAGGACCCATCTACTTGTCTCATCTTCATGATCACAATCCTAATCTGGAACACTTATCATTACCTCTCATCTGTTGCTGCAATATCTTCCCAACTGGCCTCTTCTAGCGCTGTTCATACATCCTCCAAACAGCCACCAGAATAAATTTGTAAAATATAAATCACACTGCAGCACTGCTCTGCTTAAAACTCTCCATTGACTTCTGCACTCCTTACCAGGGCCTCAGTTTCATGCCTGGTCTGGCTTCTACACTCCCATCTCATCTCATTTGCTGTTTCACCTCACTCTCTAAACTCTAACTCCAAAAAACTTTCAATTCTGCCAAAATTTCAACTTCTTTGTTTACCTCCAAGACTATATCCAGGCTATTCTCTCGGCTTGGAATGTTCTTTTCTGAGCTCTTTGCATGGTTCTTTCTCATTTTTTTATGACTCGGGTTACAAGCCCCTTCTCAGAAAGGCCTTCCCTTCTAATCTGTATTTCAATACCGTGTTTGTTTCCATGATAGTACTTTCCCCCAGGTATAACTGCTTTGCTTATCTGCCAGCTTTCCTTTTTTGGGGAGGGGGAGGAGGGCTGGAAGAATCTGGTTCTCATACCGTGCTCTGAGATGCAGGATGTATGAGTAAGCTCTCTTTTCACCATTGCTGCTCTAGCTGCAGGCACACAATGGGAGGTTCATCAATATTTGCTGCAGGAAAGAATGAATTGATGATAGATGTTCCAGACAATAGTCTCGAAATAGATATCTAGTTATATATTAGTATAAGTGAACAAATATTTGTTGTGTCTCTAAGCACAAGGCACTATATTCAGAAAACTTTTCTTTGTTCAATTTAAAATTGCTCTTTAAACTCTGTTAGTGTGGCTGTGGGAAACAGTCCCTGTCATACATTTCTGGAGGGAATATAACTGGTACAACTCCTAAGAAGGACATTTTAGCAATATCTATCTTTGATCCAGCAATTCTACTTCTGAAAATTTATCCTACATATATATTTGCACATATGCAAAATGATGTATGTTCAAAGTTACTCATTGCAACATTCATTATTTTAGCAAAATATTTTTTTAAAAACTACCTAAATATACTTCAATAAGGAACTAGTCAATTAAATTATATTATATCCATACAACAAAATAATAACATTTTAAAAATGGGAGTGATAAGAAAGCTCTCTATATAATAATCTGGAAAGATCTCTAAGGATTCTTTAATAATAAAAAAAAAAAAAATGAATAAGGGTGGTCACCTCTGAACAGGAAGGTAAGAATTAGGCATTTGGAGGAAAGGGGTGAGAGAGAGACTTTTCACTATACCTTTTATATTATGTGTATGTGTGTATCTGTGTAGTTTTTAAAGCATGTAATGGTATTGGCTATTCAAAAAAAAATCCAGGGTTGTTTGTAGGGAGTTCTGAGCTCCAGGATTTTAAAATTTGAAACGCATTTTTAAAACACATAAATACAACAAGGAATTAGAAAGTTAATGTATTTACATTTCACATTACTAGGGTAGCAACCACTGTTGAAAAACAAGTAAGAATGTTCCTTGTCTTTAAGAGTAGAAACTTGTTTTCTTTTGGTTAGAAAACACTAACTTTAATGTCCTTTTCACTCTTCTCCCATTTCCCTCTTCCTCCTCTCTTTTCTTATTTTCTCTGCCTCATGGCAAGAAATGAAGAGGAGTTCTGAGAGGACCAAAGCTCAGCTGCAGAACAGGATATGTACAAGACACAAGACTGAATTCTTTACACTAGAATATCATAGCCAATTTGACACCAAGGGGTCGGGGAGTTGATGGCAAACTGCCAGAAAGAGCTTTAGATGCCAATCTTGCCTGAATTCCTGGCTTCTATGCCAACCCACCAATCCAATACAAGATCCAGAATAATTAAAATCCAGGTGAAAGAGGAAACAGATGCTTATCACTCTTTCAGTCTAAACCCTCTTGGAGTACACGTTCTTGACTGCTGAACTTACAGATCCGATCTTGTAAAGTTATGGGTCATAAATAAACTTTCGCATTATTCATATAAGCTGTATGAAAGGTCCCACCTCTACTTGCATGCAATTCTTGCTCCACTACTCTTTTAATCCAGATTCAAAATTCACCCCCTTTAAATTTTAATATGATGTTTATATTGGATGATATTGAAGTATATTAAGTTTTTCAGGTCTGCAAATGGTATTGAGAACTTACTTATTCAATTTTGAATATACCTAATACATTTTTAGAGAGAATAAAGCTAATATTTCTCATGATGACCTGAAGAATCTAGTTTCTTGGCCAGTAAATAAATGAGGTTAATTTAAATGTGAAAATTGCTATATAATAATTATATCACTGTGGTGGTTTGAAGTGTATGTATCCCAGAAAAGCATGTTCTTAAGTCTAATCCATTCTGTGGGTATAAACTCATTGTAAGTAGGATCTTTAATTAAGGCTACTTCAGTCAAGGTGATACCTACCTCATTCAGGATGGGTCTTAATCCTCTTAAAAGAGTCCTTTATAAACAGAATGAATAGAGAGAGAGAAAATCATGGAAGCAAGAAACTGAAAGCAATGAAACCCAGAAGAGAAGGGAGAGACCAGCAGATGCTGCCATGTGCCTTGCCATGTGGCAGAGGAGCCAAGGATGTCCTGCAGCCAGTCTTTGGGAAGAAGGAATCGCCTTGATGATGCCTTGATTTGGACATTCTCAAGGCCTCAAACTGTAAGTTAATACACTCCCATTGTTTAAAGTCAACCCATTTCATAGTATCTGCTTTGAGCAAGCTAGGAAACTAAAACAATCACTTAAAAATTTGAAGCACTTTTGAGTCAGATAATTGCTTTTGAAGAAGTTATTAATAATAATTGGTTCTTCATGGTTGAACATATTACTATGTAATGAATGTAAAATTTTTGTATTTCTTATCTTTTTTTATATTTACTTAACCAATTATATGAGTTTATTGTATTTTAATATACTCAGATATTCAAAAGTTTCTTTTAAAATATTTACAGAATCCTTTCAACATGATTTATTATTTGGGGATGTGGACTGGTTGTGTAATTTTAAACATAAACCACACAACTACTTTACTCTCAGATAAGCACAAAAATAGTGAATGGGGAAATAATGAGTAATGTCAAAGTATACAGCATCCAACTAAATACTATTCATATTTTATGGGTCTTCTCAGGCTAGCCTTTGTCCAGAGCTGTTATCAATTAATTTTCATTTCCCTTACTCTCTTCTAGTTTAACAAAGCCACACCAGTAGCAGAAGAGAGAAAAGGAAAAGAAGCAAAGAGTATGGATAATCCAGAAGCCAGCATGTGCCTTAATAAATGCTAACTGTTTTTATTATTCACAGTGCTTTAGCTATATTAGGAGACCAATACATGTTTTATGAAGAATGAAGGCAAATTCAAATGGAAGAAGGATCCCTGGATTTAGCAACTATTCTGTCCAAAAAAGCCAGGGTGCAGAGATACATTTTTATACTGTAAAGCCAAGTAGCACATGCTTTGAATTCAGAGGGACTTGGCTATGTGATCTTGAGAAACCCTCTAAACATTTTGAACGTTATTTCTTCATATGTAAAATAGGGAAAATAATACCTACCTCACAGGGCATCATGAGAACTGAGATAACATGTGGCACTTAATAAATGGTTGCTATTTATTAGCAATAAAAGCTGGTTTACCAGAAATGGGTTGGCTTTTATAAAGGGGATTTGTTTGGGGTAAAAGCTTACATTTCCAAGGCTACGCAAATGTCCTCTCTCTCACATGGCAGGGTCAAAATGGCAGAGCTCTCGTTCTCTTTATTTTGTGGCATTTGACTCCGGAGTTTCTGTTAGAGTTGAGCTGTTGGTTCCCATTCCTCCTTGGGAAGCACAGCAGCTCTTTCTTCTTTGGCAGCCAGTGTTTCTTTCAACAATTCAGTGTGATTCTTAATACACAAATTTAGTAAGTGGTTTCAAGTTGTAAACCTTGTAAACAAACAAGAGATGAGGTTTTAATTCTTTTCATTTTTAATATCTTTCATTTGAGTAATTTTATTTTCATGAATATAATAGGATTTCATTCTCATGACCGAAACTAGGCAGTAAAAGGAAAGAAAAGCTGATTTTAGTTCAGAACCTATTTGCTGGTAAGAATGAAGGTGCTAAAATAAATTCAAACACCGAAAAGGGACCAACTAAACCTGAATTCAAAAGAAAAGAAATAATCTACTTTTGTACCCTATCGGCATACGTTACTAGACCAAACAGATGCTATAGCTGAGGAATGCAGAAGATTTTTAGCCAAAAACACAAAATTATATAAAGTCATCCCTATGTATATACAAACCTACATTTCATAGGCCCTCTCCCCCACTACTGCCACAGCACCACCCCAACTGTCTAAGGATGCTGATTAAACCACAAGTGAGCAGCTAATCTTCTACCAAAAGCAAACAGCATCTTGGAAAAAACAATATTTTGTCAATCAGTGAAGAAATAGATCTTTTTCAGGCATTCTATTTTGATGAACCTTGCTTAGAATAATTTAGAAAATCTGATATTCACTTATTAAATTTTAGAGGAACTTTTACAACATTAAAATGGAAGGGACAATCATTAAGCCCAAATATGCAAAGACAAGGCAGAAATAGGCTTAAATCAGAAGATTTAATAGAATAGATTCCTTTTTCTATCGTGTGAATTTCAAAATTACCTATATTAATACTAAGTAAATCAGTTACTATCAACCTCCTATATTAAGCCTTTCACACCGCTTAAGCTTTCTTTATTTGGTGTTCATGAAACATATATATATGACTATTTATGTTGACAAAGCACAATTATGAGAAATCTACCAAATTATCAATTAATGTACTTCATGGGAAGGGTGGGGGAGGGGTACACTGTGTAACACCATAATGACAAAAGAGACCTGAAGATAAAATTCAAAATTCTTAGTTCTTTAATCTTCAGGGTTTTCTCATTTTAAAAATAAATTTTTTTAAGGCAAAACAATCCTGGCTTTTGCCAACCCGTGGAAGCCAAAGACACAAAGCCTTAGAATATGAAGCTTACCTAAGCCACACATAGCTATATCTTTCCTTTAATCAGTTCCCACCTCAATTTTTTAAATTTCTACCTAAATAGAGATTCTAGATATTAAAGTGTGTTAGATGCTTAAAATCTTTAAAGTATTTGATGATTTAAACATTACTCTCTCTGGCAAGTTAGGGAAGAGCTTTTATTTATTTATTTTTGACAACAGAATGCATCCACCACCAGCCCCCCAAAAAGTGGGGGGCGGGGAGGGGAGATTACTAAAAACAAAACTAGAAGCAGGAGAATAACTGAGGTTTATAATCGGAGAAAGGCATCATTCTGGATCCCTTCCTGATGAGATAAAGACCTCTAGAAATCTTGGAATGCAACTGGGATTATTATTTAAGTGGACAGAACATTTACAGCTTAGTTCCTTTGTGAGCCCCACCAGCCATCTGTGCTACTTTCAGCATAACAGCAATCCATTTGTTGCTAGGGGACTGTAATATGGGTTTCAATGGTAAAGCTCCCACGAAACCCTGGGGATGAGAGCTTCCTCTTGGGAGGAGTAGTTCAAATACCTTGTGAACCAGAAAGGAGGTAAGCAGATTTTCCCTTCATAATCCTCGCCTTCCCTAAGGTTTGCCTCTGATAGCTTCTCCCCACCCCATCCCCACCAGGTCTATATATAGATTTGGCAGCTGAACTGACTTTGTGAGTGTGGAGGTAACTTAGAGACATTGCTTAAACCATACATCAATTCTGGGAAAGAGAACAATACCTAAGTTTTGACATTATGGTGTTTCTTTCAAGCATAGCGATACTGCATCATTTGTGTTTCAATATAATGTTGTTCCATGATCACTGTATCTAAAATATTATGATGCTGGCACTCAATGATTTTATGTCCCTTTGCACTATAATAGCTAATTTCTTTATAGGACAAAGACTGAATATAATTGGCAAGATTGTCAATGCCTAGCAATGAGTTAGGTCTTTAAAAAAAAAAAAAAAAAAAAAAGGAAGACATGCAAGAGATAAAAAAACAGTGGAGAAAAATCTGCTAATTCATAAAGAACTGAGGAAATATTAAATGTTAGTTGTTTATGAGTGTGTCTCATCAACTGCTGAATTAGCAACCTCTGAAAGTCATGCTGTAAAATAACAGATTAGCTAGATAAATACTTTTTATTTATAATAAATATCAGTAATGTCAAGATACACCAACTTTTTATTGCACCATAATAATGATGATTAAAGCACTTTTTATCTCAAGTATGTCTTACAGAACATATGTTTCCTTAAATAGAAATTTCTGTGATCATACTTAGGTATAAGAATTAATTTTTAAAAGTTCTTAAATCTACATCAAGTTATTAAATTATATAATGGTTTAGTGTAAAATTTCTTACATTCTAATAATTCTTCCTGAGAATTGAGGCAAAAGAATTAGAGAACAAATATTTCTGTAACCAGCAAGAGGCAAATGACTCTAAGGCTACACTGTCAAATATGGAAGACACTAACTACTGAAATTTAAATGAAATAAAATTAAAAATCCAGTTCAGGGGGGTGGATGTGGCTTAAATGGTTGGTCGTCCGTCTCCCATATGGAGGGACCTGGGTTCAATCCCTGGGACCTCTTGGTTAAAAAAAAAAAAATCCAGTTCATCAATTGTACTGTCCACATGTCAAGTATACAATAGTCACATGTGGCTAATGGGTGCTGTATTGGACAGCACAGATACAGAACATTTTCATCATCACAGAAAAGTCTCTTGGGCAATGCTCCTTTAAGGAGAAGTCTCCAAAAGAGGAGGAAAGTGGTAGGTGAGGATTGTGGAAGGTAGGGGGAGATGAGCTCAAATGGTTATTTCCTCTACTATGCAATTGTGCCTTATTTTGTTTTATATTGTTACCAGTTTCACCTCATAATTTGGGAAGATAGACAAAAAACAGAGTTTGAAAGAAGCGTTGCACCTGCCCTGTGCTGAGCTCAATCAGAAAAATTGAATTATGATGCCAACTTTCACATTCAAAATGTAATTCAAGACTCACAGATATAACATTCAATTATTTTAAATAACTAATTGTAAAGTGTGAAGGCAAACCATGGACCAAAGTAGGCTTATTATTATTGTAGTAAAGGAAGAACTTGTAACATTGATATGAAGATAGTGGTTACCAGAGGTTCTGGGCGGGCGGGAGGGAAGAATAGGTGGGACACAGGGCATTTTTAAGGTATTGGGATTGTTCTGCATGACACTGCAATGAAGGATACAAGCCATTATACATTTTGTCAAAACCTATAAAATTGTTCAGTGCAAAATGTAAACCATAATGTAAACTATAGACCTTGGTTAGTAGCAATGCTTCAGTATTTGTTCATCAATTGTAACATATGTATCACGCTAATGAAAGATGTAATAATAGGGGAAAATGTGGGAGGGGGCGGGGCGGGGTATATAGGAACCCCCTATATTTTCAATGTAACTTTTCTGTAATCTAAAACTTCTTCAAAAATAAAGTTTATTATATGAAAAGAAGTGTGAAGGCATAATGAATCCAGTTATAAGAGAAAAAATGCCCTTGACAAACTGGCAGAAGTTTCATTTAACATTTTAGTAGCCTCAAATATCTGTGGATTCTTCTAATAAAAGGCATCTATAAGCTTTATGAGTCTTCAAAGATCTCTGTAGAACAGATGAAGAGTCATTTTTTAAACTGATATTATGCAGGTTCAAACAGTAATAACAATTTTGGAAATGAAAAGGAAAAAAACAAACAAACACGTTTCAGCCTGAAGGAGACAAATGTGTTTTTATTAGAACATAACCAGAACACAGAGACAAAACACGCACCTGTTTTAGAGAAATTGATAGAGAATCTTTAACGTTTTATGAAGAATAATTTTAATTTGGGCTTTCCAACTATGCCAGAAGGCTGTGTTAAATTTTTTACTTCCATCAGATAAACTAGGGGTATATATTTTCATTACAAAAGGACTCCTTGAATTAAAAAAGTAATCATAGAAAATTTCCTTCTCTACTTTGTGTTCATATATATATCTATATGGATGTGTATGTGTATGTTTTTTATATATCAACGGAAGTGTTGGGAAAAGGAAAACTTAAGGGGCAGTCTACAAAATTATTGATAAATGCTTTAACCAAAACAGTGTCATTTCATTTATAGAAAAGTCTCAATAGCAAAGCAAAGAATTGTAGAGTCACAGGTACTGACTGGTTTTAAGTAGGAGTAAGAGGACAAAATTACAAAGTGAACAAATATAAAGCAACTATGTAAACACGGAGAGTAATTTTTTTAAAAAGGTATATACAGCAAGAAAGAAAAAGAACCATGTTTTCTTGGTGAAAAAGAAAAGGAAAAATAATGATGAAATTAGATTTCCACCCTTTCACCCTTAATAAAGAAAAATAAAAGGTCTGATCCTTTTTACCTTTTTATCCCCTTTGGCAATTAGCATAGTCCCTTATACATACTTACAGTATTTATTTTATTGATTATGATGACAAAATCAAAATAATATATTCTTAGCTTAAAAAAAGAAATGTTTCCCCCACGACGCCGTAAAAATCATTATTTTGCAACAGTGAAAACTTACTAGAGTAATTTGTTACCAGAATTGCTACTTTAGGGATTTTAAATATGCCAGCTTTTAATCTTCCTTAATAATTTTTGGCTAACCTGTCTTTCTAATTTTGTAAAAGTGTATTATCTTGAGAAATAATTAATTCAAAATTATTTTCTTCTTCCAGGAAATTTTTATAGCGCTGTAGATATACAACCCTCAACCTGAGGAGAAAGCCACCCTCATAATGCCCGTATTTGCTATCGGCCGAGCAGGAAATTCCTTCACCACAGCTGAGGTTGTTCCAATGCACAGCCTGAGTGGGCATGACTCCTCCCTGAGCTTCTCAGGCTCTGTCATAATGGAATCTCCCAATCCACTACTCTTTAGGAAAGTGGACAAAAACTGCAGACCCTTTCCTCGCCCATAGACCTAAACATAAACGGGACACAAACTTGTTCAGACAATACACTCTTTCTACAGGAGAAAATCAGTTGGGGAAAGAGGCTTCAGGCAAAACTTTTGCACATCAATCATACATTGAGCACAAAATTCAGGGTCAGCTGCTTTCACTAATTTTTAACTTACTAATGTAGAGCATTTGTATAAACTGATTGGTCTGACTTTCCTGGAGATGTGATAGTAATAGAACCATGTAAAGGCATGTTGACTTGTCCTTGGACATTTTTCCCTTCTCAAAAGAGAGAATGAAGAAAGGAATGGTTGAGAGGGGGAAGAAAAGAAATAGGAATGGCAAGCAGGCAAAACCATTATAAGTTCTGTTGCTGTATTTGTACATTTTTCAATAAGAAAATCTTAACCTCATATAGCCCAAGATATTTAGGGTGTTTGTATGGGTGAACCACCAGTTCTATAAATGTGGTGATCTTGCCACCTAAGAAACTATTTTGGTTGCATGGCTTGCCAGGGGGTATATTCATTCAAAATCAAAACAGACATAGCTAATCCACTCTCCCAGCAACCACACAGCAGGCTGCTGTGGCTACTGGGCTATTATTCCCTCCAGCCAGGCATAAAAATACAAGCAGAGTATACAAGGAGGTTTGTTTAATCACTACAATTTGGAGGCCGTGTAACCAAGACCCACAGGGAATCAAAAGAGAGAATTCTTCACAGCATGTGCTGATAGTGTCTTCTGGGAGCAAAAACTCCTAAGGTACTGTCAATATGTGCAGAGATTTCATTCCTTAGTTTTTGGTGAATCCACTTATTGAGTTGATTTCCAGGGTTAAGCAGATCCACTGAATTCTCCTTTAATAGTGATTTCTTTCAAATGAAGGGCTTGATATTTAATTTTTCCCTGCCTATCAACATGCATGCCAAGCACATTTGTTACTTCCTTTTAAGATGCATTATTTGACAAGAATATATTTTGTTAGAGAAATGCTTTCAGATTCTCCTTTGGTATAAATCGCACCGTTGTGGGAAGATGATTGCCAAGTGCAGGAACTAAAGGTAATCTTTGCATCTGCACTCAGTATTTGTAGATGGGAAAAAGGGAGGGCCTTACTGGTCCTAAAGGGAATTCAAGCTGTAGACTTATAAAAGGAAAAACCACACAGTGGGATAGAGTGTAAGCTATCAAAATCTTACAAAAGGAAAATTCTGAGGAGGAGGATGAAGTATGCAATTGACAATCATGAATAACTTTTAAAAGGCAGCTACTTCTTTTATCTCTTCTGATAAAGGAATAAAAATGTTTCTTTGTGAGAATACTCAGTTCAAATCTGGAAATTTATTTCTAATTCATGCTACTAACAATGTCAAACTTTTAGAAAATATTTCCTTGACAAAACAAAGAATATTTGTGTACTTAATAAGCAGTGGAGTTTAGTACTAGCTCTTTCCTTTATAGAAACAGCATAAGTGAAATTGTTTCTTGACTGAAATAGGGTGTATGTGTTTGCATGGGGAAAAGGTACTTCATCTTTTGGAAACTACTAAAATATACTGCATATGCCTAAATTAGTTTTGATACTTTATCAGGCATGCTATTCCAATGTCTTCTAAGTAATCTAAATTCAATTATTAGAATTATTATTCTATAGAAAAATGGTTATTTTATTTTAAAACATATATAGAATTACGTCTTCATATATCAAAATTTAAAATTTTTGTAGTGTTTTGCTAATTCCATTTTTATATGGTGCTAAGACAAATTACTATTCTTTTTCCAGTGAAAATGATTGAAATTCTGCATCCTCCAAGGGAGGAAACAAATACTAAAATATTTCACTGACTTTACTGATCATATAAAATAAGGATTGTACTGTTTCTAAAGTACTTTTTAAGGGCTTCCTATGAAACCATTATATTGATTTTAAACTTTGTTACCTATTTTTAAAAATATAAATTATCAATAAATCATCTTGGTAAAAATTAACTGGCATTAACCTCATCTCTGAATTTGGATTTTATTTTGTGAGATAACCTCAAAATAAGGACCGGTAGCAAAAGTTGCTGACACTCTAAAGAAAAATTTCCCTTGCCATGAGCTGGAGATGGCAACAATCCTTCTTTGTCCATGGTGATGTGGTGATAAATCTTATTTATATTGGGAAACTAGATCTGTAGGCAATGGCTTAAAGCAGGATAGCCATTCTACAGTACCCAAACCTTCGGGAGACAAAGGTAGCACCCTTCCTGACATACCTCCACCAGGCAAGCCCCTCACGGAGCCTCCCTCTCCCTGCTCCAAGAACTTCTGGTAAAGGAGAATAGCTGGGGAATAGAATGAGAAAGAAAAAAAAAAAGGAAAGAAATTGTCCACTCACTTTCAGTCTTTATACAAAATTAGATATTTTTAAAATAATAGCAGAAGCACTGTAAAAATGTATCTTGAAATTTTAATATTTCCATAACCTAAAAATCTAACTTTATGCTTTTATATGTCTTTCACCAAGCTTACAACATACTTTATAGGTTGAAACGGAGTAATAGCAATGGTCATTAATAAAAAGTAATAAATGATATGAGTTAAGAACAACTAAAGGGCAGAGTATTGTACAGAAACTCTTTCCCAAGGATTATACCAAGCCCTTTTATTCACAAAGTAAACCTGCTTAATATAAAATTATATGACCTAAAGTCCTGCCTAGTGTCCACCAAAAATCATTTTTCCAGCTCTCTCCTTTAACAAAAACCAACTCTTTCATGTTGTTACTCTAGCTGTTCAATAACTGAACTGTCCTGAATTGTTGCCATTTATATCTTAAAAGCTATGAAGAGAAGACCATTCATTAAAAATTCCAGCAAATATAAAAAGTAAAAATGAAAACGAGTTTGCTAATTTAAGAATCAACTTCAACTGTTGGTAAAAGAACAAATTAAAATGAATAAATTAAAAATGTGTACACTCTTTATCCTCTCTGCAGCAATGTCTGGAAACAAAGAAATGCCATGAAGTTAGCCTTTGAAAGATGACAGCGTTACTGATTTGGAATGTCACTGCAAAGAAGTGAAAGAGTAATTCCATAGGAAAGTAAACTAAATGTTGCAGAGGAAGTCTCTTTGTTATTGAATTGATTTTAATAATGAAATGCAACATTTCCAAATTACTTTTGTTATATTTAATTCTACTTAAATGTAAAATTAGATTCAAACTAAAGTCTCTAAGACAATATTAGACGTACTGGAACACTAAAAAGAAATTCTGCATCAAATGTCACAACCAATCCATGATGGAAACAGGAATGGACTACGTGTGAGCACATTTCTGGCATTTCTCTTGATGCTTACATAAAGACAGAGTCACTAGTCAGCATTCTACCCTTTTCTACACTGATAAATTTCCCCCAAACCACTTTCAGGCCAGTTTAACATGCTGAAATGAACCTCTGATGTTTATGAGATTCTACCAAATAATGTGAACCAATGCACTGTGTATGAGTTGAGAGTCACTAAAGTATTTCTGTGCAGCTATGGTACTAGGAACATTCATTTTATCTATATCGTAGTTTTCATTCATTGAGATATAAGAGGAACTTACCAGCTGCATTAAGAGTTTTGATCAGAAATCTGGAAATGAAAACACCAGGGTTAGAGCAGCTGGAAAACTACACCCCAGGCATGTTTTTAATTTAGCAGAAATGTGGCACCTGTGTCTTATAAAGCACTTCAGTGGCTTTTTTACATGAGGGCAAAAGCACCTTGGGGATGATGTTTCTTAAGGTAAGAAACATTGAATACTGAATATTCCTTCCTTGCGCTCTCTCATTTTCAACAAGCCAAAGTACTACTAATCCCTGTTGAGTGTTCATTTTGTACAGGAGTACAACCACGATGGAGAAAAAAAATCACTTGTGTTGTGTTTTAATTAATTTAAGCAAAGCAAGAAAAAAAATTGTACTTTGTGCATATGCTCTGTCTTGGATTTTGACATTTAAAAATGCATGTGTCTAATGTTTAACCTTTGATTTAGCTTTAAGAGCTTTACCCATGTTTTAATTGCACAGCGAGTTAGAATTTAATGCAAAGGAATTCCTCTTCCTCCAAGTTTTCCTATGTTGTATAAAGGTGGCTCCAGCTAAAGTATTTAGTTATTTCAGTGAGAAATGACATTTACAAGTATTAATAAAATGCCATTTTGTCTATCATCTTTTCATATGAACAAATTTTTTGTGAACCACGTATTATGGACCCAATGATTATGAAAGCTACTGTTTATTGGGTATCTAGTATGTGTCAGGTATGAGCAAGTACATGTATGTATTTTATCTCCAATCTCCTCAATAACTTTATATGGAGAGTATTGTTATCCCCAGATTACTTGTGAGTAAATTCAAAGTCATATTTTATTTTCTCAAAGTCTGTCTGAGCCAAAACTGGCACTCTCACTGCCTCTATGATGCTTCTCTGGACAGTGCTTGGTAGTAGTCAAGCCTATAGAGTAAGTCCAGTTTCTGCCCTTAAAGATATTTTATAAACTTATAAAAATAAAAGTACAAGTTTTATATTAGTGTTAATATCTAAATGTTATATTGCATATACAGTCCTTGTGAAGAAATAATATGTTAAAAAATATATTGTCATTGCTGTCATAATTATACCTTAGTGGCCAGAAAGAGATTTTATTATTTTCTACTGTTCAAATTAATAGAGGAGAACAGACACATGAATAAAACAAAATTGGATATTAGAGGTAACATTAAAGTAAATGAAATATTATTTTCATTTGACTATGGATTTATCTGCAAAATAACAAAATCTTAACTTAGAATGAGTCAGAAACACAGTCCTGAGTCCCCATCTTTACCAAAACACTTCTCTATAATCTAGTCTCTCTGTTGACTATAGATCCTTCTCAAACATATGTTTTTCTCTCAAACTTCTTTCCTCAAGTAAGGAAAGATTCAGTAAGGCCTCTAACCCACACCAGTCTGGCTTCACCTCACTCCAACAGTGAAACTGTTTGTGTGAAAGTCACCCATAAGCTCCTTCATTTTATTTGGCCTCTCAGCAACTTTTAGCACAAGAGATCATCCCTTGAGATCAAAACATTTTCTTCTTTTGATTCTATGACATTACACAGACTAGTTTTCCTCCTTTTTCAAAAGTCAACTTCTTGGACTCCTTTGCTAACTTCTACCCTACCTAGAGCTCTAATAGGCTTTTATTTGGGCCTTTATATGTAAAGGCTGCTTCATTAAAATCCAGAGCATATTGGATTTCTTAAAGGAAATAATAAATGAAACAACCAACACGGGCCCAACTGGGAATTCAGTGGTACCTAACATCAAAGGAAAAGGTTTTTTTCTACTTCGGGTGACTCATTTGAATACAGTATTGGGGTTTCTTTTTTGTTTGTTGTAGCATTTTTTACATCTCTAAAAGCCTTTGTTCAATGAAATGTCCCTTTTAAGAACAGTTTTATTCACACCCCATACAATCCATTCAAAGTGTACAATCAATGGCTTTTAGTATAATCAGTTTTGCATTCTTCACCACAGTCAATGTGAGAACGTTCAGCAAATGTCATTTTAAAAATTATTTTAATCTTTGTTCTGATTGACAGAATAGAAATTTTAATACAAAGATTGAAAGTTTTTGTTTGTGTGGCATTATATGTAAATTTTTAAAAAATGTGTTCCTACATGAGGAACACATTTTGAAAAAACCACTATCAAGAATAGTGATTAGGGAGGCGGATGTGTCTCAAGTGGTTGGGCTCCCGTTTACCATATGAGAGGCCCCAGGTTCGATTCCCGGGGCCTCCTGGTGAAGGCAAGCAGCCCTGTGAGGCGCAGGTGAGCTGACAGCCCGCACAGTGAGATGACCCAACAAAGGGAGACAAGCAGACACAGGAAAACACACAGCAAATGCACACAGTGAGCACAGGTGTGGGGGGGATAAATAAATAAAAATAAAATAAATCTTAAAAAAAAAAAATAGTGATTAAAAACCCAGACCTCAGATTTTGTCACTAGGCAAAACTGGATTCAAGCCCGAGCTTGGTCACTTGAGAACACTGAGCCTAAGGGAAAGAGTATCTAGGTAAGATATTTTATCTTTCTACATCTCAGTTTCCTTATGAGTAAAGGGTAGATAAATCAAGTTATCAGTTGTTAAGGTTTGTGCCGGAATCCTCAACACAGTTATGTAGTAAAGGGTAGCATAGTTCCTATCACATATAATAGTTTGTGCTCAGAATATCTCAGTTTTATGAATAAAAGTCTTTATCATGTAAAGGATTTAACAATCAAAGATAAATGTATAGAAGAAATAAATTTCTAGCTCCATCTCTTCATTATATAAAGAGTTTCTTACCTTCTTGAGCAGCATGATTTTAAAAACCACTATAATTTTCAATATAAAACTGACTCTAGAAGTTGAGTGTAAGGGAAAACTTATATGAAATACTATCGTGGATACTTTTATCTAATTCAACTTCTGCTCATTCTATTGGACAACAGTTTTCATAAAGAACACACTTAAGGCCAGGCAGATGTGGGTCAAATGATTGGGCATCCATCTCCCATATGGAAGGACCTGGGTTCGATCCCCGGGACCTCCCGGTAAAATAAAGAAAAATGTAGAAGGCACGCGGAACATCAGCGGGTGAGTCCCTAGGCCCCACATGCAGGCGTGCCAGGCACCACTGAGCCACACAGCAAGATGATAACGTAACAGGAGAGTGACACAAGGGAAAGCCAAGACAAGACACACTGAAAAAACAGGAACTAAGGTGGCACAGATGGTAGGATGCCTCTCTCCTACATCGGAGGTTCCCAGGATCGAATCCTGATGAAGACAGGATGAGAAGGATGAGAAAAGAAGACAGGAAACAGACACAGAGAATTGTGCAGTGAATGGACACAAAAACAGCAAAAACAGGGGGGAGGGAGTTAAAAATGGATAAAAGTCAATAAACAAATCTTTAAAAACATACATATACACACTTAGGGCTGGCTTTACTTTTATTTTTCTAAAATGACACTTAGGGAATCTGAAGACCCAGTGCTATTAGGTAGAACCATATTCAATTTTCTTGACTTATAAATATGGCTTTGATTTAATATTACTATGAACCATAGAGTTGTACCTCATTTAACAGAATGACTGTATTCTGTTAGAAATTTTGATTGGAAATAAATTGTGTTAATTGAATTGGATAGTACTTTGGATGGTGGTTTCATTCCTAAACAGTATCATTAAGGTACAGCAAATCTTTTAAAATCAAATATTTTACTTTTAAAACAACTTTTTAAATAATTGTAAAATGAACACAGACTCAAGAAAATAGAAATACAAAATAGGAAAAGTAAATCATACATAATTTTATTTGCCATGGGATATTAAATATACTTAATATTTTATCATGTTTTTCTGGACTTTTGTCTCTTAATGTTTATAATTTTATAGGGTTGTGATTATATCCTATTTTTCATTTACCATAGAAAATGATCTTTATAATCATCACATTTAATCATTATATAAATCCAATTCTATGAATAAACCACAAACTATTTAACTATATGGCTATTATATTCACACAGGTGTGAGTTTTAAGCACCTTGCTGACATAATATGCCTTTTACCTAAAGGATTCCAAAATATGTTTAATATATAACAACTAAATATCTCTACTAGTAACCCTTGTATTGGTAATCCTAAATATTAAATAGAAATAAATACGTATGCATTTAATCCCATCCATCGTACCCATGGGATTATAAGCCCCCTCTCACTTCAAGGTGGAGTGGACATCAGCATCCCAAACTCCTCAGGATTGGGGGAAGAGCTATGGACTAGAGTGGACTCACTGGTATTCTGTTGTAGACATATCATGATTCAAGTAATGGAAGAAATTACAACAGTGAGGTGGAGCCAGTGGCCACTGCACGCTTTTGGGGCAGAAAAGGGAAAAGCAGTTGTAATACAGGGGCTTTTTCAGGACTTGGGAATTATCCTGAGTGACATAACAACGACAGATATAGGCCATTTTACATCAGCATATAACATGCAGAACTGTGTGGGAGAGAGTGTGGTCTACAATGTGAACTGTGGTCCATGCTTAGTGGCAAAGCCCCAGGATGTGTATTTCCATTGCAGGTGATGTGCCACACTAATGAAAGATGTTTTTGTGGGATGTTATGGGAGGTATGGGAGGTGGGGAACATGGGAATCCTTGTAATTTTTGTGTAACATTTATGTAATCTAAGCATCTTTTAAAATATATGTTTAAAAAATATACATATGCATTTAAAACAAACAGCATGTGTGAAATCATTTGTAGATTTATCAAGAGTGGAAGTACCTACTGAAACAGTTTTACAATCAGCATTCAGTACATTAGTCAAAATATAAGAAATCTATAATTACACGCAAACTTTATTGTAATCTATAGTCTTCAATTACCTTCTTTTAGCAACTGTTCTTTTAAAAAATAAATAACTGCTGAGGAGTGGATGTAGCTCAAGTGGTTGAGTGCTTGCTTCCCATGTACAAGGGCCTGCATTCAATCTCTGGTACCTCCTTAAAAACTAACTAAATAAAAATGTGCTGCTTCACTTTTTCTTTTACCTTCTTTCCCATATTCTGGAGGAGTTGTTAAAATAGGGATAAGGAAAAGAGAAATGAATACAAATAAAAAAAGGACAATCAGCCCTTGATGAACACTGTGTGTGAAAAATTAACTAGGGGCTTAAGCAGCATCATGGATGACAAAGAAAGCCTCGACTGCAAGAAGTGGCATGACAGGACATAAGGCTGGAAACAGAAGGAAATACTTTGTGTGTGTGTGTGTGTGTTGAGGGAGCAGAGTTTCCTGTTTGAAATTCACCATGCAGTTAAATTAAAAGGGAAAAAAAGGAAGTAGTGCTCTCTACAGCTTTCCTCTGACTTTACCCCAATATTGCACATTAACACAAGAAACCAACCAAACTGTAGATTTTAGAGACAATGACCAAATCATTTAGGAGATATTTTTGGACTGTAATTATTTCTTAGAAAGTATAATTTAACACTACAATTATTTACTTTTCATTTCAATTTCCTCCCTAGACTTTTACTTCCTACATATTTCCCCTGGGAGATCTAAAATGTTCTGTATATTTTTCCTTAGCTCTTTAAGGGATTTGTCATTGGGCAATTTACCCAATTTACCCAAAGGTAAATTAATTTACCTTTAAGTAATGGAAGGTAAGAACACAAGGACTTTATACATTTAGCACCTCTAGAAGACAAATTCTTATGAACTATTTATTTAGAATTACCTTAAAACGCTCCTATCCCCTAAGGCTTTTACAACTTTCTCTGGGGTCTTTCGGTATTCCGTACCTAAAACATGTATAAAGATAACATCAGTTTTAAATTTACGTCAGATTATCCAAACCTAAGAGAAATCTTCTTTGAATGTTAAAAACAGGAGAATCCTTCAGAACAAATACGTAAGAAATCCAAAGGCCCCTCTGGAAAATACATTGCCATTCTGTCATATACAAATTTGTGTTGGTTGGTGCGTAACAAGTGATCACAGCTATCTTGAAGCTGGAGACGAATGAAAAGGAAAATCTAAAATTCTGTATTCCACAGTGCTGGGCTTTAAAAGACTCAGTTATTTCCTTCAAGTTCTCATTTGTCACCACAAATAGGTGGTAATGAGAGAAAAAAAAGTTCTGTTCAATGTAAGATAGAAAAAGGCCACCTCCTCACAGTTTCATGTGGTCAGAACAGTTCAGCTCCCATCACTGAGAGGATCAGCCTTTGGAATCGTGGGTAAGCACAGACGTCTCTTGTTTTAGCATACTCTCACTACGTGAACTCCACCAGGAGATAAATTAGCATGTGACTAAATTCTGCCCTCCCTAAAAAGTGACAAGATGTTGAAAAGGTGTCATTAACAGAGGTTGGAGGTTGTATATAAAAATGAAAAAGTGGCATTTTCTGGCTTTTTAAATGCTTAAACGAAGAAGAGAAGAGCTTCTCACAGGACAAGTGATTGTCTCCCTATGCCTTATGAATATTGTGACTCCAAAAATGAGTCTCTAAATCAGCACCCTCACCCATCACAGAAAGGCAGGCCTCCAAACAGAACCAACCAGTCTGATAACACTTGGTGGAGAGAGGCCAGGAATCATTAAGTGATGTGGCAGCTTGAGACCAAAACAAACAAATAAATGAATCAAGCAACCAAAAAGGGAAGAAAGAAGGAAGGGAGGGAGGGAGGGAGGGAGGGAGGGAGAAAGGGAAGGAAAGAAGGAAAGAAACCAAAGGTACAGAGAAATAAGGGTGCATTGAACCAGAAAGAAAATCTCATCAAAGAGCTTTTATAAAGGACCTTAGAGAAAGGCTAGACAAGAACCTAGTAAGGAGACAACAATTTCCAGGAACAGATGCTGGCATAACACTAGCAGGGGTCATGGCGTTTTAGTGCTAATGGGAACCTTAAGTGCAATTAGTAAACCTCCCTCATTTAAAGATGAGAACACTGATGACTGGAGAGGTTGCTACTTGCCAGAAGTTACATAACTAGTCAGAGGCAGTGGCTAAGGAAGTGGTTGCTGAGATCACAGTTTTGATAAGGAGTCCTAAAGGGTCCATGTGGGTTGAAATTGTTAAGGTTTCCTTTCTTCCAGATGAAGGCAATTAGCCTGGAGCTAAGGGATCAAAACAAGGTGCCCTGGTAATCTCCAGCTTCCTGGAATGGCTTTTGGACCTGAATAGAGCAGTGAGGCTGAAAGCTGAAGCTTGTGGAGAATACACCTGCGATGTCCTTCCACTGTACATGATTTGTGTCCTCAGATTTCTTCATGGTAAATTTACTTGTGCTTTTTAATTGTACCCACATACTGGACTCTAGGATGTGGTGAAAGGAGACAGAAAGCAGCTGATGCGTTGTGAGCACCTTTTCTGGGTCCGGCATTTTCCGTTCTTTAGCTGATTGAATATCCATGGTTAACCTGTAACGTGGGTATTATTATCCCTATTTTACAGGTGGTATTAACAGTAGCTATTAATTATTGACCACTTATCCCATTCAGGCACTGTTATAGGAATTATGCATGCATTATCTTGCTTAATCCTCACAATGGCTCTGTGAAATAGGGTAATAATATTATTCCCATTTTACAGATTAGGGAATCTTATCCTAGACAATATTGCTAAGATAGACAATATTGGAGTCAGGATTCCAACTCAAGTAATCTGATGTCAAAAGCCCTTTGACAAATAGGGAATTCAGGTTCAAAAAGGTGAAATCACTTCCTTAAAGTCTCACAGTGAGACTTTAATTTTGAATTAATTGGAATTTGAGCTAATGCCAAAGCCTGTGCATTTTCTCCCATGTCATGCTACAGAATAGTGAAAAGGCTAGGATTTCAATTTTGATAGGAAACAAACGCACTTACATACACACACCCTTTTGACATTTTGTAATATGAGCTGCAAGCGGTCCTACTTCCCTCTAAATTTCCTGGGGTATATTAACTTGGAGGTGGTGTGGAGGGTGAGAGGGGTAGATGAGGGGAGGAGGTATGAGGAGTGGGGGAATAAGGACTTACTTCTGTTAAGTAGCTTACATTCATGAACAAAAGCAGAAGGAGAATTGAGTTTTCAGGAGCCATATTACGAAACACTGAAGAAATGCCCAGGGTCTGGTATGGTGAGGACAAGTCCCCTGTACTGAGCAGCATCATTAGTTCAGCTACTGTGCTACTACGTTGTTAAAAGCAGTCACTTTGGCAGTAGCGGAATTGTGCTTTCAATGGAAATATGTTTCTTATTTTATATGGGAAGTTTTGTTGTTGTTGTTGTTATTAAAATGGAATAGAGTGCCTGCTTCAGGCTGAGCGACAAAAGGTGGCAGCGTTAATGAATGGTAACTGCCATTTCAGGATTTGAACCACAACTTTATAGTTTCAAACACAGGATTTTTAAATCACCCACAGGTGGATTAGGCACTTGGGAAATAAGCAACACAAACAAAACTCATTGTATATACTTTATATACCAGGATGTTATAATTTACTAGTGGAAGATGTAGGGTACAACTGTATTCATACCCAAAATATCAGTATCTAATACCAAGGTCTCTGGAAAGACCTAATTAGAAGTCAGGAAGGTATAGAATAAAATAACAGAAAGTTGTGCACCCTTAGAAAATATTTTCTTGAACCTTGAGGAATGATCTTTATTATCACTACAAACTAACCCCCTCTCTAGTGGTCAAGTATATGACTGGTCACTTCAGCATCTCTTTCATTAAACAACGGTCTTAATTGCCACCCCACCCCCAGCCTTTTTGGCTATAACATAGTATAAGAGATGACATCCATCTGGGCCACACAGTTTCAAAAATAGGCAACACTTAACTCATGGATGTGAGTTTTAATAGCATCCCTTTCTCTCCCATATCAGGAAGCATCTCTGAAGGCAAATGAGTTAAAAAAAAAAATGTTATTAAAGAAATACAGGAATAATCTTAAATTTCCACACACTTCAGTTTATACTCACTCACATAGTCATCGCAACAGTCCATACTTTATTGCTAGTAACAAATTGCTTGTGATAGTTTCTTACATTACAACACCTTGCTTTTTATAGTATCAACCAGAGGAATCTTTACCCCCCTCTCTCTTTTTTTTTGGATTGGTGAATTCCAAAGTGGGCATTTAACCTAGCCCTGGGGTTTCTCAGAGTTATAACGAGCTGCTCCTGAAGGAGCAGGTTTGGAACACCACTCCTCCTACTCTTCAATCAGGGTAGATCTACTTTTTGTGTTTTATTATAATGAATGTCCATATAAGAGTTTATTACCTGGCTATTGTGACAATATAAAGAGTGTAAAGTAACAATAACTTAAAATCATTTGATATGAGTTAGAGTTTCTTTGATAAGTTATACAGTTCTAAACATTCTTTTCATATGGTGATCTTCTTGGAAGACTACCTGCATGTATTTTACATTTTTGTTAGCTTCCACTGCCCAGTGAACATATTTTTTTTGGCTTTTACACAAATTGTGAGATGTGCACTGTGTATATAGATTGTAGCTACAAATCCCTCCCCTCTCTGTGCATTAACTGTAGAAATCAGTGGAAAATTAAGATTTAAAAGAACTTCATTTCATGGCTAGTTTTGGGTAAGTGATATATGTCATGGCATAGTTCCATAAATGGAGTAAAATCAATCTCTTAGGCCAGTATTTTTAATATTTTTTCCTGATGATGAAGAAAAATACCCCCCCCAAAAAAAAACGGAAGATACTTGTAATGCAAAGAGATATGCATTGTTAACATTTTTTTCCATAGTATTTCCCTCTAATATTTAACAGAGCTGCAATCATATGCATATGTAGTTTTACATTCTTTTTCAATAAACAATTTTTTACTGTTGGATTTCTGGCTTATTTCCATTCGATTTTATTGCTATTACAAAAAGTTGTCATGAACGTCATTCATTAATTCAACAAATATTTGACTGCCTACTCTGGGTAGTCACATACCTCATTACCAGCTTCCTGTTTTCCTCTCTCCCCTAACTTAGTTCCCAGCTCCCCACCCATCCTGGATATATATAGTAAAGTACAGTGATCTACTATGCCAGACCTGTTTCTGGATATGTTCAAAACAGAGAAAAATAATTCAGAGAATTATATTCTCTCTCATCAAAGCCATGCTTGCAATCCTATTATCTTGCTGCAGATAAACTTCCTATTTGGTGTGACAGGAGAGGAATCTTAACGTTTCTGTCTGTATGAGTTCTGTCTATAACAATCCTAATGCCTTCCACGGTACTTGGATGCCTTGGACTAACTAGAAAGAAGATTAAGTACATGGAAGTGCAAAGAAGAAAAGTCCACTCATGTTTCAAAAATATTACCCTAGGTATACCTTTTCTGTTAACAAATATTAACATGCACATTTTATATAGATAGATAGATAGATAGATAGATCAGATATCTATATCTATATCTATATCCATCTATCTATCTCTCTCTCTCTCTCTCTATATATATATATAATAAAGAAGAGAACAGCTTATAGTTTTTCCTCCCACCATTAGAAAATTATGTTTCCTCTCAGTACTTGGGAGACCTGCATTTACAAGATCCTTTACTCCATAGTCCTGAGCTATTATCCTAAGCTCATTATACTTATTATCCTAAGTATAATGTGATACAATTAACATGTTTTAATTCATATATGTTAAGGACAACAATACCTGAGTGAGTGACAGAGCTATGGTGTTGGTATTGTTATATATATATACATATACACACAAATATATACATATTTTAAACACACAACACTAAAATCTTAACCTTGCTTTGCTTTCAAAATTTATCCGTGGCATTTGGTACCAGAGTATGCCATGGAGCACAAATCCTATCACCAATTTATAAACATCAAGGTAAATATATCATTACAAATTATCTTGTGTTAGGGAGAAAAATACAGGGAACGCCTATTTAGATTGGGGACTTAGAAAAGTTCTTTTGGAAAAAGTAACCTTTGAACAGTACTGAAGGATGAATAAAATTAGTCCTGGGAAGATGGGGGAAGGATCTTCCAGGAGGAAGGGATGAACTCTATGATGTCCTGAGATGGGAAAAAAAGGTCAGTAAGGCTGGAGTGTAATGAGTGATGAAGTTAAGAGGTGGGCAGGGGCCAATGACACTGGGCCTTGTGAGTCATGGAATGGAGTTTGAATTTTGTCCTAAATGCAGTAGAAAATCATTTAAGGGTTTTAAGTAAGGAAGTGCCATGAACATTCTTGTCCATACATTTTGGCCTGTTTCAGATTATATCATTAGGAAAGACTTTTAAATGTGGACTTCTTGAGTCAAAGATATGAATATTTTTAAGGCTCTTGGTATTTCAAGTTTACACCCATTCAATTTCCTACCAATAGTGTAAGTATATGAGAGAGTGTCCATTTCACTAACCCTCAATAGCATTATCGCTGAAAAGAATTCTGCAATTTGAAAAAAAGTAGGGTCATGTTATTTTAAGTTATCATTTTATAACTAGTGGATTTGAATATTTTTCAGTGTTTATTAATATTTTATATTTTTCTTTTGTAAATTATCCATAGCCTTTGTCTGTTTTTTTTTTTTTTTTTTTTTTTTGTTGTTGTTGTAGTTGCTGTTGTTTTGGATGTTGGAGTTCATATGACATAGCTTTATAGATTTAAAGAATATTACCATACTATCTTGGGACTTATTTCTTGCATTATCTTCTCCCAGTTTGCCTTTTAGCTTCACTTGTATAGTTTTCCCCAATCTTATAAGGGTAATTTGTTACTAAAAAACAAATTCTTATATTTGAAAGTTTAACTATTACTTCAAATTAGAAAAAATGCCAAGTTTTTCTGGGCCCTCATTAACGTAAAAAGCCAAATCTCACTGAACTGTACCTGCATAGGTCATTACCTCACACTAGTTATCACAACACAACATAACACTTGCTGTCCACTAATTCCTGAAGTTTTTTTCATAGTTATTTTATACCATACACTTAACACTATGTTCTCAAATAAAACATGCATATAATACTCAGTGTTTATGTAATTCAAACTTTAATGCAAAACAAAATACAAAAAATCCCAAACAGAGCAGTAAAGACAAAATAAATAAAGTAATGCATTTTAGAAGGCGTGATATGAGTTTATCATTGCTATATACTAGCACACCAGGAATACTCTGAAATGAAAATTTAACACAGGACCCCAGCTATATACAGTTGTGTAAATGGCCTTATGGAAACTCTTCTAGTTCTTGCTTGACCTAAAAAATCCGAATTGGTGTTCATTAATGTGAAGAAAGTGGGAGGAAGTGTATCAGATGAAACTTTACAAAGTGTAAAAGTTGTAACCCTAAATAAAGCGTTATCTTAGAATAGGACTCTACTGTTTTTTATATGTAGAATTTATTCATTTTTATATAGACAAATTCTCAGTCTTTTCATTTGTGATAATTTTTTCCCATTGCTTTAGGGGTTAGGCTATCCTTCCCCACCCTCAATCTTAAAAATATTCACCTACATTTTCTTCTAGATTTTAGGTTTACAATTATATTTAGGTTAATAATTATACAATTATTTTTAGGTTTACAATTATATTCTTTAAGTCACTAGGAATTCTTTTTTAGTGCATAATGTGAGGTAAGGATATAATTTATTTATATATTTTTTGTTGTTGGTTCCCTTGTCTCTCTTCTCATTGTCGGCTCATTTTGTTGTTGTTTTTCCTGGTTGTTTTGCTTATTGGTTGCTGGTTGTCTGCTTGTTTTCTTTAGGAGGCACAGAGAAACGAATCCAGGACCTTCCATGTGGGAGGCAGGCACTCAACTGCTTGAGCCACATCTGCTCCCTGATTTACTTTTTTTTTTTTTTTTTTTCTATCTGGTTGCACCATTGTCTTTTTGGTGCATCGCTTCACCGCACAGGGGCCTGCACCTCTCTGCGCCATGCAGATCTGGGATGTCTTTTTTCTTTTTTTTTTCTTTTAACCAGGAGGTCCCAGGGATTGAACCCAGGTCCTCCATATGGTAAATGGGAGCTCAATTGCTTGAGCCACAGCCACTTCCAATGATTTATTTTTTTATTTTTTTCTGTGGAGAGGAAGAAATGTTTTATTAGCTAACTTTTCCCCCCACATATCTGGAACCTTTCCTAGGACATATACCCAATACAACCTTACATTAAGAGCTTGGGTTAGGTGGGTTAGGATAATAGAAAACAAGGTCTTTGCTACTCCATGAAACCTTGGCCAATCAGACATCCAAGGAAGCTAGTGTGCCAACACAAGTGAAATTCTGGTGGACACCGTGAATGTTTGGACAATTCATCATCATTGTGATGATTTGCTTTTTTAAAGACAAAATTTCTACTTGTGTCTAATAATTCATGCTTTCTCCATTTGCATTATATATCTCAAAGTGAAATTTGGAAAAAAGTGATACATAATCAAACCAGGTATTAGTTGAGCATAGAGACTGTTGGTAGCTGAGAAGAATTAAGAGGGCCACCTGTGGAATTCTTACTTTAGGTGGTGCTAAGTCCCTAAAACGTGTCTGATTGTAAACTATTTCTTGTCCCTACTCTTCTTTTTTCTCTCTTTCCCTCTCTACCTTAGCTCCTCTCCCTCTCTTCACAATCTAGTAGATAAATTAATGGTATAACTTAGGTTGTATGAAAAGAACTATTTTGGTCTTCTGGACCTCCTCCTGAATCCCCAACTCTGAACCACTGCCCCCTACTCCCACCCCACAACACATACATATTCACTCAGCTGAGGAACAAATGAGGTAAATAAATTTATTTTGAAGAGAAAATAGAGTCAAAAGTTAAATTCTAGGCAAGAACAATAGGAAATTCAGGGCTAAGTTATCTAACTTACATTAAGATAAATGAGAGATGGTATCTGGTTATAAAAATTGTAATGATGTCTACAAAATAAAATTGGATAGAAATGTGGAGTTATGCAGCAACTCTTTTCCTATAAGGTAAGCTTTCTTTTATACATATGTAACATTATCTTACTTGAGTGGTATCTGTGAAGTATAAACAACCATACAGTCCCTCTATTTCACAGCAGAAATGTGATTTACTTATAGGTATTCATTGTTGTAATTCCTGGTGAAGCAGTCAAACCAGGTGTGGTTTGATTTTTTCCTCACACTCTTTAACCTTTCTATTGAGTTCTAATGGTATATATTTACCCTTAAAATGAAAATTAATTTAAATTATTTTTTGATGTCCCTTGACAAACCAAAACTCTCTGCGATGTATCAGAACCAGAGCTGTGAACAATTAAAAGGTTGTTTCTTTAGCATTCGGAATATGAAGGCATCAATGACTGATATAAATCACAGACCACTTATTCACTATCCATCTGTATTTTCTAACTTAGTCTTAGAGACCAGTTATGAAAGCAAATTGATCAATTGGATTAGAATCCCCAAATTTCTGGGACAGTCTCTTCCCATTGATTTTCAGGTACATATATCCAATAAGAATTCAATGAGTAAGAAGTTTGGACCCACAGGTTTTCCTTCCAAATTCCTTAATGGAGAAAGGTCATTGGGGAAAGTATGTGAAATCTATTAAGGAATGCTTATTTTCTAGACTTAACCACATACTGGGACCTTCTCTGGTTAGATCTAGAATGATAAACTATAAAAAATAACCTATTTTTCACACCAATTTGTAGTGTGCTGACCACTACAAACTGGACCTCTTTTTTTTTGAAGTCATATTTGTGTCTTATGGAATGAGAAATTCAGCATATTCCCTGCAATTCTTTTCGATGATAGGATTAAAAGATAGTAAAACTATTTACCAATTTTGTTATTTCTAAAATCACTCCCATACTCTATTATAATCCCACACAATGTAAACTATATAATAGGTACATCCCAAATAATAAATATTAGCTGAGAACTGCATACACTTTCTTACTGTCAAAGCCTAGCAACGATATGAGTGCTTAAATCTTTGTGTGTACTGCTTTTTACTCACAGTGCCAGTATGTATGTATTTTTGACGTATGTATTGTTACAAAATGCATGTGTGCATATATAAGAACATGCTGAAACAAATTTTGGACAGAGGCGCCAAAGAAAGGAAAGGAGGAAAGGCGAGTGTGGATATGTATAAATGTATTTATATTATTTGTACAATATGAGTGTACATTAAAACAAACAAACAAACAAACAAACAAACAAAAAAAACCTTTGGCAGAAAGAAGCAAGTCCGGCCACCGCCGCTAGAGTTCTCCTTCTGCCCGCGCTGCCTACTCCTCCTCGCTCCATCTGAAACCCTGTTTACCCCAGAAACCTGAACTGTGGACAGACAGGGGAAGGGAAGAAAAAAAAAATCAGACACAATAAAACTCTGAGGGGGAGAGAAAAAGAGAGGCAGAGGGAGTGAGCGAGCGCGTGTGTGTGGGGAGGGGGGTGGTGAAAAGAGAAAGAGAAGGGGGGAAAGAGGAGGGGATAAAAAAAAAGCACACACATTCAACCACCAACATGTGAAGCGGGAGGCAGCGGCCTCGGGAAGGGACTGAAAACTTTCCCCAGGCAGGCTGCCGGCGCCCTCCAACTTCTTCCAGTAACCGCGCGCGGCCCAAATCCTTCGCTCCCGCGCCGCGCCGCCTGCTCGCGGCTCCAGCCCGGCCCGCGCCGCCGCCGCAGCACCGGCGAGGAGACATAGTAAGTGGGGAAGCGGCGGGCGAGCGGGCGGGGGACCGCGGGCCGGGCCCGGCGAGGCACGGCCGGTGCGGCGAGCCCGCCCCGTTTGCCACCCGCGCCGGCATCTTTCTCCCTTGAGGCCGCCGGCCGCGCACCCCCTCCCACACACACGCACACACCAACACACGCACACCCGCCCCTGGCCGCCCTCGATCATCTCTGTCTTTCCTCGCCTGGTGTCTCTCGTGTGTGTTTTATATGATGGAGGATTATAAACATGGCGCCTCTCAAACTACCAAATCCTTTGCCAGCAGTCCCGTGGCCCGCGAAGGCCGGGCGCGCCGGGGAGGCACGGTGGCGGAGGGCGGCGGGAGCTGCGGCCCGGGCCGCGCCGGCGCCCACCCGCGCCCGCGCCCGCGCCTTGCGCACCGCGCCGCCCCCGGACTCCCCGCGCGGCCTCCCCCGGCGCTGCCCGGCTGGCTCCAGGCCCCGGGGAGAGGTGGTTGGTGGTTGGGGAAGGAGGGCGGGCGCGGAGAGTCGGTGCCGAGGGGGACGGGGAAGGAGGGGTGGGGGAGGGCGCGGGCGAGGCGGCAGCGGCGGCGGCGGCGGCGGCGGCGAGGAGCCAGAGCATAATGGTGGGGGAAAAGAAATCAGTTTCCGAGGGAGGGGAGGCCCCGGGGCGGCCGGCCGCGAGGGTGGCGGGGCCGCGGCTCGGGGGCCTAGGTGGGTGCGGGCGGGGGGCTGCTAATGAGTATTAATGGCGATTACGATGACCCCGTATTGTTGTGTCTCTGACCCCCACCCCCCACCCTCGGGTTGCAGCCTTTTCGGGGTGGCGGTGGGGTGCTGCTGGATCCGCCACTCGTCCTCTCGCCGAACGTATCAAAGTTGCCCGAGGAGCTTTGTGTGCTGTGGGCTGGGGGATCCTCCCGGGCGCTGGGGTCACCCGGTTCGGGGACGCTCGAGGCGGCCGGGGCCTGGCGGCGTTTTGTGGGGGCTTGCTGTGGGCGGTGGTGTATCGCCGCCCTCGACCCCTCTTGCCTTCAAAGGAGCCTGGGAAGAGGCTCCTCGGGAAAACTGCGCAGGGGCCTTGTCTGTGTCGGGGAAGCCGGGGAGTCGCGTGAGGCGGCCGAGCGGCCCCTCGCTCCGCGCCGCCCGCGGCTCTCCCCGTCCGCGGCCCAGGCCTTCCGGGCACACGCCTGCTGGTCGGGGTCCGAAGCGAACGCGGATTTGTGTGTGCGGTGAGGGCCGGGAGGTGGGGAAAAGGGGAGGGAAATGAGGGGGTGGTGTAAGCCTTCGCTGTCGCGGTTTGTTGTTTGAGGAGTAATGGCAGCGCCGGGCAGGGTTTATCCCCTACGGGCTGAGGCAGGGATTCTGCCTAGTTCTCCCGGGAGCTGGGGGCGAGAGACCCTCGAAAGACCAGCCGCAAGTAAAGGCGAGGTCCTTTGCCTCCTCAACAGGTTCCTCTCCCCGTTCTTTGAAAAGGAATTCCTTGATTGCACCACCATCTCCCCAACTTCTTCCCCGGTGAATTGTGTTTCTGTGCGTCTCAATCTAGCCTCAAGGATTTTCCTGAGGAATCCTCCACTTTTCTTCCCGATGAGAACATTTGGAGAAAAGCTGCAGGTTATGGAGAAGCCTCTAATAGGCATGCCTAGTGGTTGTCTAAGTTTCTTTGGGATGAAGTGGGAATTCCTTCAGGAAGGTGTCGTCCCGCGTCCCCAGCACCTTCTGGTAGGGATCGGGCGTGGAGGACCGTGGGCTGTATGTAGTAAACGGGCAGCCCGTGAGTCGCACGGGACTTACAACTTCTACAATTTACGTTGTTTCCCCTTAAGCTTTGCTCCCCTGGTCTATAGAGGCATGCTTATTGTATATAATGCACGATATTATTTGTATGTATAAAGTACGAAGCAGCCTTATGTGCTGTTATTAAATAAGCAAGCGCTGAGTAGATTAGGGAGGGAGTACAAAGTGCGAACCATTCTCACAAGGAAAGCCCACTTTGATAAATGTCTGATGGTGATTTTAGGAAACCACTGCATTCCATGAGGGAAACTGCTGAAGCAAGTGGCTGGTGGAGTGGAAAAAGCAGTCTCTTTTGAGTTTCTAAGTCTCCGGGGAACTTAACGTGAGGGAGTTGGCACTACCTCACTCTTGTCTTGCCGCATCTTACAATAAGCCTTGAGGGAATAACTTTGGTTTCGTATGGAAGGCAGGAGCATTATTAAAAATAATTTGTTTATATGTTGAAAGGCAGAAAATAAAATTTTACTCGTATTCTTTTAAACTGAAAAAAATAGTTTTAGCTTAGTAATTACGGGATGCATAACTTTTTTCAGGCCTTTGGATGGTTGGTTATAATAGTTGGAAGTTATCAGGGAGTTAGTCATGGTTGTGCTTTTAAAGTTTAAATACTTTCTGGTGGGCAAGGTTATTTTTGTAATTTTTTCTGAATATCTAATTTGTACAAGTAAGAGAGAATATATTTCTGTACAGGCATATTGTTATCCTTGTGTTTGACTAACTGGTGTTGGTTACATTACAGTTATGATTTTGGTCAACTCTGCTTTATATAATGGCCAGGTTAGAGAATCAAAGATCTGAAGACAGGGATGAGTGTTACTATGTAATTTTGACAGAACCAATAAAATACACTTCTTGCTTAACTCTACCTGTGATGAACAGAGGATTTCTATATTTTAGAGGTACATTTTTCATAGATATTGTGTATATGAAAATTGAAGGATCAGTGTTTATGACATGTCTTATTTGCATTTTATAATCTCTTTTCCATTCTGTAAATGGGGCAATTTATTTTTGCAGTTACCTGTTGCAAGGTGTCGAAATAAACACACATGCAAGTGCTTCCAGCTTAGCAAAGAAAAATCAATTAAAATGTTAACATTTAGCTCTTAAATATTCCTAGGATATCATTATATTGGCACTTGGAGTAGATGTCATCTTAATGTTTCAGTGAATTGGCATGTTTATTTGAACTCTCACCCCTCTATAATCCTCTTCCCTATGTCCTTTTAGGGTTATTCAGATAGTGTATAATAATAGAGGCATTCATAACCTTTGGCTTACCCTGAGCATGTTAAGAGTATCGAGACACTAATTGGATCTAACTAAGCATTTTAATATTTGTAATAGAAGTAGCAAATACATTGCTTACTTAAAGTTGTAACCCCTGGGATCAGGGTTTTGTTTTTGTGTGTTTGTGTGTGTGTTTTGTCTTCTTTTTCACCTTCCTCATTCTTCCATTGAATTTTACATGGAGAACATTAATTACATTTAAGCAAAGGTTTTATCTGGGAAAAAGAAAGAATGTATAGTCAAACTTGATCTTAACGTGGTTAAAAACTTTCCTCTGTAAAACCTTAATTTGGATTTAAAATTGAAAATTTTAAAGACTAACAGTTTCATTTCATTTTATTTTGGTTTAGATTAGAGAGAATGCAAAGCAAAATGATTATGAGCACACTTTGAAGCTAAATAGCTTGGGTTTGAATCTCACCTCTGTCATTTATAGCAAAGTGACCTTGGGCATGTTACTTAATCTTATCGTGCCTTGTCTCAGTTTCCTCATCTGAAAAATGAGAATGATGATAATAGTGCCTACCTCATAGGGTTGTTGTGGGAATTAACAATTTTAAAGCACTTAAAACAGTTGCCTGGCACATAGTGAGCACTACATAAGTGTTTATGCTTTCTTTCCTGCCTTTTATCACTTGTGAAGGGTAGTTTTACACAAGTTGAGTCCCTTATTACAATACATTATTTTCTAGTTGGTTTAGGAAATACAATTTCTCAATTTATATTCTCAATAAAGGTATTTTCATACTGTGTTCTGATCTAAGCAGTTTTGTGTTCCCAGTGAAATTCTAATCTTAAGTGATCTAAGTTGTAAGAAGGATGGTTGCTTTCTTTCCTTTTATATTGAGAGTTTTTATTTCTTTATTCTAGTACAAGAAATGTGTATATTGCATACCCATCAATATTTTTTAAAAGCCACCAGTATAAAAGTTATTTCCTGGAAATGGTAGTCTGGCATCTGATAGCAAGCACTGTATATCTTAGCTTTTGAGATCTGACATGCCTTAGCATTTAAATGAATTCACAGATAATCTAATACCTCATTCATCATTGATTTTAATATTTGTTTGCCATTGTAGAAAAAGATATAGTTTTATTTTGTTTTGTTTCTGCTTTGTGTCACTCATTTACCCCACCACCACCTTTTTTCCTTCAAAAAGCCATATTAAGGAAGGAGAAAACTAACTGTAATATACATAGTAGATGCTAATAGTGGTTTATAAGTCAAATTCAATTCAGAATAATAAGAATTAAACCAACTAGTATGGAAAAGGGTGAAGATCTGAAATTGCAGTATGGCATGCTCACATATCATATGCCTTGTTTTATTAATTTGTATTTAACTGTCATAGCATATCCCTGAATCTCTTTTTCTACTAGTTATTTCAGAATGTTGGAAAATAAGCATTTATTACAATCCTCAGGGCTCCTTTACACGAAGCAATTTTAATTATCTTTTCATCATTACTTTTTTTAAGTCTTTGATAAATAAAATAGTAACCGAAATACACAGTGTGAGAGCTCTTCTTTTAACCATTAATTTTAAATTAATATTTTTCTCTTTTCCCACATCTGTCACCCTGTTTGTATTTGCTTCAGGTTGTGTATTTTATATTTGCCTGAAACAGATAGACTTTCTGAATAACGAAACACTGTCACCTTTTCAGCCGTTCATTGTTGGAACAAATCCTTCACCAACAGGTTTTTTTGTTTGTTTGTCTGTTTTTAAGGAGGTACCAGGGATTGAACCTAGGACCTCGTACATGGGAAGCAGGCAGTCAACACTGAGCTACATTTACTCCCCAAACAGTTTTGACAAGTAGTAAAAAATAACTGATTTGAGTTTACTTTCTACCCTTATCTCTTGCATAATAGCTTTCAGTTACTTTCTTGCAGTGGTATTGTCAAAATTTCAAAACAACTTTAACTATGCTTTCGTATAGTGAGTCTGTGAAAATCATTAGTGACCTGGAGGTTTGTCTTCCTTTAGTCTTAATTTTTGAAATGTGACGCTAGCCACAATTTATAACATACTTGATTTTATAACATAAATATGTACCATGATCATAACATCTATCATGTATTGTGTATTTAACATGTTCAGTCACTGTACCAAGTTATTTACATACACTGTCCCTCTTTAAAAAACAAGAACATATATCCTACACATTATTATCGCAAAATCATAGCTACCTTCCTATTAACTATGGAATGTCCCAATTTCTTAAAGCACTCCACCATCCCAGCGTGCACACATACACACACACACCACATAAACTAAACAAAAGTGGATGAATAAAGGGTTTTGTGAGAGAATGTGATCCATATTCCATAAAAGTTTAAGAATCCCTGGAATAGGAGGTAAAATGGTAGAAATGAAGATAATGGGAGAGAGATTAGAATCCAAATCTAAATACTTATAGAACAGTCTTTGAATAGACTTTTCTATAATTTTTAAACAGATGCAGAAATGAATTACTAAAGATCTTTTGTGTGTGTTTGTGTGTGCCTACTATTCCTGATTTTCCATATATAGAATTCTTAGAAGGTTATTTAGTTTATATTGTGAAAATGCTATATAAAATTTAATATTAAAATTATGTACAAATTCAAAGAAATTTTCTGTAAAATAACCATTTATTTGGATTTTTTAGTATTTGTATAGTCCTTTATTTTAGGGAAATTTTGCAAATTAACTCAATTTAACAAATTATTTAGAACTAGTAAATATTTAGACATTTAATCTTTTACTATATTTTTTGTATGCTTTCTATTTAAGAGTTGTTTTCTGATTTTAAGTCAGGTTTCTTTAAAGGAGATTTAGTATCTTATGTTTTCACAAGTTAAGGTAATTTGACAAAATACAGGGTGAGATCTTTTAAAATGTGTTTGATCAGAAGCAGTGGAAATAAACTTATGTCCAAATGATTACATGATTTATTCATGCTATTAAGTTGTTGTAAAGTTATAGTTGCATTGTGTATGTACAAATTTTTATATAAAGTTGGTAAAATCAGCAAATGTCCACAAAGTACCACATAAATGGCTAAAAATTCAGCTAACTTTAAGTGAAATTAAAGAAATAGAAATGACAGATAATGGAGTACTGTTATAACAGTTTTTAAGGGATCGTATGGATTTTTATGTCTATTTTTTCTTTAGCAATTAAGAGGAATATATTTAGCACATCACATTAGGTGCTCTTATATATCAATTAGAAAAATTTGTGTTGCTGAAAACTTTTACAGTGTTTTTATTTTTTAAAAATTGAGTAATATTTTATACTAGGTAAACTAGTTTTGTTTTAAAGAAAATAGTGCAAGTTACTCCATAATTAATCTATTTCATAAAATCATACTAAAATGCTATATGGTATTTTCTTTAGAAAGGTAGAATATATCCAATTTGCATATCTAGAGTTCATTCATTAATACATTGTTACTTTTTTGGGCTCCCCTGTATGCCAGGAACTTGCTAGGTGCTGAGGTGAGCAATAGAAGTGGGTCCTTGCTCTTAAAGAGTTGACAGTTTAGAGGGTAACAAAATTACCCAAGCAAGCACGTTAAAGTGTAATAGGGAAATAGAGGGTACTACAGAACAGTGTACTTGCGGTAAGGTACATTGTATTTAAGTTAAGATTATTTTTGAGGTCTTAGTGCTGATGATTTCAAATGTATTCTAATTTGTAACTTTGAGATTTTACTATATTAACCACTGAGGTTTTTTAAAAACAACTTTATTATGATTATGATTACTAACTTTTCACAATGCTATGTTAAAAAATAGAGCTGTATTAGCTATAAAATACATTATGATTTCCAAATATTATGTGAGCATTTAAGTGAAAAGTACACTCATTTAAGCTTTTTTTAGTGTGTGTTTGTTTGTTTTCCTCCTAGTTTGGTCTGCTTGCATGCTAAAATTTAAAATATTATTTAAAGAAAGAAGGATCTTCGTTCTTAGTTCAAGCATTTACCATGTAAACACAAGGATAAATACAAATAGTTTTAAATAGCTTTCTGTTGAGAACTTGTCATACAATTGGGGTTATCTCACAATTGGGATTAAAAATACTATTTTTAAATCAGAAAGACACTATAGTTTATAGCAAGAGAATCTGATATAAATACATGTAAACAGTGTTCTATAATTTGATTATATATGCATATTAGGTCACTTTAGAAATCTCTGTAAGCAGTTTTTGGGAAGCTGGGTTTCATCATAATCATATTGCCTGTGATAGCACCTGCTATACTAAGTGAATTAATTATTTCATTTAGTCTTCACAACCACATCATGAGGGAAGTATTATAACCTTTTTATAATAAGGAAACAGGCTTAGAAGGGTTAAGTTACTAGTGCCCAAGGTTGCAGAGAGTATATGATAGAATCGGTATATGAATCAAGTGTATGAGTACCAAGCCTGTACTCTATTCTACCTTTTCACTAAAACCCTTCAACTTCTTGGATCTTTGTCCTGATACACCTTCATCTTCCAGATATACTTTTATAGGTCTGCAAAATTGCTGAATAATTAAAGAACCTAAAATTATGCTAATTCTACTTATAAAAGCTGGAGGTGAAAGAAAGGAATATTAGAAAACTCCTAGTTATCAGAACAGATCACATGTAAAGTTCTGGTTAATTCCAGTTTTGCTGGTCATGGCAGCTAGTGATCTAAGAACAAGCATAGGTAATTAGCTCATTTTCTTGCTGTCACTATTGGCAGCTCACATGAAAATAGCTTGGCTAGGGGGTGGGGGAGGGGCTGATAATCCTCTGTTTTATATAGAGGAGACAAATGTTTGAAAGTATTTGGAATTAAATCGGACTTCTTACTGTATAAAAAGGAGTAGTCATTGTCTTGAGAAATCTTTTAACAGTCTCTCTGTTGGATAAGTTCAATTTGGATTAAAACGGCTAATATCTCAAAAGCTGCTGTAAGTGCTAAGTGCTTCACAATTCTATATGGTGTTTACAGTCATCTAAAATAAAATATCACTTCATGAGAGGCATATGGTGAAGAGAGAAATAGATCAGCTGCAGCATTCACAGATTCAGATCATGCTAACACTGGTATTATTCCTGCAATAGGATATTAAATATGGTTTTCTTCTATTTTATAGCTATGTAAAGATTTTTTAAAAATATTATTTTAATGACAGTTAAATATGAGGAAAGCATCCTAACTTGAAAGCTATCATGAACTTTTTAGTTTTTTCTTTTTGCATGTTCTTGATTTACCTGCTTGTTGATTGTTTTCTATATCAAAACTGCCTTAGAAATGCTATTTGGGTATCAGTTCCTTTATTTTCAACTGGATTTTGACAATTAGTATAAAATATACATACTTTAACTGCCCAGGTCTTACAGGAGGAGAAATGAGATTAATTTGTTTGGAATTTCTATTGACAGCATATTAATAGATTTTTAAAATAGTTTTACTTACCATTAAAGATGTTTTTCAACTTATACTTCATATAAATCTAAGGTAATTTATTTTTGTACTGTACTTTAGTATTTTTCTTATGTTTACAGATATCAAATTTAATATCCAAATACCTGAGATCTTTTATTTTAAAATACCTTCCTATTTTACTATTTTACACATATGTGTATTCTACACACATAATCTTAAGAAGACTCTCACCCCTGATCAATATTTATGTTGGATTTTTTTTTTTTCAGGTAAGCAGTGGTCATTTAATTTGAGAGTTAAATGTTATTTTCTTAGGATTATTAAAACTATTCTCAGTTTCTTTCAAGTAAATTAAAAGTAGAACAACCAGCAATCTAGTTTAAACTTGGACTTTCTTTTGGTTCATTTGCATATTTACAAATGTATATGAAAAAATGTATACTATTGTAAAGTTTTAGCCAGTAGTATTTGGACCTTATTTGTTCTTAAAAGAACTTATTTAAAACTTATAAGTTTTTTGGGATTTTAGATGAATGCTACAAAATTCAAATGAGGGACCAAGTGATTTCATGTATTTTCCATAGTAGATTGATTCTCAGTCATGACAGAGCATTTGAATTACCTGATTTTTTTTTTACAAAAACATTACTGAATCAGAATCCCTAGGGGTGAGTCTGTGCTCTGTTTTTAAAAAGCTCCACAGTTGATACTTTTTAAACTTCAAAAAAAATTTTATTCAAGTATATCATTCATACATGAATATACATTAAAAAATAAGTGTATAGTAAAAGTTGTAAACTTAGAAAACAAACATGCATATCATCATACAGGGCTACCATACATCACCCCACTACCAACACCTTGCATTTTTGTGAGACATTTGTTACAAACTATAAAAGAGCATCGTCAAAATATTACTTCTAATGATAGCCCATATCTTACATTTGGTCTATTTTTCCCCCAAGCTACCCGATTGTGACCACCCTGAATTAGTATTATATATTATAGTTCATGAAAGAATGTATTTGTTGTGTTAACCACAGTCCATCTTCCACCACTGGATTCCCTGTGTTATACAGCCCCATACTTTGTACAATCCATGCAAAATGTACATTCAGTGGCTCTCATTTTTATCACAGAGTTGTGCTGTCATCACCTCAATCAATTTTAGAATGTTTTCACTACTCCAAAAGGAAAACTCCCATACCCCATTATAACCCCCTGTTGTTATCCCCTAGAATTGATATAATACCTTCTTTGCCATTGACTGTTAACTATTGTCCATAAGTTACATTAGGTGTAATTTTCCTGTTTGTCACCATACTCTTAACACTTTGTAAAAAAAGAACATTCTTATATTTATACTATTAACCACAATTTTCATTCACTAATGAAATCACTATGTTATACGTTCCCTAGGTTATTCTCTAGTTTCCTTTCAATTGACATTTATGCCCACAGAATAGCCTTAAATTTTCAAGTTTCAAATTAAAAAAAAATTTTTTAAGTGAAGCAGTGGTATACTATGCCTTCTTTAAAAATATTTCTTTTTGAATTAGCTTGTAGAAAATGGTGTACCCTGGAACCTTTAGCTCTGTGACACAGAAGTCTTCTTTCAAAAATCTGATCCATGAAGTTTCCTAAAGAAAGAGGATAATATACCTGGCTTAAATCAAAACAACCTGAAAAATGAATGTGTCTCAAAGGAAAGCCTCAAGTCTTTTCAAGTTCCTTAAAAATACTACTGTACTGTATTGCCACTCTTCTATAGGTAAGGGAAAGATGGCTATCCAGAGATCATTCAATAGCTGATATTTCCTGATGGTCTCAGATATAGCCCATAATCACTAGTTACTCCACATCATATCTTGCAGATAAATGCTAGTCATGTAATAGGCTGCTTTCAAATTGGAATGTCTCTGGGCATTCCAATAATATGACTGGGAAGCAGCAGTATAGTATTCCTGCCATGTCCTGTAGTAAGCTCTCCAGGATTCCTTAGAAATCCTGACCAGTAAAAGAAAAGTTTTTCTTTCCCTGGGGCAGTCAGACAAACCATCTTGGGGTTGCTTCTGCGGTCTAAAGTAAGACTTTCTTGAGAAGATTTTTCTGGTTCTTCTTAACTGTCTGGTTAGCCTCCTTACCTTTATCTGGATTTCAGGTGATTCATATTCCTTCAAATTGGAGGCTGAGAGTAACGTCATTTCTTTTGAGAGGTTCTGTAGAAATCTGACCATCCACAAGATTAGATTTTAGCTGAGTGTCAGAAGAATGTGACTTATTTTCTTTGCTCTGGAGAGAAGTCCTTAGCTATAAGAATCTGTCACTCTGATTATCTAGATTGACCATTACTTGCCAATATCTGCTTTTTCCCCCCCTCGTAACTCTTCTCACAAAACCATTTTGAGGCTTCACAGTGATCTCTCGAACCTGGGTACTGCCTGATAATTTCCACAGGTTTCTCTTAATGCCTCTTTAATATAGTGTTTATAATCTTCCAACAAATCCACAAAAGTCCACATGGGCAGATGGGTTTTAAAGGAAGAGGGACAAAGAATATTAGAAAGTGACATAGGGAAAGCTTCTTTGACCTGGTGCTGACTATTGGTAGATTTTCCAACAAGGGTCTGAATAGTATTCTTCATTTGCACTTCTGATGGTATGGCACAGTAGTCCAGAATTTATTTGGATACACTGTTTATCCTAGTGGTTTTAGTCCTCTTATTGTTGTGTTGTGTCCCCGTCCGTCCCCCGCCCGCCCCCCCCCCCCCCCCGTTATATCTCAGGTGATAAAGTGTTATCTGTTTTTCAAGTGTGTTAAGTAAGATTTTCTTAAATATACTTACTTTTCTCAGTTTTTAATTGCCAGGTACAATCATGAATTATTTTGTTAATTGCTGTTGTTAGAATTACTCTTTTTTTTTTTGAAGTTCCCAGGGCTGGGGACTGAACCTGTGACCTTGTAAGTGGGAAGCCAGGGCTCTATCACTGATCTACATCTCTGAGTTGTTTTTTTTCGTTTGTTTGTCTTTTGTTTTTAGGAGGCATGGGCAACTGAACCCAGGACCTCCCATGTGGGAAGTGGGCGCTCAACCACTTTAGCACATCCACTCCCCAGAATTACATTTTTAACTTTTTATTTTGAAATGTTTTCAAACTTATAGGACAGTGACAAAATTAATACAAGACCCATAAAGAGAACTCCAGCATACCACAACGGTCCCCATGTCTGTAGCATTTAAAGTTTGCCTCAACTAATTCTAATCTTATATTGCCTTTTACTATTATTTAAAGTTTACCTCTGTAATGATCTTGTCTTCCCAGTTCCTTTACCTGAGAACACCAACTTTTAAAATTTTTTAATAATACCTAGTACAATGCTGTATATAAAATAGGTCAAATGATGTGAAGTTAGCTAAAAGAATGGCCCTGTATCATTTCAGTGCCTATATAGTAGATAGGCAAAACCCAAATCTTGGATCAATTTAATTTTAAAAGTCTCCTGGCCTGCACCCTGGTAGAGCAAAACTACTCAGCAGATGGCACCAATGAAGATTCTTGGAAGCCAACATATTACCACCTGGGCTCTCAGTCATAACTTTATTTCTTGAATTAGCTCATTCTTCTACTTTGCATAATGACGGGCTAAAACTTTCTTCATTTCTCAAGCTCTTTCTTCTACCTTCCTTCATCTTTTACTCTTGGCAGATGACTTTGGCCTCTTTTTTCATGGAGGAACGAGATGCCATCTTATGGAAAAGAACTACCCCAGATTTACAAACATATCTGCAATCATCATTTTCTCCTTTTTGTTTCCTCCTACCCAATTCAATCTCTTCATTGTGTTCTATGAAGCATTCCTTCCAGAAACCTCTCACCTATTTTATATATATATATATATATATATATATATTTTAAAGATTTATTTATTTACTTTATCCATTTTAAACCCCCCCTTCCCCATTTGCTGTTTTTGTGTCCATTCGCTGGACAATTCTCTGTGTCTGTTTCCTGCCATCTCTTCTCATCCTCCTCCTCCAGTCTTCAGCAGGATTCGATCCTGGAGACCTCTGATGTAGGAGAGAGATATTCTGCCGCCTGCGCCACTTCAGCTCCTGGCTTCTGGAGCTTTCGGAGCATCTTGTCTTGTCTCTCTCCTGTTACGTCATCATCCTGCTGCATGGCTCTCGGGGCCCGACAGCTCATGCGCCTTCGGGAGGTCCCGGGGATCGAACCCAGGTTCACTCCATATGGCAGACGGACGCCCAACCATTTGAGCCACATCCGCCCCCTCACCTATTATATTTTCATCCTCTTCTATACTAGCTCCATTTGCATTCAAATATACTCAGAAATCATTATAAAACAAAACAAAATAAACAAAAGAACAAATCAAACAAAAAGAAACCAAAACAACAAAAATCTTTATTCCACACCCACTTCTCTTTTTCTTTCTTCCCCTTCATAGCTTCTAGCCTCTTCAATCTGAACACTAATCAAAAGAATTGTCTTCTCTTTTGTTTCCTCTACTTCTTCACATTCTACTCATTTCTCAAGCTACCAGAGTCCAGCTTCTTCCACCTTCAGACTATTGAAACTGTTCTAGATAAGGCCAGCAATGATCTCCAAGTTGCAAAGTCCAGTAGATCCTTTTCAGTCGTAATTTTAATTGATCTTTCAGCAACATGTAAGATATCCCTCCTTGGAACACTATTAATATTTTTGTTTGTTTGAATTTCTGTAATGCGTTATTTTTCTGCTTTTCTTTATAAACTTTTGGCAGCTCCACTTCTACATAGAATTAAACATTGAAGTTCCTCAGCATTGTGCCCTTGGTCTCCTTCTATTCTTACTTTACTATCTGCCTCTCTCCAGAGTCTCATCCCTGTTAATGGTTTCAGTTACCACCTATGTGGTAATAATTATTGTATCAGCTAAGATACTTTCAGCTGCAATTTATAGAAAACCTTGACCCAAACTGGCATTAAACATTAAGCAGACTTATAATTTCATGAAACTGGAAGAATGAGTCTAAGTTTGATAAAATCAGAAGCTTAAAACTGTTACATCTTTCAGGCTTTGTTCCTGTCTGCCGTACTCAGCATCAGCTTTATTTGAAGGCAGTTCCTCTCATGGTTGCAAGATGGCTGCATCAGTTTTGGGCATCATATCTATATTTAATGATATTCAGAGGAAGAAGAGTCCATTTTTAGGAACTAGGAAACCTGTCCTAAAATTACCCCCAGCATAAGTCTTCCTCATTGAGTTATATGGCACTTGCTGAACCAATCCCTGTTAGGGAAGATGGAATTACCTTGATTGGTACAGACTAAACTTCTGAGATAGATTGTTGTTGGGGAGTCAAATCATTCTCCTCTGCCAAAAAATTTTCAAAGACTTCTCATTGCCCTTAGTATAAAGTCTCAAATCCTTTAGAAAGACTTAAAAAGCTCTGCATAATCCTGGGTAGGGAACCAGTTTTATCTGGTGCTACAGTCTTCATTTGTTTCAACCTTGCTGCTAATCCTAAATGTCCTAGAGGGCTCCGATTAAATGTTACTTCTTCAGGGAAACTTTTTTTTTTCTTTTAGGTACCAGGGGCTGGGGATTGAACCCGGGACCTAGTATATGGGAAGCTGGCACTCAACCACTGAGCCACACTGGCGTCCCTGAGTTGGTTTTTTAGTTTGTTTTGCCTGTTTTTTTTTGCTTTGTTTTGTTTTCAAGAGGCACTGGGAACCAAACCTGGGACCTCCCATGTGGTGGGAGGCAGACACTCAATTCTTTGAGCCACATCCGCTCCCGGGAAACTTTTATTAATCCCCCAAACTAGGCAAGCCTTCCTATTATCTCTTCTGTAGAATTACTAACTCCCATAGTATCTGTACTCAAAACAACCAAAAATTGTTGCTTAACAGTAATAAATATTGGTTCATTGGTTGAATGGCTTTAGCTTACTATTTTTAGTATTTGTGTATTAAATTCTGGGTATGTTTGAGTATATATGGGAACTAATTTTATACTTTATCAAGTATTATACTTTGAATTGATACTTTATCACTTAAAATGAGGGCAGCTATTCTATAACTGTGAGAGATGAGAAAAGCTGAAATGGAGTCTAAAGTGATTTACTTTTACTCTTCTTTTTTTTTTATAGAACCTTGCTCCTCAGATTACAGAGTGGTCAGCAATTACTCAGTCTGTCCCATTTTCAAAGATACTGAAGGGGAAAGTTTGACTAATGTAGCTATAGGTTAAGGAAGTTGTTTGCCAAGATGTACCTGAAGTGAGCATAAAAGTATTGTGAATATGGGCTAGCTCATTACCATCCTGGCAAATTTTAGAGGAATGGCCATGCCTCAGGCTGTGGACATTTTTAATGCTGATGAGATTGGATTATTTTGGGAAACGGTATGCCTTCATAAACTACAATTAATGACTATGTAATCATATTTTTAGTTTCCTGGAGACTGACTCTCATCCCCCTTCTCCCCAATAACTTACAAATTTGCTCCTTGACCTCAGAGTCCTTCTCAATACAGTGCCCTAGGCAATCATTGTGACTCAATGAAAAATATGAAATGAGACCAAACTTGATACCTCTTTTCAAGATTATGGGAAACATATTTTAAGCGAATTAAAACTCAAAGTGCTTTAGAAATAGACATTGCATTGCAATAACAGAAGTAGTTGGCAATTTAGCTATGCAAAGTGCCAGATTATTGGCATACATTCATTGTCAAAGCTTATCCTATGTCCAGTATTGCCTGATATTTCACAATGTGTAAAATAATTATAAGATTGTAGATTTTATTTCATATTTAGTAAAATATTTTATACATTTTCAAAAAAAAAAAAAACATTATAAACTTTGAGATCTGTATTATATCAGTTCAGTGAGACAGTGTCACAAATCAAAACAAGGCAGGAATGTGTATTCCCCAAGCCTACTATAAGTCAAATGTCAGCATAAAAGTCTGCTATGATTCTGAATAATGTTTTCCAACTGTGCTGGAGGGAGTGTTAGTAGCACTTGTGACATGGGCTGTCCCCCATCCTTTGCCATGTAATTTTCTAGTTCTTTCTTTTGTTGCTCTTTTATTATAGTAAAATATATTGTAAAATAAGATTTGCTCATTCATTATAGTAAAACAACTTTTACATGGAATACTAAATAATTGAGGATTTTTAAAGAACATTTTATAGTTAATTACCATGTAATCAGAATCTAAACAGTGCAAAAACTCAATTGCAAACTTTTTCCTTGATCTAATTTAATGAATTAAATAAAAGAGATGATAATTTTAAATATAAATCTATTGGGAAAAAAGAAAAAGAAGTCAGTACTGATTGAGATATCTCCTGGATCTTTGTCTGTAGTACTATACTTTTTATTATTAATGTGCATTAACATATAAGCTAGTATTTGTCTTCCTACCTTGTAAATTCACTCAAACATTTATTAGAAAGACATTACTTTTAATATAAATTATTCTTATCTGCTAAAATTAACATATTTCCTATTTTCTTTCTGCCCTTGAATCCCATCAACATGGTGGTAATATGTACTCTGTTCAGAATTGCTTGTTATTTCCTTCATATTTGAAGTTTACTGTTACACAATTTTCAAATTATGACAAGCTCCTTTTGATAAAAAAAGATTTGAGGAATGATTATGGTTAATTTAGTACAGACTAGTATGGTTACTATATAATAAATGAATGGCCAGTTAAAAATAATTTAAATAAAAATACAACAGTGATTGTGTCATTTCAACTGATTTGTTAGGAAATAACAACATACAGTAATCCCTGTCCTATCATGCTGGTAATTAACTAAAGTTGGCTGTAACTAACTGGAAATACTCTTAAAAAGTTACATTTTCTTCATCTAGCTTGTGTAAAATTTTCAAAATATTTATGTCATAAAAATAGCTATCAGTTAAATCAAGATACAATTTTTGTATATCAGATATATGTTATGGACTATAGATAACAATTTTTTAAAAAAAGATACAATTTTTTTGCACTTTTTGGTTTTGGCAAAGATTAAATAAAACAAGGCCGAAAATCTAAAGACTAGTAATAGCTATAATATTTGTGATAAAAACTCATGTAGACGACAATGGGTAACGGCCATCCCAGGGAATGGAGAGGGCCTGCAGCTGCAGGGAGGATAATCCCACCTACCATATCCATGGGATATAAGCCCTCTCTCACTTGGAGATGGAGTGGACATCACCATCCCAGTCCCCTCAGGATTGGGGGAAGAACTATGGACTAGAGTGGACTTAATGGTATTCTGTTGTACACATATTGTGATTCTAGCAATGGAAGAAATTATAACCGGTGGAGCCAGTGGCCACTGGACACTTTCGGGGCAGGGAGGGGAAGTGCAGTTGAAATACAGGGGCTTTTTCTGGACTTGGGAGTTGTCCTGAGTGCCGTAGTGGCGACGGATGTAGGCCATTTTAAATTAGCACACACCATTCAGAACTGTGTGGGAGAGAGTGTGGTCTACGATGTGAACTGTGGTCTATGCTTGGTGGCAAGGCCCCAGGATGTGTATATCCATTGAGGGTGATGAGCCACACTGATGAGGGATGTTTGTGTGGGATGTTGTGGGAGGTGTGGGAGGTGGGGAACATAGGAATCCCTGTCATTTCTGTGTAATATTTAG